>JARBWK010000012.1:21572384-22134336 GCA_030556195.1 Anolis apletophallus
GACCTGTTCCATCGCTTTAAAAAAACTAAAGCAGAAGAAGGACTAGTAGTTCTTTTTGCCTCTCAACAAGGCTGTTTTCCATAAAACAGGCATTCTCGTCAAGTGGTCTTTCCAGGTGCAGAGCTCTTGAACTCCTAAGACAGTTTCAAAATTAGTACGGCTAATTGGCAATCAGATAATGGCCACCAACAGAGAAGCGAGGAAGCATACCAATAACGTGTAGGTGTGTTTTCCTTTTCTCTCTTGTTCTGAATTACAAGAAATAATGCTATCTACCTATTCCAAAGACTGAAACAAAACTAAAATTGAATCTTGCCTAAATTCATATTCATAATAAAACCATGAAAGAGCTCAGGCTGAAAGGCAGTAAATTGCCCAAGACCCCAGTCTAGTGAGGATTTAGGTTGAACTTTTAATCATTTTATTCTGGTGGTATTTACAGGAAGTTTTTTTTTAAAAAATCTACAATTCTTGTGTGCCTGCAAGTTGTTTCTTACATGGTGATCCTAAAGCAAACCTATCACAAGGTTTTCTTGGCAAGATTTCTTCTGATAGAGTTTACCTTTGCCTTCCTCTGAGGCAGGCCCGGATCATGTCCTTTTGGCGCCCTAGGCCAAAGGCTCTCCCCTCGCCCCGGCTCCACTCCGCCTGCCTCTGCCCCCAGGAGGGTCCTGTAATGGCTGGTGGGGGCACTCTCGCTCTCTCTCACCACGCTCCCGGCTGCTGTCGCCGCCGCCTCCTCCAGACCGGCAGGCAACGCAGTAGCAGTACCGCTGGGCCGCCATGGCCGAGGAGGAGAACGCAGAGGAGTCTCCTGGCGAAGAAGGGTGAATGACTTGAGGCGGCGAGGGAGTAAGGCTTACTCCACACACACACACCTCGCCCTCCTCCTCCTGCCCGCACGTCATTGGACCCATGGGTGCCCTCAGGGCCTCCCTCCCTCGTCTTGCTGGCTGTTGACAGTTCCCCACAGCCCTTCCTTCCCACCCTTTGACTTTGATAGGTAGGGATAGATTGGGACTTTCCTCATTCTCTCTTTTTAAAACAAAGTAGGTGTCTTGGTTGGTTGGTTGCTTTGATCCACAAAGGCTCCTCCGTGGCTTAATAGGCTTGGCACACATCCCCTACCCGGCCCAGATTCCTTGCTGCTCATGGTGGCTTTAGGAGGGAGGGAGGAGGCACGGGGAGGCTCCCCACGGCTCCTCCCTCCCTCCTAAAGCCGTCATGCTGGCCTAAAAAGGGCGACTTCGACCGCTTCTGAGGCTGGCATGATGACGGCTTTAGGAGGGAGGGAGGAGCTGCGGGGAGCAGAGCAAAGGTGGGCGGCGGCGTAGATGGTGCTTCTGCCGCCGCGCGCATATGCACTTTTTAAAAAAAATGATTTTTTTTAAAAAAAAATTAGGGGTCCGGATCTGCTGTCCCCTCATGGCTGCCGCCCTAGGCCTTGGCCTAGGGTGGCCTTATGGGTAATCCGGGCCTGTTCTGAGGCTGCCACTTGCTCAAGGTCACCCAGTGGGTTTCCATGGCTTTGTGGGAATTTGAGCCGTCCAGTGCCCTAGTCCAATGCTCAAACCACCACACCGGCTCTCTAAACTGTAATTGCTCTACCTCAATCATAGGAAATTGCTGAACAAAAATGTCTCAAGTTTTATGATATTGCCGATTTAAATGTAACAAAGCCCAGTTATTTCAATAGGCTTAAACAAGACTGCAAAGAAAGAACTCTCAAAGAAGAGAGATAGATAGATAAGAAAACACAAAACAAAGTGATCTGAAACATAGAGAGGCGCCTCCTCTCCCTATTTACTAAATGGCGATAGATTCAATGTTCAGACTTGTCATTCTGTCTGGTACACGATGTTTTCCGTTTTCCTAGTATAACAAGATTCCAAAAGAAATCAATAGCTTTCTTCCTGCCTTCTGTTCCACTCGTACTTCAAAACAATATGTGGAACGACAGCATTGTTTATCCCAGCAAGAACCGAGTTCTTTCTGTATTGTAAATAAAAGTGCAGGGTTCACTAAAGTTGTCAGCGGCCAGCATGAAATAAGTCAAATAAGACTCCAGAATTGTTAACCACCAAGCTTTTCAGTTATTAAAGGCACACTGGACAAACGTTTCAGAATAAATACTTACACAGATTCTAAACATGAATTCTGGCTATTAAGGATTAGTGCAAAAATGCCAACTTCTACGAGTCAGCAATCAAACATTCTTGGACTAAATGAGAGCTTGACTGCTAACGTCTTGACAAGAGACCGGTGACACTGATCAGCATCTACGAGAATGTGCTTGATCTAGGCTTAATGTCAGGCCTATCTCAGTTAACAAAGTTTACAGTTATGAGAAAAATTCTCCTTGGCAAACACAATTTCCTGGTCCACATTTGGCCCTGCAGGAACCTGGTTAATGTCACATAAATCTTAGTGAGATTGCCATAAGCATCCTGCTGAACTCATCCTGCTGTTCAGAGGCATTCCACATTTTCTGGCCTGCACATTATTTTTGGTCACAAGGCCGTGGACCTTTTGCTTTCTCCTGCCTGGTGATGCACGTTAATGTTTTCTAGTAGTGATGTTACATCAATAAGTGATTAAAAAAACTTTTTAAAATAAAAGAATATTCTCAGGAAAGAGCCACTTCCTTGTGGGAATACTCGCCGTCCTCCAAACCGTTCCACCTACCATTAGCCCCTCCCCACAATGACACATCAAAGAGATGCCACCTAGAGATGGCCACACTTCTAAAAGTTCCAATTTCTTTTTTGCAAAACTCAGGGAAAGCACTTTAAAAATGGTTTAAAGAAAGCTTTCTGTGGTTGTGTTGCCCTCAACAGGTCAAGCCGTCTGGCAGATGCTCCCTCCATGTGATAAGGTGGGGGAGTCAGGATGGTGCGATGGGTTCCAGAATCTCCATGATCTAGGGCATTTCTGGTGGCACGTCTGAAGAGGTCCATTGTCACAATCATGTCATTTGACTATGAGATGATGATACTCATTGTGTTTGCAGTAAGCAATGCAATAAAGCTGGGAAAAATAGCAACCTAGTCTAGCAAACTGTAGCTGTGCATGGCTACCTATAACAGACTGTCTCTAAAATCGCTTGAGCATGTGTGAACAGCAAACTGGAAAGAAACGGGGAAACCAGGTTAGCCTGCTTGACTGACTCTCACCATATTTTAAAAACATAGATCTGTACAAGGCCAACGAGGTCATGGCCTACGGATGCAAGCTGGGCGGGGGGCACAGATCACGGACCAACCCCCCCCCCCAAAACTGGTCCGCGCACCTCTTTCCACCTTTCTCATGCTCCTCCTCGCTCCTTTTCCCGGCAAAGTCTCTGCTCTGTCCCCTCCGGGAGCGCACGCCAAGCGGACATAGCTCTCTCTCTCTCGCACTCTCTCTCGCGTGCTTTCTCTCACGCTCTCTCCCTCCCCCCCTCTCTCATGCGCTCTCTCTCTCTCGCTCTTTCTCTTGCACTCCCTCTCGTTCTCTCTCTCACACGTTCGCTCTTGCGCTCTCTCTCTCTTGCGCGCTCTCTCTCACGCTTTCTCTCTTGCGCTCGCTCTCTCTCGCGCTCTCTCTCTCGTGCGTGCCTTTGGAGCGAGTTTGCTCTCCCGAAGCCTCTCGACTCCCGAGGAGACCTTCAGAGCACAGCGGAGCTTTCCAGCCGGTGGGAATGCGGACCTTGGAGGTGGTGGGATGGTGCCTACTTGCCCTTCTCTTCTGCTCTGAAGGAGCCATGGCGAAAGCCAGCCAAGTGTGGGTCTGAGTGGTGTGTGTGTGTGTGTGGGGGGGGGGAAGTAGAGGTTGGCTGGGGGCGTAATTCCAAAGTGTGGCCTAGGGCGCAAAAAGGTGTTAATCCGGGCCTGGATCTGTAAGTTTGGTCACTCGATTAAAAATCATAAAAAGTAGAGGCTTAAAAAGAAAAAGAAAGCTTACTTATCTAAGGCTTATTTGACTTGTTTGTTTTCTTTTTCATTTCACGTGTACATATTGTCAGTTTGGAATACAAAACTTGCTGAAGCATGTTGATCTACTCTTCTTCTATCCTTTTCATGTTATTTCTACCTCTGGTTACAAATTTTCTGTTATAGAAGCACAGTGAGACTCCCATATTCAGGGGGCATATCATCCTGGATTTCATAAACTCTATTGAGATGAAGGACTTCCAGCCTAATAATACTAAAGAGTCCTTCTGAAGGATCTAGAAAGGGTCAAGAGATTACATGTTTTGTTGGATGTAGATACATGAAAACAATGATACCAGACTCATAGAGATGTAATGCCTGGGAACATACCTACTTCATTAAATTAATTACATTTGCATCACTTTAGAAATCAGAGGGCCTCAAGTTAGAAAAAGTAATTAACTTGTGGTGAAAGGAGACTTTAGCACTCTATACTACTTCAATTAGTCCCATCAAAGTGCCTTTCTAATCTATCATAACAATGTTCAAGTTATTTCAACTCTGCGTGAAGTTCTGCCTTCTTTTCAATTACCATGAACTTGGGAGTGTAACAAATAATGAGAAAATGTTCCCATCTTCTATGAGAAACAATGCCTTGACCCACTGCAATACACCATTGAGAACACATTCAACCACGGTGAGATTTTTATAAACCAAAAAAAATATCACAATGCTCAATATTTCTGTACAGAAAAACTATCTACTTTGCACAAATAATTACATGGTAAGATATTGTTAACATTCAATTGTGATTATAAGATTATTCTAAAGCTACCTAATATTGTCACGATGCACGGACTTGACCGGCCCCTTAATCACACACACAGAGACGGACTGAAGGCTAACTACTTTATTGAATATAGAAACAGTTCAAAAGGAATATAGTCCATAAAAATAGCAAAATCAATCCAAAGGCTGTAAGCAATCAATTGTCCAAAAGCAGCTTGATGAATAATCCAAAAGACTTAGCAAGGCTCCGCACAGCAAGGCGGATTCAGGAAACAAACAAGGTACAAGAAACAAGGCAAGACTTGGTGGCCACTAGCCAACTTAGCTCCGTAGATCCACTTCGCTACATGTCTACTCAGAAGAGACGTGGCCGAAGCACTGGGGATTAGTTCCCACGGATCCTATACTTAATCTTTCGGCCGAGGTCCCCGACGCTCTAGGCTTCGCCTTCTCCAATCGGTGGTACGGGACCTCGGCCTGTCTAGGTTGCGATACCATCCCCTTCTGCTGGACTCGATGCTACTTCTCCTATCAAAGGTTCGGCCTTGCCTCCCAGCACCTGGGTCTCTATCTCCATGGGAGCTCTCCTCCCTAGAATCTTCCCAGCCGCTTTCTTCCATGTTTTCACTCACAAGCTCCTGTGAGTCCCTCCCACCTGGCCGTTCACAACTTTCGCTATCACTGCTTTCCAATTGCACCTGGTTATCATCTATGTCTTCATAGGGGTCAGGCCAACCTTCATCCCAAGCCAAGCTTTCAGTGGGAGAAAGGGGCCCAGTGATGGGAAACGCTCCTTCAGGTAACCCTTCCAAATCCTCTTCAGAATCTATCTCTGCTGGTGCAGGCCCTAATGCTAATGGAACCCCCGGTGCTGTTCCCTGGCCCCCAGGCACAAACGAGAACTGCTGTGCTACAAATATATACTGAAGAAAATATGGTGTATTTCAATGTACAGCACAATTTTTATGATCATACTAATAAAAATATATATTGTGTTGTCGAAGGCTTTTATTTCTGGAATCACTGGGTTGCTGTGAGTTTTCCGGGCCGCATGGCCATGTTCCAGAAGCATTCTCTCCTGACATTTCATCCACACCTAAACTGGGCTCTGCAGGCCAATTGATACTCCGCCACAGACATCAGAATTGCTGCAAGACCAAGAACAAGCAATGAGAGTAAAGACAAAGATCCACTCAGAGAAAAAGTGTTCCTACCATACATCAAGTGAACCACTGACCACATAGGGAAGCTGACGAAGAAACACAACCTACAAACTATCTACAGGCCCACTAAGAAAATCCAACAAATGCTCTGTTCAGCAAAGGACAAGAAGAATCCTCTCACCTCTGCAAAAGTCTACTGTATACCATACAACTGTGGACAAGTCTATATAGGGACCACCAAACGCAGCAATGCCCAAACACGAATCAAGGAACATGAAAGGCACTGCAGACTAACTCAACCAAAAAAGTCAGCCATAGCAGAGTACCTGGTGAACCAATCTGTACACTGCATATTATTTGAGAACACAGAAATGCTGGACCACTCTAACAACTATGTCAGACTACCCAGAGAAGCCATTGAAATCCGCACGCATGTGGACAATTTCAACAGAAAGGAGAAAACCATGAAAATGGGGGAAAAAATTGACTACCAGTATTTTAAAAAACCCTCTAAAATCAGGACATTAAATAAAGGCTTAATAAACACTAAAACAAATCCAAAAAACCCAGAGGAATCCTAGACAGGAAACAATCAGGGCCAGCTAACACCTTCCAACAAAGGATTCCCTCCCCCAGGCAGGAGGCTCATTTAATGCTAATCAATGTGGCCAATTGCAACATTCACCCTTGTTTCAAACAGACAAAGAGTTCTTTCTCCCACCCTGGACATTCCACAGCTATATAAATCTCACTCGCCTAGTTTCCAACAGACCTCACAACCTGAGAGGATGCCTGTCATAGATGTGGGCGAAACATCAGGAGAGAATGCTCTGGAACATGGCCATACAGTCCGGAAAACTCACAGCAACCCAAAAACAGTATTTTCTTTAACCAGAAAGAAAGCTTTTACCCAAAACACAATGCATTTTACACACACACACACACAGAGCCAAATTACACATTCCAGAAATGTATGTTACAATGCAGACCGGACAGGCACACAAGTTTTCCACTGAAACTGTCAGAAAAGAAATGTTTTGAAATTGTTCAGTTTTAAGATCTAGGATGTTTGGATAGATGGGGGTCTGTAGGAGAACAATATCTGAATTCAAATTAATTATGTAAGGACATGGGGAACAACTGCATTTTTGGTACAAGCAGTACAAGGCTGATTGTTTTGAAGATACTTGTGCCATGTGGCTCACAATAGCAAAGCTCCACACTGAAACACTAAAAAGGAATTCTCGATGGCAAGCTTTCTAAACCTATTATCATAGTTGAGGCGGCAGTGGAATTTTCTGTCTAATGAGATTGGCTATTCAGAGGAATTTCCATCCCTTCTTGTTGTGCATATTATGCCAAACTTTTTTTGGCTGGGTGTGTTTTATAAGAAATTAGCTTGGGGACCCGGCCCTGCCCAGGTTAACTGAGAAAGGCATTGTGTGCCAAGGATGGTCCTTATCAGTTGTTTATTTGGCTCGCAGTGGTCTCAGGAAGTGAGTGAAGGTAATTCAAGTCCCATCATCTGTGGTCCAATGTCTTCCAAACTGAAGTGGGATGTGGTGTGGGTCATGGGGGCTCTGTGTGCCAAGTTTGGGCCTGGTCTGTGATTTGTAGGGGCTTCAATGTTCTGTGGGAAATGAATCGGGTGAAGGTACTGCAAATCCCATCATTTGTGGCCCATCCTGCCCTAAACTGCACCAGGTTGTAAAGTGGGCCAGTGGGCATTTGTGTGCCAAGTTTGGGCCCGATCCTTCTATGGTGAGGGCCACAGTGCTCTAAGCAAGTGAGTTAAAGTACTGTAAGTCCCGTCATCCAACTTCCATCCTCCCTCAAACTGCACCAGGATGTAGAGTGGGTCTTGAGGGATCTGTGCGCCAAGTTTGGTCTTGTTCTCTCATTGTTTGGGGTCGCAAAGGGGTCGCAAATTGTTTTGGCCTTAAACTCCCACCATGCCTGACTGCCTCAGGCCTTTTCCTTACCCCCTCTGCCACTTTAGAGTGTCAGAATGTTCGTGTTGGCGACTGCCTCAGGCCTTTGCCTTATCCCCCTCTGGCAGTTTAGAGTGTCGGAATGTTTGTGTTGGCTGGCCAATTAGAGGCATTATGCAAATACTCCCTCACTGGCAACCAATCATGTTGTCAGAATGTAGAGGCTGGGAGCCAATCAGAACATTGCTACATACATACATACAAACACACATACATACAAACACACATACATACAAACACACATACAAACATTCAGCTTTATTATATATAGAGATGTAAGGCCTCAATATGCAAACCACAGTGTAGTGAGCCCTCCTACTCTTCATTTGCAGCATAATCTGCCAAGGTCATTTGTGGTGGTACAGTAACTGTTCATAATGACAATACGTGCAATCATAAGCTTCTTGAAGGACAACAAAAATACCAAAAAAAATTAGTGGTGCTGAGAAAGCACAGGTATTAGTTGCAATATGACACAAGGTTTTTGTGTTGAAGGGATAGTCTTGCTAGATTTGACCAAAGTATACCCAGGACCCATCTACACTGCTATATAATCCAGTTTCCGAATGAAAATTATCTGCTTTAAATTAGATTATATGGCAGTATAGATTTATATAATCCAGTTTAAAGCAGATAATCCAAATTTTGAAACTGGATTATAGGGCAGTGTAGATCCAGCCTCAGTTCCAAACAGCAGCAGTTCAAAAACCACTGGACTCTCATTTCCAT
The DNA here is from genome assembly GCA_030556195.1 of Anolis apletophallus. Taxonomy (NCBI): domain Eukaryota; kingdom Metazoa; phylum Chordata; class Lepidosauria; order Squamata; family Anolidae; genus Anolis; species Anolis apletophallus. The sequence goes on from JARBWK010000012.1 coordinate 21,580,968, forward strand.
CTTTTGCTGTTTCTAGTCAACAGTGCTTACCATACATTCTCATGGATAAATCGACCTTGTGTATGTCAAGGGCAGGTTTGGAGGCCAAAATTATTGATTATGATGTAACTCATGGATAGGTTGAGGGTCATTCCATAAAGATGGAATCATGCCCTTACGATCTCAGGGAGGCAGCCTCTGTCCACTGCTGCCATTTTCTCACCCAGGCGTTCATAATATCTAGATTTAGCACCATGACAGAGATAATAGAGAGGGACAGGACTTCTTTCACGTTCCCCCAGGATTGACTAAACTCACCTTTTGGGATTCTACTCAGGGAAGGGGAATGTCCTCTTATGATAAAAGTTTAGGTACGGCATTTATATTGATACATAGATAGATCAACCCAATTTTAAAAAGTTGATTTTTTAATTATAATTTGTAGACTTATACTGTACATGTACACATGAATTTACAGTATATACAGTACACATGAATTCCTGTCAATATAGCTGCCAGTAAACCAATCTGTCATATAGACGTATAATGGCTGATGGCCATCACCATATTTTGTGAAACTGCATCACTTCATCTAACTGTTTCTTAAGTTATTGACATTCATTTTCATAACTTAACTTGCTTTAAAAACTGTGTGCAATGAAGAATTTTAAGGGATACAGGTTCTCCTACCATTGCGAAATAAATTACAGCAGTAGCTCAAGGGTGTAATGAAGCCCTACATAGCCCTTCAGTATACTTCAATGCTCACTATGCTGAGAAGGGCTGTTGGGACACAATGACATTTATTTATTTATTTGTCATATTTCTATACCGCCCCTCTCAGCCCAGAGGCGACTCAGGACGGTTTACACAAGGCAGTCTCTACCCTTTAATCAAAAACATGAGTAACAAACCAAACAATGACCATATAACACAACAATTAGCCATTAAAACATACAATTACAGTCTCAGTGTCATGTTGAAATCACTTTCCGTCACATTGTCGTCATTCCATATATCTAATTAAACCGTTATATTTCATCAGCAAATGCCTGCTCAAACAGCCAGGTCTTGACTTTCTTGTGAAATGTCAGGAGGGGCAGATCTGATGTCTCTAGGGAGGGCGTTCCAAAGCTAAGGAACCACCACTGAAAAGGCCCTGATCTTAAACATCTCTCTAGTCCTTTGTTCCCACCAGGTATAGGATCGCCTGCGTAAATAAAAAAAGAAGGCGGGACCAAGAGCAGAGCCTCTCCGGATGATCTTAAACATCTCATCTAGTCACTTTGTTCCCACTCAGGTATAGGATCTGACAACATGATGAACTCTGGTAAATAAAAAATGGAATTAGGGGCTTCTAGTTTTTGTAGCTGTATTAGAAGAGTACTAGCAGGGAGGTTAGAGTCATTCTTGAAATGAAACAACCTTAGTATTACACTCATACCCAACTTAATCCCAGTGGTTCCTAAATATGGGAATCTAGATGTTACTAAAATTCAACTCCCAGAAGCTCTATCCAGGATGGAGCAAACGGTCAAGTACTGTGAGAGTCTGCCATCTTATAATATCTAGGAACTGAAGTATTGAACCACAGCATTATTTCTTTCATAGGCATATTATTATGACACAGAAGCCCATTCTGGTATTAGGTCAGTAGTAGACCTTTGAATCCTATAGGTTTTTAAATTTTTTTTCAAGAACCAATACATAGTTGAGAATTTTTAAAAACCCATTCCTTTCCAAGGCAACATATACAAATGATTCACCATCATTTTAATTCTCAAAACTCTGTGTTAACAGAAAACTTTATTAATAGAGATGCATTGTTGCATGTTTGCCACTAAAGTTGCCTCAACATTCATATAGCAAGTTTGTCTGATTCAGTCAAAAGATTAACCTTTTGAGCTACATCAGCAACTGGTGAGTAACTCTATCTGTGTTCTCTGCTGAGCTTTCATTTCACATTAATCTCTTGACCAAAGATGGCTGGCATTGATAATGATTGCAGTGGCAGGACAGCAGATAAAGCAATGACAACTGTTTCCTTTTCTATTTATCCATGATGTCCCTTCATGCCGAGGGTGAGAGAGAAATGGCCTTGATTCAGTAGCATTAGAAGCAAAGTAACATCATCGTTGTTGTTGTTGTTGTTGTTGTTGTAGCTGCCACGGGATTTCAAGGATCAGCCATAACTTGGCTCAACTCGTTCTTGCAAGGATGCAGTCAACGAGTAGAATGGCTAGGCCAAACATCTGAAAAATCTCTCCTTGAGTGTGGAGTACCCCAAGGCGCCATATTATCACCTATGCTGTTCAATATCTATGTCCGGCCTCTCGCTGGACTAGTCCGGAGCTTTGGGCTGGAATGCTACCAGTATGCCGACGACACTCAGCTCCTCCTAAAGTTGGAACCTGGAGCAACCTCGGTGCCTGACAACTTTGCCCAGTGCCGGGGAGCAGTGACGAGATGGCTGCGGGCCCACAAACTGAAGGTAAATCCAGCAAAGACTGAAATTCTATGGCCGGGCCACCCATCAGAACTAGTCAATCCACTGCCACCCTTTGAAGGGGAACCGCTGACTCCATCTTCCACTGTGAAGAGCCTCGGTGTCATCCTGGACTCTAAAATGACGATGGAGGCCCAGATCGCCTCCACGAGCAAAAGGGCCTTCTTCCACCTACGTCAAGCGAGGCAACTGGCGCCCTATCTACCAATGGAGGTGCTGGCCACGGTGATTCATGCCACGGTTACATCAAGGCTGGACTATTGCAACGCTTTATACATGGGTCTACCTCAGTCAGTAACTCGCAAGCTCCAGACTGCATAGAATGCTGCCGCCAGGCTCCTCACGAAAACACCTATGAGGTGTCACATAACGCCATCCTTACAGCATTTACACTGGCTGCCGGTCGAGTACAGAGTCCTTTATAAGGCCCTGACACTTAAGGCCTTGCGGGGCCAGGGTCCTACATACCTAAAAGACCGTCTGATACCATCTATCCATCCGAGAGCACCACGGCCAGCCTACGAGAACCTTCTCTGTGTCCTGGGTCTGAGAGAGGCTCATTTGGAGACCACGAGACAGAGATCTTTTTCCGTTGTGGCCCCTGTCCTGTGGAACTCTCTGCCGCCAGACCAAAGAGCCATCTTCGACCTGCCTTCATTTCTGGCGACACTTAAGACATGGCTATTTAGAAGAGCATATGCATAAGTGACAATCAGTGACCTGGAACCTGTCTATTCCCAGATTTTAACATTTTAATATTTTAATATTTTAGTATTGTAGATGTCTAACTGTGTAAGTCGCCCGGAGCACATTTGTGGAGGGAGACTCATAAATAATAAAATTAGTTAGTTAGTTTACTTAGTTGTTGTTGTTCTTGCAGGATCTGTTAGGGGATCTGCCCCAGGAGCTAATGGATTCCAATTAATTATAGAGAAATCAGAGACATTTCCTATCTAGTACAGAGCGTGCTCCTTTATTGAGGCAGCAATGAGGACAAATAACTATTTTTTCCAGCATCAATGCACCTTCTTAGCATAAGGTGACATTTTGTGAGTGGTTCAAAGCCTTTGGGGTTCTATCACAGTGGGAAACCTCAAAGAAACGTTGGTAGCATGCTGTGATGAGCCTGAAGAACCTTTTAAGGACACAATCGCTCTCTTTCATAGATCACACAGCTCAGGCAGATCAGTCTATAAAAATGTCTAGTCAGATGCTGTAAGAAGATAAGTGTTCAAAAAAAGAGAACCCAAACAATTACAGTCCAGTCAGCTTGACATCAATATCAGGAAAGATTCTGGAGCAGATCATTAAGGAGGCGGTTCTTCCCTCTTTCTGAATTTCTAAAAGCTTTCATTGGCCTGGGTGCAACATAGGAGTGGCTGTTTTCCAAGGAGTTCTATGAACTGAGCATCTCTCAAAAGTTAAGCTATGAAAACATGCTGTCTGGAACTCGAAATCCTGACATAATAGAAGCTTAGAGTTGGAAAGGATAACAAGGGTCATCTAGTCCAATTCCCTGAATGCAGGAATACACAACTAAAGCACTCTCAAGGGATGCCCATCCTAATATCCCAGTTCAAGCTGTTGATGTGAACACATAAAGACCAAAACAGGGCTTCAACATTTGAAGAAACATTGCTCCAAATATAGTGCTTCCCAAGCACAGAGATCATCAGTGGAGGCTCTATTTCTAGTGCCCAGAAATGTTCAGATCGAGTTATGGGCAACTCCATGTTTATTATTTATTTATTTATTTATTATTTCGCATTTGTCTGCTCCCCCCCCCCCCCCAACGGCTCGGGGCGACTCACAACAGTTCGTAAAATACAATTGACAGATGTCTCATAAACCACAGTAACACCATTAGAATAGAATTACAATTAAACAGTTGAAACAGCAGATGGAGTCGCAGTGGGGTGTCAGCTAGGCAGCGCGAGCTACAGTCTAGTTAACCCAGAAGGCTTGCTGGAACAGCAATGTCTTAACTGCCCTCCTGAACGGGAGGAGGCTCTGGGTGGCACGGATGCCGGCGGGCAGTGCGTTCCACAGGGTTGGGGCTGCAACAGAGAAAGCCCGCCGGCGTGTTGTGGACAGATGGTAGGTCTTCACATTTGGGATGACCAGGAGATTTAGCTCTTCGGAGCGCAGTGATCTGGTGGGATGATATGGGACAAGGCGGTCCCGCAGGTACACTGGCCCCAGACCATGTAAGGCCTTAAAAGTCAGGACTAACACTTTGAAGGTAATCCGGCATTCTATTGGGAGCCAGTGAAGTTCGCGCAGGATTGGCGTGATGTGGTGGCCAATCGGGACCCTCTGCACCAGCTTGAGTCTCCGGATTACCGACAGAGGAAGGCCAATGTTCACCAAGGAGGTCTGCCTAACACTTATTTTGTTATCACTTTTGGCATTAGACAAAGACTGTTATTTTACTAGGTCTTTTATCCTTTCCAGCCTTTCTGGTTTCTTTTCTTTTAAATAGTTTGATATGCGTATTTTATGTTAGTTTATAGTGCCAGCTACTATACTGTGCCAATTCTGGATTTCATGTAGATTTTGGATTATTATCTTTGTTCTTGTGCCCGCAGAAGTAGCTGCATGTCTATCCACATCTGTGTCATGTTGAATACAAACAGTACCCGAGTTACACACATCCAACTTACAAACAACTCATAGTTAAGAATGGGGATGAGACAACAGGAAAGGAGAGAAATCTACCGCTTGGAAGGAAAATACATTCCTGGTAGAGTTGTCATGAGGAATTGGTATCTCCAGTCTTCAATCTTTGTTTCCACAACAAGCCAAATTTTTCAAAATCCAATTATCACAAGGATAGAAAGTGAGGTGAAATTTTCTGAACAGGGGCACAGACAGCAAAGTTTATTTATTTATTTAGGATATTTCTCCCCTTTACAAATAACCTGTTCCTCCTTATCTCACCCCTGAGTTTTTAATTTTTTAAAACTTTTTATCCGTCACATGCGGCCCGCCCATTGTCTTTGTGATTGTGTTTATTGTAATTTTAAACTGCTCAATGTATTCTCGTGTTGTTATGTAATTATGATGTTGTTATTTGTTGCTTAGTATATTTTGTTTTTATTTTGTTTTTATTTTGTTGTACTCTGTTGTCCGGGCTTGGCCCCATGTAAGACACCCCGAGTCCCCATTGGGGGAGATGATGGTGGGGTATAAATAAAGTTTATTATTATATTATTATATTTATATCCCATCCTATCTCGACCTCTGCAGAGGGACTCAGGGTGGCTAACAACAAAAGCATAAATATACATCTTGGTATAAACAGTATAAAAACATTATAAAAACAGTAAACATTAGTACAATCGCTAAAATTAAATCGCCATTCTACATACAGTCCATTCAGGTCCATCAGGGTCCATTAATTCATAATTCTACCATCACGTTGGTCTAGTCCACAAAGGTCTGATCCCACAGCCAGCATTTCACCTTTTTCCAGAAAGACAGGAGGGAACGAGTGGATCTGATTTCCCTTGGGAGGGAATTCCATAGCCGAGGGGCAACCACAGAGAAGGCCCTGTCTCTTGTCCTCACCAGCCGCAATTGTGATACCATGGGAGTGTTAACCCTTCCCTATGTTAACAAAAGCTATATTTGGCTGGAGTTACACTTTAAAATGTACCTGTTCCAAATTCCAAACAAATTCAACTGAAGGACAAATCTACATAACCTATCTTTGGGGACTTCCTGTGCTGTGTTTTGTGGAAGCCTCTGATGGCACAGATTCAAATTAATGGAGGAACAAAGGGAAGGACCAAATTCAAGAATAATAAGAAAGGAGACCTCAAAAAAAGAGGTTGTATCCTCAGCCACAGAAGACAACTGACAGGATAATGTATTTTGAATATGGAAATTCTTTTCTCATAAATGGCTTTTAATTCATTACCTTCAAAGAGAAATCACAACTGATCAAAGTATCCTTCTCTGGCACAAAATTGTCATAATTCTATCATGGACATCCATATATATAATTTTTCTTTACAGTATGTGTGCATATGTGTCGCACAGGTCCACATGCAGATACATATGCTTTGCCAATTGAATGTAGGATTAAGGCCTATTTGATTCTGTTTCAAGCTGTGGGCCACAGTTACTCTGAATGAACTGCAATTGTGCAAAATAATTTACTTAGGATCCAAACCGGCAGGAGGAAGATGAAGGGATCTGTGCTAAAGAATCACTTTTTAGATAAAATTTGGAGCGTTAAATTATGGACATCTTGCAACCGGAAGACTAGGTGAACCAAAAATATGTAGCAAAGCAAAGTTATGGAATTTCTATAAGTGGATGGTTGGAGCATGATTTACAGAGTATTCCCTTAGGATGCGTTATCGTATGAAGTTTACAGGTATGATTTCCTGCCTTAACACAGACAGTTGGTGCTCCTTGGATAATATACATTTCTTTAAGCTTGGATAATGTCTATGACTTTGTGCCTGTGGTTTCACGATTTCCTAAATACATTTTGTATGGTTTCAATTGGCACTGTTTACAATGTACATTTTTTCCAGTGACTCCTTTCTGACTTCTATATCTCTAGTTCTGCTTCCTGACTGCAGTGTTGCTGCCAAAGTGAAATTTGGGTTGTCCTTTGGGAGTTACGTGAGTATTTGCTCGCCTGTCACCTTCATAGAGTTTGCTAATTGCTCCCACAAATGTGCAGATTCATTATTCATGGAAGAAAATCTGATTGAACAAGGGAGGAGGAAAGCTTATACATATCCAATTGAAAATAAGGGTGGCACAGCAAGAGTTTCATCATTGTAACAGCGCAAGTAGACACAGGCAACAATGCAATAGAAACAGAACTGATATTAGGCAAAATCTTGGGACATCACATAAAGCTTGCATGGACAAACCTTTTTGTCCTGGGGCCACCTTGTGGGCCTGGCCAGGAGGGAGGGAGTTTGGCCGGAACCGGAAGGGCTGGGGTGGCAGGGGGCAGGGGCAGGGCAAGAGAGGGCGGTATTGGTCATGGTGGGTGAGTGTGGCTGAGAGGAGGAGAAACACTCCACTGACATGTATCTCCCCCGGTTCTCCTCTGAATCTGGGGAAGGCAGGCCACCTTCCTGAGGCTCAGAGGAGGAGAAACACGCCACTTGCAAGAGGGCTCTTGCTAGAAGTGTGTTTTTCCCCTGGTTCTTCTGAGTCTGGGGAAGGCGGGTTGCCTTCCTGAGGCTCAGAAGAGAAGAAACATGTTGCTGGCAAGAAGGCTCTCAGCAGCAGTGTTCTTCTCCCCCTGGTTCTCCTCTGAGTCTGTGGAATGTGGGCTGCCATCTCCGGGTTCAAAGGAAGAGGAGACATGCGCTGCTGCTGAGGGCTTCTGCTCTGGCCCCCCTCTCAGCCTGAGGACATGGTATCCGCATGCTGAGAGGAAGGCCGAGCAGACAGGGGCCGAAGGGAAGATGCCAAAGGGCTGCTTCCGGCCCATGGACCTGGGTTTGCCCATGCCTGCCACATAGGGAGGACGAAGAGGAAGATGAGGATGAGGCGCTGTCACCATTCCTGGCGAAGAGGGTGCAGGACCCCAAGAGCAGCGGGGGATGAGGAAGAGGCGGCGTTGGCGGTGTGGAAGCGGCAGTCGTGGCGCATTTGCGTCACTCCTCCCTGCTGCATGCTGGGAAACTGAGGCCTGGCCTGCTCTGGAGAGCCAGATGCAATCATGAAAAGAGCCACATCTAAGACTTAAAATTAGATAGAAATGAAGACAAATTGTTCTGGTACATGGCTACACAGTAAATGGTTTTTGCCAGATATTGGAAAGGTGATTATATTCCAACTAAAGAGCAGTGGCTCGAGAAAGTACATGACATAAAAAATATGGACAGATTGACTTTTCTTCTGAGCAAAAATACGGGAAATCCAAGGACAGAAACAGACTGGAGTGTATTAACAATATACACAGAAAAATATAAAGAGAATGATAAGATAAACTGAACTATTGGTCTTACCTGAGGACCATATAGCAATGCAAACTGTAATATTGGGATTCATTTGTGGTAAAATGATTGGGTGATAACTTTTAATATCTCCAAGTTTTAAGGAGACAACGGTTGAAGTAACAAAGAACACTTACAAACCTCGACGAAGGAAAGTGGAAGTCAACTTTATGTTGAATGTTGTATTTTTATTTTATTATTTTTGTTTTTACCCTTTCGACCCTCACGACCCCCACCCATAATCACAACCCCACCCCTTCTCCCTCTTTTGCCCCTCTGCATTTTTCTTTCTTTTTTCTTTTAAGGTAAAATGTATGTACAAGGTGTTGTTACATGTATCACATTATACTCACAAAATCAATAAAAACTATTTCAAAAAAAAATGAAAAGAGCCACATCTGACTCCCGAACCATGGGTTCCTGACCCCTGATCTAGGGTATTCTTTGGAACAGTAAATGATTGTTGATACTACTGGGGTGACATGTATATTTGACCTATATTTGACCAAATCTAAGGTGCACCTTCCCCCTCTTTTGGGGGGCTTCACAAATGGATTGTGCCTTAGATTCAGTGGTGACTTTGAACGGGACTATATGAGTCTACACTGCCAGATAATCTGGGATCAGATCATGGGATATAGGGTAGTTTAAATATAGCCTTAGATTTGTCTCTTTTTTTAACCTACCTTACAACCAAGAGAGGAGGAAAAGCAGGAGGAGGAGGAAGAGCCTCAGTCCCAATCGGCTCCAGCTTTTGGGTTTCTTTTTTTTAAAACCCCTTATTTACAAGAGAGGAGGAGAAGAAGGAAGGGCCCTAGCTCAAAATGGGTCTTCTTTGGTTTATATATATATAGTTTATATATATAAACTGTATTACCTCCGAGAAAGCAGGAGGAAGAAGAAGAGGAAGGGCCCCAGCCACAAACAACTCTGCTTTGAGTTAAGAGAGGGAAAGCAAAACTGTCTTGATGACTGTTTGGACTAATGCTGAATGATTTGGATTTGGCTTCAAATCCAACAGTTTCATAACAGGATCAAAACTTCGGCAAAGGAGTATTCAAATTCAAGTCTATTTAGAATTATTTGAGTTAGTGAATCCATTAAAAAGAAAAGGGTGCAAGAATCATTCTGGTAAACAGCTGCAAATTACACTCATACCCAATTAAAACACAAAGCAGACACTGCTGGATGGATGTGAATGATCAATATTTTCCCTTAGGAAAGCGGATCTCAGGAAATTACGTTCCGATTGAGACTTCTGCTACATTTATCTTAAAGCTTTCGACCCTCATTTTAAGGTCAAGATCATGAACAGCCTTCCAAATGTATTTGTGTAAGTTCTACTCAATATTTTTCTAACTTTCAGAATTGGAAATCTGAATTTGGCATGTTCGTGCTCTTACATTCTGACATGTTTCAAATCAGACTGTCTCCCAAGATCTTGTAGAATGCAGTTCAATGCTTCCCCAGAGTCTAAGTTGCTAAGTTGCTCCATGGAATATGGTGAAAATAGTGAGTGAGACTCACAGTTAACTCACTAATATTGTAATAAATAAGAAGGAAAAGGGGAACCTTGACTTATTTGCACTTTGTCCATACTGAAATAGCAGGGGACAGGATGTGAGAGCTGCTTCACAAAGAACCTCTCCCATTCCCTCTGTTAGTATAAGGCAAGACTGTTATGATATACCGGGAATGTGGCACAGCTGGCTAAGTATCAGCTGCATAAGATCTCTCTGTCATGAGTTCGAGGCCTGCCTGGGTCGAGGTGGGTGCTCGACCTTTAAGTATAGCCTGCTGTCGACCTTTGCAACCCGAAAGACAGTTGCATCTGTCAAGTAGGAGATTAAGGTACCACATTAAGTGGGGAGGCAAATTTTGACTGAATTATGAGGCCGTTAAAGAACTCCAGGAACGCTGCGGAATGCGGAAGAAACAACAAGGGACGCAGAGAGATGAGGAGTGCGTCAGCTCCCCCTGGTGGCCAGAGTTTGCCTCTGTTCGTCTATATGTGTGTATGTTGGAAACGGCAGGGATTGTCTGCTAAGTATGTGTACCAGTAATCCGCTCTGAGTCCCCTTCGGGGTGAGAAGAGCGGAATATAAATAAAAGTAAATAAATAAAAATAAATAAATATACATATTATTGATGATCCTTTTTGCTGTATCATATAAAATGTAGAATTTACTTATTGACTGCGGGCAGAATAAACTACGCAACACTTTGGAGAACAAAAGAGATTCCATCCCAAGAACAATGACTATTGAAAATCTTAGACATCATGAACATGGATGAATTAACCCAACATATGAGCACAAGCCAGAATTTGAAAATATCTAAAACAGACTGGACACCCATAAAGAATTTTGTACAGCAAGAAAACCTGAAATGGTTATTTGACACAAGATAATTTTAATCAGCCAGTGCTCTTAAGTGTATTGACAACAAAGAGTTAGCCAAGGAGAGAGAGAAGACAACAACTGAAGAAAGAAACAAATATACCCAAAGTGAAGATGATTGGAAGTCAAATTACACCCCCTCCCCAAACCATCCTTCACCCAATTCCATTCCCCCATCTCTTACTTCCTATCTTCTTCCCCTCTCTCTACTTTCCCACTTTTCTATACTTTAGAGATATTCCCCCTCTTTTTATTGTGATATTTCCTCTGAGATATATACGTTGTAGGTCAAACAAAACACATTCTTTTTACCACAATGGCTGTATTTTAAATTTGCAATTGTTAATATTTGGTTAGCAGCTTTACCTTCATAAACATGCTGAATCCTGTCTTCAGAAGGTCTGTGAGCCCAGAAGACATATGTTCAATATCAACAGGGTCAGGCCGATCAGGATTATATATCTCTTCCACCACTTGCTTCAACAATGGTTTATATGTGGCCTGCAAAAAAGGATACACTGGTAATAAATTTTCGGAAATAGTAACCTTCTATAAGCCTTCCATACTAGTTATCTGTTATGCATATGATTGTTATTGCTTACTATACTGTATGTATATATTGATATGCAGTTTTCCCTTAACTCTATGTTGTTTGAGGTTGTGGGAGGGCTGCATTTAAAAAAAAAATACAAGAGACATCTACTTGAACTTTATATCCAACGCACAAGATAACCAGGGCATTAATCTCCCCAAGTTTCAGAAAGATTCGCACGTCTACTGATTTTTGGGGATTTAAAAAAGTTTAGACAAAAATATTTTTTTAAATGTTTTTATTATAAACAACTATACATAACCACAATTACCATGCCTTTTGTCCTTTTTCATATATAGCTCCTTGTTACTTATTCTTGATTTTTCCCCCTCCAAATATCCACTTCCTTATTTCTCCATCCCATTTTTTTGAATTTTTGTTGTGTAATCTCCAGTGGTAGAATTTGAAACAAATACAGTAATTTAGGGAGGATACACATTTTAATTGCTCTAATTCTCATTGAAATACTTAAATTTTTATCCTTCCAATTATTCATTTGTTCCTGTATCTTTTTCCATGTTATCTTATAATTATAATCCCAAATCCTCATTGGTTTATTAATTAAATAAATTCCCAAATATTTAATTTTCTTTTTTGCAATCTGTATATCTTTCCTTCTCCGAATCTCTTCTTGGATTCCTTTCCCCAAGTTAAACCCCAACAGCTCTGATTTTGTCATATTAATCCTTAAACCTGATATTTTATAAAAAAAATCTTCCAATATTACTTCTAATTCCTTCAATGTATCCAGTGGGTTTTCTGTTATTATTAAAAAATCATCTGCAAACAAATTCACTTTTACTTCCTCCTTTCCCATCCTAAATCCTGTTATTCTACCGTTGTTTCTAATTCTATCTGCCAGATATTCTATAGCTATTGTAAATAACATTGGTGATAACGGGCACCCCTGTTTGACCCCTCTTTCAATGTCTATTACCCTGGAGTATCCCTCGTTAACTTTCACTTTTGCTAATCCTTTTTTTATACATTTTTCTTATAATCTCTATGAATTCTTGTCCCCCCAAACGCCACAAGAGCTATCCCCTTGAATGTCTGTCTAACTCTAACAACATGTCTATATGACACACACTTTATTTATTTATTATTTATTTCATTCGGCTTCTATGCCGCCACTCCCGATGGGCTCGGGGCGGCTCACAGCACTAGAAATCACAAGATAAAAACAACAGTACAGGATACAAACAAACGATAAAATGACATTAAAATATCGAGGTACAACACTTAAAAACGACCTGAGTCAAAACTCAATTTTCTGCAGGGGGTGTGTCCCACAAAGCCTACACCTGGAAGGCAAGCTGGAAAAGGTGGGTCTTGCATGCCCGCCTGAAGGGGAGCAGGTCGTGGATGGCGCGCGTGTCCGCTGGAAGGGCATTCCAAAGTGTCGGTGCAATCACCGAAAAGGCCCTCTGGCGGGTGGCTGTCAGTTTGGCCGTTTTTGCGGAGGGGACGGCCAAGAGATTGGTGTCCTCCAAGCGAAGAGATCTCATAGGGCAATATGGGGCGAGACGGTCTCTCAGATACGCTGGCCCCAGGCCGTGCAAGGCCTTAAAGGTAAGAACCAACACTTTGAAGGTGATCCGGTGCTCAATTGGCAGCCAGTGCAGATCCTGCAAGGTGGGTGTTATGTGGCAACCTGCTGGCGTGCCAGACAGGAGCCGGGCGGCAGTGTTCTGCACCAGCTTGAGCCTCCAGGTCACCAACAAAGAAAGGCCGACGTAGAGCGTGTTACAGTAATCTAGCCTCAAGATGACCGTGTCTTGGATCACCGTGGCCAGGTCATTCCGGGAAAAATAGGGGGCCAGCCTCCTTGCCTGTCTAAGATGAAAAAAGGCAATCTTGCTGACCGCAGAGACCTGGGTCTCCATGGTCAGCTGGGAGTCCAGGTGGACCCCCAGGCTCTTTACGGATGGCGATGGGCATAGCGCCACACCGTCCAGGGTCGGAAGCTGGACATCCCCACCACCCGGGCGGCCTAGCCACAAGATCTCTGTCTTCGCCGGATTCACCCTCAACCTACTGGCTCGCAGCCATCCAGTAACGGCTTCGAGGCAACGTTGGAAATTATCGGGGACGGATCCGGGCCTGCCATCCATCCTCAGAATGAGCTGAGTGTCATCAGCGTACTGGTGGCACTCAAGCTCATAACTCCGCACCAGCTGTGCAAGCGGCTGCATGTAGATGTTAAATAACAGAGGGGAGAGAATGGCCCCCTGCGGAACTCCACAGATTAACGGGGAGCCCTCGGAGACCACCCCGCCCCTCCTCACACGCTGAGACCGCTGGTGGAGGAAGGAGGTCAGCCATTTAAGGGCTGTCCCCCTCACTCCAGCCATGGCCAGGCGGTGGATCAAAAGATTGTGGTCTACCGTGTCAAACGCTGCTGTGAGGTCCAATAACATGAGCAGCGCAGACCCGCCTTGGTCGAGCTGGCAGCGGAGTTGGTCTGTGATGGAGACCAGGACCGTCTCCGTCCCATGCCGGACTGGAAGGGGTCAAGCCATGTTGCATCATCTAAGAAGGACTGCAACTGCTCCATTACTGCCCTCTCAACTACCTTCCCCAGGTACGAGAGATTCGACACTGGTCGGTAGTTGGAGGGAACCGCCGGGTCTAGCGACGGTTTCTTCAGTAATGGAGCTACTACCGCCTCTTTTAAGCACTCTGGAAATACTCCTTGCTCAAGGGAGCTATTTACGATGTTCAACAGAGGTCCACGTAACCCCTCCAGGCAAGATCTAACAAGCCAGGAGGGGCACGGGTCGAGGGAGCAGGTGGTAGGCCTAGTTGCAGCCACAATCTTATCAACAGCATCTGCGTCCAGTGGCCGAAACCGGTCGAGGGTGGGCCCGGCGGAGGGCCACGGAGTCTCGAGCTCTCTTACTGTGTCAACCGTGGCTGGAAGGTCCCGGCGGAGACTCAGTATCTTGTCTGCAAAGAAGCTCTGAAAAGCACCGGCAGTGAGGGCCTGATTGCTATTTTTTGGGATAGTAGGGACCGTCGTCAAGGACCGAATTACTTTAAACAATTGGGCCGGGCGTGAGCTAGCAGACGCTATCGAGGCGGAGAAGTACACATTTTTGGCCGCCTTGACAGCACGCTCATAAGCCTTTTTAAATAGCTTATAAGCTGATAATGAGGCTCTGTCACGGAATTTCCTCCACACGCACTCTAGCCGTCTCCTCTCCACAGAACTTCTAACCATAGAACTTCAACTTAGCACAGATTTATACTATTACTTACTTATTTTAGTCTTCTTTGTAGATTCAATAATTTTATTTATTATTATTAGACTGAGTCTAAATGGTCGGCTGCTGCAGCTTTCTGATGCTGAGCACTGCATTCTGGGAAATGTAGTTTAGGGCAGGGCCTTTTGGATTATCTGACACAGGGGGCCTCACCTTCCTAAATTACATTTCTCAGAATGCTGTGGTCACGGTCTCCTGAAAAGCTCAGCTAGTTCCACCCTAGCTGCCCTTCCTTATAGCGACCGACAAGCAGCCTGAGTCTTAATTTAAACACTAGCAATGGCCTCTTCGGCTTTCCCAAAGTTGCTTAATGCTTATACTGAAAATTAAACTTTAGGAGGCTTCTGAATCTTATAGAATCTTAATGGAAATTACTGGTGAGTATTTTGATTCTTAGATTTTTCTCCCTGTTCCGTCTTATAAATACATTCAACTTAAGAACAAACCTACAGAACCAATCTTGTTCATAACTTGGGGACTGCTTGTATATACATCTGGAAACTTCTTGGCTATTTAATATGTAAAACTAGACTGTATAAACATTAGTCAGTGGTTTCATTTCTAAAGGGTAGGATAAAGGTTTCTTCTGGCATTAAGTCTAGTCGTGTCTGACTCTGGGAGTTGGTGCTCATCTCCATTGCTAAA
Organism: Anolis apletophallus; assembly: GCA_030556195.1. NCBI lineage: Eukaryota > Metazoa > Chordata > Lepidosauria > Squamata > Anolidae > Anolis > Anolis apletophallus. The sequence goes on from JARBWK010000012.1 coordinate 21,596,330, forward strand.
CTGAAGAGCCAGCGTTGTCCATAAACATCTCCAAGATCATGTGGCCAGCATGACTGCATGGAGCGCCATTACCTTCCCACCAAGGCAGTACCTATTGATCTACTCACATTTGCATGTTTTCAAACTGCTAGGTTGGCATGAAACTGCGCCTAACAATGGGAGCTCACCTCCCGCTCCCCGGATTTGAACCGCCAACCTTTCGGTCAGCAAGTTCAGCAGCTCAGCGGTTTAACCCACTGCTTCACCAGGGGCTCTAGATTCATTTCTACTTCACACAAATGCAAATACTGAACTTATCAGAAAATATAAACTCATTTATTTCTAGTTAAATGAAATTTGATTCAATTTGAAAATTGTAAAATAGAAGAGAACTGTACAGAAAACTGAATATGAAAAATTCTTATTGTTATCTTGATGTCATTGCCAAAACCTATCTGCCCTGTGAAACACCACAGGTTACTTGCTCCCAGGCTTGTGTAATTTACAATAATAACTTTGGAGGTAGGGATTAAACACTGATGGACAAATGTCTCTGTAGCAATGAGAACAAACACAGCCCATCATCAGACAATAACTTTGAGGTCTATTAGACTTCGAAAAAAACATAGATGAACAATTTTTGAGTTGACCAAACCAGTGCTTTCATTTTTAAATAAAAAAAGTCCTTCCCTGTCAAAAGATTTTGGGTCTCTCTCTACCACTGGATACTGATTGTGCTGAAGTGTTTATTTTTTATTATAAGATTGAGTATTGAATGTGTATTGAAATGTTTAGATGTTTAGGGAGGGTATAGTTCTTCAGTAAAGGCCCACCTTGGGGAAGAGTTGCCATAGCAACGTGGCTGTGAGGCAGAAGTGGGAGGGGTCAACAGCTTTCTGCCAGAGCCAATAGAATTCTGGGGAAGTTTTGAATTTTGACAGTTGAACTGTCAGACCAGCTCTAAGACAGTTGGTGCTGAGAAGCTCAGAGAGAGCAGTTGTGTTTTAGACCAGCTCAAGGAGCTGAGAGGTGGATAGTTAATCCAGTCCAACTCAAGGAGTTGAGAAGGTGTTAGGATACTCAGCCTAGGATAAAAGCTGAGGAAAGAAGTTAAGAAATAACTTCTAATAGTTAAAAGGAACAGTCCAGAGGTTTGGCTGGGAGAGCCAACCTGTAATTTATGCTGACGCATAAAAGTGGCAAGAAAAGCCCAATTTAAGACTGTGTAACGTTAAGAAAGAACCTCTGTGGAAGAATAACTATTAAGCCTTGTACCTCTGAGAGAGAATATTGAAACTTCGTAACCAGCAAGCTAAAGTTCACATTTAAAAATAAACTTGTTACAGTTTCTTGGTTCATAAGACTCCTGGTGTTTATATTTAAAGACAAGCCTCACTCTGAAGCCTAATAGTAATTAACACATCATCTCTCTTTACAAACGGTGGTCAAATAGTTACCTCAGTACAAATTGGTGGCAGCTAGATATACAGTTTCCTCACAGATTGGGGACATCTTTACAAATTGGTGGCAGCGGTGAGATAGCCTGCCCTGTCACGGTGCAAAAGTTGGCGTGCGAATACGAGTCTTTACACCGATCCCCTCTCCCCTCTATCAGCAATAAATGAAAGGACACTGCCCAGACATTAGTGATAACCACAGAAGCACCTATGTCACCTCCACAATATTGTGATGAAGGGAGTGAGGACCATTCAGCTAGAAAGGAAATTGAGTAAGATGCAGCTCTTTTGATTCATCAGAACTGTCCAATCCATGGAGAATTTCCATGAAAAAGAGAAAGAAGCAATTGTAGTCAATGGGCACAAATATGATAACGCTACCTGGAACATTAGGGGAAGAAATGCCAATCCTACATATCAGATAATATAAAAATCACTGCTTTATGTGAAAACTCGAGCTTCTTCAATAAGAACATTTTCTTCATCTTGCCTACCATTATTGCATATAATGAATGACAAGCATTTCAAAAGTAAATATTACAATGTACATGTCTCATTTATGGCAAATAATATTTAATAGAAGCACAATTCTAGGAATGTCAATCTTCGGTTTTCTTAGAAAACAAATTGAGGAGTCGAGCTGTGCAAATGACAAATGGAAGTGCCATTTAACTCAGATAAAGAAAGAAAATCGAATGAGCACAGAAGCACTCAAATAAAACAACTTTGAGAAAAATAATTTTCTAAAGCAATTATAACCTTAAAAGCACATTTTCCCCGTGTCTGTGATGTCAAAGATTTGGAGCTTCAAGATTTTTTAGGACAAAGTTTTAAGGACAACCTCAGTGGCCTGAGGCACAGGGGTATTTTTAAAATGATAATGATAAATGCTGTTATTTGTTATGCTTATTGTATATGGTTTATGTAATGTGTTTATGCCATGCGCTGGTTTGTTGTTTATTTGCTTGGCTTAAGGAGATGATGCTGTGCTCTTGTATTATCAATTTTGTGTTTTTAACCATTTGTTCACTGCTTTGAGTCCCACCTGTGGAAGAAAAGTGGGATAAAAATAAATACCGTATTTTCCGACGCATTAGACGACTTTTTAACCTGGAAAATCTTATATCCAACTCCCTTAGTGGTGCAGCCTGAGGAGGAAGGGAGGAGGGAGGGAGGACATGGAGAGGAGGAGCGGCAGGCCGTATTGCCACATAAACCAGGTGGGGGTGATGGCCTGCTGGGCTGTCCCTGCAGCCCCCACCACTCTTCCTGCTCTACTTTCAAGGCCGTCCTCCGCCCCCGACACTCACGTCCTCTGAATGCCACTGGGCTCGCCTAGGCGTTCTTGGAGCCATAGTTCCGTGAGTCCTATGGCTCCCAGAATGCCTCAGTGAGCACATCCCAGGCACACTGGCTCCGGGGCTGCTGGGAATCGTCGTCCTTATGTCTGCGGATGAGGAGTAGATTGATGGCAATGCTAGGCAGATGGCCACCTCATAGCTGTCATTATTCAGCATATTTCAGCTTAATTACTTTCAAGAATATCTGAAGGCAAGGCCCACTATACGAGCACATCTATATATAGAAGCAAAATGTAGTTAGTACGTTACCACATTATAAAATACCTCACTAAACATGATTTAATAAAATGCAGTACACCAATAAGAAAAAAAAAATCCATATTGACTTGCCTGTTGGGTATGGCTTCCTGGGATATGTACAGAATTAAACTGTTTCATATGTGTCCGCACTCTCGTAACATCCCTGAGGACCTTAAAGATGTCATTCACTACGGGCACAGCCTTCTGATATGTCAGATCAAGGGCCGATTCACAACCTGAAAATAACACAGAGACATATTTATTTATTTATTTACATCATTTATATTCCGCCCTTCTCACCCCGCAGGGGACTCAGGGCGGATCACAATGCACATATACAGGCAAACATTCAATGCCATAGACATTATTTATTTATTTATTTATTTAATTGTTCACATTTCTATATTGCTCCTTCCAGCAGGCTCGGTGCGGTTTACATAAAACAAATCATAAAACAGCCCAATTCAATTTAATAACAGCGACAGTATAAAAACAAGCATAAAACAACAGTCAACATATGATTCAGGATTTGGACAGCTTTATCAAGGGCCCTTTAGGTTAAAGGCCTGCCTGAAAAGGGTTGTTTTGCATGCTCTCCGGAATGGGGCCAGTTCTTTGATGGCATGCACTTCAACTGGCATTGCGTTCCAAAGTGTTGGTGCTGCTACGGAGAAAGCTCTTGCTCTGGTTGATGATAGACGACAGGGCTGGATAGATGGAATTACTTCTTCTGAGCGTAATGATCTCGGGGGAACATATGAGGTAAGGCGGTCCCTCAGATACACCGGCCCGAGACCATTCAAGGCCTTGAAGGTCAGTACCAGCACCTTGAAAACAATCCAGTACTCTATTGGAAGGCAGTGTAGTTGCTGCAAAATAGGTGTAATATGCTCTCGTGCTGGTACTCCCACCAGCAGTCAAGCCGCAGCATTCTGCACTAGCTTGAGTTTCCAGATTGATGACAAGGGAAGGCCAATGTAGAGGCCATTACAGTAGTCCAATCTCGAGATGACCGTCGCCTGGATCACCGTAGCTAGGTCACTCCTGATCAGATAGGGAGCCAGCCGCTTAGCCTGTTGTAGATGGAAAAACGCACTCCTACATACCGTGGAGATTTGCATCTCCATTGATAGCAGTGTGTCCAGTTGGACCCCTAGGCTTTTTACTGAAGGCGACCGGAGTAAACGCTCGCCGTCCAGGGTAGGCAGCTGGCATCCATCCAACCCGGGGCGACCCAGCCATAGGATCTCCGTCTTCGAAGGGTTCACCTTTAACCGGCTGGCTCGCAGCCATCCAGTCACAGCTTCTAGGCATTGATGGAAACAATCGGGTACGATATCCGGCCTGCCATCCATTCTTAGCACCAGCTAGGTGTCATCAGCGTACAACATACAGTATGTAGACAGACAACTGTCTGAGGAAGAAGAAGGTGAGGGGAAATAGACTAGTGGAAAATAATAATGAGTATCCTCTGTCTTCCACATGGTAGTCTGCAAATCTCCAACAAAAGTCAGCCACTATTTTGAATCTTACATATGACAACTTAAGGCAAGTAGATCTAAATTCTGTTATATGATGGAGACAGTGAAAATGTCTGCATTGCTTCTTGTGAAAAGAATTTTGAAACAGATTCACAAATCAAGCTCTCTTATAGTATAATGAAAAGTTTCAATGCAGTGTTTGGCTTTAAAAATGTAAACTCCTTGTTTGGCATCATTGCAGAGGGAACTGAAAATGAAACTGCCAGTACTATACGGCAATTGTACAAATCCATGATGCAACAACATCTGGAATGCTGTGTACTGTTCTGTTCAGTGAACCTTAAAAAGGACACTGCGGAGATGGAAAAAGTGTAGAACTAAACATCTAGAACAGAGGTTGGGAACCTTTTTGACTCAGAAAGCCATGAAAGCAAAATATTTGGAAATTTATTTCAGTGGCGTTCGACAATGCCAATTGGGACTTCTTAAGCTTGGTGTTAAGAGAGCTAGACATGGGCTTCGCCTTTGAGAATGCGATCAAGGCCATTTACTCCAACCAAAAAGCGACCCTACTCATTAATGGAGAAGTGGCGGGCTCCTTAGCCATCGAGAAAGGGACACGGCAGGGGTGCCCGCTCTCACCGCTGTTATTCATTTTGTTATTGGAACCTCTCCTTGAATCCATCAGGAAGGATAAGATGTTAAGAGGCCTAAGGGTGAGGAATGTACACTGGAAGGTAAGGGCCTATGCGGACGATGTGGCTTGTATTATAGAGAACCCGCTAGAAAATATAACAAACTGGCTGAAGAAGATAAGGGAGTTCGGTGCGGTAGCGGGCCTAAAGATCAATTCAGACAAAACTAAAATTTTGACTAAAAACATTGCGCCGGCAAGGAGAAACCTTCTACAAGAAATCGCTAAATGCGAAACAGCACGGAGAATAAAATATTTGGGAATTTTTTTTACAGCAAAGAATAACCAACTTCTTCAAAATAATTATATTCCGGCCTGGGCAGAGATAAAAAGGAAACTGGAGAGTTGGAAATACTTAAACTTGAACCTCCTAGGTAGAATCTCGGCGATCAAGATGGGCGTACTACCCAAGCTGATGTTTTTGTTTCAGAACCTCCCGGTGGTAAGGTCGAGGCAATGGTTTAGAGTATGGAGATCGGACATCCTAAAGTTTGTATGGTGCTCGAAAAAAGCGAGAATTAAGTATAAAATTCTTTGTGATAGTGTTGACAGAGGTGGGTTAGACCTCCTAATTTCGAATTGTACCACGACGCTGCCGCGCTGAGCTGGATGAAAGATTGGGCTACTCTTAAGGATGACAACTTGTTAGCAGTGGAGGGTTTCGATTTGCGCCGGGGGTGGCATGCCTACCTCTGGCATGACAAGGCGCAAATTGAAAGAAACTTCACTAACCATTTTGTGAGAGCACCCTTTTAAAAGCTTGGAATAAATACAAAGACCTGTTTTATCAAGCAACACCCTTATGGATTTCTCCACAAGAAGCGCAACAGATGAGAGAGATACCAGCTAGTAGGTGGTACACATACGAACAACTGATAATTAGGACCGGATCCCAGTGGTCACTCAAATCATTAGAGACGCTACGAGGGCAAGCCATGGAACTCTCATGGTTTCAGTACGCTCAGTGCAAAGAAGTCTACAAAAAGGATGTGAGAAAGAACTTCAACATACACCCCACAGTTTGGGAGAAGGTGATGAAAGCGGACAGGAAGGTGATAAGCCTGCTGTATAATAAGCTCCTGGAGTGGGAGACTGAAACGGAAGGGATAAAAGACACGATGATAAGATGGGCCCAAGATCTGGGCCACACTATCCTGTTACAAGAGTGGGAGACTTTATGGAAGGGGAAAGTGAAGAGCATGGGCTTTTCTCACACGATGGAAAACTGGTATAAAATGTTTTATCACTGGTATCACACACCGATGAGCTTAGCAAGGTGCTACCCCTCCATGAATGATCAATGCTGGAAATGCAAGGAGGCAAAAGGATGTTTCATGCACTGTTGGTGGCAATGTAAGATACTTAAGAAATTTTGGAAAACAATCCACCTACATGTAGAAAATATCTTAGGAAAAAAACTGGAAATGAAACCGAGTTTTATTTGCTCCATCTTATGGACAGCGACTGGGAGAGAGATGACGATAAGATTTTTTTCATCTGGCCACGGCGGCCAGGATGGAAATTGCAAAACATTGAAGAGTGAGGATCCCTTATCGATAAGGAATTGGCTACTAAGGATTAGGGAAATTATGGACCTTGATGTACTGTGGAGTCTGGCAACGACCCAAAGTAACAAGAATAAGACGGACTGGGGAAAGTCAGCCGATACCTAAAAGAACTTAATCCAAAAAAAAGTTAGATAACTTTTAAGTAACTTCGAAAGACTTAGTATGAACAGAAAGGGGATGGGCGGGCAAGCAAGATATGGGTATTCACGGAAAGAATAGTCTGATGGAGCAGGCCGTCTGGACGGGAGTTTACTGTATACCCTCATTCCCTTATGTATCACCCTCACCTCCCCTCCCTTCCCCTCCCCTCCCCCAGACCCCTTCCTTTTTGTTTTACCCTATGTTCAGAAACGCAATAAAAATATAATTTAAAAAAAAGGAAATTTATTTCAGTGAGAGCCATATAATATATAGAATATATGTTAAGACTGAATTCAACTAAATGTGAGTAAATTTATTTATTATTATTTATTTATTTCCAACATTTCTACCCCGCTTCTTCTCAACCCCCGAGGGGGGACTCAGAGCGGCCTAACAACGGCAACAATTGGATGCCAACACAGCATACATATAATAAAAACCCAAAAACAGTTAAAATTAAATACATTAAATTACAGCTGGCATTAAAATTCGTTAAAATACAATTAACATTAAAATACATCATATATATTCACATCAGTTAAAACAGTATTCCGTCCATAATTGAAGCATTGGGTCTTGTCCACCAGTTTGCCATTTCAATCCAATCTAAAGTGCCGTATCGTGTTAATGTGCAAACGCTTGGTCCCATAACCAGGATTTCACTTTTTTCCTGAATGCCAGGAGGGATGGGGTTGATCATATATCCATAGGAAGTGCATTCCACAGACGGGGAGCCACCACCGAGAAGGCCCTGTCTCTCATCCCCACCAACCGTGTTTGAGAAGTAGGCGGGAGCGAGAGCAGGGCCTCCCCGGATGATCTTAAATTACAAGGTGGGATATAGCGGCTGATGCGTTCGGACAAGTAAGCTGGGCCAGAACCGTATAGAGCTTTAAAGGTCAAAACCAGCACTTTGAATTGAGCTCGGAATTGGACAGGCAGCCAGTGAAGCTGACACAACAGGGGGGTGGTATGCTCCCTGTATGTAGCTCCCGTTAGTAATCTGGCTGCCGCCTGTTGGACTAATTGCAGTTTCCAAACTGTCTTCAAAGGCAGCCCCACGTAGAGTATGTATATAAATACATACTATGAGAAAAGGATTCCCCCTGCAGAATGACGGGACACTTCAGACCTGGCTCTGCAAAAGGCATGCTCAGGACTCTGGGAAGGAAGAGAAAATGGAAGGAAGGGGGAAAGAAAGAAAGAAAAGACAGAGGAAATAAAGGAGGGAGGGGGAGAGGAAGAAAGAAAAGAAGAACGAACTATGGAAAAAGAAGAAAAGAAAAGCAGGAGAGAGACAAGGAGGCGGTGATGGCGGCTCGGAAACGGCAGTCACGGCGCATTTGCGTCACTCCTCCCCACTGCATGCTGGGAAACTGAGGCCCGGCCTGCTCTGGAGAGCCAGATCTGGCTCCCGAGCCATAGGTTCCCTACCCCTGATCTAGAATAATCAAGGGTCTGGTGGAAATCCTCTTTGCAGAAAGGTTACAGATGCTGGGGCTGTTTATTTTAGAAAACCAAGTAAGAAGAAGGTTACAATAGGAGTGAATAAAGTTATGCATAAGGTGGAGCAAGTAGGTATGACACAAAGTTTTCATTTTCTCATTATACTCTGGATCAGCCATGGAAACTCCGGTTAAAAGGTTTCCCCTGACATTAAGTCCAGTTGTGTCCTACTCTGGGGGTTGGTGCTCATCTCCACTTCTAAGCTGAAGAGCTGGTGTTGTACGTAGACATCTCCAAGGTCTTGTGGCCAGCATGACTGCATGGAGCACCATTACCTTCCCACCGGTGCGGTATCTATTGATCTACTCACATTTGCATGTTTTTGAACTGCTAGGTTAGCAGAAGCTGGGGCTAACAGCAGGAGCTCATACCGCTACCCAGATTCGAACCTGCAACCTTTCTATTGGCAAATTCAGCAGCTCACTGCGCCACCAGGTGCTCCTCTGGATCAGCCATGGAACCAAATGGTAGGAGACTCAGGGCAGAGAAAAAGAAGGATTTTTTTCACGGAATGTACAGTTAACCTGTGGCATTTAGTGCCACAAGATGTAGCTATGGTTGTCAAACATAAAGTACATCTTGGTGACATCCCTTATAATCTCTATCCAAAAAATAGTTAAATCATGTAATTAATTAAAGTCTCATTTTCAAGCAGCTCATTTTCAGTCATGCTTCTAACTATCTGGAACAGCTCTCTATGTTCTGATTAGAAATGTAAATAGGAAAAAGTATGCTCCTTCATAGTCCATATTATTCAGACTGTACATGGAATCACGTTTTTGCATCCTCCCCCACCTTTGACTTGTGAAAGACATCTTACATCATGTACATGGAAACTTACAGTGCCAGGGAGAATGCTTTTTCCATAACATGATACTATTACTCCCTTGACCCGTGCCCCTCCTGGCTTGTTAGATCCTGCCGGGAGGGATTACGAGACCCCCTGGGAAAGATTATCAACAGCTCCCTTGAGCAAGGAGTGTTCCCAGGGGGTTTGAAAGAGGCAATGGTAAGACCGCTGCTGAAAAAGCCGAATTTAGACCCTTCGGCTCCCTCCATTACCGACCTGTGTCAAACTTGCCTTTTTTAGGCAAGGTAATTGAGAGGGCAGCAGCGGATCAGCTGCAGCAGTTCTTAGAAGACACAGCTGAACTCGATCCCTTCCAGTCCGGCTTCCGTATTGGGCATGGGACGGAGACCGTGCTTGTCGCCATTACAGACCAACTTCGCCGCCAGCTGGATCGGGGGCGGATCAGCCCTGCTTGTTTTGTTAGATCTAACAGCAGCGTTTGATACCGTAGACCATGCATTGTTGGCCCACCGTTTAGCCGTGACTGGGGTGAGGGGGACCGCCCTTAAGTGGGTGACCTCCTTCCTCCAGGATCGGGGACAACGCGTGGAGAGGGGAGAGGAGGTCTCCGGGAGGCTCCCATTAACTTGTGGGGTCCCCCAGGGGGCCATCCTCTCGCCCTTATTATTCAACATCTACATGCGCCCCCTGGCCCAGCTGGCCCGCGACTTTGGTCTGAAGTGTTATCAGTACGCGGATGACACCCAGCTTTTGCTGAGAATGGACGGCAGGCCGGACACCGTACCCGATTGTTTCCATCTATGCCTCGAAGCCGTGACTGGATGGCTGAGCGCCAGCCGGTTGAAGGTGAATCCGTCGAAGACAGAGATCTTGTGGCCTGGTCGCCCTGGGCTGGATGAGTGCCGGTTGCCTACCTTGGATGGCGAGCAACTCAGCCCGTCATCCCTTATTAAGAGCCTAGGTGTCCAACTGGACCCCTTGCTGACCATGGAGGCCCAGGTCGCCATGGTCAGCAAGACGTCGTTTTTCCATTTGCGACAGGCTAGGCGACTGTCCCCCTACCTGTCCAGGGATGACCTGGCCACGGTGATCCAAGCGACGGTCATCTCGAGGATGGACTACTGTAACGCCCTCTACGTTGGCCTTCCCTTGTCGACAATCCGGAAACTCAAGCTAGTGCAGAATGCCGCTGCTCGCTTGCTGGTGGGAGCACCAGTGAGGGAGCACATCACTCCCATACTTCGGCAACTGCACTGGCTTCCCATCGAGTACCGAGTTGCCTTCAAGGTGTTGGTTTTAACCTTTAAGGCCTTACACGGTCTAGGGCCTGTGTACCTAAGGGACCGCCTTACCCCATATGTTCCCCCGAGATCACTACGGTCGGAAGAGCAGAACCTTCTGGTTATTCCATCATCCCGCTCCTGTCACCTATCCAGCACAAGACAACGTGCCTTTTCGGCCGCGGCACCTGTGCTCTGGAATTCGCTTCCAGGTCATATTCGGGCAATTTCAGAACTCGCCCCTTTCCGAAGGGCGTGCAAGACTGTCCTCTTCAGGCTGGCGTTTGGCTAAACCCAAACGCAATCAACATACTCATGCCTGATCCTAGAACCGTAGTCCTGCGGTCACTATGGCGATGTATTTGTTTTTATTGTATATTTTACTGTATGTTTTATTGAATGTCTTACTGCACATTTTAATTGCTGTAATCTGCCCCGAGCCTGTAGGGAGGAGCGGAATATAAAATGGAATAATAAATAAATAAATAAATAAGAGAGGGAAGCTTATATGACACTGTTATGTCTTGACTACAGGTAAAAACCCACAGGCAAGATGAGATTCTAAGAGAGGAAAAGAGCAGTTTTATAAGGTTAAAGAGATAGGAGCAGCCAGAAGATGATGGAGTTGATTTAGTTAGGCTGGAATAGCAGGATCTTAAGGTGAAAATATGTTCCAACAAAGCCAGCAGCCAAAATGAAGTCTGATATCACCTCCTAATTGACTTCCTCTTCATTGAATTAAGGCCTAGAGCTTTGCAGTCCTGATTGACATTAAATTAAGGTCTTGCTGGATCCATAATTTGTGTTACATCAAATATATTGTTTACAGCCAACCTCTCAATACAACTGCATCTGCTCAGATCCCCAAGGCAGACTCAAAACTCTTGGGTTTCTCAGGCATTTCTCAAACTACAACATCCCCCCCTAAAGAGGTAAAATAACAAATCAACAGACAAGATTAATTGTCAACAACAATTTACTATAGAAGGGAGCAATAACACAAAATGATGTATTACTCCTAGTGGTCCCCTACAGTCCCCGGCTGAGATTGCTCAAATACATTATCAACAAACAACAATCAATCTTGTAGAACAATACAGCCAACAATATCACCTGCAATATGAATTCACTTGTTCTTCCTACAATAGGATACATTTTGGAGGAACCTATGCCAACATTGCATATCAACATTGGACAAAAAGGACAGTTTCTACGTGAGAAGATAAATGGACACAATCAGAACATTAGAAGTAGTAATACTTGGAAACCAGTTACAGAACATTTCAACTTCCGAGACATACATTACAGGAATTGAACATTGCAGTCCTTGAACAAGGCATTATAAAGGAAGACTAGAAAGAGAATCAGCTCAATGGAATTATATTTACAAATTCCAATCCATTAGCATAGATATGAACAAAGAAAATGACTTCATGGCTTGCTTACTTAGGCACTCCCTCGTTGTCCGAGTATGATGGCCTTCCAAGAGTCTTGGCGGTGAATATGTAGGAGACTGTGAAGCCCTATTCTTGACCTGCATATTCTTTTACAGTGAAGACATTGGTTTCCAGGTGGAAGACGGTCCTGGTCAGGGTTGGCTTGACACACCTTCCTCTTGGCACATTTCTCCATTTGGCCCTCCATTTATCCTTCTTAAATTCCACAGCACTGCCTGTCACAGCTGACCTCCAATTATAGTGCTCAAGAGCCAGGGCTTCACAGTTCTCAGTGTCTATGCCAGTTTTGGGAGTATAGTAACTTCTCTGGGAGTCGGTGATTGGGCATTCAGACAACATGGCTAGTCCAGCAGAGTTGATAGCATAGGGGCATCTCTTCAACGCTGATGGTCTTTGCTTCTTTCAGCACGTTGAAATTTGTCTGCCTATCTTCCCAATAAATTTGCAAGATATTTCGGAGGCAACATTGATGGCATTGTTCCTGAAGTTGAGTGTGACATCTGTAGACAGTCCACATTTCGCAGGTGTATAATAGGGTTGGGAGGACAATAGCTTTATAAACAAGCACCTTGGTATCCCTACGGATGTCCCGATCCTCAAATACTTCTGTTTCATTCAGAAAAATGCTGCACTTGCAGAGCTCAGGCAGTGTTGTATTTCAGTGTCACTGTTGACTTTTGTGGAGAGGTGGCTGCCAAGGGAGCACAAATAGTCAACATTTTCTAATCCCCAAGCTGTATTTCTGGCATTGCAGAGGGATTGGCTGGTGACTGTTGGAAGAACACTTTGGTTTTTTCTATGTTCAGTGAGAGGCCGAGCTTCTCGTATGCTTCTGCAAAGGTGTTTAGAGTGCCTTCTAAACACCTTTGCGCACAGACTACCTTATCATCGATATATTGGAGTTCTATAACAGATGTTGTTGTGACTTTGGTTTAGGCCAGGCCTGTCCAACAGGCGGCCCGCGGGCCACACACGGCCCCCCAGCCTGTTGGGCATGGCCCCCCTACCCTCCTGCAATAAATCTGTTTTTTTAAAAAAATTTTTTTAAAAAATATTTTTTTGATTTTTTTTTAAAAAAAATTCTTCGGGGGGGGGAGGAAGGAGGGAGAGACCCGGCTCCTCCTTCCTGCCTCGCCCCCTCCGTCCCTCTCTCCCTGCCCCGCCCCCTGAGCATCTCCAGGCGCTTCCTCTGCTGTTTGTTTGGCAACATTCGCCTCCTATGCTTGCTTTTGGATTTGTATCTGGCGAAAAACAAATCCAAAAGCAAGCATAGGAGGTGAATGTTGCCAAACAAACAGCGGAGGAAGCGCCTGGAGACGCTCAGGGGGCGGGGCAGGGAGAGAGGGACGGAGGGGCCAAGGCAAGGAGGAGGAGCTGGGTGCCTTCCTCCTCCCTGCCTCGCCTCCTTCTTCGTTTTTGCATAGGATGACGTCGCCTGGAGACGCTCAGGGGGCGGGGCGTCCTCCGCAGTTTGTTTCGCCTCCTATGCTTGTTTTTGCCGGGCGTAAACAAAGCCACGCGTGGCTTTCTACCTGCCCAGGCCTCCCTTTTTCACCCGCTAAGCAGCACTGGCACCGGCTACCTGGCTTCGCCAGGGAAGGTGCGCTGCCCGGACCTCCTCTTCCAAAAGAGGAAAGAAGAGGTATGTTATTGTGTTCCGGGATATCTAATATTAAATGGATTGCTTCATTAATAGAATTGTGTTCTGGGGATATAATATTAAATATCCAACCTTCCACCTTTCTGTTATAATTATATTTAATTGTGTTTTAATCCCTCCCTAATTTATTCCAATGTCCAACCTTCCACCTTTCTGTTATAATTATATTTAATTGTGTTTTAACCTTCCACCTTTCTGTTATAATTATATTTAATTTGTATTTATTTCCAACCTTCCACCTTTCTGTTATAATTATATTTAATTGTATTTTAATTAGGGGGCGGAGGCGGAGCAGGGGGCGGAGTCAGGGATGGGGAGGGGGGGGCGGGGCCAGGGGCGGGAGGGGCGGAGCCTGGGGCTTGGCCCCCCCAGGTGATCGATGAACGGAATTCCGGCCCAAGGTCCGGTAGAAGTTGGACAGCCCTCGTTTAGGCTTTCAGTCTGCTGAGGTTAAATAGCTTGTCATCTGTCTGATAGATAATTTCCACTCCGGTGGGAAACTTCCCATCGACAAGATGAAATATCATAGCGATGAAGACAGAAAATAAGGTTGGGGCAATAACACATCCCTGTTTGAATCCTGACTCCACCTTAAATGGGTCACTTTGGGAGCCATTGCTGTCCAAGACGGTTGCCGTCATGTCATCATGGAGAAGCCATAGGATGTTAATAAATTTGTCAGGGTCCTGACACCATGGCACCTTACATATATTTATAATAATAATAATACACTTTTTTTATATTCCACACTTCTCATCCAGTGCGGATCACAGAACACATACAGCAGACAATCCCTGCCGTTTTTGACATACAAGACATACAACAACATATATCAGGTGGATCTTCTGGATTGAGCCTTGTTTTTCCTCACTTCCAACCGGGTGCTGTTATTATATTCGTCACTGGGTGCTGCTGCTCCATTTTGTCACAGGGGGCGCTGTTGTTCCATCCTCCTTGCTACCTCCTTGCTACCTCCTCCTTCTTTTGACGAAGAGCTTGCCAGCCAGTTGAATTCTCTTCCGGTACTCGTCTTCAATATTTATTGAAGTCAAAAAGTCCTTTATTTACACGAGTCTTTGCTACTACGGAAGTAATAAAATGAATTTTCCCAGGGGAAGTTTTAGACCCAGGGAAACTGACTTTCAGTAAGCAGATTTATTGGTTTTGCACATCAACACTAACTGACCACTTCATGTCTTTTGAAAAATTAGGACAAGGTTCATGCTTTGCATCTTTCTGGAGCCAATTACATTTTGTAAAAATAACAACCCAGAGATTCCACCCAAACATAAGAAAGCACTTCTTTCTTAAAAGAGCTGTTTCCGAGTGGAACAAACTGTCTTTGAAGATCGTGGGCCCTCTATCTTTAGAATTCTTTAAACAGAAGTTAGATGGGTATCTTTCTGTCACGATGCACGGACTTGACCGGCCCCTTAATCACACACACAGAGAAGGACTGAAGGCTAACTACTTTATTGAATATAAAAACAGTTCAAAAGGAATATTGTCCATAAAAAATAGCAAAAGCAAATCCAAAGGCAGAAAGCAATCAATTGTCCAAAGCAGCTTGGTAAATGATCCAAAAGACTTGGCAAAGCTCCGCACAGCAATGCGGATTCAGGAACAAGACAAGGCACACGATGCAAGGCAAGACTTGGTAGGCCACTAGCCAACTTAGCTCCGTAGACCAGCTTCGCTTCACGTCTACTCAGAAGAGACGTGGCCGAAGTACTGGGGATTCGTTCCCACGGATCCTATACTTAATCTTTCGGCCGAGGTCCCCGACGCTCTAGGCTTCGTCGTCTCCAATCTCTGCTGACAGACCTCGGCCTGTCTAGGCTGTGGTACCATCCCCTCCTGCTAGTCTCGATGCTTCATCTCCTATCAAAGGTTCGGCCTTGCCTCCCAGCACCTGGGTCTCTATCTCCATGAGAGCTCTCCTCCCTAGATTCTTCCCAGCCGCTCTCTTCCATGTTTTCGCTCACAGGATCCTGTGAACCTCTCCCCCCCGGCCGTTCATAAGTTTCGCTATCACTGCTTTCCATTTGCACCTGGTTATCTGTCTCGTCGTAAGGGTCAAGCCAACCTTCCTCCCATGCCAAGCTTTCTGTGGGCGAAGGAGGCCCAGTGATGGGAAACTCTCCTTCTTCTAACCCTTCTAAATCCTCTTCAGAATCTAGCTCTGCTGCTGCAGGCCCCAATGCCAATGGGACCCCCGGTCCTGGCCCCTGCCCCCCAGGCACAAACAAGAACTGCTGTGCTACACTTTCAGGAATGCTTTAGTTTTATAATTCCTGCATGGCAGGGCTTGAACTAAATGGCCCTTGCAGCCCTTTCCAACTATGATTCTAAGAAAGCATTTTCCACAACCTTGAGGCAAGTTATTATTTTTAAAATGTTAAAAAAAACCTTGCAACCGCTCTTTCTTTCTTTCTTTCCTTCCTTCTTTCTTTCTTTCTTTCTTTCCATCCTCCTCCTTCTGCTACACCAGCTATTCAAATGTTTACACTGACATCTTTAGAGGAGGAGGACATGCAAAAATAGCATCCTCTCTCTTTCTCTCTGCAAGTATGTGTATGGAGGATACTGTCCTGGTGCCAATTTGTTCCTAACACCCAACACATTTTCATTAGAAAACTATAAAATGGTCAGATTGCCCAGTTCTTCTGAGTCATTTGTCAAGATAGAGAAAGCAATTTGACAAAACCATAGGACCGGAGCTTGCAACTACTTTGAACATTTGAATACAAGGCCAGAGCATTTCTATTCCTTTTAGAATAATCCTAAATAAGTGTTTATAAGAACATTTGCAGAGTCATTGAGTTTGTCAAGCTATTTTTGTTTTGCAGTGATGAACTGAAAAAGCTTATTTCAACTTCAATCAGCATTTCAAACTCTTTGGTGAGAAAAACACATTAATTAGTGCTTGGGTATCCTTTATCCAGAATTCCAAAATCCAAAATATGCCAAAATCTAAAACTGTCCACGAGTGGATGTGATAGTGTACACAAACTTTATTTCATGTCCGAAGTTATAAAATTATCTTTAGGCCATGTGTACAAGTTGTAATCTCTCCGGTTCTTGGATGAATAACAGCTTGATAACCTGAGTCATACAATGCTGACCAGGCCCAGATAAACACCTTTTGGCGCCCTAGGCTACAGTTTGGAATTACGCCCCGCCTTGCGTCGCCGCATTAGAGAGGCCTATCCCCATTCCCCCCCCCTCGCTCCCCCTCAGCCCTTCCTCCTCTTCTCCCCCGACATCCATGCACTCACCGATGAGGCTCCTCCCTGCACCGGGAACACGTGCCCGGCAATCCCAAAGAACTACGGGTCCCAGCATGCCCTGCGGCTGAGAGGCTGGCACAGCCGCCGCATCCCGACAGCCCCCGCAGCCTCGAAGGCGGTTCTGCGGCCTCGCGCTGGGTGCGCAGAGGGCAGTGGCTGCAGAGAGTCGGGGCCTTCCTCCGCCTCAGGAGCCAATCATGACCAGCATGGGCTGAAGAAAGAGGCCTCCTCAGAGTCTTTTCCTCGGAGGAGGCCCCTTCCTTCAGCCCATGCTGGTTGCGATGCTCCTCCTCTTCCTCCTCATGCTGCTGCTGCTTGCTCTTAGTATATACCTTTCAATCCCTTAAAAAATTGGACCCCCGATGGCACTGGCAAGACTGAAGACCGACAGGTCGGCGGTTCAAATCCAGGGAGAATGCGGGTGAGCTCTCTCTGTCAGCTCCAGCTTTGCTTGCGGGGACATGAGAGAAGCCTCCCATAAGGATGGTAAAACATCAAAACAGCCTGGTGTCCCCTGGGCAACATCCTTGCAGACGACCAATTCTCTCACACCAGAAACGACTTGCAGTTTCTCAGGTCACTCCTGACATGAAAAAAAATTCCATAAAATGCTTGGATCTGGTTTACCTTATGCATTGGCTCTTCCTGTATAAACTGACCTAGGCTTTAAGAGTGTATTCTGAGGCCTTTCTCTGCCTTTGCCAAAAGAGTTGTGGCCGAAAGAAAGATCTCTTTCATTGATGGCACCTTGCTTGTACCATTTTCCAAGAGAAGAGCATTTGGTACCTAGCAGCAGATGAAAAATCTCCCAGGCTTTATGATAGTTAGCTGGTAATTTTTATACACAAAACACTTTATACAATTTGTATACACAAAACAGCAATTAACTCACTGACTCATTTAAGATATGAAAGTCAAGCCGTTTGGTGCTCTAGTGCAAGGACAATGAGTTATATACAACAGAATGAAATGTGAATAACAAGAATGTCTCCTCCTGTTGCAATTCAGAAGAAAAAGGCCAGAGAGGAATCAATAGCACATAAACATCTTCTCCTTTGAAATACACACTGGTCTGAACAACACTCTCTCTGGTTCTTGGATGAACAACAGCTTGATCACCTGAGTCATACAATGTTGACATATTCCTTGACTAGAAGTGGTTTTGTAGTAGGTTACAGCAGGTGTCGGCAATGTAAAGCATATACCAGGGCTGTCCAACTGGCGGCCCCGGGACCGTACACGGCCCCCCAGCCTGTTGGACACGGGCCCCGCTATGCCCCTGGCCGCCATTTAAAAAAAAAAGAGATCGCCGCCCAACGCAGTGGGAAGCGGTGCGAGCGGGGAGAAGCAGGAGTGGCTACGGAGGAAGCCGGCTGCCTTCTTCCTCTGTAGGCACTCCTGCTTCTCCCCGCTCGCGCCTGCCGCCCAGGATCCGGGGAGCGGTGCGAGCGGGAAGAAGCAGGAGTGGCTACGGAGGAAGCCGGCTGCCTTCTTCCTCTGTAGGCACTCCTGCTTCTCCCCGCTCGCGCCTGCCGCCTGGGATCCGGGAGCGGTGCGCGGGGAGAAGCAGGAGTGGCTACGGAGGAAGCCGGCTGCCTTCTTCCTCTGTAGCCACTCCTGCTTCTCCCCGCTCCCGCCTGCCGACCTGGATCGGGGGAGCGGTGCATGCGGGGAGAGTAGGAGTGGTTACGGAGGAAGCCGGCTGCCTTCTTCCCCTGTAGCCACTCCTGCTTCTCCCCGCTCGCGCCTGCCGCCCGGGATCCGAGGAGTGGTGCGAGCGGTGCGAGCGGGGGAAAAAGGAGGGGCTATGAGAGCGAGGGCCCCCGGCCCCGCCCCCCACGAGCAGCCCCGCCCCCCGCTCACTGATCACCTCCGGCCCCCCAGGTGATCAGTGACACTTCTTCCGGCCCTTGGGTCGGAAGAAGTTGGACAGCCCTGGCATATACCATGCATGCACACTGAGTAATTTTATGTAAGTCTTTGAGTCCTTTGTGGAATATAGAGAGGACATGTTTTTACCACCTCTTAAAATTGTTCTAGCCATTGCAGTTCAAGCTATGTGCTTTAGAAGTACTGGAAATTATTCTAAAAGAAGGTGAACAGAGAAACAAGCCAAGTGTACAAGGGAATTCAATGAAAATTTATACATCCACTTTGTAATTTAATCTCATTTTACTAAACTTATTATTTAATTAATATTTATTGTGTTTCAATTTATTTTAGTTAACTATCACAAGAGTGCTAGGGTAGTGATTAGTGTCTATATTTTACAGTATTTTTGTTTTCTGTCTTTTATTGTTGACTAGCTTGGGTATCCGGCATTGCCCGGGTTATTTTAAGTTATTTTTTTTATTTTACAAAATGCATATGGTTGTAGGTATACCACAACTCACATCATGCCAGGTTAACCCCTTGAAACTCCATAAATACTTAAAGTTTCTCATGTTGGGCAAGTTTGCTCATCGGTGAATTACAACTCTCATCATAGTGGATTCGTTGTGTCAAATTCCTCCAGTATGTTCAGTTGGTCATGGGACTTCTGTATGCCGGGTTCGGTCCAGGTCCATCATCAGTGGGGTGCAGAGTGCTCTTTGATTGCAGGTGAACTATAAATCCCAGTACCTACAACTAACAGATGTCAAGGCCAACCCCCCCCCCCCCAAATACCGCCACCAGATTTCAAATTTTGGCATATTGGGCATGCCTTCCAAATTTGGTGCAGATCCATCATTGTTTGCATTCACAGTGCTCTCTGCCCTCCAGTATTTTTGTTGGTCATGGGGGTTCTTGGCAGTTAGTCCAGGGCCGTTGTTGGTGGGGTCCAGAGTGCTCTTTGATTGCAGGTGAATTATAAATCCCAGTACCTACAATGGCTACAAATCAAGGTGAATTTTCCCCAAACCTCTCCAGTATTTTTCTTTGGTCATGTGATCCAGGTCCATTGTCAGTGGCGGTCACAGTGCTTTGACTTGATGCGGGCAAACTAAAAGTTCCATCATGTGGAGTCAATCCCCCAAATTCCTGCAGTATGTTTAGTTGCTAAGTAGTTCTGCTCTGTTAGATGTGCAGACAGTGTTGAAAAAAGTAGGAAAGGGTTAAGGGAGAGGCAGTGGGCAGGATCATGCAAATCCCACACCAATGGAAAGAGTAAGAAACATTGAGATGCCTGTGGTGGAGGAAACATGTAAAGTCTAGGATGAAATTGTCCTCGTATGAAAGCGTTCACTTGAGTGGTGGGCAGTACGGTGTTTGTGGAGGACATTGGCAGGGCTCTTGTACATGTGCAAGGTGCTTTCTATAACCTGCATTGTAATTGGAGGGAGGGCCACTGGTGTCTCCCTAGTTGTGGAGGCAGGAGCTTATTGGTGTAAGTGGACATCCCCGCCACATGCACACATACATATTTTCACTTTTATTATGTGTATAGAACAGGGCTGCCCAGGAAGTCGATTGTGATCAACCAGTCGATCGTGGGACCGAAGGAGGTCGATCCCACCCAGATGGGGTGTTTCTCAGAGGGGCCGGAGCCAGGCCGTGCCAAGCCCCGCCCCTCCCTGGCTTCGGCACTCCCAGCAGCTGCTTCAGCCTTGAGGAGGGCAAGGCCAAGCCAGCCTTGTGCTAGCTATGCCACCACTGGCTTGGCTTTGCCATCCTCAAACCTGAGAAGCTGCTGTTAGAGCTGAAGCTGGGGCAGAGCCAGGCCGTGCAAGCCCCCCTCCCTGGCTTTGGCACTCCCAGCAGCTTCTCCAAGCTTAAGGAGGGCAGGGCCAAGCCAGCCTTGTGCTAGCTATGCCACCACTGGCTTGGCTTTGCCATCCTCAAACCTGGAGAAGCTGCTGTTAGAGCTGAAGCTAGAGGGGGGCGGAGCCAGGCCGTGGCAAGCCCCGCCCCTCCCCTGGCTTCGGCACTCCCAGCAGCTTCTCCAAGCTTAAGGAGGGCAGGGCCAAGCCAGCCTTGTGCTAGCTATGCCACCACTGGCTTGGCACTGCCATCCTCAAGCCTGGAGCAGCTGCTGCTAGAGCTGAAGCCAGAGGGGGCCGGAGCCAGGCCGTGCCAAGCCCCGCCCCTCCCCGGCTTCAGCACTCCCAGCAGCTGCTTCAGCCTTGAGGAGGGCAAGGCCAAGCCAGCCTTGTGCTAGCTATGCCACCACTGGCTTGGCTTTGCCATCCTCAAACCTGGAGAAGCTGCTGTTAGAGCTGAAGCTAGAGGGGGGGCGGAGCCAGGCCATGCCAAGCCCCGCCCCTCCCCTGGCTTCAGCACTCCCAGCAGCTTCTCCAGGCTTAAGGAGGGCAGGGCCAAGCCAGCCTTGTGCTAGCTATGCCACCACTGGCTTGGCACTGCCATCCTCAAGCCTGGAGCAGCTGCTGCTAGAGCTGAAGCCAGAGGGGGCGGAGCCAGGCCGTGCCAAGCCCCGCCCCCTCCCCAGCGCCGCTCTGCTTTTCCCTCGTCCGGAAGCAAACGTGGACGGAGGTAGATCTTTCTGACTTGGTTTTATTATAAGTAGCCCGCATGCTGAAAAAGTGTGGGCACCCCTGGTATAGAAGATATGGTCAGTGGACTTCAAGTGACAGATCGATCTATCATACACTTTTCATTTTTTACGGATCAGCTTTTCCATCTCACTTTACATTTAAGATTCTCTTACTCAATTTCAAGTGCATTTCCCATCGGTCTCCTGCTTATCTTTCATCTCTGAATTTCCTTAGCTTTTCTATTGTTCTTTGTCTTCTAATCAATTTCAATGTCTCCTCTCACAGCTTTACTTTTAATTTGTATTTGCTATTTCTGTAAACTGGATTATAATCCAAAAGGGTAAAGATGTGCTTTGCGTAATGCCAAGAATTGAGGTTCTTCTAAAACAGTATTAAGGCTGGTTAAATCTTAGCAGAAACTGGACAATGTAAGCTATGACTATGTGAACAAAATGATCCTTAGATTGACATAGAAATATAGTTCTTAGACTGTTAGGCAAATTAAGTATTCTTCCCATTTTCTGATTTAACTTGGCTGCTGTGATTGCCACCATTTAGACATGCCTCAGACTGAGCACTGCCATGGAAAATTAAGTATGCACATAAACAACGAAACGAAATTGCTGAGCCATTAAGGTGAAACCATCAAATGTATTTCTAAGGAGGCTTCCAGAGAAACCTGGAACGATTTCTGGGAAATTTTTATAAATAGACCAAATTGGTAGAAGGTTGTTTGAGAGTTCACTGCAAATACACAAAACACTTTTCTTAATGGTGGCCTCATGATGGTCTTGAAAGCCCTACATCTATAAAATGTCGACCATTTTAAGATGTACATTAAAAACGAAGAGAAATGACTCAACTCTTTTGGATATTGGTGCAAATTTGAAAAATACACAGAAAATCTGCCAATCTGAAGGAAGGTGAAGCAAAACCCAAAGCCACACAAAAGGTCGGAACCCACATTGTAGCATGGTAGAAAATAACATATCGTATATACTCGAGTATAAGCCGGCCCGAATATAAGCCGAGGCACCTAATTTTAGCAGAAGAAATTGGGAAAACTTATTGACTTATTTTCCAGGGGTGGAAAATGAAGCAGCTAATGGTAAATTTCAAAAATAAAAATAGATACCAATAAAATTACATTAATTGAGGCATCAGTAGATTAAATGTTTTTGAATATTTACTGTATTTCAAAGAAAAACAGTAAACTAGCTCTTTAAGTAGAAAAGGAGAGTCA
Organism: Anolis apletophallus; assembly: GCA_030556195.1. Taxonomy (NCBI): domain Eukaryota; kingdom Metazoa; phylum Chordata; class Lepidosauria; order Squamata; family Anolidae; genus Anolis; species Anolis apletophallus. The sequence goes on from JARBWK010000012.1 coordinate 21,618,970, forward strand.
ACAAAAACAATATGGTATCAACAATAACTTAAGAATAATAGTAATACTAATAATTTATTTGTACCCCGCCCTATCTCCCCATTGGGACTCAGGGTGGCTTCCAACATAGTAACAGGCAAACATTCAATGCCTATATAAACAAAAAAAAACATTAAAAGACAATAGTAAATATTGTCCAATAAGTTAAAATAAACAGTTGCATTGAATAATTATCATTAAAAGCAATTTAAAAAACCAACTGAGGTAAAGTTTCATATCAGTTCCCTTTCACTTTCTCTCAGTCTTCTCCTATTGATGCAGCCTAAAGTGGACCTCTAAAGATCATCTAGTCCAACCCCCTTCATTCTGCCTTCATGCAGGGAAAGCACAATCAAAACACCACCAACAGATGATGTCCATCCAGGTTTAATAATATTAAAATTAATAACAATATCAGAGTTGGAATGGACCTCTAAAGATAATCTAGAACAGTGTTTTTCAAACGTTTTTCAACCGCGGCACATTTTTTACATTTACAAAATCCTGGGGCTCACTCACCACCAACCAAAATGACATTCTAACACAGTAATACATATAGTTAATATGTTTTTAAATGTATTTATACACTCAGTGTGAAACCTGGACCTGTTTCGATGAACACAACATAGATATCCTGGCAGGAATGGCAGAAAGTCACAAACTTCCCACACAGAACTCCCATAACCAAGAGAAAATGCTATAAGGGTTTGGTGGGCATTGACCTTGAGTTTTGGAGTTGTAGTTCACCTATATCCAGAGAGCACTGTGGACTCAAACAATGTTGGATCAGGACCAAACTTGGCATGAATACTCAACATGCCTAAATGTGAACACAGATGGAGTTTGGGAAAAATAGACCTTGACATTTGGGAGTTAGAGTTTCTGGGATTTATAGTTACCACACAATCAAAGAGCATCCTGAACTCTTGCAACAATGGAATTGAACCAAACTTGGCATATTGAATTCTCATTACCAACAGAAAGTACTGAAAGGGTTTGCTTGGGAATTGACCTTCTCCCCTTCCTTCCCTCCTTCCCTCCCTTCTTTCCTAACCTTTTCCTTCCTCCCTCCTTCACTTCCTCAACCCCTTCCTACCTTCCTCTTTCCCTCCCTCCATCCCTTCCTCTGTTTCTCCTCCCTCGCTTTCTCCTTCCCATCTCCCTTCTTTCCTGGCCCTGGTGAGGTGGCGGAGTCCCCGCTGCCTGCCTGACTTCCAGGCTTCCATCGCAAAGGAGCCCCACGATAAAAGGAGAAACAGAGTCGCGCTTCTCTCCTTGCCTGTCTTGCCACATGCACGCCTCCATTTCTCCTTCTGTCGTCGCGCACACGCCCTCTGCTCTAGAATCTTGCCCCTGATTAAAGGTATTCATTTAATCCCCCCACCATCACCAAAACCTCTTCCCTGCAGAATCTGTTCTTATTCTTCATGAGTTTTGTTTCAGAGACAAAGGAAATCATTCTAGATCCTTTTCTTGGCAGATCATGTATAGCTGTCAATGTTATGATAAGATTGGTGTGATACTAGAAAATATTCAGTATGGACCTCAGTCCCTGAGTTACAAACATCCGACTTACAAATTACTCATAGTTAAGAACGGGGGCGAGCAGGGTCAGTCTAATGTAATTTTGAATGGTAGGCGAACATTATTTTGGTGCCCCCCCCCCAAATCACTTGATAACAAAAGGGTCACCGTGTATTCGGCACACAGGGGGTGGAGGCAAAGGGAGAGGCCAGCTTCAGCACTTGCTGGAGCTTCTTGGCATCCTCGCAGGTTTTGCGCGCATGCGCAGTGGCTGCGGAACTCAAGTTGAGCTCCGTAACCACTGCGCATGCTCGCGAAACCTGCGAGGATGCCCAGAAGCTCCTGCAAGCGCTGTAGCCGAGGCCTAAACAGGCTTCAGCGCTTGCAGGAGCTTCTGGGCATCCGCGCAGGTTTCGCACGCATGCGCAGTGGCTGCGGAGCTCAAGTTGAGCTCCGTAGCCACTGCGCATGCGTGCGTAAATCTCCGCGTGCATGCGCAGTGGCTGCAGAGCTCTACTTGAGCTCCGTAACCACTGTGCATGCTCGCGAAAATCTCCACGCGCATGCACAGTGGCTGCGGAGCTCAACTTGAGCTCCGCAGCCACTGCGCATGCTCATGAAACCTGCATGGATGCTCAGAAGCTCCTGCAAGCGCTGTAGCTGAGGCAACAGCAGCAGCAGGGAGCTTTGGAATGGTGGCGCGCCGCCCCACGATGGTGCCCCACGCTGGCACGTTCAAGATGGTGCCCTAGGCAGCGGCCTAGTCCACCTATACGAAAGACCGCCCCTGGGGGTGAGACAACAGGAAGTGAGAGAAATCTATCCCTCGGAAGAGAAACTCACTCCTGGAAGAGTTGCTATGGGGGAATTGTGTCTCAATTAAAGCTTTGGCTGTAGTATCATCCCCAGTGATATTAGAGCAGCTTCCTCCCTCCTGACCTTCAGAAGGGAAGTGAAAACCTGGCTCTGGGGTCAAGCCTTTGGAGATTAATCTATAGTGCAATAATAGCTTCAAAATACATGCAATTGATCTTTGGAATGGCCCCGGATTGTGATTGAAGAAACTATCTTGTTTGTAACTTGGGGACTGCCTGTAATTGCATATATCTGAATATGTCTTCAAAGCACAGCTAAGCTTTATTTTGCTAAATGTAGGAAGACGAAATTCGGAAACAACACTGGACTCTAAGTTTTGCTGAAGACATCCAAGTCTTGTTTGATTTCATGCTGACTTCTCTCAAGATCTCTTTTCACACTGAATCCACACAGTGTGCAAATGACAGAGATGAAGGGCTAAATTATCACACACATGCACCTCCCCCACACAACTTTGGAAAATGGCTACCATGGCCTACAGCTCCCTGAATTGTGAACTCTACCTTTGGCCTTTCTCCTCTGCTTCCCCTACAGTCATCTCCTCCTCCTTTTGTCCTCAATGCTGCTACCACCACTCTCTATCATATGATAAATTGAAACTCAGACATAACCCAAGGCCCACACACTGTTCTTTTTATATTCCCAATTCTGAGTATTTTGTCACATTGCAAAAGGTCTCTAAATGCCATGAGATGTGATGCTAAGCAACAACCTGTGAACGCACATATCAGAAAAAGGTACAGTTGTGTTGCTGTAGCCAGTTATGTAAGAAAATTACAAATTGTGCACCACTCTGTAGTACTAAGCATTCCCTTTGAAAAAGACTTGGTTGGGACAAAAACGAACTGTCATTTAGAGAATTGCCAAGATGCTCAGGTGCATTAGACAAAATATTTAGCAAATATCTTATTTCCATATTCTTATATTTTTGTTGTTCTTATATTTTTGTTGTACCTGTTCTCCCAGTTAGATGTAATGTTATCAATGTACCAAATTATGGTTTGTTGGTAAATTATGTTATCCATGTACCAAATTATGATTTGTTGGTAAAGAAAAAGATGAGCCTATCATGGGCTTTCTGGGGCTGAGAGTGAGGACCATCCCACATTTTCTGCTTTGAAATGGAATATATGGCAGTGTGGACTCAGATAACCCAGTTCAAAGTAGACATTGTGGGATTTTCTGCCTTGATATTCTGGGGGAGCTTCCAGACAACACCAAATTGTGGGCTTTAGTCAGAGACAAAAAACAAAACAAAACAAAAAAAACCATGGGAAATTCAACTGTTTCTAAAAATAAAAACAACAACTTAAGATGCGAATATGCGAATCATTGTATAAGTTCCGCTCCTGGGTTATAGAGGCTGCGTGGCCATCTGTGCAGACAAGTTTGGCCATGTACTTGTGCCTGGGAATGACACGTTGCTGTTTCTGGGTTATACATGTCTGTTGCTCATTGCTTTTATCTTAAAACATGGGGAAAGTTGATTACGTGGCACAATCTTTGTGTGTCACAAACTTCATTAAACGTGTGGAGAATTAAGTTTCTCTTGCCAGGATAAAGTTTTCACCGTCTAGTCAACTGTTGCCATGTTTTTAGGGTACAACCAATCAGGAACCGATATGTATAACCCAGGAACAAACCAACATAAAAAAACCCCAGATTTTCACTTATTGCGGAGGGGCCCAGTGATTTTCAACCTTTTTTGAGCCGCGGCACATTTTTTACATTTACTAAATCCAGGAGCACACCACCAACCAAAATGACACAAAATGACACTCTAACACAGTAATACATATAGTTAATATGTTTTTAAATGTATTTATACACTCAGTGTGAAACCTGGGCCTGTTTCGAGGAACACAAAATAGATAACCTGGCAGGAATGGTAGAAAGACACACACGAAGCTCTTGCTCAACAGCTGTCAGTCTCTCTCTCTGTTTTTAGTTTTTATCGCAGTCAAACTAGAGAAGCTCATCTCACACAGATATGTGGATGAAAACGGGAGCAATGTCAAAATAGCTTTTTTGGCCAGAATGGGGGACTCCCTAGCAACAGATAACCAGAAACTGTCCAAAGGAAGATCAGCAAAATTTAGCTTTAAACTATGATCTTGTTTCAGTTCAATGAGTTCCTCTTGCTCCTTTAAAGTCATGTCCTTTTCAGCAACGGATGCTGAGCTGTATGAGTCCCGAACCCAGTCAAGGCATTCTGTGAAGGCTGAATGGAAATAAAATGATAACGTCTCCTCAAAAACTTCTCCATCACTGTCACTCGCTTGTTTTGCTGTGATCCCAAATTGCCACTGTCACTTGACGCGCAGCTGCAGCACTAACTCTAACTTTGTTTACTTAGCCGCATCTGAGCGAATCCAAGATGATGCGACCATAGCACTCTCGCGTCACTTCTTAGGTGACGCGAGAGTGTTATGGTTCCATTTCTTAAAGGGACAGATGCGCCTTATAGTTTATATATGAATGAAGTTCGAAAATAATTTCCCACAGCACACCTGATGATCTCTCACGGCACACTAGTGTTCCGCGGCACACTGGTTGAAAATCACTGCTGTAACGGAACCCCCGCAATAAATGAGGGAACACTGTATACTGGATCTGAATCTAGGCATTCAAACCAAGTTATGAGGTTCAGATTTGAGAGTATTTGCTGAAGATGTAGAAGTGTAGATATTTGCTCTGGTACCCTTTTTAAAATAAGTTTTATTATTAATGGCTGGTTATAGGGGATATTAGTAGACCTGGGGGCATTTGCAAGTCTAAATTTAAACATCTGTTATTACTGTACCAAAGAAACCAAGGTTCTCTTAGTAACCATTAAAAACAGAACTCAGCTGGTCATATAAACTATGGCATTCTTGGGGCTTTATTTACTACCAAGTGAATTCCATATAATCTCTTGGACAGAGAAAAAAGTACCAACTGAACGTTTAAAATCCTCTATCTTTTACTGATGGAATGTGTCCCATCAGATTCTCGCAGCAGTCTGTCCCCCAAACAAAGATTTATATAATTTTTGGAAAATTCAAGCATTGCTCCACTGCCCTCTGCTGTACATTTCTTAAACTGTAGTTGGTTTGTAGGTCCTGGTTGTTCTTCCAGCTACTTTTGTGTGTGCGTGCGCGTGCCTGTTGATTTATGGAGTTATGGTAATTTCATTAATTTCATAGGATTTTCATAGATCAGGAATACGCAGATGGAGTTTTGCTCATTCCTTTCTCTGAAAAATATACTTTAGCACCTAGTATTCATTTGCAATCTCTATCCAAGTACTAACAAGAGCTGACACTGTCTTCTTTCCAAGATCAGACAGGATTAGTCGTAGGGGATTTGCACTGTGTACAGTTGCCAAAATGAAAACTGGAGACAGTTTCTATTTGTTTGCTAGTTGTTTAGAACAGTGTTTCCCAACCTTTTTTGAACCGCGGCACACTTTTAACATTAAAAAAATCCGGGGGCACACCACCAACCAAAATGACACAAAATGACACTCTAACACAGTAAATAATGGCTGGGGGATGGTGGCCTGCTGGGTGCAGCTGCTGAGAGTGCCGAAGCTGGGGAGGGGAGGAGCCAGGCCGTGCCATGCCCCGCCCCTTCCCCCCGGCTTCAGTTCTCCCATAGCTTCGCCAGCCTTGAGGGGGCAGTGCCAAGCCAGCATTGTGCTGGCTCTGCCATTCCTGGCTTGGCACTGCCACCTCAAGACTGGCAAAGCTGTGTGAGCGCTGAAGCCAGGGGGGGCGGCATGCCCTGCCCCCTCCTCCGGCTTCGGCTCTCCCACAGAGGAGGAGCATGAGCGGTGGGCGGGGCTCCTCCTCCACGTGGCTTCAGCGAGCGAGGGGCGAGAGTCATGGTGGGAGTCATGGCGGATTGGAGGCTGGCTGGGAAAACGGCTGAAGGAGGTGGCGCCCTGGCCCCTTCTTCTTTTTCTTCGCTGCCGCCCGGCCCTTCCTCCTCCTCCCCCAAGCAGGAGTTTGGCAGGAGGGGGAAGGAAGGGGGGGCAGAGAGCTTTTCTCGCGGCACACCTGATGATCGCTCACGGCACACTAGTGTGCCACGGCACACTGGTTGAGAAACACTGGTTTAGAAGAAGGAATTCCAGCAAGTGTTGCTTGTTGTCTGGATTAACCCATGAAGGATGCCTGGTTAGCTCCATTTTAAACTGGATCCACACTGCCCTATATCTGTCACACCTCAAGGGCCTCAGGCATCACTTTTGCTTGGGCGAGACTTTAGCTGTGATGGCAGTAAAGAGCTACCCAAGCCAGCTTGTTACACTCTCAAACCTTGCCCTGGGCCCCTCGGCCTTTCCCGTGAGAAGCCAGGGATGAATGCATAACATAGGCAGCTCAAGGTTGTACCATCCAGCCTCCCTGATAGCAAGGCGCTCCAAAGGAGCCGAGAGTCTGCCTCCCTTCCGTCCAGATGTGAGCCGCTAACGAGCAGCGCATTCCTGAAAGACTGAGGTATCATAACATATAGATGACCATCAATCATGGAACAGTGACACTCGACGTACATAGATCAAAGCCAGTGAACACTATAATTGCCAAAGGATGCCCATTGCGGGCATCTCGTACCAACGCCGTGCTAAGGAGACGCTACTGGAAGACGGGCCACCTTGGGCCTTCCAGCAAGCTTGTGCCAGCCAGCCAACACCAGGCTGACTCGATCCCGCGTTGAGCCTTGTTCCTTGGTCACTGCCACGTCTGTGGACTGTTCCTGAATTTAAAGACTTTAATGCTAAAGGACTTTGTTGCTACTAAGAAGCCGCTCCCTGCCTCTATATTCCGGTGGGGATCCTTTAAGAGACTTTCTATTGCATCCGGCTTGTTCCTGTTTTCCTCCGCGTGGAATCCTATTGCTGCGGATTATATACTTACCGCCGTTCCTGTTGATTGCTGCTACCTGGAGGTCTTATATTGCCTCAGGCTCTTTCCTATACCTGCTTATTCTAAATAAAACTCGTTGTACCATAGCTGTTGTGTGGTCTATCCAGGAAGGTCAGGTCCCAAGGGCCCCAGGGGGCGACAATATCCCAGGATCTAATCCCATATTATCCTCTTTGGATTATATGAGGCCCCTTCTACACTGCTATATAATCCAGATTATCAGATCAGATAATCCACATTATCTGCTTTGAATTGGATTATGAGTCTACACCGCCAGATAATCCAGTTCAAAGCAGATCATCTGGATTGTATATTGCAGTGTAGATAGAGCCTGTGTCTACACTGACAGATAATCTGGGATAAGAAAATAATCTGGGATCAGATCCCAGGATATAGGGCAAGGTAGATCTAGCCTTGGAATCTGGCCCTGTTTACCTGTCCGAACGTATTCTCCCCTATGAACCGTCAAGAGTGTTAAGATCGTCTGGAGAGGTCCTGCTCTCGGTCCCACCAGCTTCGCAGGTGCGTCTGGTGGGGACGAGGGACAGGGCCTTTTCTGTGGTGGCCCCCGGTTGTGGAATTCCCTCCCAAATGAAATCAGATCCACCCCCTCCCTCCTGACTTTTAGGAAGCGGGTGAAAACGTGGCTGTGCAATGAGGCCTTCGCAGAATGAAGGAGGAGATCGCGAATCGACTAAAGTCGCTAACCACTAGATACGGACCGAATATACGGATTGAGTTGGACTTGATTTTACTTTGGCGAAAGGGTTTTTAAATGTATTTATTGTATGTGTATTTGATAATTTTATTGTAAAGTTATGATGTTTAGATTTTAAATGTTAGCATTGAATACTTGCTGTTTGCCGGGCTGAGTCCCTCCTCGGAGGTGAGAAGGCCAAGGTATAAAAGTTTTAAATAAATAAATAAATAAATTGGAAGGCCCATATTATTACTTTAAGTCTGAAGCTTTAACTCCACACCCCATTTTGCTTATATTAGTCCAAGCACTTGGTTTGAGCATCATCACTTATGTTGGGAAGAAATCCATCCAAAGGCACCCAGTTAATGATCCAAATTAAGCATAATCCTGCATTTGCTTCACTAATCCATCTCAGATTCAAACAGAGTGAAGTCGAGCAGACTTTAATTTCAATTTAAGAATGGAAATCTGCAGTCCAATAAAGGGGAAAACCACACGGGACTTTTAAACAATTATTTATTTATTTATTTATTATTTGGTCTTATATTCCGCTCCTCCCTGCAGGCTCGGGGCGGATCACAATAGCAATAAAATACACAATAAAACATACAATAAAATTCAGTAAAAACACAGATACATAATCAGTAGCCAACGGTCACAGATTTTGGATCTTAGCTCGGACGCTGATGTGCATCTTCATTCAGGCTAGCCGAACGCTAGTCTGAAGAGGGCAGTCTTACAGGCCCTTCGAAAGGGGCCGAGTTCGTGAATCGCCCGAGCGTGACTAGGCAACGAATTCCAAGTCATGGGAGCCACAACTGAAAAGGCCCGCTGTCTTGTGCTGGACAAGTGACAGGAGCGGGGTGATGGAATAACTAGCAAGTTTTGCTCTTCCGAGTGCAGTGATCTCGGGGGAATATACGGGGTAAGGCGGTCCCTCAGGTACTCAGGCCCTAGACCGTGCAAGGCCTTGAAGGTTAACACAAACACCTTGAAGGCAATCCGGTACTCAATAGGCAGCCAGTGCAGTTGCTGCAGGATGGGCGTAATGTGCTCTCTCACCGGTGCTCCGACCAGCAAACGAGCAGCAGCATTCTGCACCAGCTTGAGTTTCCGGACTGTCGACAAGGGAAGGCCCATGTAGAGGGCGTTACAGTAGTCCAGCCTCGAGATGATTGTCGCCTGGATCACTGTGGCCAGGTCATCCCTGGACAGGTAGGGTGCCAGTCGCCTAGCCTGACGGAGGTGGTAGAACGCCGTTTTGCTGACCATGGAGACCTGAGTCTCCATGGTCAGCAAAGGGTCGAATTGGACACCTAAGCTCTTTACGAGGGATGACGGGCTGAGCTGCTCGCCATCCAGGGTAGGCAACCGGCACTCATCCAGCCCAGGGCGACCAGGCCACAAGATCTCCGTCTTCGACGGATTCACCTTCAGCCAGCTGGCACGCAGCCAACCAGTCATGGCTTCAAGGCATAGATGGAAACAATCGGGTACGGCGTCCTGCCTGCCGTCCATTCTCAGCAGGAGCTGGGTGTCATCTGCATACTGATAACACTCCAGACCAAAGTCGCGGACCAGCTGGGCCAGGGGGCGCATGTAAATATTAAATAGTAAGGGTGAGAGGATGGCCCCCTGGGGGACCCCACAACTTAATGGGAGCCTCCCGGAGACCTCCTCCCCCCTCTCCACACGTTGTCCCCGATCCTGGAGGAAGGAGGTCACCCATTTGTAAGTTTCAGATAGATACTTAACTGTAAACAACATCTTCCCTTTTATCCCAAGATTTTATTGTGGAAAACTGAAGTTAAATTGTAATCTAGCTTCTGGGGAGAATAAAAGACATCCCTCCAACAAAGTTCGGCTCTCCTAATCAAAAGATAAAGTTTTTCCAAAGGATATCTGTGGTCGCTTCTACACTGCCATATAAAATCCAGATTATCTGCTTTGAACTGTATTTTATGGCAGTGTAGACTTCTATAATCCAGTTCGAAGCAGACAAGGTGGATTATGTGATTTGATAATCTGGATTATATGGCAGTGTAGAAGGGGCTTCAGAATCTTATTTAGCAACCCAAGTCCTCCCTGCTCCACACTCCCAGCATGGAGAAAGCCCATACATGATGTTTTCACTTCTTCATAGCAACTGATTTTTGTTACATGTGAACAAATATCTGTCCTAGTAATGTTTGCACCTTGGTTTAAAAAAAAAATCAGATCCTTTTGCTCGTAAAGCAGTTTTGTGGCAATAACTACAGAAATGTGAGGATATCCCGAGTGAACCCAATGGAGTTGAGAAAAAAAGCTGGACTGCAATTTTAGCTCCACATTTTATACTCTTGAAGAGGCTGTCATATTAGAAATCAAACTGCCCAGCTACAGATGGAAAAAGAGTCCCCTTCTACACTGCCACATAATCCAGATTATCAAATCAGATCATCCAGATAATTTGTCTTGAATTGGATTATAAAACTATTATCCAGTTCAAAGCAGATAATCTGGATTGTATGTGGCAGTGTAGAAAGGTTATAACTAGACAATTCCATTAACACATTGTTTCCCAACCAGTGTTCCGTGAGCAATCATCAGGTGTGCCGTGGGAAATTGGAACCTCCAATACCCTTTCTTCCCCCTCCTGCCGAACACTTTTTCTTCTCCACTCGGGCTCCCTTCTTCCCTGCCTCGCTCTGCTTGCTTTGCCTCGCTTTGCTCACGCTGCCACTTCTGTGGGAGGGGGGAAGACGTGACCCATGCAGACGCTACTGCGCAGACTCGCCCCACGTCTTCCTCCCTCCCCTCCACAGTGCTCTCTGGATATAGGTGAACTACAACTCCAAAACTCAAGGTCAATGCTCACCAAACTCTTATAGTATTTTCTCTTGGTTATGGTAGTTCTGTGTGGGAAGTTTGATTCCATTCCATCATTGGTGGAGTTCAGAATGCTCTTTGATTGCGGGTGAACTATAACTCCCAGCTGTTGATGTTGGTCTTTGACCGTAAATAAATCTATCTATCTATCTATCTAACTCCCAGCTGTTGAGCAAGACCTTCGTGTGTGTCTTTCTGCCATTCCTGCCAGGATATCTATGTTGTGTTCATCGAAACAGGCCCAGGTTTCACACTGAGTGTATAAATACATTTAAAAACATATTAATTATATGTATTACTGCGTTAAGAGTGTCATTTTGTGTCATTTTGGTTGGTGGTGTGCCCCAGGATTGTGTAAATGTAAAAAATGTGCCGCGGGTCAAAAAAGGTTGAAAAACACTGCACTAACATCTTGTGAATCTTCAAAGTTCCCTACTGATTTTTCCTTAATAGAGGGTGCTGTTTTCAATAAGAACAGCTCCCTCTACTGTTTCAAGTTAAGCTTTGTAGTTTTGGCAAGCAATGAGAAAAACCTAAAAATTACATTGATAGAGGTTGGATAAATTAAAGGAATATAAAAATGTTGTCCTAAATAAGCTAGATAACATGAAGCATTTTATGTCCCTTTAATTAACTCATGCAATTAATTATGATATTGCAATTCCTGCTAAAATCCTTCAAATTTTTTACTACTCTGAAAGCAGCAAAATATTTGTCATTTACTGACTGGAAAAGAGAAGGGAAGCTCTTTCAACCCAAGCTATTTACAAGAAGCAAAAAGAAAGTGGGTAACTTATCAAGATCTGGTTTTTTAAAAATAAGGAACAACTAATAAGGAACAATTTGGTGCGTGAAGGTCATTGCTTTCAAAGTTATGCTTTGAGAGATTTGAAGTCAACAAAGAAAGGTATATGATGTTGAACCAAGTAAGAGTGAATTCGAAAAGAAACTTTGTACAGAAAACAAACATTGCTGAAGTGGGAGCTGGAGGTAACTACGTGGTAGGGTTGCCACTTTTTGATATAAGAAATAAGGGACATTTACCTAAAAATACGGGATTTTTTTGCAAAAATAAGGGACACTTCATAAAAACTTGAAAATCAAACATTAGGCAACCCTAACTATACTCCTTTTGATGCAGCCTTGGCTTTTTCAGCTGCGGCATCACACTGTTGGCTGATCTTTAGACTGGGGTCTAACAGAAGCCTCCTTTCGCATGCATTCAGGGCAATATCATCTACTTGGGCCATTCTGCAAGAAGGCACAACCCAAGCCCTCCTGACAGATGCCCGTCTGGCTCAAAAGCCCTCCAGAGACTCCCACCCACCACCCAGCCCCGGTGTGGCTGTGATTTGTGTGCCTGGCAGTTGTTCGCCTTCCTTCCTCTCCCAGTGGTCAACGGTGAAGGCAGCCCCGCGGCCGAGGGCATGGCAGACCTAGCTCTGGATCTCCGTGATCAGCCCGCATCTCCCCACGCCACGCCTGCAGCTTCCTCAGACCGCTCACCGGCGTCGCCATGAAGACCGGCAGGTCCTCTACTCCCTCTTCCTTTTCTTCCTCCTCCTTCTCCTCCCCCCGGGAGCGAGGGCTCTTGGGAAATGGAGTCCCGCCCAAAAGGGCCGTGCATGCCTCTCAATCAAGAGGAGGCAGCCTTGGACTACAATTTCCGGCCACGTTCGGGGAGGCGAGAGGAAACGGGAGGAGCCAAAAGAGGTAGCAGGATGGAGGAGGAGGAAGATGGAAGTATGTGTGTATATGTACTGGCCCAGCCTCGCCTCCTGCTGCCACCTGTCCTGTCAATACAGGAGCTGAAAATAAAGGACAGGAGCTGAAAATAAGAGACACAAAATTTGGGGCCGAAATAAGGGACGCCCCTTAGAATAAGGGACATATGGCAACCCTACTACGTGGTTAAATGGGTCAAAAATTTTGGTTGCAATATACAGTTGGAACAATGGGAAAATGTGGCCTAAGGGACTGCATTTTGCTTTGTGTTGTGGTCTTAAGAAAACCTTAAGAAACGATGTATCCTAACTACTTGACCTCTGATAGATTGGCTAAAATGCACAAAGGGGCAATCAATAGACATGTGTATGGATGTGTACCCCGACCTTCTCACCTCTATCGAGGGACTCAGACCGGCATAACAGCAAAAATGCAATGCTATAAATTTAAAAACAACTACAACAACGTATTAAAATACATAAAAACTCAACATAAAACCACATCACCATTTTTGATGCCAAGTTTCATGCCAAGTTTGATCCAGATCCATGATTGTAGAAAACAACTCCAAAACTCAAAGCCAACGCCCACCAAAGCCTTCCAATATTTTCTGTTGATCATGGGAGTTCTCTATGGGAAGTTTGGCCCAGTTCTATCATTGGTGGGGTTCAGAATGCTCTTTGATTGTAGGTGCACCATAAATCCCAGCAACTACAACTACCAAATATCAAGCTCTATTTTCCCCAAACTCCACCAGTGTTCACATATGGGCATATTGGGTCTTCATGCCAAGTTTGATCCAGATCCATTATTTTAGGTGAACAACTCAAAAACTCAAAGTCAATGCCCACCAAACCCTTCCAGTATTTTCTGTTGGTCATGGGAGTTCCGTGTGCCAAGTTTGGTTCAATTCCATCGTTGATGGGGTTCAAAATGCTCCTTGATTGTCAATGAACTATAAATCTCGGCAACTACAACTCCCAAATGACAAAATCAACCCCCCCCCCAACCCTACCAATATTCAAATTTGAGCGTGTTGGGTATTTGTGCCAAATTTGGTCCAGTGAATGAAAATACATCCTGCATATCAGATATTTAAATTATGATTCATAACAGTAGTAAAATTACAGTTATGTAGTAGCAATGAAAATAATGTTATGGTTGGGGGTCACCACAACATGAGGAACTGTATTAAGGGGTTGCGGCATTAGGAAGGTTGAGAAACACTGCCTTATGGGTACCTAAACTCCAACTAGTTTTTTCTGCACTTTCTAAAGGCTCCTGAGGACATTTACCGTAAGATGATCTCTCTCCGGTGTTATTGGTAAAACCCGCAACTATCCAATTCCACTCAATAAATTTGAACTGCATAGGCTTAAAAGCAAGACAAATCACTCTTCTAGGCACCACTAGTATCACCAGTTCCCAGAGCGTCTAAAGTCTACATGCTCTAAAATCTCTATGAACTCCAGACCATTTTTTGATAGCTAAGGCAACCCAAAGTTGTAAAGCCAGACAGCCAGCAACTCATTCCCCATCCATTTTCTTTAATCATGCTAAATTAATGCTGCTAAATGAGACATGCTTCTTTTCAATATCTTCAACTCAATTCCCCATTTTTTTTCTTTTTGGGCTTTCCCTAGCCATGGTCTTTCTTGATACAAACAAGACTCCTCTTCCATGAATTTTCCCCTTGAAAGCACCATACGAGCATATGACTGAAGCATATTAAACCCACAAACCTATGCAAATATATGCCAGGTGAGGAAGCTGGCCCCCTATTTGTCCCGCCACGACCTGACCACAATGGTCCAAGCTACGGTCATCTCAAGGTTAGACTACTGTAACGCTCTTTACATTGGCCTGCCTCTGTCGGTGATCCGGAAACTTAAGCTGGTGCAGAATGCGGCAGCTTGACTGCTGGCAGGCGTTCCAATGAGCTGCCACATCACGCCCATCTTGCGCAAACTGCACTGGCACCCAGTGGAATGCCGGATTACCTTCAAAGTGCTGGTATTGACCTTTAAGGTCTTGAATGGTCTGGGGCCAGTGTACCTAAGAAACCGCCTCATCCCATACTGTCCCACTAGACCCCTGCGCTCGGAGACAGAAAACCTCCTGGTGGTCCCAAGCCCTAAGAGTTACCATCTCACTACAACATGGAGGAGGGCTTTTTCTATCATAGCTCCTACCCTGTGGAACGCGTTGCCCTCTGAAATCCATGCTCTTTCAAGTTTGCTAGCTTTTTGGAAGGCATGCAAGACATTATTGTTCCAACAGGCGTTTGGCTCCTAAAAACTGTCAGTCTCTCTGACATTGCATTGTCCTCTCTGATGCTATCTGTATTTTATGGTTGCTGTTTTAATCCTAATGATTTTAATGTAGTTGTAAATGTTGCTGTTATTGTTGTTTTTATTGTTTGTGAGTCGCCCCGAGCCGAATGGGAGTGGTGACGGATAAATTTGAATAAATAGATATGTGGAAGTTATTTATTCAGGTCTCGGCGGTGGCCAGGGGAGCTTTTGCACAGTTAAGACTCGTGCGCTAGCTGCACCCGTACCTTGGGAAGTCTGATCTGGCTACGCTCTGGTCACATCCCGAATAGATTACTGCAACGTACTCTACGTGGGGCTGCCTTTGAAGACAGTTCGGAAATTGCAATCAGTCCAGCGGGCGGCAGCCAGATTACTAACTGGAGCGAAATACAGGGAGCATACCACCCCCCTGTTGTGTCAGCTCCACTGGCTGCCTGTCCATTCCGAGTTCAATTCAAAGTGCTGGTTTTGACCTTTAAAGCTCTATACGGTTCTGGCCCAGCTTACTTGTCCAAACGCATCAGCCGCTACGTCCCACCTTGTAATCTAAGATCATCCGGGGAGGCCCTGCTCTCGCTCCTGCCTACTTCTCAAATGCGGTTGGTGGGGACGAGGGAGAGGGCCTTCTCGGTGGTGTCTCCCCGCCTGTGGAATGCGCTCCCTATCGATGTACGATCCACCTCATCCCTCCTGGCATTCAGGAAAAAAGTAAAATCCTGGCTGTGGGACCAGGCGTTTGCACACCAGCACAAGGCAGCATTTTAGATGGGATTTTAATGGAAAGTGGATGAATAGGGCCAATGCTTTTATGGACAGAATATTGTTTTAATCTGGAATGAATGCGTATGATGCTAATGTAATTGTATTTTAATGTATTTTAATGTATTTTAATTGTTGAAGGGTTTTATATTGTTACTGTGTGGGCATCGAATTGTGCCTTACTGTAAGCCGCTCTGAGTCCCCCCTCGGGGGTTGAGAAGAGCGGGGTAAAATCCTGAAATAAATAAGTTACTTCCATTTAATTGAATGGGTCTTACATCTGAGTAGACAGGAATAAGATCAAGTTGTTTTTAAAAACACATTTCAGAACCAAGAGCATAATTTGCAATCCTATTAAACTATTACATGAAATGCCTAGGGTTGTATTGTATGTCTCATTCGATGGAGCAAATGCAAGTGAACAAAGCCAAAATCTATGTAACAATGAAAACTGAATCTCTAAGCCTTCTCTGGAGGGAAAACCGAAAACAAAGCTCCTCTAAGATAGTATTTTTTAAAACATTTTAAAACAATATCTGATTCCTCACATTGCAGTTTTCCCAAGGCAGAGGAAGGGGGTTGGGGTTGGGGGAGAGAAAGGAGTCTATTAGGTCATGGTTGAATTCTTTTTTTTGGGACAAAGAGAATCATCCCATTTGTATTACCATTTCAATATCATTGGGGGCCATCTTGTAATAAAACCTTCGTACTAAATCTCTATGCACCTTATGAATTTCCCTACATCTTTACTTCCCCCCTCCTGCAAGTTCCTTTAATAATAGCGGCAAACAGTTCCAGCTTTCTGCAGCTGCAGAGGTTAGCCTTCCTTAGAGATTTGCAATGGTACAGCTCATGCTTCCAATCAAAATAGCAGCGCAGCCATCGTGATTTATAGTCTAGAGGGGCTTTGTTAGAGAACAGTAAGCTACAGAACAACTATAGCAAATTTTTAAACTTTATACTTTGCAACAACAACAGTTTCTTGCCCCACAGCTGAGGGTGAAACGGGAAGGCAAATTTAACACTTCTCTTCCTCTGTTGTTGAGTTTTCGATCCAGTAACCTTCAATCCCCTAACCAAGCGAGGATCCTTAAAACAAATGTTTTTGCTATAACCTTTAATATAAGCCACATGTTCTTTTATACCAATGGGAATGCCATCCTTATGTTGCAAAATGAAACAGTATTCACGAGGTCAGCATCAGGTTAAAATCATATCTCAGGTAGAACTGGCAGCATTTTCCTGGTTGAATTGCTGGGGATTAACTAATGATGGAGGCAATCCGAGAAACAAATGAAGGATTTGATAGCAGCAAATGAAATTTCATATAGATGGGGAAATATGGGCAAGACCATTGTTGTTGGGTAAAATACGGTATTTGTTGCTCCAATACGAAAATGAACATGGAGCAGGGTAAAATGGCTAGGGTTTTTAAATTTTATTTTAATGCAAGACATTCAGCTTTGTGATTGCATTTCCTTTTGAAATCAATGAGGCGTAAGGCTGCTTAACATGACTGTGCCCAAAACCTCTTCACACTTTTACAGTTGTCCTTTCACATTTGTGGCTTTGACTTTTACAAATTTGATTAAACATAGGTTTTACCCTATGTCAACTTTCTCCAATTCTACTGGAGGACCTGGAGATTTCTAAAAATAATTATGATGATGTTTATTTATACCCTGCTTTTTCTCTCTCTAGGTTCTCTGAGGCAATCCTATGTTGGCTAGGGGAGTGGGCTGAGACAGTGTTTCCCAACCTTTTTTGAGCCGCGGCACATTTTTTACATTTACAAAATCCCGGGGCACACCACCAACCAAAATGACACAAAATGACACTCCAACACAGTAATACATATAGTTAATATGTTTTTAAATGTATTTATACACTCCGTGTGAAACCTGGGCCTGTTTCGATGAACACAACATAGATATCCTGTCAGGAATGGCAGAAAGACACAAACTTCCCACACAGAACTCCCACAACCAAGAGAAAATACTATAAGAGTTTGGTGGGGAGAGACCCGGCGGGCAAAGATGGCGGAAGGACGGACACTCTGAGGCTCCTTAGAGTGCCAACTGTCTCCTCGACCGGAGGGCGATTTGCGCCCCCTCCCAGAGACGAAGCCACGTCTAAAGGGATCGCGAAGCCGTAGGGAAGGTGCCGCTGACTCCAGGGATTGCCCTCTCCTCAGGAGGGGGAGATCGAGTGAGTCTGGCCTTCAGCCGAGGCGGCAAGCGGGTCGAGGGACGGGAAGCGAGGGACGACCCGCAGTAACTGCCAGCCCAGCCCAGCCCACCAAGATCGGGGCCAAAAGAGGAGGAGGAGACGGGCACGAACAAATGTGAGTGCTGGGGAAGTCAGCACACATATTAAGGGGGCGGTGGAGATCGTGCCAAAAGGAAGGCCTGTCTCTCCCATGATCACATGAACCCCAATATAAGAGATACAGAGGGGTAGAGCGAGGACGAGCAGCAGGGACCCCAACAGCCCCACGGAAGCCCCCACACTCAGGGGATCGGGCCTCCAACAAAAGAGACACAAAGGCCCAGCAAGCAGGCCACACAGAGGGGCAGTCAACCATCCCTGTCAAAGGCAGAGGGAACGGGAGGAAAAGAGCTAAAGGGAGCCAAAATGGCGGATGAGCTCTCACAGTCCTAGGAGCAGGGAAGAAGAAGAACTTTTTGGCGGGAGCGCCATCTTGGGAGAGGGAAAAGGACATTTTTCCAATAGTAAAACAGGGAACAGCACAACTGACAATAGAATTATGTCGGCACTGCATGAACGGACCTCAAGAGCAAAGGAGCGGAGGATAATGCAAGAAGAGGGACCAGAGGAGGAAGGAATAACTTTGAGGGACATCCTTGCACAACTGCGAAAAATAGGGGAAGCTCAAGACGGATGCCTACGGAAAATGGATGCCATAATGTCTCGGCAAGAAAAGCAAATGGGAACGATCCGGGAGCACTCCCAACGTGCAAGAACAGAACCAACCGAAGAGGCGCTCCCCACAATGCCAGAGCTGCTGACCTTCTATGATGATGGAAAGGACGCACCCCAGGTCAAGGGGGAAAACGCAACAATACATGAAGGCAGAGAGAAGAGAGGGAAGAAGAATACAAAACCGCAAGAAATATCAGAAGAAAGAGGACCTCACTCCAAAAATAGGGAGGAAGTTTCACTGGAAGTTGCAAGAACGGCTTCGAAGGGCCCTAAAACCTCTGCCCCCCAAAAAAGAGAAGAGGGGAAAAACCAAGAGGCCGCTGCAACACCTAAAAGCCCCATCCTGGATACAGATAAGAACGAAAACAGAAAGACTGGGACGCAGCCCAATAGGAAGAGAAGCTGGACGAGAACAACCCAGCAAGGAAGAAAGAAAAACCTAAAGAAAAATTGCCCCTACTCTCTGGAGGCGTATTTTAGGCCTACGAGATGTGGCATCCTGGGGATGGATATAAAAGGCCTCGAATCTCCTAAAGAGAACGGTTAGAAAGGAAGCCGAGGAAAACGAAAAGGTACAGATCCAGCTTCTCTAAAAGACAAGGAACGGACAATGGACACCAAATACTGGAAAGATTTTGAAGGCTAAGAGAAAAGAGGTTGTTTTTTTTTTTTAAAAAAGGACAAAAACTAAAAACAACAGATTGCTTTTATACCAAGAGGGTTATGAAGACCCGTCTCTGGAAAAAGAAGGAAAAAGAGCCTAAAAAGATGACTTGTAAAAAAGAAATGTCCAGCTTAACAAGGAGAGAGACTGCACGAGAAAAACAAGAAGCACCCATGAACAAGGAACTTAGGAGAAAACAAGTTTCCCCTATCCCTATCTTTTCTCATCATCCTTACCCATTACTATCCTTCCCAGATCCCGGACCAAACAACCTCCCTCACCGCCCCTAACCCTTACCCCTTCCTACCCCCCCATCCCTCCCTATACCCTCAATCCGCCCTACCCCAAAACCACCCCCCCCTTTTTTCATCTGTATGTATTCAAAACTTTCAATAAAAAATTAATTTTTTAAAAAAAGAGTTTGGTGGGCATTGACCTTGGGTTTTGGAGTTGTAGTTCACCTATATCCAGAGAGCACTGTGGACTCAAACAATGTTGGATCAGGACCAAACTTGGCAGGTGTGAAAATGTAGCAAAATACATTATTCAAAATTAATGTCACTCCAAAAAGAGTTGCAACCCCAATCACTAATATTTTTCCACGTAGATACTATTACAAGAGTCTCAAATACAATAAAAAGCTTGTGGTTTTCTTCTATTGGACAGTTGAGATTATTTTTATATGTCACACTTTCCACTGAATTTTCCCCAACTTTTTTGTTCCAAAGAAAACTCAGATTTCGATCAAGGACTATTTTCTTTCGTTTTGTGTTTAGTCTGCATGCATGAAAAAGTGTGTAGACCACAAGCCTGTTTCAGCTGTACAGCAAAAACACATCTGCATTTGCGGAGTTAATCGCCTTCTTATTAATTTCGCTTGGGCTTTATTTTACCCCCCTCCAAGAGTGTCCTAATGAAAACCATGTTTGTGTGCTCCAAGGCACAGAGGAAATTCATTACTCTGAGGAATAACACACTCCACAAGTGAAATGAAAGTAATCTTATTTATGACAGGAAAAGGCCTTCATAGGCCTGAACTCCAACACACTAGGACTGATATGGGGAATATGAAGAGAGCTGCAAAGATGTAGAAACCTATTTTCAAATAGAAGCCCCATTTCTATAATACCACATTTTAAAATTAGCTCTGAAAGATGTATCTTTTTGAAAGACTTGAAAGAGGAGGGTGGAAGCTATGCAGAATAAAACAGCGATAAAGCACTTTTGATTCGGAAGAGATCTCCCTTTCTCAACTTATCATGATTTTCCTTCTGAAAAACCTTCTTATGGTGGTACTTCTAAGGACATATATTCATGTTGACAGTTCAAGTTTTTCATTATCAAAATGGTCCATGGTTATTCTGCATAGATCAGTGGTTCCCAACCTGTGGTTCATGAACCACCAGTGGTCCCCAAGAACTAAAATATGGTCTGTGGTCCCACCGTTACTACACCATTGCAACAAGAGAGACTGGTCTTGTGAAATCCTCTTATAGTGCCAAGGCAATGGGGATGTGGGTAGGGGAGAGGCTGACTACCCACGAAAGGCGAGACAACAAGCCTTCTGACTGCTGCTTCTCCTCTCTCCCGCTGAGCGGAGTCGTTCCATGTGACGCCTGGAAGCAGGGGTGCCTTGGTGTCTTTGTTTTTAGGCCTGTTCCTGGGGTTTTTTGGAATTGGAAAATTGAATTGGGTAGACCACATCAGCTCTAGATTATTAAATACTAGCTTGGGGACCCGGCCCTGCCCGGGTTATTTGTGAAGCGCAGCAGGATGTAGAGTGGGTCATGGGGGCTCTGTGTGCCAAGTTTGGTCTTGATCCATCATTATTGGGAGTTGCAGTGGTATCATGAAATTACTGAAGGTAGTGCAAGTCCCAACATCTCTGTGTCCCCCAAAGTGTAGTAGGATGTAGATTGGGTCATGGGGGCTCTGTGTGCTAAGTTTGGTCTGTATTGGTGAATGGATGAGGGATGCATTCTTTTTCGGAAGTGAGTGAAGGTACTTCAAGTCCCATCATCCGTGGTCCGTCTCACAGTAAACTGCACCAGGCTGTAGAGTGGGTCATGAGGGCTCTGTGTGCCAGATTTGGTGTTGATCAGTCATTGGATTAGGTTTGTAGCAGGATTGGGAAGTGAGGGAAAGTACTGCAAGTCCCATCATCCATGTTCTCTCCCCCTCCAAACTTCAGTAGGATGTAGAGTGGGTCACTGGGGCTCTGTGTGCCAAGTGTGGTCTTTATCAGTGTTTGTTGGGGGCCACAGTGGTCTGTGGGAACAGAGGGGTGTAAAAGTACTACAAATCGCATCATCCATTGTCAGTCCTCCCCCAAACCTCACCAGGACGTGAAGGCAGTCATGGGGGTTATGTGTGCCAAGTTTGGTCTCGATCAGTGATTAGATGAGGGTTGCAGCGGACTTGGGAAGTGAGTAGAGGCACTTCAAGTCCCATCATCCATGGTCCACCCTCCTCCGAACTGCACCAGGCCGTAGAATAGGTCATGGGGGCTGTGTGTGCTGAGTGTGGTCTGTATTGGTCCTTTTTGGTGGCCTCAGTGGTCTGTGGGAACCAAAGTGTTGGAAAGTACTACAAATCCCATAATCCGTGGGTCATGTCCCCCGACCCGCGCCAGGACGTAAAGGGGGTTAGGGGGGGTTATGTGTACCAAGTTTGGTGCCGGGCCATCACCCGCGCTGGTCGCTGTGGCCTGTGAAAGTGGCTGCCACATATCCGCCCTGGCCTGTGAAAGTGGCTGCCACATATCCGCCCTGGCCTGTGAAAGTGGCTGCCACATATCCGCCCTGGCCTGTGAAAGTGGCTGCCACATATCCGCCCTGGCCTGTGAAAGTGGCTGCTTCCGCCCTTCTGCCCTCCCGCCCTCCGCATACACACATACAAACATTCCGTTTTATAAAGGTATACAGATGGTTTTTTGTGGGCAAGCAGATGGTGACTACTGGATGGTATATGTTCTGTATCAGAAACTAGAGCTGATGTGGTCTATCCAATGCAATTTTCTGGATCAGCACCCTAAATAATCAAACCAAATTTAAAGTTGAATAAAGCTTGATTTGTAACCCTTTTGGTACTAACGTTGGAGAGTGTTCCTGGTCAATGTGGTCCCTGGTCAAAAAAATGTTTTGGAACCAGTAGCATAGAGAGACCCTCTGGATGTCATTACAGCAACCTGTATAGCAACCTCCTAAGCAAGAAGTAGGAAATGGAGTCATTTCTATGATATATGTATCTCCGTTTTTATATATTTTAACATGCTGTTTTAAGATGTTTTAAATTTGTATGGCATTGAATTTGGCTGTAAGCCGGTCAGAGTCCCTCCATGGAGGTGAGAAGGTCAGGGTACAAAATTTTTAAATAAATAAATAAATAAATAAATAAATAAATAAATACTCTGTCTAGGCCTATATTCTATTTAAAAAATCTATTGAAACTGGAGTACAGGTTGTCCATCCCTTACCTGGAATTCCAAAATCTGAAATACCGGTATCCCAAAATCCAAAATTATTCATCTGGGTGGCTAAGGTTGTGGTACCTTTGTTCGTTTTCTTTCAGATGATTCAATATACACAGATATGGTTCCATGCACAAAATAATTAAAAATATGGTATTTAAAATTATCTTCAAGCCATGTATATAAGGTGTATAGAAAACATAATTGAATTTGATCCTATTCCCAAAATGTCTTGTCATAGATATTCCAGTGTCCGAAACCACCCCACAAATATGGAACAATTCTAGTCCCAAGAATTTTTGATATGGGATATTCTCTGTATTAGCAGAGAGTGTGGTTTGTGCAAGAAAAACTCAGTTTCAATTACAAAAACATTTGATAATCCTAGATAAGCTTCTGCTCTCTCAGGTACAGCACCCCCCGTAGAATAATAATAATAATAATAATAATAAACTTTATTTATACCCTGCCACCATCTCCTCAAGGGGACTCGGGGTGGCTAACATGAGGCCAAGCCCAAGGATTACAATAAAGCAAAGTAAAATACATACAACAGATATGTGGATAGCAACGTTGTCCTAACTAAGCAGTAGCAGAGGTTGCTGTTGCAGCAGCTGCTGTTCCTTCTCATCTGTATTATTAGTATTAGTATCATTTTGTTATAATAGTAGGCCAGTTTTCGCCACTGCACCTTGGCTTCTAACATAAATCTCTTAGGTGAGTAAAACAGTGCCATTTAGACACAAATAAACTGACTTATTTTGAGTGCAATGCAACCAGGCTGGAGACAGGGACAACTTGTGCATGTGTGGTCATGTGAATTAGAAGACTTCCTAATGGCGGTATCAAAGTTTTCATAGAATCAAAGTTGGAAGAGACCTCATGGGCCATCCAGTCCAACCCCCTGCCAAGAAGTAGGTAAACTGCATTAAAAGAACCCCTGACAGATGGCCATCCAGCCTGTTTAAAAGCTTCCAAAGAGGGAGCTTCCACCACACTCTGTGGCAGAGAGTTCCACTGCTGAACAGCTCTCACAGTCAGGAAGTTCTTCCTAATGTTCAGATGGAACCTCCTTTCTTGTAGTTTGAAGCCATTGCTCCGCGTCCTAGTTTCCAGGGCAGCAGAAAACAAGTTTGCTCCCTCCTCCCTATGACTTCCTCTCACATATTTATACAAGGCGATCATGTCTCTTCTCAGCTTTCTCTTCTTCAGGCTAAACATGCTCAGCTCCTTAAGCTGCTCCTCATAAGGCTTGTTCTCCAGACCCTTGATAATTTTAGTCACCTTCCTCTTCCAGCTTGTCAATATCTCTCTTGAATTGCGGTGCCCAGAATTGGACACAATATTCCAGATGTGATCTAATCAAGGGAGAATAGAGGGGGTAGCATGACTTCCCTGGATCTAGACACTCCTATTTATGCAGACCAAAATCCCATTGGCTTTTTGCTGCATCACATTGTTGGCTCATGTTTAACTTGTTGTCCATGAGGACTCCAAGATCTTTTTCATATGTACTGCTCTCGAGCCACGCGTCTCTCCCCCAATGCTCTCCCTCCCCATTTGGTCCCATCTGCAAACATGATGATTCTGCCTTCTAATTAGAAGGTTTAATTCGATGACTCCGTTCTATGAGTCTCTCCCTTACAGATGCCTTGCTCCACTATTATCTCACCCTGGGTTTTTAATTTTTTATATCATTTTATCTTTTACATATGGCCCACCCATTACTACAGTGTCTGAATGATTTTATTTTGTTGTATTATTTTATTGTGTTTAGTGCATTTTAAGATTTATTTACCTTACTGTTGCTTTGTGTTTTGTTTTATATTATTTTATGCTAATGTATTTTTGGGCTTGGCCTCATGTAAGCCGTCCCGAGTCCCCATTGGGGAGATGGTGGCGGGGTATAAATAAAAATTATTATTATTATTATTAACCCTTCATCTAAGTCATTAATCAAGATCCTGAACAGGACCGGGCCCAATATGGAATCCTGCTGATGGCACTCCCCCACCTCACTTCTTTCCAGGATGAAGAAGAGGAAGTTCATTCACTTAGCCAATTTAAGATCTACCTAACCATAGCTTTGACTAACCCACATTAGATTAGTTTCCTTGCCAGGAGGTCATGGGGGACCTTCTGGTTGCTTCTTCTGGTTGTTTCTGGAGATTACAACCATCTGCCCTTGCACTTTGTTTTTCTCCTGCTGAGTATGCATGCCCAGTGTGGAACACATTTCACCACGCTAAAACAGTGGATGTGGCTCGTAATGAGACATGCTACATTATTATAGGATGTCTATGCCCAACACTGCTGGAGAAATTACACTGCTTTGCCGATACTGCACCACCTGACATCCGTTGGAAAGTAGGAGCCAGTAATGAAAGGACCAAGGCAGTGACATCTCTCGCCCATTCGCTGTTCAGATATCAGCCAGCACGCTTTGATTCTATTTGTGCCTGATTTTACATAAAACTCATATTTATGCTGCAGTCAAAATAAACCTGGTCTATTGAATTGTTCACATTCATCGTCTGATGCATTTGAAACTGTTCGTTGTGGAAAACAAATAGAAATAGGAGTTATTTCTCTTATTTATTTATTATTTATTTATTTGCATTTGATTGGCCGCCCTTCCCCGAAGGCTTGGGCGGCTCACAACATATACGTCAAAGCAAATATAAACGGTATTAAAACACAGTTAAAAACATATCTAAAAACACAATAAAAACACAGAAGTCATATGCTGAACAAGGCAATATACAATAAGACCGATGGACATATGAGGCAACATGTAACAGGGCCTGCATCTTGAAATGTTCATAAATGAGACTCAAATCGTAATCATTAATCACACTTAGGTACTACATCTTTTCTAAAATCTATATACATGAAAGTGAAAATATGTATGTATATATGAATATATGCAATACTAGGTTGCTCATTGGGAATGTAGGCCATAAGAGCTACTTTTAATGTGTACTACCTGTACAATTTTAATGTGTGAACACTGGTCCGTTGTTTTATTGTGTTTTTCATGTTTTTAAGTAAATATAAGTCGCCCCGAGCCTATCGGAGGGGGCGACTAACAAATTGAAATAATAAATAAATAAATAATTGTATCTATCTATCTATCAGTTGGAAAATCATCAGCAACTATAAGATATATCAACCGAAAGGTTGAAAGTTCAAAGCCCCAGGTCGGTGTGAGGGGCCAACCGTCAGCCCTGCCCACTGTTCACCTAAGCAGTTCGAAAACAGCTTTAGCTGTAATTAGAGAAATTAGGTACCGCTGAAAGCAGGGGAGGTGTTTTACAACACCATGAAGATTGGAAAATGCTGGAATGAAGAAGTCATTTGTCATAGAGGATGGAGTAACAGCACCCCCTGTGGACTCAAGCCCAACTGTCCATTGCATCAAAACAACACCTCCTGTTCTGTCTGTCTGTGTACTGTCTATACAAATGGCATTGAATGTTTGCCTTGTATGTGTACTTGTGATCCGCCCTGAGTCCCCTTCGGGGTGAGAAGGGCAGAATATAAATAAAGTGTTGTTGTTGTTATTATTATTATCTATCTACCATTTTCCAAAATGGCTTCCACTTACAGAGGGCCTTGCGACTCCTGCAAAAAATGGATCTGGACCAACTGGGCATACAGAAACACACCCACAGACACCCACAATGAGTAATAGAAAATACTGGAAGGGTTTGGGAGGAAGATTGACCATGGATGATGGGAATTACAGTTCACCCACATTCAGGGAGAACTTCCAGAGAGCACTGTGAACCCCACCAATGCTGGATCTAGACCAAACTTGGCACACATATCCCTTATGACTAACTTTAACTGTTGGCATTGTTTGAGGTAGCTGGACCTGCAATGATGAAAGTGATAGTTTACCCATATCCTTATGCATGTTAATGGGTCCATTCATAAAATCCAAAACCAAACATTGATCTTTTCTAATACATAGCATTTCAAATTACCTAATCCGGGCATTGCCAGATACCTATTCTTGTAATACAATTTTTTAAAACCCAGAGCTTTAAAACATTCCGGTACACAGAGACCTGATCCTTTTGAAAAACGCTTACTTAAAATAATATTAAGATGAATCAATCAGATTTCGGACTGATGTGGTAGAGATGGTTTTTCCTTTTTACTACAGAATGATGAGAAAGCTTTCAAGTCACTCTGGCCACAAGAAGGCACTCTATCCTTAAACATAAAACAAGATGATATGAAGGTATCTCACAGAATGCATCTTCATTTGATATACTGCATAGGCCTCACCACAATATATGAGGCTTTATCTAAGAATATGAAGAATAATTAGTCCTTATGGAATTGAAATGCTTACTCAACTGTAATTCAGATGCCTGGCGGCTGTTCGCAAATAATTGGACAAGGACAAAAACACAATCTGCTGTTGCATTCCTCCTTCTAAAGCAGGATTTCAGCATGCTAAAAAAAAGGCCAATCAAAACTTCAAACTGGTATTTAGTATAGGAGACAGTTCACCAAGATTTCAACATACACCCCTTTGTTATTGCTTACTATAATCCCCTCCCCTCCATAAACCTGCTGTTATTTCAATAGCGATATAGTATATAGGGCAAAAATCAAACTGCATTTCTATATACAGGAAGTCCCAAGTTATGGTGTACTGACCTGATCCTTAGGGCAGTGTTTTTCAACCTTTTTTGAGCCACAGCACATTTTTTTACATTTACAAAATCCTGGGGCACACCACCAACCAAAATGACACAAAACTGACACTCTAACACAGTAATACATATAGTTAAAATGTTTTTAAATGTATTTATATATTCCTGACTGTGAGAGCCGTTCAGCAGTGGAACTCTCTGCCCTGGAATGTGGTGGAGGCTCCTTTTTGGAAGGCTTTTAAGCAGAGGTCATCTGTTAGGGGTGCTTTGAAAGCGATTTTCCTGCATATTGGGTGAAAGAGGCCCACGAGGTCTCCTCCAACTCTAGGATTCTATCAATCTCTGGCTATTCCAAAGGAATTCCAGCCTGTGAAGGCCAGAGAGCAGAGCTAAAGAGGCAGGAAGGGAAATGAAGCCCGGACAGAAGTCAAGAGGCAGGACTGGGCTGTCTGGCTCTTCCAAAGGGATCAGAATCTCTTATGGTCGGATATGGAAGCTAAAGAGGCAGGAGGGGAGGCCGAACACAGAGGAAGAAGAAGGCAAGAGGCAGGGCAGGGGTATCTCTGGAGGGGGAGGGGGAAGGGAGGGAGACCACCTCTGAGGAGGCTAGTCATAGATGCAGGCGAAACGCCAGGAGAGCGTGCTTCGGGAAGGGGGAGCTGGGCCAGGCCGCTCGCTCTCTCCTCAAGGCCATGGAAGAGGCGGCCCTTGGCTGGCAAGCGTGTTTGGGGAGGCTGCACCGCCCCTTTCTCGGCCCCGGAGGGGTCACTCGAACACCTCTCCGCCCCTAAGGCCACTTCCCCCCGCCCCTCTCCTACCTCCTCCTTCCTTCCTTCCTCTTTGCCCATCCCTGCCTTGTCAAAATGGCGGCGGCGGCGTTTGCTGCGAAGGGGATGGGGTCAGAGCGACATCACTCCCTCCCCCTCCGGAGAAGAGGAGGCCAATGGAAAGCCAAGGGGTGGGGCCCCTGCGCTCCCGATTGGCCGCCCGCGAGGTTTGTCGCCGGCTGCCACTCTTGGCCCCGCCCTGCCCCTTCGCTGGGCTCATTTGCATGCTTAAAGGGACAGAGGCCAATTTCCTATGACACACCTGATGATCGCTCGCGGCACACTAGTGTGCTGCGGCACACTGGTTGGGAAACACTGCTTTAGGGAGAAGTGGAAGAGAAATAGCATCATCATCGACAGCATCCTCCTCTTCCTCCAGGTAGGATGAGTTGTGATTGCTGGTAAATTCTGTGCATTGTAATACAAAAAGTAACTTTTCCAGGCTCCAATTATTTATTCATTTAAGTTACCATAGTTCAGTGTTTTTCAACCTTTTTTTGAGCTGCGGCACATTTTTTACATTTACAAAATCCTGGGGCACACCACCAACCAAAATGACACAAAATGACACTCTAACACAGTAATACATATAGTTAATATGTTTTTAAATGTATTTATACACTCAGTGTGAAACCTGGACCTGTTTTGATGAACACAACATAAATATCCTGGCAGGAATGGCAGAAAGACACAAACTTCCACACAGAACTCCCATAACCAAGAGAAAACACTATAAGAGTTTGGTGGGCATTGACCTTGGGTTTTGGAGTTGTAGTTCACCTATATCCAGAGAGCATTGTGGACTGAAACAATATTGGATCAGGAACAAACTTGGCATGAATACTCAATATGCCCAAATGTGAACATAGATGGAGTTTGGGGAAAATAGACCTTGACATTAGGGAGTTACAGTTTCTGGGATTTATAGTTAACACACAATCAAAGAGCATCCTGAACTCTTGCAACAATGGAATTGAACCAAACTTGGCATATTGAACTCTCATTCCAACAGAAAGTACTGAAAGGGTTTGCTTGGGAATTGACCTTGAGTTTGGAAGTTGTAGTTCACCTACACCCAGAGAGCACTGTGGGCAGGAGAGTGAAGAAAGGGTATTGGAGGTTCCAATTTCCCACGGCACACCTGATGATCGCTCACGGCACACTGGTTGAGAAACACTGCCATAGTTGACAAATGGACCACCTCTCAGAAGAAAATATTTAAGCTTCCTAACAGCTGAGTCATGATTCTTGAACAATATCTCTCAAAATCTGAGGTTGTGCCGCTTGTATGAACATATGAATTGCTTTTGTTCCATCAAGGACCAAAGCCTATGTAATCCAACATTCTGTTTCTAATAGTAGCTGATCTAATACCTTGACACATTTCTTTTTAGGAGATGAAATGTATAAAACTGTTTTGCATTATAATAATGTATTCCTTAAGCAAGCCAAAAAGGAAAAAAAAGTGTGAGTCCTGTTATTTATAATATATACAAGCACCACCCTTTCCCATAAATCAGTGCAATCTTGTTTGGCTAAAATAAAATAAACTTTGCCAAGAGATGAAATGGATAGCCAGCTCTTTTGCGAGGCCCCCAGTCTTGGCTCTGTGAACTATTACGCAGAGGAACTAAGTGACACCTTTTGGATAACAGTGCCAAAGCAACAGATGGAACACATTATAGAATTGGGACAATACTGTTTAAATACTTGTTTGCCAGGATCCCAGGGTAAAGGTAAAGAAAGGTTAAAGGACAATGCATTACATAAAACATGAACTAGCATGACTATGCAGGCTGGGGAGTCCTTCATCTAAAAGCAATTTTGGTGGCTGTTGGAAATGTTTCTCATCTTTCATTCCTCTGACACCAAGAGGAAAGCTGTAGTTTTTCTTGTACATTAAAAGAAGTCTCATGAATATGGACACTTTCTTTATTTCGCTGCCTTGAAGCCGTGACTGGTTGGCTGCGTGCCAGCCGGCTGAAGGTGAACCCGTCGAAGACGGAGATCTTGTGGCCTGGTCGCCCTGGGCTGGATGAGTGCCGGTTGCCTACCCTGGATGGCGAGCGGCTTAGCCCGTCATCCTTGGTTAAGAGCTTAGGTGTTCAATTGGACCCCTCGCTGACCATGGAGACACAGATCTCCGTGGTCAGCAGGACGGCGTTCTTCCACCTACGACAGGCTAGGCGACTGGCACCCTACCTGTCCAGGCATGATCTGGCCACGGTGATCCAAGCGACGGTCATCTCGAGGCTGGACTACTGTAACGCCCTCTACGTAGGTCTTCCCTTGGTGACAATCCGGAAGCTCAAGCTAGTGCAGAATGCCGCTGCTCGCTTGCTGGCGGGAACGCCGGCAAGGGAGCACATTACGCCCACTCTCAGGCAACTGCACTGGCTTCCCATGGAGCACCAAATTGTCTTCAAGGTGTTGGTGTTAACCTTTAAGGCCCCTAGGGCCTACGACCTAGGGCCTGGCGAGTACCTGAGGACCGCCATCTGCAACCATACATTCCCCAAGATCACTACAAGTTCAGAGGAACAAAATCTGACTTGTTGGTGCCAACAATCCGCTCCTGCCATCTGTCCACAACTAGGCAGAGAGCGTTCTGCCTGTACAGATGGGTTTTGCAGGCCCCCTAAATGGGAGTAGGTGCTGTGGAACTCCCCTGCCGAACGCCCCCGGCGGGTGGATGACATCTGGACCATACAAGACCTAATCCCCCTTCGGAGGGCGGTTAAGACCACGCTGTTCAAATTAGCCTTTGACTTGACCAACGGATTGGGCGACTGACTTACAGCTGTCTAATACACTGGTGTCTCAGGCCTTTGGAAATGTATGCGTTTCTCAACACCTCGTGATGTGATTCGTATTGTTGTTTTAATGTTTTAATATTTTACTGTTTTATTGTACGGCTGCATGGCCACTACCCGAACCTGCAGGGAGGAGCGGAATACAAAAAAAAAAAAAAAAAAATCTTTATTATATTTATACCCCGCCTTCTCAGCCTGAGGGGGACACTGAGCGACTTACCAATAGACAACAATTCAATGCTGCATACACAAACATAGAATAAAAATATAAACATGTGCATTACAAACCATAAAATTAAAAATATAAACATTAAAACCAATTATTAAAAAATACAATCCCAAATCAGAGTCCAGGAGCTATTCCGGTCATAATTGCACTTATTCCATATCACATATTTGATTAGTTTGATTAGTTGTTTTAATTGTAATTCTTTTAAGGTGTTTTATTGGTTTTATGTTGTAAGTCGCCCAGAGCACCGTTGGTGGAGGGCAACTAAGCAAGTAATAAATTGATTGAGGATTGATTGATATTGCACTGGGTTTACTGTCCAAAGGCTTGGTCCCACAGTCACATTTTTACTTTCTTTCTAAAAGTCAGGCAAGGGGGAGCTGATCTAATTTCACTGGGGAGGGAGTTCTATAGCCAAGGAGCTTCCACTAAGAAGGGCCACAAAAAACTGAGAAGACGTATTGACTTGATTATAAGCCAAGGATGGGAAATGCGGCAGCTATGAGTCAACTTCAAAATAAAAATAGGTAACAATAAAATTGCATTAATTGAGGCATCAGGAGGTTAAATGTTTTTGAATATTTACATAAAACTGTAATTTAAGATAAGACTGTCCAACTCTGATTAAACCATTATTCTAACCTCCTTCTATGTAAATGTGCTTACGTATCCTTCCAATAATGATAAAGAGAGTAGATAATAGATGTAATAATAATAATAATAATACAATAATGGAAATTAATAATAACAATAATAAATAGGGAAAATAATAAATATAATAATAAATAGAGTAAAATAATAAATGTAAAAAGTAATAAAGTACAATAATGGAAATATAATAGTAGAGTAAATAAATGTAATAAAAGTCATAATAGAGTAAAATAATGTAAATGTAATAATAAACAGAGTAAATAAATGTAATAAAATACTAATAACAGAGTAAAATAATAAATAACCTTGGCTCGAGTATAAAAAAGGGACTGAAAAACTAGGCTTATATTCGAGTATATACAGTACTAACAAAACGTATGTGTACTGTAATCCACTCTGAGTCCCCTTCGAGGTGAGAAGAGCGGAATACCGTGTTTCCCCGAAAGTAAGACAGCGTCTTACTTTGTTTTCCCCCCGAAAAGTCCCCCTACGTCTTACTTTCGGGGTACGTCTTATATAAACTAAGACGTACCCCATCGCCACGCCCACGCCGCCGCCGCCGTCACGCCGCCGCGGCACACCTCCGCGGCGCAGCTTTCTGGACAAAGGAAGGGAGGGGGAAGAAAGCCAGAAGCATGGCAAAGCGCCGCTGCGTCAGAGTGACGCGTCGTCGCTCTGCCCCGCCCCTGGCTCTCTTCTCCCTCCCTTTCTCTTGGACGGGGAAAGGAAGGGGCGGGGAAGAGAGCCAGGTGCGGTCTGTCCCGCCCTGGCTCTCTTCTCCCTCCCTTTCTTGGACAAAGGGAAGGACGGGGAAGAGAGCCAGGGGCGGCAAAGCGACGACGTGTCACTCTGACGCAGCGCACGCTTTGCCATGCTTCTGGCTCTCTTCCCCCTCCCTTGGAGGCCTGGCAGAAAGGAGGTATGCCGCGGAGGTGTGCCGCGGACAATGGGCCGGTGGCGCCGGCGGCGGCGTGGGCGTGGCGACGAGGTACGGCTTACATTCGGGGTACAGCTTACATTAGCCGACCCCCCTGACACCCCCGATACATCTTACAATCGGGGGTGTCATACTTTCGGGGAAACACGGTATAAATAAAGTAAATAAATAAAATAAATAAATAAACTGGGCCTAAACCAATTGAGCACTTCTTTAACTGAAATGGATTAGCAAGGACAGCCTTAACAGTAAGTAGGATTATGCCTCAAATGTACCAACTATATCGCCACCATCAAAGCTTGTCTCATTTCAAATATTCCATACCATTAGTAATGTGGAATAGTGTATGGTGTAGCCAGCGGGATTACCGTATATTGTAGTGCTTACTTGGGGTCAAGGTGCAAGAAGGTACATCTGCGTGACAATGTTTGGAGCTGACATGGGGTGAAGAGGCATGATCTGTGGACTTAATTTCTTTGCAGAGCCAAACATAACTTCTTGGGTTGAAACCAATGTTTTGTTTTCCTCTTTGGGGAATAATATAATAATGTATATTTCTAAGAGTAAGAGGCTTTAATCAGAAAAACAGACCAACCACCTTGGCTCCAAAAGTCAAATACAAATCAGCCAAATATTGCCTTGGTCAAAGTATATATTTTAAACATGCCTGAAAAAGTTGTTTCTAATTTTGAGCACTGATGTACATTAAAAAAAGGGGGGGGGAGGGTCAGCAACTAATACTGTGTTACTATTGTATGCTAAGAGTAAATCTGGGAGCTAAATTCCTTGGCAGCTGATATCGAAGTCTGGAATAAAATTAAATTAAAGCAAGAGCTCTGAGAATGTCTGCTTGTATGTGGGTCAAGAACTGTTGCTGTGAGATCTCATGTTTCATGGATACGGTCAATGCCAGGTCTGTTTATATAGAGGGATGTCAAGCTCACCTCATAAAACAGTATTGTCAAATGAAAACCTTGCTCTTCACTTCTCCGAAAAAGTGTATTGTAACACTGTTCAAGGAATAGTTAACAACAGGGGTGAAAATAAAGCCATTGCCTAAACTGTTTTTTTTATGTAGGCAGGAACATTTTACTTATTGAAGCAGAAGCTAAAATGATTTGCATAGATAGAATGTCCATCAATATCTCAATTTCCTACTTTCTCTCAACATACAAGGGCAGGTCAATAAGTCCGTGACTTTTTGAATTTCCCGCCTCTTGACTGAAAGGGCAACACTGCTCCTGTCAACAGGCATCTGCCAGTTGACTCATGTCAATCAATCAAAACTTTATTACGGTCACTGACCAGCACGAAGCGGGCACAAGCGCCCTAAGAGGAGAAGGACAACTCCCCAGTAAATAGTTATTTAAAATCAGACTAGAAATCAGTATAAAATATATATTTTAAAAGACAGGATATAGTTGCCTTACGGCAGGGGTGCTCAGAACGGTGATCGCGATCACCAGGGTGATCTTTGGGCCTCATCTTGGTGATCTTCAGGCCCCTGACCAGGTTTTCTGCTGTTGGTCTTCTTCATGCGCCCCTGCACGCTGCAAAGAAGTCCTCTGTCGTTGCTCCTCCCTGCTCGCGTGCCGCCTCCAAAAGCTCCAGAGTCCAAGAGGCAGAATGGGCCCCCTCTTTTGGATTCCTCTTCCTCCCTCCTTCTCCAGCCAATCAGAGTCATAGGAGACCAAAGGGGGCGGGCCTGGATGACGCGATGCATGGCTGGCCCCGCGCACATGCGCAGAAGCGCCCATTCTGCCTCTCGGACTTCTTGTGAGCTCTTGGAGGCAGCACGCATGCTGGCGGCGTGGAAATAGGAGCAAAGACGGAGGAGGAGAAGGACGCTTTGGGGTCATTTCCTTACCGCATCTCAAAGGTCGGTCTTTTTACTTTGGGGTGGGTGCTTGATGGTTCTGTGGCATGTCTCTTGGTTTATTTTTAATGTTTAAAAATGGCCTTTTAGGTCCAAAGCCTCTCTGCTTGCTTTGTTCCTTGAGAAATATATGTTGGGGAATATGGAAATGTGGGAGAAATGGGGTGGTTGGATGTATTTTTGCATGCTCCTTTGATTACCTTGCTGAGTATTAAATGGCCTTGCAGTTCAAAAGCCTCTCTTCTTACTTTCTGGCTGATAATATGTGTGGTAATATGGCAGTGTGGGAGAAATGGGGTGGTTGGATGTATTTTTGCATGCTCCTTTGTTTACCTTGCTGTGTATTAAATGGCCTTGCAGTTCAACAGCCTCTCTTCTTACTTTCTGGCTGATAATATGTGTGGTAATATGGCAGTGTGGGAGAAATGGGGTGGTTGGATGTATTTTTATGCTCTGTTTTATATTGTTGTTATTAAATTGAAATGTTGATGTTTTATAACTTCATTTTATGTAAACTGCCCCGAGCCTGCTGGAAGGAGCGGTACATAAAAATGAATAATAAATATAAATAAATAAATAAATAAATAAGAAAATAGTTATATGTTTTACATTTCTGGGCAGGTGATCTTTGGGACTTGGTTTTTTAATCAGTAGCT
Source organism: Anolis apletophallus (assembly GCA_030556195.1). Taxonomy (NCBI): domain Eukaryota; kingdom Metazoa; phylum Chordata; class Lepidosauria; order Squamata; family Anolidae; genus Anolis; species Anolis apletophallus. The sequence goes on from JARBWK010000012.1 coordinate 21,654,397, forward strand.
CCCATGCTGAAAAAGTGTGAGCACCCCTGCCTTACGGTGTCAATCATCATCCGTCTGATATTAAGGGCAGCAGCACAGAACTTAGCAACACTGTAAATCATTGCAGTGTTAGAGTCTGAAAGCAGCAGAATAGATAGCAACCTCTGGCTTGGCATTACCCTCTTCTACCCTGGAGAAGCTGTGGAAATGCTGGAGCTGGAGGAGGGGGCGGAGCTTGGTGGGGCTTAGCTCCTCCTCCTCTGGCTTGAGCATTTCCACAGCTTCTCCAGGGTACAGAAAGGTTATGCCAAGCCAGTGGTGGCATAGATAGCCACCTCTGGCTTGGCATAACCTTTCTGTACCCTGGAGAAGCAGTGGAAATGCTGGAGCCAGCGGAGGGGGCGGGGCTTAGCGTGGCATGGCTCCGTCCCCTCAGAAGCACCCAATCCAGCTGGGATCGACCTCCCTCGGTCCCAGGATCGACCAGTCGATCACGATCGACTTTCTGAGCACCCCTGATCTAGAGAAGGAAACTCACATAAAACCTACGACCTGAGGACCTCGCTGCCACCGTCCAAGCTTGCTAGGCCCCGGCAGACGAACCTTTGGTTTAAAGCAGTGGTTCCCAAAGTGGGCGGCACCACCCCCTGGTGGGCGATGGGGCGATCTAGGGGGTGCTGGAAGGCCCAGGAGAATTTGGGGAGCGCTGAACCCCTGTAAGGGGGCAGTGGGGGCTGTGGTGTGAGCCAGGTGACAGGCTACCATCCATCTCGCTCTCTCTCTCTCTTCTTCCCTCCTTCTGCTCCCTCCTCCTCCTCTCGCCAAGCAAGGGATGATAATAATAATACCTTTGGGGTTCCCTTCCAACTGGTTGAGTCTTATAACAATAATAATAATGTCATTCAACATATTTAGTGGAACGTGGATTCAGTGCGGTAACCAAGTTATTAACCAAAAAAAAAAAAGATTGCAAAATAGTCAATTGCGATGATTTGAGATTACTGCTGACGAAAATAGAGCCGAGGATGACTAGATTGGTAGCAGCATGCCAGGTTCATCCTTCTCATTAAGATGATTTCTAATGTTTTAACTTTTTTTAACTTCAGTGTATTAACTTCAATGTTTCTATTTTACAACTTTCTTTATTATATTTTACGAAAAAGGTAGAAATATTAATACACATATCTTTCTGTTTAATTGCTATTAAAAATTTAAAAAATAATGTATAGGGGGGCAGTGAGTAAAAAATTTTCTGGAAAGTTGGCGGTAGGCCAAAAAAGTTTGGGAACCAGCAGTTTAAAGGATGAGGCCAGTTCTGTGCACGCTGCACCCCACCAGAAAAAAATCCATTGCACAGGCTCGAAGGACACATCCAACTTGGTCATCAACGCTCTTGTAGAAAGCGTGGGATGAGTCCTTCCTGAATCTTTGTTCATGAAGAAAAGGCAAGAAACTGTATGAATAATCCAGAACTTTAAATTCATCTTAAAAGTTTAAACTGGCAGAAATTCATATTTAAGTGGTATAAAAGTATGTTTGAGTAGTTCCACATATTCTGCCCATGAACATCTCCTTTCCTTTCAAATTTACTCAGAGCTGAATAAACAATTCATAATGTCTGACTGCTAGCAGTGGCAAAACACACGTCTGAAATTCAATAAAAACAAACAATTCCAGTGATAAACACTCTCCGGGGGAATCTATGACCAGTAATCCTGCCTTCTTCCTTCCTCCTTGGCTTTCCTCCAAGAGATCTGGCCTTTGCCATTGACCTCTCTGGGGTTTTTCCCCCCCAAGAGCAATCCTTCTCTGCTCTTAAGATTTCATAGCCCACATTTGAGTCCAGCATTTTTACTTCCTTTGGTTCATTCAACCCTGGAATATGGGTGATTTTATTTTGTTTTCTATAGTTCAACCGATGCAAAATCACTGCCTTTCTACAATGTCCACTATCACTAACCCACCTACACTTCTACTTGCATTAACACTATTTTTTCTTTCTTTCCCTATCCATTATAGCCATTTCTTAATTAAAGCTTAAATATTAAACTTGTTATCTAGTCTTTGAGATCACCCTACATACTTATGTTTAAGTATCTAAAAATTTTAGTCAGAAAATCAATCCAAAAAATCTGGGAAAGATTATCAACAGCTCCCTTGAGCAAGGAGTGTTCCCAGGGGGTTTGAAAGAGGCAATGGTACCAGGATCGGGGACAACGTGTGGAGAGGGGTGAGGAGGTCTCTGGGAGGCTCCCATTAAGTTGCGGGGTCCCCCAGGGGGCCATCCTCTCCCCCTTATTGTTCAACATTTATATGTGCCCCCTGGCCCAGCTGGCCCGCGACTTTGGTCTGGAGTGTTATCAGTACGCTGATGACACCCAGCTTCTGCTGAGAATGGATGGCAGGCCGGATGCCGTACCCTATTGTTTCCATCAATGCCTTGAAGCCATGACTGGATGGCTGCGTGCCAGCCGGCTGAAGGTGAATCCGTCGAAGACGGAGATCTTGTGGCCCGGTCGCCCTGGGCTGGATGAGTGCCGGTTGTCTACCCTGGATGGCAAGCAACTTAGCCCGTCATCCCTTGTTAAGAGCTTGGGTGTCCAATTGGACCCTTTGCTATCCATGGAGACCCAGGTCTCCATGGTCAGCAAAACTTCGTTCAACCATCTACGACAGGCTAGGCGACTGGCACCCTACCTGTCCAGCGATGACCTGGCCACGGTGATCCAAGCGACGGTCATCTCAAGATTGGACTACTGTAATGCCCTCTACGTTGGCCTTCCCTTGTCGACAATCCGGAAACTCAAGCTGGTGCAGAATGCCGCTGCTCGCTTGCTGGTGGGAGCACCAGTGAGGGTTCACATCACTCCCATCCTACGGCAACTGCACTGGCTCCCCATTGAGTACCAAATTGCCTTCAAGGTGCTGGTCTTAACCTTTAAGGCCTTACACGGTCTAGGGCCTGAGTACCTGAGGGACCGCCTTACCCCGTATGTCCCCCTGTATGGAACCTGTTAGTTGTTCCATCAATCTGCTCATGCCATCTATCCACAACTAGGCAGCGAGCCTTCTCCGCTGCGGCTCCTGTGTTGTGGAATTCACTTCCAGACGACACCCGAGCGATCTCAGAGCTCGTCCCTTTTCGGAGGGCTTGCAAGACCGCCCTTTTCAGATTGGCTTTTAACTAAACTGGTCTGTCCTGGTGTGTTCTATGCCTCGAGTCTTTAAGGCAGTGTTTCCCAACCTTTTTTGAGCCGCGGCACACTTTTAACATTAAAAAAATCCGGGGGCACACCACCAACCAAAATGACACAAAATGACATTCTAACACAGTAAGAACGGCTGGGGGTTGGTGGCCTGCTGGGAGCAGCTGCTGGGAGTGCCAAAGCTGGGGAGGGGCGGAGCCAGGCTGTGCCATGCCCCGCCTCCTACCCCCGGCTTCACCTCTCCCAGCAGCTGCTCCAGCCTTGAGGGGCAGTTCAAGCCAGCGGTGCCAGAGCCAGCACAATGCTGGCTTGGCACTGTCCCCTCAAGGCTGGAGCAGCTGCTGGGAGTGCCGAAGCCGGGGGAGGGGGCAGAGCCAGGCCGCACCATGCCCCGCCCCCTCCCCCCAGCTTCAGCTCTCCTACAGAGGAGGAGCATGAGCGGTGGATGGGTTTCAGTGGGCGGGGCTCCTCCTCCAAGCGGCTTCAGCGAGCGAGGGGCGAGAGTCATGGTGGGAGTCATGGCGGATTGGAGGCTGGCTGGGGAAATGGCCGAAGGAGGCGGTGCCCCGGCCCCTTCTTCTTTTCTTTGCCACTGCTCAGCCCTTCCTCCTCCTCCCCCAAGCAGCAGGAGTTCGGCAGGAGGGGGGAGGAAGGGGGGGCAGAAAGCTTTTCTCACGGCACAGCAGGAAGTCCGTCACGGCACACTAGTGTGCCACGGCACACTGGTTGAGAAAGACTGCTTTAAGGAATCTACAATTCCTGTTATTTTATTACTGTTACACTGTTTTGTGTTTTTATTGTATGCTGCATGTTTTATTGTATGCTGCATGTTTTATTGTACGCTGTGATCCGCCCCGAGCCTGCAGGGAGGAGCGGAATATAAAATTGAATAAATAAATAAATAAATGTTTAAGTATCTAAAAATTTTAGTCAGAAAATCAATCTAAAAAATGGTTCACACACACAGCCTGTTTTATCACGGAAAAAACAGCTTCAAAACTCGCTTCGGATGTAGGGGCCACTGGTGCCTCATATCTTATAGACTTCTGAAGTTTTCAGCAGATTTTTCTAAATTGATTCGGATGTACTTCCGAAATTCAGAATGGCTTTGTTGATGGTGTCCGCGATTGCGCAATGCGCGGAAACCTGAAGAAGGGACAGTCAAACTTGGGGGATTCCCTTTCCCTCCATTTTTGACCACTGCTACAGACAAAACTAGCCACACTGGTACAAAATACTGAACACATTTAACACATTAATAAACATTTTAAACATTTTAAACACAATGGGACAAAAATAGAGAAGGGCGGAAATGACATATGAGCCATATCCAAATATGGCGATGGAGACTTCGAAATGGCAAATCCACTTCCTGTTTCCTTAACTCTCTTCGTAATCGCTTCAAAAGTTAAAAACATCCGAATTACATCCAAATTTCGGATGTATCAGACGTTCGAAAACAGGCCATATGTGTGTGTGTGTGTGTGAACCGTTCCCTTCTCTGGGGCTGGTTCTACACTGCTCTATATCCCAGGATCTGATTGCAGGTTATCTGCTTATTCCAGATTATCTGGCAGTGTAGACTCTTAATGCAGTTATAATCTGGGATCAGATCCTGGGATATAGGGCAGTGTAGATCCAGCCAGAGTAGAGAACCAAAAGGTGAAAGCTTAGTCCATACCAGGAAGCACTGCATCCCTCTTTTCTCTTCAGTTTCAGGCCTTTTTGAATGCTTAGGTAGGAAAACAATGGCTGCAGTAGGTATGGATGGCTGGAATTCAGCAGCAGCATTGATGCTTTCTCTTCTCCATGGAATGATCTTCAGCTTATCCTTGGGTTACATCACAATCCACAGTTTGGCCTCCACACTTGCCTTTGATTTATACATGAGGTTGAGGTTGACTCTTATATGAATATCTATGGTAGATCTTTTTATTGGTTCAAATGATTTTTTCCATTAACATATTCAAAATCATATTCTTTATATCGAATTCTATAGTCACTTCTGACGTTCAGCTTTTTTTCTCATTTCTTGCCCAGTATCAGATGGGCTTCTAAGGTTGATATTTAAGGGAAAACCAGCAAAACACCATACAGAGTATAGATTAGAGATGAGTGTAGTGTAGAAATAAGCACCGCCTCCAGGAGCTGCGGTGGCGCAATGGGTTAAACCCTTGTGCTGCTGAACTGCTGGCCTGAAGGTTGGCAGTTCCAATCCGCGAGACGGGCTCTGTCAGCTCCAGTTCTTGCCAACCTAGCAGATCGAAACATGTGAATGTGAGTAGATAAATGGGTACTGCTTTGGGGAGATGCAAAAAGACGCTTCAAGCTATTTTGCTGGCCACACAACCAGGAGGTGACAACGCAAGCTCCTAGGCTTGAAAATAGAAAAAAGCACCTCCTCAGAGCCAAAGATGAGCACTGCCTCCAAAAGCCAAAAATGAAAGAAGCCTCTGCTTTCGTTTGTGTGACACACTGTATATAATTGTAAGGGCATTACCTATGCATGTAAATACATCATCTATGTATGTAAATCCACTCTGAGTCCCCTAAGGGAGAAGGGCAAAATATAAATTAAAAAAGTGATGGCAGCAATAAGAAATAAATGTATTCTGGGCAATAGAGCAAAGATAGAGGTACGCAGGATATGCATTGCTGTAGTAGTGTGTCTTTGTACATATTTCATTTTTTTGCCTAAGATTTGCACATCAGATTATAAGTCTGAGCTGTAAGCGATGGTTTTCAAGTACAGTGGACCTTGGTATCTACAGTGGTTTCGTTCAAGGACTCCCCTTGTAAAAAAATTTAAATAAATAAAAATACCGTAATCAGGCAATACTCAAGTAGTTACATAGCAAAATGGAGCCCTGTACGCCAAAAACAAGGTTTGCTTTTTGGATGAAAAATATATTTTGCAAGATGTGGATGCTTACGTGGCCCCCTGGGAAAGATTATCAACAGCTCCCTTGAGCAAGGAGTGTTCCCAGGGGGACTGAAAGAGGCAATGGTAAGACCGCTGCTGAAGAAGCCGAATTTAGACCCTTCGGCTCCCTCCAATTACCGACCTGTGTCTAATTTGCCTTTCTTAGGCAAGGTAATTGAGAGGGCAGCAGCGGATCAGCTGCAGCGGTTCCTAGACGACACAGCTGGGCTTGACCCCTTCCAGTCCGGCTTCCGTATTGGGCATGGGACGGAGACCGTGCTTGTCGCCATTACAGACCAACTTCGCCGCCAGCTGGACCAGGGTGGATCAGCACTGCTTGTTTTGTTAGATCTAACAGCAGCGTTCGATACAGTAGATCACGCCTTGTTGACCCACCGTTTAGCCGTGACTGGGGTAAGGGGGACTGCCCTTAAGTGGGTGGCCTCCTTCCTCCGGGATCGGGGACAACGTGTGGAGGGGGGCAGGGAGGCCTCTGGGAGACTCCCATTAAGCTGTAGGGTCCCCCAGGGGCCATTCTCCCCCTTATTATTCAACGTATATATGCGCCCCTGGCACAGCTGGTTCGCGACTTTGGTCTGGAGTGTTATCAGTATGCGGATGACACCCAGCTTCTGCTGAGAATGGACGGCAGGCCGGATACCGTACCCGATTATTTCCACCGATGCCTTGAAGCCGTGACTGGCTGGCTGCGTTCCAGCCGGCTGAAGGTGAATCCGTCGAAGACGGAGATCTTGTGGCCCGGTCGCCCTGGGCTGGATGAGTGCCGGTTGCCTACCCTAGATGGCGAGCAACTAAGCTCGTCATCCCTTGTCAAGAGCTTGGGTGTCAAACTGGACCCCTTGCTGACCATGGAGACCCAGGTCTCCACGGTCAGCAAAACAGCGTTTTACCATCTCCGTCAGGCTAGGCGACTGGCACCCTACCTGTCCAGGGATGACCTGGCCACGGTGATCCAAGCGACGGTCATCTCGAGATTGGACTACTGTAACGCCCTCTACGTTGGCCTTCCCTTGTCGACAATCCGGAGACTCAAGCTGGTGCAGAATGCCGCTGCTCGCTTGCTGGTGGGAGCATCAGTAAGGGAGCATATTACTCCCATCCTTCGGCAACTGCACTGGCTTCCTATAGAGTACCGAATTGTCTTCAAGGTGCTGGTACTTACCTTTAAGGCCTTGCACGGTCTAGGGCCTGTGTATCTGAGGGACCGCCTTGCCCCGTACGTTCCCCCGAGATCACTACGTTCAGAAGAGCAAAATTTGCTAGTGGTTCCACCAATCCGCTCCTGCCATCTATCCACAACTAGGCAGAGGGCCTTCTCTGTGGTGGCCCCAGTATGGTGGAACTCGCTGCCTGATACCTCCAGAGCAATTTCAGAGCTCGGCCCTTTTCGAAGAGCTTGTAAGACTGTTTTGTTTAAAATGGCCTTTGATTAACAGACAAACAAATCTCGCCTGAGGGGTTATGCCTGGAGTTTTAGAAACCCATTTCTGATTTTAATGTATACCGGTTTATATGTTGCGTTTTTATAATATGTAAAGCTGCAAGTCCTATGCGCAGCATCTTTTATAGTTGTTTGTGATCCGCCCCGAGCCTGCAGGGAGGAGCGGAATATAAGATCGAATAATAAATAAATAAATAAATAAATAAATAAATAAATCTGTGCAAACAGAATCCATGTTTGCACATGGATTCTGTGGGTGGTGCATTATGATAAATCCATTTCTTAACTGAATAGTTCAGAGACAGAAACATTAATAATCTTTTCTAAAGTTTCATAAGTCAGAGCACTTCTTATGAAAAAATGGTTCTTCAATAAAACAATAACACTGAGAGTTTAGAGATCATTTCGATAGCCATACTGCTTTGTACTAAGTTCTTCATAAGCACTTTAAGTTTTTCTCCACAGAATAAATTATTTCCCAATATTAAGGCAACAAGTGGCATATGTAGACCAGCTGTGTACATAAAAATTAACTTGAAAATATGTCAAGAGCCTTTCCTGGTATAATGGTTCAGTTTGTTGCAAACTCAGACTTCAGGCAAACATTCTCAGCGCCTCAATGGCAAGCACTGCAAGGGAATAATGCATTGCAAGGAGTGCTTAAAGTGTATAAGACTGAACACAGATTCTTCGTATAGACCAGTGATGGACAACCTTTTGGGCATGGTGTGTCAAAATTCACCAAAAAACCGAGCATAATTCGGGTGGTGTGCCACTTCAAGAAAAAGCCATAATTTTGCATTATAACAGGCAGGTGATCCCTGTTCCTTCCCCCCTCCAATATACTGTATATTGCCACTTGAGTGTGATGCTGGAGGTAGCAATCACTCACCTTGAACTTCTTTCTAGTTTTATTTTATGGTAGTTTTGTGGATGTTCCTTGATCCAGCTCCCATCAGCACTAACCAGTGTGTGCAACTGATATATTGTTATACTTTTAAAATACCTGGAAGGTCACAGGTTTCCCACATCCAGACTTGTTTATTTGAATAGCTTTAACCAACGAAGATTCCTCTTTTGGGTCAGACTACATGTGATGATCTTCTAGAAGTCATAAACGCAGATTGGCAAAGAAGGATGTTGCTGAATGAAGAGGTGCCAGCTCATTAGAGGGTAATATTTCAGTCTCTCATCCCATGGGGCATTAATAGGGCTTTTGTATACATCCTTAGCCCTAAACTCTTTAAAAGATATGTTAATGAAGGCAAATCACAGGCATGTATTAAAGGGGAATAAAGATTCCCTGATTGATTCTGTGTCCTGTTAGTGGTGCGTTGTGAAGTCTGTCCTTTTATCTGGAAAATTACCATTCTTGTGCCACAAATATGCAGTCTGGGATGCTTTATGCTTGTAATTTTACTATTTTAGGCATTCATGTTCTTACCATGCTAATTGATAAGTCACTCATAGGGACCCTCACAGTCCAGGAGTGCATGCCACAAAATAATGGGCTACAATCATTCTGGGTTGCTAGCTGTACGGTCCATAATTTCTGGTCCTAAATTGTAACAGGACAACTGGGCAATATGAGCCTGATATAACTTTTGATAAAACGCTTTGTTTGATCCAAAGAAACTCATTTCTTAAAAGAAGTTCAATAGTCTATAACCTTGATGGCGAACCTATGACACGCGTGTCAGTACTGACACATGTAGCCATTTCTACTGACACGCGCTGCTAGGGGCGGCCCCGCCACCTCCGCCTCCCTGCAATGGCTGCCGGGCCCGGCGGGGAGGCAAATCTGGCGCCGAGAAGGAGGAAGAAGAAAAGACCACTCCCCCGCAGCAAGGCTTGTACCTCCATTTGGAGGCACTGCCGGAAGAGAATGGAGAGGAGAAAAGGACTCGGTGCTGCTTCCCCAGGGAAGGAATGGAACCAGGAGGGGACTCCAGGGCAGGCCCAGATTACCCATAAGGCCACCCGAGGCACTTGTCTCGGGTGGCGGATTTTGGGGGGCGGCATTTCCAGGCCTGAAGGAAGGGGTGAGGGGAAGTCTCGCCACCCCTAGGGGGACTCATGCGGCTTCCCCCGCCGCCGCCCCGCTCGTGCGGGTGGGCGCCATTCCTTCCTTCAGTGAAGGGAGGAGGGGCGCCGGTGCGAGTGCGGCGGCGGGGAAAGCCGCGTGAGTCCCCCTAGGCGGGACTTCTGGCGGCGCCTTCTCCCCTCTCGCGGTTCCGCCCCCTCCCTTCACTGAAGGGAGGAGGGGCAGAGCCGCTGCCAGGGAGGAGAAGGGCCAGTCCCGAGGGGGACTCAGGCGCCGCGTGGCCGCGCCCTCCTTCCTTCAGTCCTGGGGCCATTCTAGGGGACTCCCTGCTCCAGGGCCTGGCTGGGAAATGAAGGAGGACCTCACCTCTGTCCCTGCAGAAAGGCCTGGCTCCAGGGTTGGGGATGCTGGGAGTTGGAGTCCCAGAGATAGTAGCCTCCCAAAGTCCAAAGGCACAGTCCCTCATGGCATCCTCTCTCTGTCTCTCTGTCTCTATATATGTGGCCCATTCTCGATTACTTTCCATCTCTCCTTATTTTGTAACCAACACAAATGGGCAGCATGGAATAGAGGGCCCTATGCCATGGACAATATCTCTGCAGAGACTTCAAGAAGATGAGAAAAAGGAAAAGGAAAAACAAGGAAAATGGACAAAATCTGGCTACCAGTATTTTAAAAAACCCTCTAAAATTATAACAGTAAAAATTGAACAAAACTCAAAAACAGGGGAACCCCAGACAAGAAACAATCAGAAACACCCAATCACCTCTCAACAAAGGATTATCCCAGGCAGTAACAAGTCACACCTAAAAACTGTCAGGCCTTCAAATGCTAATCTAGCAAATGGTGTGACTTGTCCCTATACCCCCTCCCTTTCCCCTTCCCGTTGGATTGCTCTATTGTGTTGTTTGTATGTTTGCATTATGCCCTATGTAAGTCGCCCCGAGCCACCTGGGAGTGGCGACTCACAAATTTGAATAATAAATAAATAAATAAATAATCAAGGTAGCCAACTGAAACATTCACACTTAGCTCCAACAGACAAAGAGTTCTTTCTCCCACCTTGGACTTTCTACAGATATATAAACCCTATTTTCCTAGTTTCCAACAGGCCTCACAACCTCTGAGGATGCCTGCCACAGATGCAGGCAAAACGTCAGGACAGAATGCTTCTAGAACACGGTCACACAGCCCGAAAAACCTACAACAACCTAAACGACATTAAAGATAAACAGTATTAACTAAAATGTTACTTTCAACAATAGCTAAAAGTTTAAGTAAGCATTTTCAAAGCAACGCCTTCAAACATTGTCTTATGAGCACTGGCTTACTAATATTCAGATAAAAATGTGCTCTCTTTTCTTTCTAACTCAGTATTCAAGCACAACTACACAGACGTCCACAACCAACTTTTGCTTCCTTCCCAAAATAAACTTCCTTTTTACTTCATACAGTGTGTCGTTTCTTTTCATTTGAGGGCTTCAGTGTTCCATTTACAGAAAACAATTTTATTGCCAAATGAACGTTTCATCATTCCATGAAGTGCCGTCTACTATAAGTGTATGGAGTAGCTGCCAAGATTTCTATGGCAATTTCCAAAGCAAATCAATTTTGCCATTTCTTACAGTAGTTGCAACAAATTACTTTAGCAAAAATCTAGGTCTGTGTATTTTATGTGTTTTTCTGGAGCAATGTGTAGCTTTAGGTCTCTGCTAAGCTGGTTTGTGGTTCATACACCTCCATCTTGAATACTTTTATTTATTTGAGAGTATAATCCTTACTCGTTTCTTCTACTTTTTGCAGTAAAAAACACTTAGAATAAGCCTCTTAAAAACTGCAACCTCTCTTTGCTATTCACCGTGCTCTTCTGCAAATGGTCCCCCAGCAAATCTACTTCTCAACAAATATAGTATCTATTCAGTCATAGACAGATGTCATTCAAATTGCAGTATGAGTAAGTGGACTGGCTCAATGGCTTATACATCTGTGGTTTTAACTTAATTTTGCTGTTACTTATAGAGAAAGTGTATGAAAGAACGATGTTAAACAAGCATTGTAAGAACTTATGCACCACATCATCAAATGGGGGGAATTATTTTTCCAAAGGGCCACATGAGAGCCAAAAAATATTATGGAGGGCCGCACCTAAAGGCTGAACTACATTCTACATAATATCAATTGAATTTATTTAATAAAAATAAAAAGGCACTACATTGCATTTTTGATATATTAATAAGACTGATAAGAATATATGTTATGAGCCATGAAAAAGAGAGGTTGTCATAGGAAAAATGACATTTATTCACTAAAATTTTACAAAACAATGGTTAACAAAATGTGAACATTTGTATCATTTGTGATTCATTATATCAGGGGTCAGGAACCTTTTTGACTCAGAGATCCATAAAAGCAAAATATTTGGAAATTTATTTCAGTGAGAGCCATATAATATATTTTAAGACTGAATTCAACTAAATGTGAGTATAATAAGCCCCTGAATTTATTCATAATAAAAATGATGATAATATTCATTCAGCCTCTACTAATAATAATAACAACAGGTTCCTAGAGTAGAAGAAGACGTCCAAGGGCCATCCAGTCCAACCTCCTTCTGCCAAAAGGGAAAAACACAATCAAGGCACTCCTCACAGATGGCCATTCAGCCAATAATAATAATAACAACAACAGGTTCCTAGAGTAGGAGGAGACCTCCAAGGGCCATCCAGTCCTACCTCCTTCTGCCAAAAGGGAAAAACACAAAGCATTCCTCACAGATGTCTGTTCAGCCTCTGCTAACAACAACAATAACAACAACAGGTTGTTAAAGAGGAGACCTCCAAGGGCCATCCAGTCCAACCTCCTCCTGCCATAAGGGAAAAACACAAAGCATTTCTCGCAGATAGCCATTCAGCCATCTTGAACCAAACTTGGCACACTGAACTCTCATGAGACCAACAGAAAGTACTGAAAAGGTTTGCTGGGCATTTACCTTGAGTTTGGGAGTTGTAGTTCACAGAGAGCACTGTGGACTCAAATAATGATGGATCAGGACCAAACTTGGCTCGTGCCTCAATATGTCCAAAGAGAAGAGAAGCGGAGGAAGATGAGGAGCGAATGGAAGCACGCCCCCCCCGCACGCTCCGGCCTCGGCCCCGCCCCTTTCCCAATCTGGCCCCGCCCCCTCTCCCTCGCTGCACTTTCTCTCTCCTTCCCTCTTCCATTCAGGTGGTGGAAGCGGGAAGGAATGAAAGGGGGAAAGAGGGAGGGAGGGAAGGAAACAGGAAGACAGGAAACAGAAGAAGGGAAAGAGCGCCGAGGCAAGAGGGAGGGGGGAGTGCACGAGGAGGAAGTGAAGGGAGGAGGAGGAGGGTGAAGGCATGCTCTTGCTCCTGGCCGCCTCCCCTTCTTCTCCCTCCCTTCCCTTCCCTTCTGCTTGCCTGCCTGCCTGCTTCTTCACGTTTGTAGCCGCTCCAATGGGAGTTCGCCTCCCTCTCTCCTCTCTTCAGGACGAAGCCTTGAGGGAGACAAGGGCCGAATAGCATCGGCTGCTGGGCCAGATGCGGCCCGGGGGCCGCAGGTTGACCACCCCTGATCAAATGGAAACAGTTTGAAAAACCAGATTCTTTGTGTAGCTAAGTTTACAAGAGTGAATGTGTCCTTCAGAAGTCAGTAGTATCCACATGGAAATAACATATAGTATATACATACAAATCTTTTGGCACATCAGCCCTGGCCTTGACTTACCCAACTGTGGAGTATGCCTGTCCTGTTTGGCACAATTCTGTCCATGCGAAGCAAGTGAACATAGCACTGAACGAAACATACAGAATAATCAGATAATGCCTTAAACCTACACTTGTTGATAAACTCTACAAGCTAGCTGGTATCCCCCCCCCCCCCCCAAATGTGAGACTGGAAGTTTCTGCCAACTGTGAGAGAAATAAGGTTGAACACTGTGAAATCCATCCTCTGAATGGCTACAAGCCTCCTCCTAGTAGACTCAAATCAAGGAAAAGCTTCATGAGAACCATCACTCCTCTTAATGTTCCTCCAGCAACAGCAAGTGTATCCCCCTGGGCAGGTAAACCAGGAAATCCCAAATGGATGCCCCCCATAAGAGTCTTGCTCCAGGGGCAAACCAAGAGTGGCCAACTTGGGAGTCCCTGAACAGACTCGGAAATGGAGTAGGCAGATCAAAAGACAACCTAGCAAAATGGCACTACTTAGAAGAATCCTCCACTTTGTGCGTCTGTGGAGCAGAACAAACTGCTCCACAATATCTATACTTGTCTACAATGCCTTGCCTCATGCACAGAGGAAGAATTGCATAAAGCTACAGACAATGTGATTGCTGTTTGGTCAAAAATTATTTAACCGCTTGTGTTGCCTCTATTTTTATCAGTCTTATACTTAGTTATGCAATGCTTTTGACACGAAATAATAATAAAAATCTTGGCATATTCATATATTTTTGTTTTCTTTTTATTTTACCAATATTACAGTAAGGTACATCCAGCTTCTTAACTGTGCAGTGTTTGACTTTGTAGATCCAAATAAACACGAGCCAAATAAACTTTGGAGAAAAACCAATTGTTTCCAGACTGGTTGTATCTTAAATTTTCTTTTTTATCCATTTCTTTTGCTCCCCTCCCAATTAATCTGCCCTGGTTCTGTGAAAAAAAGTTCACTCTTATTTTTCAACCAGAAAAAAGCACAATGTCTTTCCACTATGACAGTTCATATTTTCAGCAGAAGAGAGAACATTTTAAAAGCTGTCTTTGGATCAAGAGAAGAATTGGGCTACTACAACTATATCAAACTAACTCTTGGCACTTAAGACATTTAGGATTGTATGTTCTCTTTTGTTCCAAAAATGACATCCAAAGTTTCTTAGCTTGGATGAATTCTAGATTCCCCTGCTTTGTCATGTGATCACTAACTAGTTGCCAATGTGGCTTAAAAAACGGAAGTACTAATCCAAAAGCTCTTAAGAGATCATGTATTTGGGAACATCTGAAGGACTCCTATTCACCATTGGGGTTTTTTCTGCCAGTTGCTAGAAAGGAAATCTAAGTATCATCATTCGTGATATGAACTCTGAGAGAAATTTGCCCAAGGGGACAGGGATATAATAGTTTAAACCCTACTATCCATTACTGGGAATTCCAGGAAAAAAAACTCCAAAATTGTGGCGGAGATAATCACATTGTTGATCTATGATGGTTCAATGCACACCAACCTTGCTTCATGTCTCTCTCTCGGCATTACTTCGCAAACGAAGATTCTTAGGAAGGACTCATCCCGCGCTTTTTACAAGCGCGTTGATGACTAAAAAGCCAATCTGAGATAGGCAAGTTTGGTTGCAGAAAGCACAGCAGAAGCTCTCTTTGGGTCATGTCGTTTCCAAGTTGCGGTTCTTTCTGCGTTGTAGTTTCTCTTCGAGACCCATTTGGCGTGTCTTCTCGAAAGAGGCTGCAGCATTGTGAATAGTGCGTCTCCATGCCTCCCGATGTGAGGCCAAGGTGGACCATTGTTGGTGATCAATCTGGCCGAGTCTGAGTTGTTTCAGGGAGTCCTTATATCTCTTTTTGGGGGCGCCTTTCTTCCGCTGACCCGTGGCCAGTTCACCATAAGAGTAGTATCTTTGAGAGGTGGTGGTTCTCCATCCTAGAGACGTGCCCTGCCCAGCACAGCTGTGTTCTCAATAGCATGGCCTCAATGCTGGTGATCCCTGCTTGCTCAAGGACAGCAACATTAGTCATGAAGTACATGACCACCCTGTTTCCAAGCTTCAGATGGGATTCCATCGATCCCGGCTGCCTTGCCATTTTTCATCTGCTGTATGGCCTCAGGGGTCTCTTCCAGACCCTTCATGTATATCATTATTAAAAAATAGTGCATGAAAGTACTTTCAGGCTATGTGTATTAGATGGATATGAAGCAGCACAAACAACAGTGTGAGAGTACCAAATGGGCAATTAGACTCTATACCCTGGAAGTTCAAATGAAAACACAACCCCAAGGTAGCAAAAATAGCTATCTATTCAATGGTGAAGAGTATCAAACATATACATAAGAAAGATACCATATCTCAATGCAATTGAGAGGCGCATGTCTCCCCCAGGGCAAACCGAAAAAGTACTTTGCAATGGTGCCGTAGATCGTGCTGATGGAATACCAATCCTTGCTGCGCGTGCGTAGCAAGGCCGTCCTGGCTCGGCGTGAGCGCGTGGGTGAGACGGCGCCGGGTGATGACGTCAAGCGGCGCTGGTAAACAGCGTCGTGCAGCTGGGTTGTTGTGATGACGACGATGCGTTGTGGGTGGGGAGAAGGACAACCCGGGAGAGGCAAATAGCAATGAATGGAAATCCCCAAGCAGCGATCCCAGGAAATCCTCAGCGTCCTTCTCTAAAGTAGCCGGTGTATTCTTTCCCTCACTTGCCGATGGGGCGGCAAGGCACGTCACTGGGGCTCCTCAGGGGGGAATCCGGGGGGCCAAGACGTGGGAGGGGGTGGAGGGATGTCGGATAGGAAGGGTTGGATTCACAGAACATACAGTAGTCTAATAAAGAGCGCCAATGCTCCGTGAGGGGAATCCCCAGGACTGATGTATGAGAAGAGGCGGTGTGGCTCCTTCTTCATACAAGAGCTCAGTGGTTAGCAGAGCCGACGGCCAGCATAATGCAAAATATATCCGCGGCTTTGTTCAACCGTTTCGGGCTTATTTTGTAGGCTCCTTTATCAAGGCTCTATAGGCTAATACCAAGCAGTAGTCTCATATCAGGTGTTGGATAACACATAACCCCGCTCTATGAGGAGTGGGGTGACCCAAAGGGGTTATGTGTTATCCTTCTTGTATGAAGAAGGAGCCACACCGCCTCTTCTCATACATTAGTCCTGGGGGATTCCCCCCTCACGGAGCATTGGCGCTCTTTATTAGACTACTGTATGTTCTGTGAATCCAACCCTTCCTATCCGACATCCCTCCACCCCTCCCACGTCTTGGCCCCCCGGATTCCCCCCCTGAGGAGCCCCAGTGACGTGCCTTGCCGCCCCATCGGCAAGTGAGGGAAAGAATACACCGGCTACTTTAGAGAAGGACGCTGAGGATTTCCTGGGATCGCCGTTTCTGGGATTTCCCATTCATTGCTATTTGCCTCTCCCGGGTTGTCCTTCTCCCCACCCACAACGCATCGTCGTCATCACAACAACCCAGCGTGCACGACGTTGTTTACCAGCGCCGCTTGACGTCATCACCCGGCGCCGTCCTCACCTAATGCCGGCTCACGCCGAGCCGGGACGGCCTTGCTACGCACACGCAGCAAGGATTGGTATTCCATCAGCACGATCTACGGCACCATTGCAAGTACTTTTTCGGTTTGCCCTGGGGGGGAGACACATGCGCCTCTCAATTGCATTGAGATATGGTATCTTTCTCTTATGTATATGTTTGATACTCTTCACCATTGAATAGATAGCTATTTTTGCTACCTTGGGGTTGTGTTTTCATTTGAACTTCCAGGGTATAGAGTCTAATTGCCCATTTGGTACTCTCACACTGTTGTTTGTGCTAGTTTATAGACCAGCCTGCTCGTTTTTCATTGATGGATATGAAGCATACATGAATTTCATCTTTAGACTTGGGTTCCATTCCAAGACATCTAATTATATATGTATATGCAAATTCAAGTATTCAAAAAATAAACAACAACAACCCTGAAATCCAAAACACTTCCTTTCCCAAGCATTTTGGATACAGAATACTCCACCTGTACTCATTTGAAGTAGAGACTCTCTGAAATAAACTGCTGAATGTTAAGTCTAAACTTCTGTAAATACAATTGATTTAATGGGTTTTCTCTGGGCCAAAATATATCAATGCACAAAGCTAACCAAGATGCATTGCAACTACTGAAAGAGGTTTTGCAATAAAATACAAAATACATTATTCTTACTTATTCCGTCTTTCTCCCACTCTCACACAGACATATACATCAGCTAACACAATTATGACATACAACAGAAAAAGATGTCAACTGTGCTTCTTTTCCTAAGCATGTTTCTGCTTTGTACAAGTGACATTGACACCAACCCCCCAATAAAGAACATACTACAGACCAAGTTTTCAACGTTTTAGCAGTCTTGGGAAAACAAGGCAGAGGTGTATAACAAAGCACAGAATACTGCAATATGAAACCTAGGAAGACATTTGTAGTCTTTGTAACTGGACTACATTAGAAAGATTTAAGGTAGCTACATAAAAGACGACAGGGGAATTTGCACACATTAATTGGCCAGCTCTTCTTAGGTAAGGGGAGGCTTGAAATTACACAGGCCTCTTATGAAGGCTCTATTGGCAAAGTAGATTTGATTAAACTGAATGTACTGAACAAAAACTATAAACCAAAGCATAACCTCATAATAACATTTTAAAAATTACATTTATGTTTTTTTAATAAATAAGTGATACTTGTCGGGTTGGTGCATTGATGGGAGACCACCAACGAATACCATATGTTGTGGGCTATATTTCAGAGGAAGGAACCGGCAAAACCACCTCTGATGGTTCCTTGTTTTAAAGGTCCAACGTAATTCATGGGCTCACTGTAAGATGACAAGCAATTTGAAGGTGCACACACACTCATCTAGCACTCTAAAACATAATGGCTGACATCACTACTGGCCTACACAAGCATGTATGTATTGTATTGTTATTGTGGAATTGCATTGTTATTGTGGACATTAATTATCTTTTCCCTCCTCCACAAATTTCAAAGTCACATGTTTTACAGTGATAGCCCTCCCCCCAATTCCATTGCTAGTGGAGACTTGAGAAGCATTTAATTGCATTTTTATGCTTCTAGCAATTATTTCACAGATAAAATATCTTGGATAAGGGCCAACTTTGACGCCACAATTGTAGCAGAAATCGACAGTGGGGTGCCCAATAGGTAGCTATCATTGCTGCGGGCAAAGTCTTGAGTAAGGAGGACAACCAATCTTTCAATCTCTGTCCTTCTTGGCTGTTGTCCAGGGAGGAGATGCAGTTTGATCTCAGCCACAATTTATTAATAATGTATCCCTCAGTCAAAAAAGGATTTCCATCTTGTTTAAAAGAAACAGTGGGTTGATCATTTCTATAAAAAAATGTCCACCCTGGACTCTCTGATTTATAATTATTAAAAGACCAGCATCAATTCTTATTTTTTTGGATCAAGGGGATTGAGAGGTCAGTTGACTTCCAACTCCAGACATATATAGATTTTCTAGAACCATTTCAAAATGGCTACAGTTCAAGATGTGGTGTTATGACCACTAACAGCTGTGTGGATGATCTTTGCTGTTGGTTCTTTTGGATCTCTTTGTGTTATTTGATACCATTGACCATGGTATCCTTTTGGAATACCAGAGGAGCCTGGGTTTCAGGAGCACTGGGATTCAGTGGTTCCAGTCCTATCTCTTGGATACACTCCAGGTGGTGTGGTGCTTGAGGATTGCTGCTCCTCAAAAAAGAAGCTGTTAATATGGCACATTCCACAAGGTACCATTCTATTCAAAATGCTATTGAACATCTATATGAAATTGCTGGGAGAGACCATGAAGCAGGTGCCAGCAGTATGTTGATGGCATCCAAATACACTTCTCAATGCCTTCAAAAATAGAATGAGCTAAAGACTGTGTGTCTCTTCTGAATGAAGATCTGGAGAAGGCAATGGGGTGGATGGGGAAAAACATATAAAACTGAATGGAGAATAGACAAAGGTTTTTACCATTAAGGATCCAAACCTAGGGTTGTGCTATGCCTTCCAAGGGGCAGATTTCTCTCACTTCCTGTTGTCTCTCCCACATTCTTAACTATGCGTCGTTTGTAAGTTGGATGTTTGTAACACAGGGACTACCTGTATTCCGTCCTGTACATTCAGGCCTTCTGACGGACCTTTACTTCAGTCAACTAAGAAAAGGCTGGCAACTAACAAGAAAACTTTTTTATCAACCATCCCCAATGTGTGGAATGAACTGTTAGAAAATATTTGATAGCTGGATTGGCGATCTATGTTTAAAACAGCATTAAAGACCAAGGTTTTAGTAGGGCCTATCCAGATGAGTCATTATGAGTTCTTAAATTATGAATTTTAAATATATATATATGGTTTTTAATTCATGTTACGTTATTTTATCTGATTATGTATTTTAGTTGGTGTTCTTATTTTTAACTGTTATGTGTGTATTTATTGCTTTATTTTAATCTGTTATTTCATAAATTGAACCATAGGGAAAGGTAGGTAAGAAATATTATTAATTGTATTATTATTAATTATTATTACATATTATTATTATATTATTTATATTATTAGTATTGCCAGATGCAAATTGAGGACACCATCCATTAAGATCTATGGAGGTCTCCAGTGGAACTTGGCAGATGTTCTTGGCCAATTACTTATTTTGCTAATTGATTACTTTCAGAAGATTCAGGGAAACATCAGGGTTGCCATCTGTTTAATGTGAATAAAAGATACATATGGACTAGTTTATGTGTAGGTGTAAACCAATGGGATTGTGATGCATATTGCAGAATTATTTATAAATAACAAAAAGCTATGCTTCACTCCTCACTCTAACACAAGATTTTCTGTTTCCATTGAGAAACTTATTCCTATTGAGCTCTTTCAAACAGAAGCAATGACTGTGTTCGATCCATTTGAATATGTATGTATTATCTCATTCAGGTCCGTGTCATAAAAAACGTGGAATATGACATTTATGGTAGGTATAATAATTAAGCTAAGGTTAAAAATTAAAATGTGTAGGCAAACAATATATACTCTTGCCATGGCTATTCTTTTCCCATACTCTGATGAACCTTAGCTGGGACAGTACATTCCTTTATTTATTATTTATTTATTTATTTATTATTCGGGCTTCTATGCCGCCGACTCCCTGAGGCTCGCGGCGGCTTACAGGAGCCGAAGGGCACAGTAAAATACAGGCAATAAGCAGTTAAAAACAATTAAAAACAACAGCAGTACAGTAATTAATAACAGTTAAAACAATGAACAGCACATCATCCTCAGAAGAACGAATAGATGGCGGGGCATGGGCAGGACTTACTCACCAAAGGCCTGCTTAAACAGGTATGTTTTACAGGCCCGTCTAAACGGGAGCAAGTCCTTCATAGCCCGAGTTCCGGCCGGGAGGGCGTTCCACAGCGTAGGTGCTATGACAGAGAACGCCTCCGGCGGGTAGCAGTCAGCCTTGCGAGTTTAGCTGAAGGTATCTCCAGGAGATTGGAGTCCTCAGACCGAAGTGATCTCGGAGGGCAATATGGGGTGAGACGGTCCCTCAAATACGCTGGCCCCAGGCCGTGTAAGGCCTTAAAGGTGAGGACTAACACTTTGAAGGTGATCCGGTGCTCAATTGGCAGCCAGTGCAGATCCTGCAAAACAGGTGTTATGTGGGCGCCAGCTGGCGTGCCAGACAGGAGCCGGGCGGCAGTGTTCTGCACTAGCCTGAGCTTCCGGGTCACCGACAGAGGAAGGCCAATGTAGAGCGCGTTGCAGTAATCCAGCCTTGAGATGACTGTGGCTTGATCACCGTGGCCAGATCGTCCGGGAGAGATAGGGGGCCAGCCTCCTTGCCTGTCGCAGATGAAAAAGCGATCTTGCTGACCGCAGAGACCTGGGCCTCCATGGTCAGCTGGGAGTCCAAATGGACCCCAGGCTCTTTACGGAAGGCGATGGGCATAACACCGCACCGCCCAGGCTCGGAAGCTGGACATTAACATCACCCGGGCGACCCAGCCACAAGATCTCCGTCTTCGCCGGATTCACCCTCAACCTACTGGCTCGCAGCCATCCAGTAACGGCTTCGAGGCAGTGTTGGAAATTATCGGGGACAGAACCCGGCCTGCCCTCCATCCTCAGAATGAGCTGGGTGTCGTCAGCGTACTGGTGACACTCCAGCCCATAACTCCGCACCAGCTGTGCAAGCGGCTGCATGTAGATGTTAAATAACAGAGGGGAGAGAATGGCCCCCTGGGGGACCCCACAGAGTAGTTACACTTAAATTAGGGTAATCCCTTTATGAACCCACAGAATGGAGTTTTTCTGCCAGAAAAAAAGGCCAAATTGCATAAGCTTGGTAAGAACAGTGTTTGATATGCTTGGATCAGGCAATGCCCTTGGGTGGCAAAATTCTGCTTCAAACATATTGGCTTTAAAACTCTAGTTTAAGGTCACAAGATGTATTTTGCAGCACTAGCTGCAACATGTTTTGGCTATCATGAGAATACGGCTTGTGACGTTTTTCCATCTGGACAGTGTTTAGTTGCCCGACACTGAAATCCTTCTCTCTTTAAATGAAAGGAACTGTATCAGTATGGATTAGAACAGAAAAGCCATGGCAATATAAAGAAATGAATAAGAAATCTGATGGACATTTTTTTGTCTGGAAGGGGAAAAAACATCCACTGCTCAGCATGAAAATTAACTTCCTAGGTGGTCATGAGGCGGATCCTTGAATTTATCTCATCTTTGTACCTGTAATGAAAACAACCTTCACTGCCCCTATATCTGAGGCGTATATATGCAGCGTCAATTTCTTTTTGGTTTTGGCTTAAACACCGCAATTTCAGTGTTCCAAATCCTTAGATTCGATATGTTCTTCCCATGAGTGTGGAGGAGCAGCAGAATAATAGAATCATGGAGTTGGAAGAGACCTCGTGAGCCATCCAGTCCAACCCCTTCGAAGAAGCAGGAAAATTGCATTCAAAGCACCCCTGACAGATGGCCATCCAGCCTCTGTTTAAAAGGTTCCAAAGAAGGAGCCTCCACCACAGAAGGAACATTCAAAGATTTTGGGTTGGGGGATACAGAAAGGAGCTTCTCAAGTATCAAGAAAGTGAGGCAAGCTCTGAAGACCACTTTTTAATCCCCTTCCCCAAGTCCTCAAACGCACCCCGAGGTCTATTTCTGCTCATCCTCCATCTCACAATGTGTGTTCCTATCAGACGTTGCCATGTAATGTCTAGGAAGAGAGCAGGGGGCAGCCAAGAACTTCCATCTGTCTATGATGAAAGTTCTCTGGATCCTCCAAAACTCTCAGAGGTCCGTGATCTTCTTGTGTGCAAAGTATCAAAACATATCCAGATGATGATGCTCAGTCTTCCCTTGTTCTCCCTGTAGCCACTCCCTAGTCAGCAGAGTGGCATTTTTCCATCTCCGCCAGGCAAGGAAGTTGGCCCCTATCTGTCACGCTGCGACCTAGCCACAGTGATCCAAGCTACGGTCATCTCAAGGCTAGATTACTGTAACGCTCTGTACATTGGCTTTCCTCTGTCGGTGATCCGGAAACTCAAATTGGTGCAGAACACTGCAGCCCGGCTCCTTACGGGGAGTGCGGTGAGCGCTCACATCACGCCCATCCTGCGCGAACTGCACTGGCTACCGGTAGAATGCCGGATCACCTTCAAAGTGTTAGTTCTAACTTTTAAGGCCTTACATGGTCTGGGGCCAGTGTACCTTCGGGACCGCCTCATCCCGTACTATCCCGCCAGATCGTTGCGCTCCGAGGAACAGAACCTCCTGGTTATTCCCTCCCCTAAAATGTATCGCTTGACAGCAACCCGTCGGCAGGCTTTTTCAATAGTGGCCCCAACACTCTGGAACTCGTTGCCTGCAGACGTTCGCGCCATGCAGAACATCCTCCCATTTCGGAAAGCATGTAAGACCCTGCTGTTCCAGCAGGCTTTTGGGGTTAGATGAGCTGCAGTTCCTGTTGCATGTCGCCACATGTGCTTCACCTGTTTTATTCCACGCCACACTGTGCCCAGCATGTGGCTACTGTGCTGTGTATTGTGCTTTTAGACGTGTTTTAATTGCGATTTTGATTCTGTCATGTATGATTGTTTTCATGAATATGTTGTTAGCTGCCCCGAGCCTTTGGGGAAGGGTGGCAAACAAGTGTGAATGAATGAATGAATAAATAAATAAATAATAGTTATTTAGGGTGGGAGGAGGCAAAAAAAAGCTGCCTATGGGGAGGGGGGAAATTGTTCCTCCTGAACAAAACAAACATCACAGCAAGGAGAAAATGTATTGATTTTTTGTTCTCCCTTGAAAGAACAAAATAATAATCAAAATTACATTACTGTTCTTACATCTATTTCATGAGACCATTCCAGTTCCGCTCGGAATTGACAAGAATTTAGGAAGGCATGGAACCAGTCTGCAGGAAATAATATTCCAAATAGTATAAAGGTATCTGGAAAGCTTGTCGCTGGAGCATTTGTTTTCCAGCCAGCACAAAAGAAAATAAACATATGCCCTCGTGTCACCAATGAAATGCTGGCTATTTATGTTTGATTCATTTGTAAACCACTTCTGAACAAATATTGGCAACAGAACCCAGCTTTGGCATGTACATTGATCAATAACTCTGAGCAACCTCAATAAAAACACAGAGAACAATTCTGGCTCAACTAAGAGCTGGTAGACTGGGTATTTTAATGTTTGCAGGATGTTACAATACTCTAGTGCCAAATATTTTGTAGTCTTATGCTCTATTGCAGGGGTGCTCATTAGGTAGCTCGCGAGCTACTAGTAGATCTTCGGCCCTCTTCCAGGTGATCTTCGGGCCTCACCTGCCGGATGGGGCGCTCGTGCCATGCGCGTACACACCCTGCGCGCACGTGCGCTCCTGCTGCTGGCTTCTGCTCTCGCGGTGCTTTTTTCACCTGCGGGGCATTGCAGGAAGAAGGAAGCAAGAGGCGGGGCCTCTGGAGGGAGCGCCCTGCCTCTCTCTCGTTCAGAAGCAGCTGTGCAGCCTCCGTTGCCGGCGAGACAGGCAGGGCGGAGCGCTCCCTCTGGATGCCCTGGCTTGTGCTTTCTCCTTCCTGCAATGCCCCGCAGGCGAAAGAAGTGCTGTGCGGTGGAAAACAGCAGCAGGAGCACACACGGTGGCAAGAGCACGTGGCGGGAGCACGTGGGAGTGCGCGGGAGTGCACGGTGGTGGGGGCAGGTAGATCTTTTGGACTTGGTTGCTTTAAGAGTAGCTCACATGCTGAAAAAGTGTGAGCACCCCTGCTCTATTGGGTTAGGCTGTTGAGCTTTACTGAAGGTCAACATTATTTTGTAGATCACTCTCATGCACAGCCCCTTGGCTTAGGAATGAAGAATTTGCAGACCTCCACATATTGTTTGATTCTACCTCTTATTAGCCACAGCTATTTTCACTCTATATTCTAGAATCTTTAAAAAATTTATCTGAAATTGTTCAGTAAGATCAAGTGTGGGGATTAGCTTCTGTGAAATGCATCTTTCCCAATGTTGCTATGCAATCTGCAATGTTTATTAATGTTGGGATGCTAGGCACATTATAAAGAGTATTCTATGTGCACTGAGCAAAATCTTAGAATATGTCCTGTAATGCTTGACTACATCTAAGCCAGTGTTTCCCAACCAGTGTGCCGGGGCACATTAGTGTGCCGTGAGCGATCATCAGGTGTGCCGTGGAAAATTGGAACATCCAATAGCCTTACTTATTAAAGGAGTGCCGCTACGCCACAGTACAAAATACACAATTATTCATACATAATCATATGCAAAAAACACATTCAAAGTACCCAATCCTGCTGGAGAAAATCAAAAGTCTTACATAAGGTACTTCGGCGTGGTCGCCACAGAGAGCAGAGGAGTTGCGAACCAGGAAATAGCGAGTTCACAGAGCGCTCCTCTATGGAAAACTCACGATATTTGATGGAATCACGGAAGTGAGTGCAAAAACCAAAGTGTATCCTCACGATGTTATCCAATGTCAGTTCCGGGATTCGCACAATAACACAGTCAGTTTGCGGACAATTTAAAGAAGCAGCACCATAATCATAGTGACAAGGTAGAAAATCACGTAGATAATCACATACATTCAAACTGCCAGAGGCTGAAGATAGATGTGGCGATGGAATCGAAAGCTGGCATGGGCAAACTTGGACCTTCCAGGTGTTTTGGACTCCAACTCCCACCATTCCTAGCAGCCTCAGGCCCTCCCCCCCCCCCTCAGACACTTAAGCAGGAAAGTGCCTCAGGCTGTTAGGAATGGTGGGAGTTGAAGTCCAAAGCACCCAGAGGGCCGAGGTTTTCCCATGACTGACAGCTGTTGAGCAAGACCTTCGTGTGTGTCTTTCTGCCATTCCTGCCACGATATCTATGTTGTGTTAATCGAAACAGGCCCAGGTTTCACACTGAGTGTATAAATACATTTAAAAACATATTAACTATATGTATTACTGCGTTACAGTGTCATTTTGTCTCATTTTGGTTGGTGGTGTGCCCCAGGATTTTGTAAATGTAAAAAATGTGCCGTGGCTCAAAAAAAAGGTTTAAAAACACTAATCTAAGCCATCCTCAGCAGTCATGCTACTATGGAAAGAAAATTTAAAGTTGCAACAGAATAGCCATCTACAAACAATGGTCAAACACTAGTTCAGAGACATCATCCACCTAGATCACCATAATACGTACATCTAAGTCCAGTGGCTTTATCCTGAACTAACAAACAATGATTACCAATGTGGTATTAAAAAACACAAAACATTCCCTTACACATAGAAGTCAGCCTTCAATGAGAAAACTTTTTCATCTTTATAGTTTAAAAACTAAAGACACACCCAAAACCAGGAAACCTCAAAAGAAATGTGCAGGTCCATGAAAACCTTCACCACCCACAGAAAGAGACCTAGCCAGCCAAATTATAAAAGCCCTAAAAGAAGCAAAACAGTACTTATGGAGACCATAGTATTAACTACACTAGCAGGGCGAAATGCAAGACCATTTATTTTGGGTTGCTCCAAAGAGTAGTCTATTATCTGTGGCTACTTAACGTTCTGTTCATTAGAGTATACCTATCTGTTTGGTCTAACTATAAACAGGATAATGAATGCTTAGTAGAAAAGAGACCACCATGGAAAGAACCACAACCTTCTTGGACAGTCTCTCTAGTTCATTTCTTACTCCGCTACTTAACTAAAGGGAACTACAAATGGAAAAGGAATTGTACTTCAAGCTTCTAACTATAGACTTTGTAGTTTGTCAAATTTATAGGATGTACTTACTAGAATTCCTCTCCACCAGGAAGAAAAAAAGGCTTGCAGAACAAATACTTTCACCAACTAAAAACAGGACTTCCATTCAAAATACTAAAGAAGAAAAATAACAGAACCAACAACAGGGGGGGGGACCCATTGACACATCCTTTGTTGCATGACTCCCTTATTACAACACCTCCACTAGATGCAAACCTTTTTCTGAGAACAATTCAATGTCAATTTTGATCCTGGAAGCCCCATATGGCTACGGTCTAGGTCAGTGGTTCCCAACCTTTTTTTGACCAGGGACCACTCTCAAACATTAGTACCAAAAGAGTCAACTTTAGATTCAGTTTGGTTATTTGGGGTGCTGATTCAGAAAATTGCATTGGGTAGACCACATCAGTTCTAGTTTCTGATGCAGAAATATGCCATCCAGTAGTCACCACCTTACCACAGGTGATGTCGTCTTCGCTCGACGGGATTCTTCCTGTGCCCTTTTGAATGCAATGCGCATTGCAGTAGAAGATGGCGGCATAGCCGCAGTCGACCTCGTGGACCGAGTTGAGCGAGCTGATGCTACCGAGCTTGCGGTGGACGAGTGCCGAGCCTGCATAGTTTCTGTCGTCACAGGGCAAGGCTGCTTGGATTGCCTTGTCTGCCTCGAGGACTTCGACGCTGCTGACATCATCAAGCGAGGCCTTGGTGGCGGTTTCTTCTCCACCAAGGTCAAGCGTGCCAAAGAAGTTGGGGCTGCCGAGGTTGACGCCGAGGATGGACCCGCCGAGGATGGACCTGCTGAGGTCAATGCCAAAGGAGGAGCCATTGACATCGACGACGAAGGGGCCAAGGTCTGTTGGTACAGGAGATACCTCAGCCGATGACCTACTGTGCTAGAATGGCACAGTAGTCTCCCACAGTAGTCTGGGTCAGTTCATTGTCACTTCAAATTGGTTATGTCTTCTTCTCACTTGTTGCTATTCAATGATCAAACACTTGGTCCCACAACCAAGTCTTGAGTTCCCTTCTAAAGGACAGGAAAGAAGTAGCCAATCTGATGTCCCTGGGGAGGGAATTCCACAGGAGGGGGGGCACTGCTGAGAAGGCCCGGTCCCTCTTCCCCACCAATCGCGTTTGTGACAGCAGTGGGATCGAGAGCAAGGCCTCTCCAGATGATCTTAAACTTTGTGATGGTTTATAACAGGAGATACGTTCAGACAGGTAGTCTGGGCCATTCTGTCGTGACAGAGAGCCCTAAAGGAGCCAAACCAAGTATGATAAAGTTTATTCAAAACGCCACAAAAAACACAAAAAATGGTCAAACTGACACTTAAACTTCAGTGTGAGGGTGAAAACAACTCAAAATAGTGACCAAACAGGTCAAAAATAGTCACTTAACACAAAACCCAGATTATATCTCCTAAAAACCCGCAATAAACTCACAACGCAACACAACAAAGGAAAAAGGCACTCGATGCCAATCACGGTGATGTCGTCATCAATTGGGAGGAAAGGCAGAGAGCGGAGAAGCATCAGTGCGGTCCGAGGGTCGAAGCGAGGAGATGTAGTCAAAACCAATCCTGCATCAGAGCGAAGAGAAAGCGGCAGCGACAATAACCAATCCGGGTCAAAGTGGAAAAGAAACAGCAGCGTCGATAAACCGGTCCAGGGTCAGCGCAAATCAGGCAGCAGCAAGTCGAAGAGTCAGTCCACAGGAACGCAGGAACACAAGAAACACAGCACACAAGGCAGGACACGGGCACCCAGCAATACCTTGCCAACTGCAAGGAACGTCCAATTCCAAGTCTCGCTTTATTCACAATTCCTCATCAGAACTTGAATGAGCCGACACCCCTTCATTAGCCCTTTCAGCTTCCCTTGCAGCTTCACGTACAGTCCTTTCTCTTTCCTGCCAAGCTCTCCTTCTCCTGCCACGACTTAGCTCACCCCAGGACGAAGTTTGGTCATCCGTATTCCAATTCCCATCCACAGAAAACCCCACAAATGTATCGCTCCTAGTTGGTTCTGCACAAACATCACGCACTTCCTGCACTTTAGTCCAGTCTATATCGCTAGATACATCTTCCGAATCCCCAACCTCACTTCCCATAGAAGGCTCTTCATTGTCAGACCCATCATCCCCAGAGAAACCCAAAAAGGAGTCCTCATCAGTGGTTTCATTAAGTATTTGCTGGATTCTTTTCCTCTCCCGCTCCCCATCAGATTCCTGCTCCCGAGTAACCCGTTTTGTGCTCCTGGCTCCAACCTCCATGCTTTCAGCCTCACTCAAGGACTCATCTACAACACATTCAGTGCAGTTTGCACACCATTCAGTGCAGTTTGCTCCCAGGTATGTGTGTGTAGGAGTCCTGCCTTATTTTAAATGTCCCTAAAAAATAAGCTGAACTCAGGAATAAGCACATATGTTTGTAATTGGCTTCTCTGCTACTGTATTTCTTGCGTCTCATTTGTACAAATAAAGAAAAGAAGAAAGGTATGTGTCGTGATCCAGGCCACCTTAAAAAGCCAGGCACAGTAATGTAAACAGTTAAGAGTTTATTTACAGTATGATATAACCGCAGCAAATAATGAAAACAGGGTTACTATTTGCAAATGTTTATTTTATGGTGAGAGACTTTTAATACCATAATATCTTCACTTAAAACCACTCACATCAAAAGAAAAATCAACACCAACGCCTTTTGATGTCCCTTGAGTACAAATATAAAAGTAATCTTTTTGTTTTCAGAAACCAAGAAAGACGGAGACTACTGTGCCGTTCTAGCACAGTAGGTCTGTGTTTTTAGCTTACATCAAATCTACCGTCAGGTGAAATAAAACAATGAATCATGGAAGGAGATCTTGTTAATTGAACCAATCTGGCCCAATCCGGCTATTTGTTAAATTGTTAAAACAATTTAGTAACCTCAGGGGCAGTTACCAACACTCAGGGAAAAAAAATTAGAACGTAAGATAATGTCCTTATGGTCATTTTATGAAATGTTGACACACGCCTATAGAAATAAAAACATTGGTACAAATCAAAGCATCACTGCTAAGTGGCTTATTAAATGTATCTGGCAAGTTCACAAAATGGTCATGCAAACATTATGCAGTTGCCAAAATTAGCTAAAAATAGAAATTGATCGACTTTCCATAAAATACATTAACAGTGCAATTCTATATATACTGTATAACTGTTCAAATATAAACGTCAGTAAATCTAATAGAGCTTTTAGATAAGCACATATAGTACTGCAGTCTTTATTTCTTCATAAATGTGCATGAGATCTGGTTGTTTCTCACACAACTTTATTTTTAAACTACTGAATAAATACTGTTTTACGGATTTGAAAATCCCCATGAGAAATAGATCCAGGAGATATTAGGTCGGGCAACCTATGGTTCTCCAGAAACTGGATTGCAAGTTCTATTACCTCTCCCTCTAATGACAAGACCAACAAAGGTAATCAGGAGTTGCTGTCCAATATTTGCAGGGCACCAGGTTATTCTATGTATCGTTCTATGTCAATGTATGTACTGTATATACTCAAGTGTAAGCCGACCCAAATAAAAGCTGAGGCACCTAATTTTACCACAAAAAAACTGGGGAAACATATTGACTAGAGTATTTTTCAAAATAAAAATAGATACAAATAAAATTACATTAATTGAGGGAATAAAAATAATAAAATAATAGAGTAAAATGTAATAGAGTAAATGTAATAATAAGAGTAATAATAGAGTAAAATAATAAATGTAATAATAATAAGAGTAAAATAATACATATAATAACAATAATAAATAGAGCAAAATAATAAATGTAATAATAGAGTAAAATACTAATTGTAATAAAAATAATAATAACCTTGACTCAAGTATAAGGGGGGCTTTTTCAGCCTTTAAAAAGGGCTGAAAAACTCGACTTAAACTTGAGTATATACAGTATGTTGGTTGTTTGGTTGGCTGGTTTGCACCTCAAAAGCTTTTACATGGATTGATGGACTGAATGTGGTTTTAATGGCAATGTGGTTTTTATGTATCTCTGTTTTTATGTATTTTAATATGCTGTTTTAAGCTGTTTTAAATTTGTATGGCATTGATTTTTTTCTGTAAGCTGGTCTGAGTCCCTCCATGGAGGTGAGAAGGTCGGGGTACAAAAATTTTAAATAAATAAATAAATAATTGCTTTAAGTTGGATAATGAAGGGTATGCATGCCAAGTTTGGTCCAGATCCTTCAAGTCATGGTTGGTAGTACCTTTGTGGTACCAACCGACCAGTCATCATACATATCTTGGCCATTATTTATATATATCTATTATATAAAGGTGTTCCCGTCATGGAACGACTGTCCCAAACAGAGGAACCTTACAACACAGAAACACCAAACTTGCCAACAGAAATAGGCCTCAAGCAAGGTACGTTTGTAGCAAAGAAACTCCCCCAAACCTAAAAGGCCCCCAAAACAACGAGTAAAAAACCTACATGTCCCAGCATCCTCCGGGGCTGCCAACGACTCTCCCAGCCTCTAGATTCTGACAACATGATTGGCTGCCAATAAGGGCAGATTTGCATAACTCCTGCACTGGCCAGCCAACATGAACATTCTGACCCATAATAAACTGTCAGAGGAGGATAAGGCAAAGGGCTGAGGCACAAAGACAAACACCAAAATCACTTCCCACAGAAAATTTACACCCCTACAAGTCACAGACCACACCCAAAATTGACAGTAAGGCTTCATTAACTTAATTTCCCTGACTAGGCCTCTCCTAATGGAATGCTGTTTACGCTCTGAATTGACAGTAAGGCTTCATTAACTTGATTCTCCCGACTACGCCTCAGCTCATGGGACATTGTGTATGGCCTGAATTTACAGTAACCTACCTTGGCACACAGAGCCCCTATGACCCACGCTACATTCTACTACAGTTTGGAGGAGGGTGGACCATGAATTATGGGACTTGAAGTACCTCCATGGATAATGGGATTTGTAGTACTTCAAAACCCATCATTCCCCACAGACCACTGTGGCCAAGAACCAAGACTGAAAAAGACCAAACTTGGCACACAATGCCCCCCATGACCCACACTCCATCCGACTGCAGTTCAGAGGAGGACACACCATGGATAATGGGATTTCAAGTACCTCCACTCAATTCCAAAGTTAACTTCCAAGCATCAACCTCTACATCAACACAGCAGACGGAAAGACAAAAAACATTGTATATCCACAAGCTCTGCAGAACACCACACACCAACAACTCCCCAGGACTTCAACATCCCACCCACCAGAACAACCCACAACGACACAGCCAGGGCCCCAACAACACCATAACTAACAACAATTCCAACCCTTACATACTCAGACTTTCTCGCATCTCCTAAATAGGGCACAGCAACGCGTGCCGGGTACAGCTAGTATATATAGAGAGAGAGAGAGAGAGAGAGGGAGGGAGGGAGGGAGGGAGGGAGGGAGGGAGATTTGAACACTTAACGTAATGTTACATTTTGTTTCAACCATTATTACTTTTCAATTTGATTAATGGCATCCTACCTGTTCTTGATGTTGTCACTGTGACAAACCATTCCTTCTAGTGGTAATGGTGAAGTTTTGGCTAAATATCTAACAAAGACATTGCTGGTCTCCCTTATTATACACACTATCGAAGCTTGAACGTCTCAATCTTGGAAGGTTGGAGATTTCCCAACTTGGTATATCTTTCTCTGTCCTAAAGGAGAGAATGGGCCAGCACCCTGCTACTCAGAATATGGCATGTTCTCTTAAATTATTGCCTGTGATTGACTCAAAGAAAACATCCATGTTCTAGTTTTGCCATAGCAAACCAGGGAAATCTTCAAGCATGTTCTATAATGTAAACTCAATTACAATTTAACCTCCATCTGTACTCATCATGATCTTCTGTGTACAGTTCCCTGGGTATAGGGCGTCCAGGTGTCCTATATCACATTGGACAGCCTGGTATTTCCGCCTGTGTCTGGAGTTGTCTTCTTCCTTGCATGTCCTATAAAATTCGGTTAATCCAGATACTTAGAAGAGGATTCCAGTTAAATGAGGTCTCTTTTCATTAAAAAATGTAATTGGTAAGATAGCAGTTAAGCTCCAAAGCAGCTATTACAATGCACACTGAGACTCAAATGCATATCTTATAGGCATTTGAAGGATGTGTGCCATATATCTATGGAGAAGAGACTAATGAGGTATAGCTATCCCTATAGAGAATCTTTTGAAAATATTTGGGGGGGGGGGCAGAGCAGGAAGTGATATATAAGCTCACGTATCATCTGTGAAGAACCGGCTTGGGAATTTTTTAAAGTCTGGTCTTCTGAGTAAAAGGAGGTGAGAGAGATTTTTCTATTCTGGTCCTATTAATATGTGTGTACACATCCGGACACCTTCTGACTGTTTCCATTGGATGCAGCTACAGGAATCAACTTATCTGAAACAGATTTGAAGTAGGCCAGTTGCAGAAAGCTACTCGAGTTAAATGCTTGTTTTCCATTAACCAGCAAGTAGCCCTGTTTTTAGTGGGCTGCTGTGAGTTTTTCAGGCTATATGGCCATGTTCCAGTAGCATCCTCTCCTGATGTTTCGCCTGGACCTATAGCAGGCATCTTCAGAAGTCGTGAAGTTTGTTGGAAATGAGGCACTGGGATTTATATATCTGGGGAATATCCAGGGTAGGAATATCCAGGGTAGGAGAAACAACTCTTGTCTGTTTGAGGCAGCTATGAATGTTGCAATTGGCCAGCTTGATTAGCACTGAACAGCCCTGCAGCTTCAAAGCCTGGTTGTTGCTGCCTGGGGGGGGGGCTTTGCTTGTGAGGTGTTGACTGGCACTTGGTGGATGGCAGTCTGGAATTCACCTGTTTTTGAGTGGTGCTTTTTATTTGCTCTTTATTCTTGTGTTTTTAATACTTGTAACCAGATTTTGTTCATTTTCATGGTTTCCTCTTTGTGTTGACTTTGTTCACATGCTTGTGGATTTCAATGGTTTATCTGTATAGTCTGACATGATGGTTGTCAGAGTGGTCCAGCATTTCTGTGTTCTCAAATAATATTCTGTGTCCAGGTTGGTTCATCAAGTGCTCTGCTATAGATGCCTTCTCTGGCTGAATTATTCTGCAGTGCCTTTCATGTTCCTTGATTCGTGTTTGGGCACTGTGTATAGTGTTCTATTTGGAATATGCACCAACAGTGCCTTCACCACAGTGACTGAGATATTTCTTTTCTATATTATTCTTATCAAATACACAATAGAATTTAAAATCTCTTTGTTTTAAAATACATTGTATCAACTTGGAATTCTTGGCAAAACTTTGGCATTTAACAATTCTTGGTATCCAATACCAGGACTAGCCATGGACATCAAATTCCATTGTTACTCAAATTCTATTACAGTCAGTTCTCCACATTCTCTGAGGTTAGGGGCTCAGGGTCACCAAAAAGTGAAAAACCACAAATATGCTGGGGTTTTTTTTTACCTGAGACAACCCCTCTCTAAGGATCTCTAGGTCCTCCAGCATGATTCTGTGGTCAACTTCAGAGATTCATAGAATCATAGAGTTGGAGGAGACCTCCAGTCCAAACCCCTGCCAAGATGCAGGAAAAGCACATTCAAAGCACCTCCTAGAGCAGACATGGGCATCCCACAGCCCCCGGGCCGAATCCGGCCCGGCAGCCGATTCTCTCCAGCCCCTGTAAGGGCCCCAGCAGGCAGGCAGAGCGGCCAACGGAAGGGGGAGAAGAGGAGGAAGGGCCAGGAGCAAGCGCTGCCGCAGAGCAAGCAGGAGCAAGCGCCTCCCCCTCCTCCCTTCTCTTCAGGCCTCGCGTGCCCCCCCCCCTGGGTCTTGCCTCACACTCTTTCCCTTCTCTTCTTCCGTTTCCTGTCTTCCCACCCTGTTTCCTTCTTTCTTTCACTTTTATTTCTTTTTCTCCTTCCTTCAGCACCTCTTTCCTGCCTTTCCTTTCCTTTCTACTTTCTCTTCTTCCTTCCCTCCCTCCCTTTCCTTCCTTCCCCCTTTCCTTCCTTCTCCCTTTGCCAAATCCAAAAATCTCAAACCCACAAATGTAGAGGACCGAGTGCATATGCAATGACATAGTAAAATGATGTTGCTTATATAAAATGGCAAAATCAAAGTTTAATTTTTGGATTTAAAAAAAACATTTTCAAGCTATGGGTGCCTGAATGCATGTATGCACAATCTGTGGATATGGGGGACCAACTATATTACCATCACCATCTTCTACTTGATGCTTTTTTCCTGTGGAAGGCTCAAAATGTTTTATAGTATTGGAGTACAGTCAGCCCTCTGTATTTACATCTTCTTTATCCAATATTCAACCATTTACAACTTGAAATATTTTTTAAAAAATTAAAAAGCAAACTTTTATTTTGCCTTTTTATATAATTGATTTTGTCACAATTTCACAAGCTGTTGTATATAATGGTACAGGAGCATCTACACATTTTGGCATCCATGGGAGGTCCTGGCACCAAACTCCAGCAGACACCAGAGGCCCACAACATACAAAGGTTAAAAATATGAACAATAAAAACAATGGCCAAAATTGAGTGGTGTGCTTCAATGTCCAGTGATAAGTGAAATCAAGACTCTTCTTTTCCTTCTCCTGCTGCAGTCCCTCTGTGACACCAAAAACCTACTCCAAAGCATTTCTCAGCAGGACGATTGTGCAGGTTAAAGATGAGAGATGCATTTCATTAACAATTGAAGTCCTTGTCCATATAACACTTTATAGATTAAAACCAGCCGTTTTGAATTGGGCCTCTGCCGCCAGGCCAAAACAGATGTTAACACTCAAAATCTGGCCTCTGCTATTAGGCTGGTTGTTTAACTCTGTACTAGCTGCATGATCCAAACAGTTTTCAAAGGCAGTCCCATAACCTCATTGCAGTAATATTACCTGGGAACACCAAAGAAACATTCTCTGAAGCCAAATTGTCTGGCAGATAAAGGATTGCTTGGGCCATTAAGCGAAGCTGGTCAAAAGCACCCTGTGCCACCAAAGTTGTTTGTGCTGCAGAGAGAGTAATGCTTTCAAGAGATGTCCCAAGTTACAAATCTGTACCTTCAGTAGGAGTGCAACCCCAGCAAAAATGAGAAATATATCTGACAATCTACTCAGAACTAATCATTAATAGTACCCGAGTCCCATCTGGACTGAGCCTTTGAGTGGACCCAAATTACACAATTACAGCCAGCCCTCCGTATCTATGGGTTCCACACCCATGGATTCAGCCTACAGCTTATCAAAAATATTTGGGGGTGGGGGAGGGGGTAGCAGTACAGGACATCTCAACTCTTTGTGGGCAGAAATATTCAGAAACACTAGAATAAACTACAGCTCAGTATTTCTCCAGCTCTCTTTCACCACCTTCCCAATGTTTAAAGGGCCGGGCTTTAGCATAGTCAGTTAAAGCGCAAGCTGCAGAAAATTTTGTCAATTCAAAGGTCAACAGTTCATGCTTGGGTTGGAGTGAGCTTCCAACCATCAGCCCAGCTTTTGCTCACCTAGCAGTTTGGAAACAGTAATATGGGTAGATAAATAAGAACCGTAATATGGGTAGATAAATAAGAACCGTTTTGGCAGGGAGTTAATAAAAGGCACCCATGAGGACATGTCTGCGATTTGATTGGGAGAACATCTAAAGACAACAAAGCTCCTTGGCATGGAAGATGGAGCAACAGCAGCCCCCACCCCCATCCCGTGGCCAGAGTTGAGTACAGCCTCCAGATGCTGGAGATGGAAAAAGATGGGAAGCCTTTATCTCTGTTTATGTACTGTCTGTCTTTGTTAATTGTAGGAGTGGTTGATCCATAAAAAAATTGATTCTAAACTCGTGTGTATGTGTCTGTGGGGGGGATTTCCCTTGCTGGGTCATTATAGAAAGTATTCCGAAAAATTTTAAATAAATTTCGTAATTGAAACGTAATTACTAACAAATTTTCGTTTTTATTCATTATGCCAGCTATGAGGCTAGAATGGGGGGCTTGCTCTCCCTTCTTCCTTCCCTCTCCCCCAGCTCAGAAGCACCATGCATCTATTTATATAAAGGAACAGTCGTCATGTGAAGACTACCTCAAACAGAGAAACCTTACAACGCAGAAACACAAAACTTGCCAACAGAAAAAGGCCTGAAGCAAGGTACGTTTGTAGCAAAGAAACTTCCCCCAGAACCTAAAAGGCCCCCAAAACAACGAGTAAAAAAACTACATTTTCCAGCATCCTCCGTGGCTGCCAGCAAATGCCATTGGCCGACATCGGCCCACACAAAATGCAGAGAGGAAGAGTAACCATAGCAACGCTGGCAGGAGCCATCCAAGGCTAGGATAGAATGCTGAGAGATTTCAGTTGTCAGTTGGTGTTTGAGGATTAAACTGTCAAAACCAAACTCTATGAGGGAGCAACAAAGACGCAGAAATGCAACGCAACAGCAGCGCGCAATGAGCGCAGAAAAACGACGTCGCAACACAGAAAACAAACTTCAAAAACACCACAACCAATTCCACCGCCTAGCCTTCAGATACAACGCTGCAGAAGACTACAGCATGGTGCCAGAGGCCGACATTGGCACCCTAACGCACATCTGCACACACTGCAAAGCCCTGAAATACCCAGCAGAAACAACAGGAATGTGCTGCCTAGCCGGTAAAGTCTCTCTACCACCACTTGCTACTAATCCACAACCACTACAGACTTTGCTGAGTGGAGACACTCCAGAATCAAAACACTTCCTCTGCTATATAAGACAATACAACTCATGCTTCCAGATGACATCATTTGGAGCACACATAGAAAGTGCGCAATTCATGCCTACATGACCCCACCAAGACCGTAAGTAACATCATTTCCAACCCTTACATACTCAGACTTTCTTGCATCTCCTAAATAGGGCACAGCAACGCGTGCCGGGTACAGCTAGTTATATATAATGTGCGGTGCCTGTCAGCTGGGAGGGGCAGGAAGGATGCCTTGTCTCGCATTATTTCCACGCAGGGGAGGACGTGGGGAGGCGAACCCCCCTCCTCCTCCCCTGCATGGGAATAACGCAAGACAAACCTTGTCTCGCATTATTCCCATCTAGGGGAGGAGTTGGGGAACCGAACCCCCACCTCCTCCCCTGGATGGGAATAATGCGAGACAAACCTTGTCTCACGTTATTCCCATCCAGAGGAGGAGGTGGGGAGGCGAACCCCCTCCTCCTCGCCTGGATGGGAATAATGCGCGTTATTCCCATGCAGAGGAGGAGGGGGGGTTCGCCTCCCCACCTCCTCCCCTGGATGGGAATAATGCGAGACAAGGCTTGTCTCGCGTTATTCCCATGCAGGGGAGGAGGTGGGGTTCGACTCCGCACTTCCTTCCCTGCTTGGAAATAAAGCACCTGTCTCAGCTCTTAGCTGGTGAGAGGAGAAAGGCGGGTGCTGCTGCCCTCCAGTCTCCTCTCACGAGTTGAGAACTGAGGCGGGAAAAATCGACCTAATTACGTGACCTTTAGAAAAAATGGCGACCGGGTTCGGTTTTGAAATGTCTCTTCTGGGTTGGACCCCGAGGGTTGTTATATGGTAGAAATAATTTGAAATACGAAAAATAATGGATTTCAAAGTATTTTAAACCGGAGATATCCACCCCTAGTTAATTGTATTATCAGCATTGAATGTTTGCCGTATATGTGTACTGTAATTCCCCCTGAGTCCCCGGAATATAAATAAAGTATATTGTAATATTATTAATGTTGTTCTCGGCAGAAAAGTGGAAGAAGAAATATGGAATATATTTTTTAAACAACCCACGAGAAAAGAAATTAGGGAAATTAGAAATTCAATGTTGAGTAACATATTAGAAGTATGGAATAAATATAGGAGAATGTTAATAACGGATGGATCAGTAATAACCCCAATTGTAATGGAAAAGAAATTTCCAAAGAATTTAAAACAAATAATGGATAAAAAGTTAAGGGAAAAAATTTAGATAAAATGGGGGATTGGATAAAGGTAGGAATGAAGAAGGACATGATTATGGAAGAATTTAGAGAAATAAAACTGACATGGTTCCATTGTATACAATTAGAACAATGGTTTAAAAATTGGCTAAAAAATAATAATAAAGGAAGTAAGGTTAACCAATTTGAACAAATAATACTAAATGGGAGGGATGTAGAAGAGCACGAAAACTTGAAAGGAATAACTAGTAAAGTATATAAGATAATAATTGAAATAAAGGAAGGAAAAACAAAAAATAACACCCTTAAGGAGGTTCGGGAAGAAGATTTAGGGATAAAAATAAAGGAAACAGAATGGCAACAATTATGGGGGAAAAAATAACAAAAACTTCTTTAAGTACATCAGAAGCAGGAACCCAACTAGAAAAGCAGTTGGGCCACTCGACGACAATGGTCAGAAAGGGAAAATCAGTGAAGACAAGGAGATTGCTGAGCGGCTAAATGACTTCTTTGCCTCCGTTTTCACACAGGAGGACAGACAACATATGCCTGCAGCTGAGTCAGTTTTTTCAGGGAGGGAATTAAAAGAATTAAAACAGATAGAGATAAACAAGGAGGATGTTCTCACATGCCTTACTAAACTAAATGTCAACAAATCACCAGGTCCAGACGGCATCCACCCCAGAGTTCTTAAGGAACTCAAGTGTGAAATTGCTGAACTTCTAGCTAAGATATATAACCTTTCTCTAAGATCAGGCACTGTACCCGAGGACTGGAGGGAGGCAAATGTAACACCGATCGTCAAGAAAGGATCCAGAGGTGATCCAGGAAATTATAGACCAGTCAGTTTAACCTCAGTTCCAGGCAAAGTGATGGAAACCATTATTAAAGAAAATATTACTAGGCACATAGAAGAACAGGCATTGCTGAAAGAAAATCAACATGGTTTCTGCAAAGGCAAATCATGTCTTACTAACTTGTTAGAATTCTTTGAGGGTGTAAATAAACACATAGATAAAGGGGACCCAATTGATATTGTTTACCTTGACTTTCAAAAGGCTTTTGACAAAGTCCCTCACCAAAGGCTCCTAAATAAGCTCTTCAGCCATGGAATCAGGGACAGGTCTTGTCCTGGATTGGAACCTGGCTAAACTGTAGGAAACAAAGGGTGGTAATAAACGGACATTTCTCTGGGTGGAAAGAGGTGAGAAGTGGCGTACCCCAAGGTTCAGTTTTGGGTCCGTTACTTTTAATTTATTCATTAATGATCTGGATGTAGGAGTGAATTCTGAGGTAGCAAAGTTTGCAGACGACACTAAATTGTTCAGGGTAGTTAAAAATGAAACTGATTGTAAAGAGCTCCAGAAAGATCTCTCGAAATTGAGTGAATGGGCAACAAAGTGGCAAATGCATTTTAACCTAAACAAGTGTAAAGTCATGCACATCGGGCAAAGAACTCCAACTACACCTACCAATTGATGGGGTCAAAGCTTTCCGAGACAAACCAGGAAAGGGATCTTGGGGTTTTGGTGGACAGCTCAATGAAGATGTCAACCCAGTGCGCAGCAGCAGTGAAAAAGCAAATTCTATGCTAGGCATGATCAGAAAGGGAATCGAAAATAGGTCAGCAAATGTTGTATTACTCTCTACAAATCTATGGTAAGGCCACATTTGGAGTACTGTGTACAATTCTGGTCTCCGCACCTTAAGAAGGATATAACGGAACTGGAAAAGGTACAGAAAAGGGCAACAAGAATGATCCAAGGGATGGAGCGGCTCCCTTATGAAACCAGTTTGCAACGCCTTGGTCTTTTCAGCCTTGAAAGACGGCGTCTAAGAGGTGACTTGATCGAAGTGTATAAAATCATGCATGGGATAGAAAAGGTGAATAAAGAAAAATTATTTTCTTTGTCACAAAACACTAGGACTAGAGGGCACTCCCTGAAGCTCCAAGGTAGGAAAATTAGGACTAATAAAGGGAAATATTTCTTCACCCAGAGGGTCATTGGGTTATGGAATTTACTTCCAGAAGAGGTTGTGACAGCTGTCAGCCTGAACAACTTCAAGGCAGGATTAG
Organism: Anolis apletophallus; assembly: GCA_030556195.1. Lineage (NCBI taxonomy): Eukaryota > Metazoa > Chordata > Lepidosauria > Squamata > Anolidae > Anolis > Anolis apletophallus. The sequence goes on from JARBWK010000012.1 coordinate 21,695,152, forward strand.
ACAGATTCATGGATACCAAGTGTATCGGTAGTTACTGAAAAGGACATTCAAGCGCCACCTCGGAGTGGTTGAGGTAGGCAGGATTTCCCTGGGTACTGGTTGTGGGCGGTCGGGAGCAGGTTAGGGTTTTGCCCTCCCTTCTGCTCGAGATCCCCGTGTACAACTGGGGGCCACTGTGTGATACAGAATGCTGGACTAGATGGGCTGAGGTCCGATTCAGCATGGCTCTTCTTATGTTCTTATGTTCTTATGGAGACAAAGACATCTAAAAAAATTATCAATAAGGATTAAAGAAAATTACTATAAGTTAATATGGAAATGGTACCTTACACCAGTAAGAATAGCAAATATAAATAAAAACTACTCGAAAAACTGTTGGAGGGGATGCCAAGTAACAGGAACATATATACATATGTGGTGGCAATGTAAATATGTAAGCAAATTTTGGGTGAAAGTGTTTAAAGAAATAGAAGATATAATGAATATTAAAATAGAAAGAAGTCCTAGTATAGCTTTATTATCATTATATAATAGTAAACAATTGGGAAAAAAGGATAAAGATGCGATAACAAACCTATTAACAATAGCAAGACTGCTTATAGCAAGGAATTGGAAAAAAGAAATAAATATACAAATAGAGGAATGGTACAAGGAAGTATGGAAACTGGCAATAAATGACAAGTTAACATGTATATTAAAAGTAAAAAGAGGTGTATGGAAACAAAGTGATTTCTATGAGGTATGGAGAAAATTTATTGAAAAAGGACTAGAAAAGGAAGAAGGAAAGTTACCTCCACAAGAAGAAATGAAATTTTGGACGAATGATATATAAAAGCAATGGCTTGGGGAGGGGGGAGCACAGTGGTGAGGGATACAAAAATGTATAAGAAAAACATAATGGCAGATGCTAAAGATTGAAGTATTGTAGCTAGAAATGAATAACATGAATCTGCTGTAAATAGACATTGTATAATATTGTGTTGAAAATGATAAAACAATAAAAAAAATTAAAGAAAAAGAAAAGAAAAAAGCTGTGTGGGCACAAAAAGACTTTATAAAAAAGGATCATCACTATCAGGGGCTTTGTTAACTTATGCCATAGCTGCAAAGCTTCCTCTGAATATGCATACAATAATTGTCATATCTATTCTATTGCAGTCTTTCTCAACCAGTGTGCCGTGGCACACTAGTGTGCCGTGACGGACCTCCTGCTGTGCCGCGAGAAAAGCTCTCTGCCCCCCTTCCTCCCCCCCTCCTGCTGAACTCCTGCTGCTTGGGGGAGGAAGAAGGACCGGACAGTGGCGAAGAAAAAGAAGAAGGGACCGGGGCACTGCCTCCTTCGGCCGTTTCCCCAGCCAGCCTCCAATCCGCCATGACTCCCACCATGACTCTCGCCCCTCGCTCGCTGAAGCCGCGTGGAGGAGCCCCACCCACTGAAGCCCGTCCACCGCTCATGCTCCTCTTCTGTAGGAGAGCTGAGGCTGGGGGGAGGGGGCGGGGCATGGTGCGGCCTGGCTCTGCCCCCTCCCCCGGCCGGCACTCCCAGCAGCTGCTCCAGCCTTGAGGGGACAGTGCCAAGCCAGCATTTGTGCTGGCTCTGGCATGGCTGGCTTGGCACTGCCCCTCAAGGCTGGAGCAGCTGCTGGGAGAGTGAAGCCGGGGGTAGGGGGCGGGGCATTGTGCAGCCTGGCTCCGCCCCCTCCCCAGCTTCAGCACTCCCAGCAGGCCACCAGCCCCCAGCCGGTCTTTACTGTGTTAGACTGTCATTTTGTGTCATTTTGGTTGGTGGTGTGCCCCCGGATTTTTTTAATGTTAAAAATGCGCCGCGGCTCAAAAAAGGTTGGGAAACACTGTTCTATTGAATGAAATCCAATACAAACATGCATGCCTTGGTATATTCTTGTCATATTTTTAATTCTAAGAGGACAAAATAGTTGCCCGTGGCTTGATACTATTTAAATATTTGAAAAAGAAAGAAAAATATTACTGTGGTGTATTATTTGCAAATGCCAAATGTGTTTGATGCAGAATATAAACCATCTTGACTTAAGCCCTGTAATCAAGTACTTCCACATTATCATTTTAATGCATTCAATTGTATTTATCTCTCCCAGACAGAGAGGAAGCAAAGCTCAAAATAGATATGAAAATGCCAAGCAATGTTGTTAATATAATTTACATTCATGTGAGCGAATCTAGTGGAAACCATTTAGAAGCTGCCAGCAAGATGTGTTTATTTAAAATCCAAATTAACTGGCTAAAAGCCCTTTCTCTCCCCCCACTCGGCCCCTCCAGAAGACAGACTGGTGTTAGTATGAACTGAATGGTAGCAAGCACCTGAGTCTGGCTGAAATAGCCCCTCCACCATGTTATTAGATAGATGGGAAAATCTAATGGCTAAACACTGAGTATCTCTTTTAACCTTTAAACAAGACACTATGGCTGGCAGGGCTGAAGGAAAGGAGAAGAGAAACCTCTTCTTCTATTGCTCTTGTTTAACTTCAGACGGATGTTAATGGTACAAAGCCAGCGGAGTGATAAATAGGTTCTGGCAAAGAATTCTTCCTACCTTGAGCAGTACCACAGTTTATCGTTCGTTTTAGCTATTCAGAACAGGAAATCGGGGAAGTAGGGTGATGCGGTCTCAGTATAAGTTCACAGATACTTCTTTGGCAAATGCTGTGTGTGTACCAAAAAAAGGCATAAAAAGTGGCTTTATTTCACGAGCAGGTTCATCTCCAAAGATCTTTGGGGGAAACCCAGCAATCGGAGAAGCCTGGGCCTGAGCTAAAATAGCTAGTGTATTCACTTCTTCACAGTGAACAAAGAGCTCGACTGATTCACCAGACAAGCAATTGGCTAATTTTACACTGTGGGAAAGATCACAGACACTCGTACGCAAATGAACAGCATCTGCCACTCCAAGCTCAAATGAGGATTAAAATGCTGCTCTTCACTGCAGTCATAACTGGTGCAGTTTTATTTTCATATTGATGGCTCAGTGGTATGAGGGTAATCTTTTACCACTGATGAAGGCAGAAGCAAACATAGTGGAATACATTGTAAATATGCACCCTGCAACTAAGGGATGTGTACATGGATGACAAATACTTTGAATTGCAATGTATGCCTTATTACCCACAGGTAATAGAAGATTTATTTATATTTATTCATTATTTTGACTTGTTGGTCGCCCCTTCCATGCGGCTCGGGGCAACTCACAGAGGTTAAAACACAGTAAAAAGCAGGGTAAACAGGATAAAAACACAGTAAGCACAATAAAATACAATAAAACACAATAAAATCACATTAAGAACATCCATGATTACGAGCTGTATGGTAGCGGCCATGCACTGCATTGCAGTGGCCAACAGCAGTACAATGGAGGGTTGAATTATTCCTGACCAAATGCCCGTGAACAGGAAGGTTTTACAAGCCTTTCGGAGGGTCTCAGCGCCCGACTTGGGAGGGAGGACTCCATAATACTGGGTGCTAAAGGCGAGGTCAAGTGGAGGGTTGTGTGGCTCGGAACCGTGAGCAGGTTCAGACTGATCTCAGTGGACTTGGGGGACCTTGGGAAGGTCAGAACACCGGCCCCAGACTGTTCAAGGCCTTGAAGGTCAGAACCAACACTTTGAACCAACACATCAGAACCGGCGTGATGTGGCAGCGAGATGCAGGCAACAATTGTAAAGAGAAAATCATGTGGCTTGCCCAAGGTACATAATTATTGCACGGTTGACCCAAACAAATTCCCAACACTACCCACAGAATTCTTCCAAGCCAAGCTATCTTTTCTTTTCACAATCTACTTTAAAGGAGTCCATGGTTCAGGCAAACCAAAGTTTCAGAATATCTACCGTGTTTCCCCGATAGTAAGACACCCCCGATTGTAAGACGTATCGGGGGTGTCAGGGGGGTCGGCTAATATAAGCCGTACCCCGATAGTAAGACGTACCCTGTCGCCACGCTGCCGCCGCAACCGGCCCCATCGGCCACGGCACACCTCCGCAGCGCACCTTTCTGCACGTGGCTTCCTGCGCCGCCGGCCGCGCACACGCAGAAACGTCTACAGGCGCGCTTGGAAGTGACTGCGCCTGCGCCACCGGCCACCGGCCGCGCACGCGCAGAGACGTCTACAGGCGCAGGAAGCCACGTGCGGCGTGGTACGTCTTACTTTATATAAGACGTCCCGAAAGTAAGACGTACTGGTATGAAATGCTGTCTTGATAATTTCGTATGTAACTATCAACATATGGCCTGAATCCTATTAGCCAAGTAACTTTTTTTAATCGTGTCAGAAGCAAATTGAGAATATGCTACAAGTTGCTTCTGGTGTGAGAGAACTGGCAGTCTGCAAGGACGTTGCCCAGGGGACGCCCGTAACTGAATCAATAGCATTCATCAGTATGTTGACTCGGCAGTCAATCAATCAATGATTTATTACGGTCTATGACCAGCACATAAAATGGGGCACAGATGCCGAAGGAAGGGGAATCGCAGTTCCCAAGTAGGTCAAATATAAACGCAGATTAAAAACATGTTATAAAAAGAAAACAGATTAAAAAGATAAGTTAAATTACAGTTTAAAGAGCAGGTATGTGTCTAAAGGAGGGGGGCAGCTAAAAGGAGATATCAAGCTACTGGGAGGCTCTGGAGGGGGATGAGAAGGGAACATCCCATGCTTAGCAATTGTCCTTGGGAGAAACCTACTCGGCAGTCAACAATTTGAGTGGTTATCCTTTAGTAACGAATAGGATACAGGCTTGTATAAACACAGAAGGCATTTGTATTTGATCATAAGCAGGCGATGACAGAGTAAAGGTTTTTATAACTGTGTCTTCAGTTAAGTTAGGTAAAAAGTATCCGTAGGATTTGTTTCCAAGGCGAATTTATTCTGAAAGAGATAAATTCTACACAAAATTGCACTGAAACAAGATAGTAATATAAGAGTCTGAATGGCACTGATATAAATAAATGACTTGCCAATACTACAAAAAATAATGTAAAGAACTGATATATTATTCTGAAATAGTCAGTGCTTCTGTGATTTAAAATATAGTTACAATTAATTAAAGCAGATTATTTTTTTATTCCAGCAGTTTAAACATGGAGAGAGAGAAATAGACATATTTCTGTTCAGTGTAAAAAGGAATGGTGCATTACGACTGTGGCTTTTTATATTTGAACCAAAATGCAATTCTTCAAAAATGTTTCATTCAGAGATGATCTGTCAGTTTGTCCTGAATGATGAGCATTCTGTTTTATACCTCTTTGGCACAACAGGTTGAGATTTATACTTTTTATCTAGCTCTTTGTTCAGTTTCCAGTGCCATTGTAAAGTTAATTTCCAGCAAAGACAGATACTTTCCCTCCTTTCCAAAAGAAGGCATCCCCCAAAAGCTTCCCACATAGAATACTTTTTCTTGGGAAAAAATCCCCAAACATTACAATTTTGTGGTCCAAGTTATGGAGGTCTGTTCAGCGTTATTTGTCTACAGTGTAGAGGGATTATCGAAGAGTCATAAGCAGGCTCTAATGTGGGAGGAGGACAATGTTGAGCTTTGATGATACACTTCCTCTTGGGAAGTTAAGGCGTGGTAATACTATTCCACAAAACGTAGTGAGAGCCATCTGCATGAATAACAAACAGAAGCTGTCAGAAAAAAGAAGTACAGTGTTCCCTCACTTATTGCTGGGGTTTGGTTCCAGGACCTCCCGCAATAAGTGAAAAACCGTGAATTAGGGATGCACTGTTTATTTTAATATTTATACATTATTGTAGTAGTTATACACTGTTTTAAGTCTTTATAAACTAAAAATAAAGTGAAGGAAAGGAAGGAAAGGCCCTTCAAGGATGGAGGGAGGGAGGACTGAGGAGGGAAAGCGCCTTGGAGAGCAGCAGCGGCAAAACCCCACAAAACAGGGAAAATACCATGATATATATTTTCAATTAATATTTTTGGAAATCCGCAAAACAACGAGTCCGTAATAAGCGAACCGCAAAGTAGCGAAGGAAACACTGTACAACCCTTTGAGTGATGCTGCTTCAGTGCCTAGTACCATAAATAGCATCTTGCTTACATAAGTGTTCTGGGTGTGTTGCATTTCAAGCATCTCAAGCTCCTTTCTACTGGCTAAGGAAATTGAAATTGTCGTTTGGCTTTCTCTTCATGGAGATTCAGGTGTCATTTACTCACTGCAAAATAATAGTTGCCACGTTAACACAGAAGCCTCTTATGACTACACAGTTTCCCCCAGCCAGCACTTTATTATTGTCCTGATACACAATCACCACCAAACAATTTCAGAACTGAACAAAAAAAAAATTCAAAACTGTGCGCAGCAAAATCAGTGCCCAATTTTCCAAGTCTTTAATTGCCAACAATTCAAGTCTCATATTGTGGTTACAAACTTCAGCAATAATATATTTAAAACGTTTGGGTCTTGTTAAAGAAGTATCCCATATTCTTTTACTTCTGGCACAATAAAAAAAACCTTCCAAGATATTTCAGCATATAAAAGTAGGTGCTCTCTGCCGAATCTGTGTTGATGAGAACCATACTACTGAACAGGAAGTTCAAAAGACGGAGAATGGCAGATGAGAGCTGCTCCATCTGTTCTGGAAACATATAACTGTACAGAAGAGGCCAAAACAACTGACAAAGCGATGTCTTTACTCATGGAAAGACTCTGCACTCTGGCCGTTTGTCAAACGCTCAATGCTGGGCTCAAAAGATCTACAAGCAACTGACATAGCTTGGTGCTCTGATTGTCACATGCTGAGGTGTCCCTGAAACAAATTGCTGAAATTTGGGTGTGGAGACAGCAATAAGGCAAATAAAATCCATTATGGATGGACCTTACTGGTGATCATAGATTTATCTGAACTGAATCAATACTCACAAAGATACCTCTTTATAAAAATACATAGCAACAGAAGAAGAAAAGGTAACAATAATAATGAACTGGGACACATTGGCTGAGAAATTTGTCAGATTGTTGGGTTGGCAATGTGAATTTTCTGGAATTCAAATATTTCTGTTTCAGTAGTTTTAAGACCCAGTGTTGAAGCCAAATAAAATATGTAACTCCTTGAATGTATGTATCAGCAAAGAGAACTAATAAGATGAGGTGTTGGCAAGTTTCATTTCCAAGCCACAGTCATCTCAAGATTAGACTACTGTAATGCTCTCTACGTTGGCCTTCCTTTGTTGGTGATCCAGAAATTGAAACTGGTCCAGAATGCGGCAGCTCGGCTGTTGGCTGGCGTCCCTATGAGCAGCCATATTACACCTATTCTACGCGAGCTGCATTGGTTACCAGTGGAATGCCGGATCACTTTCAAGATGCTGGTATTGACCTTTAAGGCCTTGAATGGTCTGGTGCCAGTGTACCTTAGGGACCGCCTCATCCCATATTGTCCCACTAGACCACTACGTTCGGAGTCGGGACAACTTCTGGAGGTCCCTAGTTTTAAAATGTACCACCTCACTACTACAAGAAGGAGGGCCTTCTCGATAATTGCCCCCACTTTGTGGAATGCATTGCCTTCCGATGTTCGCGCCCTCAGAGATCTGTTGGCATTCCGGAAGGCGTGCAAAACTCTCCTGTTTCAGCAGGCTTTTGGTGTTTAAGGCTGTTGATCCTTCGGACATTCTGCCCTCCCATGTGCACAGCTCTTGTTGAGTTGTTTTTATCTAGTTAATATCTGTTTTATCGTGTTTTATTGTGTTTTTATTCTGTGATTTCACTTTTGTAAGTCGCCCCGAGCCACATTGGGAGTGGCGACTGATAAGTGTAAATAATAAATAAATAAATAAATAAATATTGGAACACATGAGGTTCGAAGGAGAATAATCAAAAACAGATATGCTATGGTAATGGACTATGGACAAGCTTGATGGAATCTCCAACCACAGAATTCGGCTAAATAAGGCCCCAGGGCTGTTATATTTAAGCATATTTTAATTGAATTGACTTAATGTTTTAACTGTATGTAATTATTGGTTTTTATTATGTATTTCATTATGTGTACATAAAGGCATTGAATTGTTGCGGGCTGGAAACCGACCTGAAAAGGGTGGAGTACAAATATCTGAAATAAATAAATAAATAAGGATAAGATGAAAGGTCTTGGCCAAGAGAAACAGACCCAACAAGAAAGGAAGAGAGGAGGTAGAATGACAGAAGAAAAGGGGAAAGAAGATCAGAGAGGAGACTCTCAGTGGAAAAAGAGAACTACAGTAGAACATTAGCTCAGTAAAGTTGATGCAAGCTCATGAAATGCCGTGTTTTGGGAGGCCTAGGTTCACAAGGAAGTCACCAGCAAAATAGTTGACTTCAGGTCTCCAGCTAAAGTTCTCTGCAACATATTATGAGTTATGGAAGCACTATCCTCTTTTACCACACAATGTCTACCCTACAGCAGGATGGAGATCAGGTAAACTCTGTATAATGAGTCAATCCAGTGGCACATTGAGACATGGTCATCATGACAGACATTACGTTTTGAGAAGGTTTTCCAATGTGGCTGTCATGTGGAGTTTTTCAATAACAAGTCTGAGACAACTTCAGCTAGTTTAGGGATAGAGTGGCTAGTATACCAGTGAAATTCCCAATCTGTGTCTCTAGTCTCAAACTATGTCAAACGGTCTTGAACATAGAACTTAAACTGGTCACCTACTCAGGTTGATGGATGCCTTATCCTTGAGTTGTTGAGTTACCATATTATAACTATCTCTGGGAATAGAACTTGGAGTTTCACTTAGCCACTTCCAAGAAATATTCAAGGTCATCTATCACTATTCTATGAGATGCCTCCACCAGAAGTCATGCCAGAGGACCTAGAAATGCTAGCGAGGTGTTCTCCAGACATTTTCTAAGATCTCCAGGTCAATTCTATTGTATGTTTTTGAAAGAAACCAATAAATTCAATAGGGTTTACTATTATTCAGAGTTTTGAGTTTCCACAGTAAGTCCAGGGATATGGCCTTAAAAGCAAGTCTTTTAAAAACCATATCTGTTTTATATCCCACCATTCAGTTTAAATACAGGTAATTAAAAACAATAAAATCACAACAAAATACAGAAAAAATAAAACATAAGAATAATATATGAGTTTAAAACAAAACAAATAATAATAATATGTTTTATTTTCCATAGCTTAGGAAAATCTTTTACACTAATATAGATTGTTTAGTTTTTGTCATCTATTCCTTTTGAGGATACATTTTATCGCAATCCTAAAAAAAAAATGAAGGGAGCCTCGACATTGCCCATTATCTGTATTTCACAGAAATGAGACTTTTAGCAGAAGCAATATCCAGAACTTAGATATGGACACCCTCAATAGAATAAATTTTCCACTCAGCCAACATTTCTGCCAAAACTGAAGCTGAGTTATAATGTGATTGTAGATGTTCATACTTCTTCCCCACTTCCCCTAAATTCACACTGAAAGTCATGGAAATGCTATTATGAACCTGTTAAAATTTATATGCACATAAATATAAAATACATCTACACACAAAGATCCAAAAGCCCAGTCTCCTAATGTTCCAGGACAGAGAAATAAAACTCTACTCTGATGTTCATGAAATGAAAAATAGAATGACAAGATCTCACCAGAATTTTGAAATCTCTACTAACAGAATTAAATATATAATTAATAAAGCAAGATGAGTCATTTAAATATATGTATATGGAACTCAGAAACAAGATCTAATGCAGTGGTTCCCAACCTTTGGTCCTCCAAGTGTTTTGAATTTCAGCTCCCACAATTCCAAACAGTTGGTCAAATGGATGGGATTTCTAGGAGCTCAAGTCCCAAACTTCTAGAGGACCAAAGGCTGGTAATGTCACAATGCAGGGTCTCGGCCCGGCCCCTTAATCACACACGCAGAGACGATAATCAACTAACTATTTATTGAATAATAGAAAACAGGTGAAAAGGTAAATTGTCCATAAAAGCATCAAAGAGTTCAATAAAAATAGCAAAGAGTTCCGAAGCAAAACCAAAGGCAAAACACCTGGCAAGGTTTCCGCCAAAACAAAGCGGATCAAAAACAAACTTAGTCCGTGGCAATTCCCACGGATCCTATACTTAATTCCCTTGGTAAGACCTACGGCTCTCTAGGCTTCTGCGCCAATCTGTGCTACGGGCCTCCACACTCCTTCGGCGCTCTAGGCTTCAGTGCCATTCCCTCCGACTGGACTCAATGCTCCGTCTCCTATCAAAGCTCCGTCCTTGCCTCCCAGCACCTGGGTCGCTATCTTCATGAGAGCCTGACTCCCCTTCAGCTTCCATGGGCTCATCCTCCGCTATCTCTCTGACCCTTTCTTGCGAACCGAAACCGCCTGGTCTCTCATACTGATTATCTGAATCAGCACCTTCAGTGTCAGCCTGACTTTCCCAACCTTCATACCCATCAGGCCAGCCGTGATCCCATTCCAAACTCCCCGTGGGAGATGAAGGCCCAGCTGCCTCATCATCCCCTTCATCTGCATCTACTTGAGCCTCAATTGGCCCTAATGCAAGTGGGGACCCCAGGGCGGCCCCCTGCCCCCCCGGCATGAATTAGAACTGGGTTGCTACAGGTAACCACTGTTCTAATGAACCTAAATAGATTTACTCTGTAATTAGTTTGTATACAACAGCATTGAGTGAAATTCAATGACCACAATGGAACGTGTTTGACTATTCCCCAAAAATTGACACCAAGAAGTGTCCACCCACTCGTTTGACAGAGATCAAGTGGGAAGAGGATTCTCCCCTCCCACTTTTGTGCAATTCTCATATTCTACAAATAGAAGCCCACCATTGGATCTTCACTTGCAAAAGTATTCTCAGATAGCCAGTCAAAGCACTCAGCAAATCTGGAAAGTTGCCTTCAAATTCATTACATTATGTAACAGAATTGGAAATGTTTTTGTTTCTAGTTTAAAAATGCCATTTCTTTAATTGAGCAGGACTTACTTTGAAAGTAGTTGATAGTCTCCAGAAATACTCCGTTTTTGTGTATGCTATGTGAAATTGGTTGAGACTTGGGATATTCAGTGAAAAACTATAGCAAAATGTGCTGCAGTTTAATAAACGTTTTCCATGTTTTTATGATAGAACCAATTAGGAAATGACATTTATAATCCAGGAACAAAAATCATGTTACATAGTGATATTTATGATGCTAAAGCTTGGTTTCATGGCGGAACTTCAAAGAAAGATGGAATTGTATAATGCTCTTACTACTATTTGAGCTCTGGCATGGGCTGGTCCAGGAGGTCACAAAGAGTCGGAAGCGACTGAATGGATAAACAACAAACTATTTGAGCTTCCTATAAAGCCCTTTCTTGAGCCACAAGTTTTTTTCTGAATCTTTCAGGCTAGGATAGGATTTCAGAAGAATTCCATTCAGGGATATATTATTCTCTAAGAGGTTTTTCATGAGATATAGAAATATATGATGACAAAAGGTCCATTTTCTACAATTTTTCCTCTGCTTGTCATTCTTAGGATCCATGCTATTGGTCAAAAGAACCTCATTGGCTGGTCAAGACTACAACCAGTCCTAGAGTTACAAACATCTGACTTACAAATGACCCATAGTTAAGAAAGCGGAACAACAGGAAGTGAGATAAATTTACCCGCCGGAAGGGGAATTCACTCCTGAGGGAGTTATCATGGGGAAGGATGTCTCCACTAAAGCTTTCTCACCAATTGTTGTTTCCACAACAAGCCATTTTCCCCCAAAATCCAATTATTACAGGAGACAGAAGGTAAGGTGGCATCTTCTGAACAGGGGTAGAGACAGCAAAACAAACACCAAAGGGATGTTAACCCTTCGCTATGCTTGGGTTAAACCAGTGGTTCCTAAAGAGGGCAGTACCACCCCCTGGTGGGCGGTGGGGCGATCTAAGGGGGCGCTGGGAAGCTCAGGAGAATTTAGGGGGCGCTGAACCCCTGTAAGGGGGCGGTGGCGTTAGCCAGGCTTGCCACTTGCAGGGTTGCGCGCGTTTGCGAGGACGTTCCCATTGGAAGAAAGAGGCCGATACACAGGACTGCACCGTGAGAGGGGGTGACAAGAGGAAGGAGGCACCGCTGCAGTTTCCATGGCAACACCTGCCCAGGGATTCCAACTCACAGGGACACAGTCGCAAGCGCGTGATCCCCGGGCAGGCGTTGCTGTTTGATCCAGATCTGTCATTCATGGGGATCTTAGTGGTCTGCAGAAGTCAGAGCTGAATTGGCTGAAGGTACTGCAAATCCCATCATCCATTGCTCATACCCCCAAACATATTGTTTTTGTGATTATTTCTGGAATTCAATGTTTGTAATTAACACATTTCTTTACTATATTTTACGAAAAAGGTAGAAACATTAATACACATATCTTTCTGTTTAATTGCTATTAATTTTTTTTAAAAAAAAATCTAGGGGGCGGGTGAGTAAATTTTTTCTCGAAAGGGGGCGGTAGGCCAAAAAACTTTGGGAACCACTGGGTTAAACGATGGTGCAAATGTGGACAAATTGATGGTGACTATGTTAAATGGTAGTTTTATGTAGAAGATTGTTCAGGCTATCTGTAGTAACTTCTGTTGTAATATATTCATTCACAACGTGTTTATGCCACTGGAGGCAAAACATTTTGACCCACCCTCGTAGATAGAACTGCAATATTAATCTGAATGCTTTGGGAGTCTACATTACTCCCAAGTACCAATCTTACCTTTATTTTTTTTAATGTGATTACTCTAAGCAAATAGAAAAACCTGGGAAATATTTTGCAGATAAACTATTATATGCACAAATGTTCTGCATAATTATATATTGCTAAATTGTCTTTAACTCACTTTTGAACATTAATTCACAGTATTGATACTCTGGGAGAGCACCTCAAGACTATTCTCCATCAGCATCTTCTTCCCTTTCCCTTAGAGTTAACCCTTAAACCTGAAACTGAGTTTTGATATCTAATTTCCAATTTCCAAATTTGAAAAGTATTTCTACCCAGATCACTTGCTTTCTAGAACATGGATTTAGGAATTCTGCCTTAACAGATCTTATGTCATATCTATATAATCACCCAATTAAGATTAAAATCTGAAACCATTAACTATGAGGTACTGGTGAAAGGGGGCTGATTAGAGGCGATGACCTGACAATGATAAAGAGACCACATTTCACAATCAGACAGTTAAAAGGATTCTAATCTGTCTATAATTTCCACCTCTGGTTTCTGTCATGGCTCACCTAGGCAATATTAGATCATCTATTTGTTGATGTACCTCTCTCCCCCTCGGCCCAAGATCACAGATGTAACAGTTTCAGATGTCAAAATTTATTGTGAACCTTTGTTTTTAAGACCAATTATAACACAATTTTCACAGTGAATTAGAAATGTATTGTTGTTGCTAACAGTAGTTGTGGAGTTTCACAGATGAACCTATCACTGGGCTTTCTCTGCAAGCATTTTTCAGAGAGGGGATGCCTTTGCCGTTGAGGCTCAGAGGAAGGTCACCCAGTGGGTTTCCAAGGCCAAGAGGGCATTCAAATCCTGGTTTCCCAGAGTCCTAGTTCAACATTCAAACCACTAGATCAAACTGGTTCATGGAAGTGTATTATATTTCAAAAAGAATCTTTTCTGCTGCTTACCTAAGAGATTTCACTTGCAATAATAAAAAAAGGTAACACTATTCATTACCTTTGATTAGATCCAGGTAATATGACCCTGGAGGTTTTGAATAAAGGTGTAAATATACAATTTGAGGTTTTGTTATATTTGTTAAATATAGTAAATAACACTGAGAGGCATGTTTTGTCCATTGATCATTCCTTTTAGGCTTTCTTCATGGAATTTCAACCGGAGGATTTCCACCTACACAGCATGTGCCATATAACATGCAACTGAAGTCATACAGCCATGACCACGTTTAGAGACAGAGTTGAATTTGTTTTAAATGGCAATGTGACTTGTATGTATGTATTTCGGCGTTTTATGTTTTTAATATGTTGTTGTAACATGTTTTAAATTTGTATAGCATTGAATTTTGCTGTAAGCTGGTCTGAGTCCCTCTATGGAGGTGAGAAGGTCGGGGTACAAAAATTTAAATAAATAAATGTAAATAATGAGCTTGTATATTCACAGATCCTATATTACATTAAATGCAAGGGGCATTCTCTTCATTTACAAAACTTCTGGTTGTTTATGTAGTCTAACTCAGACTTTGGGCAGGCGTGTTCGTGATCTGTTTTAGATAGTTTTTGTATCATTTCCCTCATTAACCGATCAGGGTACATTGAATTTTCCCAACATTGTCTAAAGCATGCGAGCTACTTATTTTCCCAACACTTTTTCAGCATGCGAGCTACTTATAAAACAACCAAGTCAAAATGATCTACCTACCCACTACTCAGAGAGCCATAAAAACAAAATATTTGGAAATGTATTTCCGTGAGAGTCATATAATATATTTTAAGACTGAATTCAACTAAATGTGAGTATAATAAGCCCCTGAATTTATTCATAATAATAATGATGAAAATATTATTTCAGCCTCTGCTACTACTACTACTACTAATAATAGTAACAAGAACAACAATAGGTTCCTAGAGTAGAAGGAGACCTCCAAGGGCCATCCAGTCCAACCTCCTTCTGCCATAAGGGAAAAACACAATCAAATCATTCCTCACAGATGGCCATTCAGCCTCTGATGATAATAACAACAACAATGGGTTCCTAGAATAGGAGGAGACCTCCAAGGGCCATCCAGTCCAACCTCCTTCTGCACCTGGGCGGCATCAGGAGCAACATATTTGGAAATTTATTTTAGTGAGAGCCATATAATATATTTTAAGACTGAATTCAACTAAATGTGAGTATAATAAGCCCCTGAATTTATTCATAATAATGATGATAATATTTATTCAGCCTCTGCTGCTGATACTACTACTACTACTAATAGTAACAACAACAACAACAAGCATTCCTCGCAGATGGCTATTCAGCCTCTGATAGTAATAATAATAATAACAACAACAACAACAACAATGGGTTCCTAGAATAGGAGGAGACCTCCAAGGGCCATCCAGTCCAACCTCCTTCTGCACCTGGGCGGCATCAGGAGCCTGCGGGGCAGGACTGAGCCTTCCTCCCACCCTGCCTGCGATCTACCAGGACGCCCTACGCCAGGGGTGCTCACACTTTTCCAGCATGCGAGCTACTTATAAAACAACCAAGTCCCAAAGATCTACCTACCCACTACTCAGAGAGCCATAAAAGCAAAATATTAGGAAATTTATTTCAGTGAGAGCCATATAATATATTTTAAGACTGAATTCAACTAAATGTGAGTATAATAAGCCCCTGAGCATTCCTCACAAATGGCATGGGAGCCACACACACTGTGCTTGCGATCTGCCTGCGATCTACCAGGACGCCCTTCGAGATCTACCAGTAGATCACGATCTATCTAATGAGCACCCCTGCCCTACGCGATCTACCAGTAGATTGCAATCTACCTAATGAGCACCCCTGGTCTAAAGTATTCATTCATGTTGTCACAACCTTAGCTAACATGTCTAACATAATAATGAAATCCAGGGTGGGATTTTCATAAGTTGTATCTTAAGTCATTTTCCAACCAGTTTTTAATTAAAGGAATAACTCAAGAAAAATCTAGTTTTTGGCTTTGAACTATAACCTCCCTGGGTCCACATGCAAAGGTAAATCTTACACCTGGAAAAATGGCTTTCAGAGCTAATCATTTGGGAAGCATTTAACACAAATGAGACACTAAATAAAGATTTCTCACTTTTTTCCAGGGCCATGATCTAACAAACTTGTTCTACGATTTCAGCAGCTTAGTAGGTCTTCTAATGTTCGCTGACCGAAGAACAACTTCTGTTGACAGTTCAGTTTTTAATCCTGATACGAGTTTCACATAAGCTTGCCACACAACTTCAAAACCAGCTATTCCAAATAAGTAAATTGCATTGGGCATATAGAAACCCTTGGAGATATCTGATGAGCACTCTGGATTCTGGCCCAGATATATTTTTAAACACAAAGGCCAAATCCTTATTATAACAGACAGCAGTGGATTGTAACTTGGAGAAGTGCATCTGCATTGCCTTTAACAGGCTCTCACTCCTGCTGAGAAGTTCTGTAGCTTAGACCTCAATAGCAACTTAAAAGAAGCTGCACTAAAATGATTTTCTTTAAAAAAATTACAATTAAAGTACATTAACATTTCTAATTTCGAATCATTCTAAGAGAGAAATAAATATTGCACATGAAAAGTTATCTTATTCCAAATAAGTTACCATGTGATAAGTACCAGTGTTAATCAACACTTTCCCGTTCATTTTAAAAATGGCTAACACAAACATATCAATACTGATACAAAATGTGGTTTGCAGAAAGGTCATGTAGAGAAGAATAAAATTTAGGAAAGCTTAATCTAAATCTCCCCCATCTCAAATGTGCATAGAATTTGAAAGAAATTCCTAGTCTTCTGAGGGCCCTTCAGGACAGGTCCTATATCCCAGGATCTGATCCCAGGTTTTCTGTTTATTCCAGATTATCTGACAGTGCGAACTCATATAATCCAGTTTAAAGCAGAAAACCTGGGATCAGATCCTGGGAATAGGGCCTGTCTGGAGAGGCCCTGAGAATATATTGTTCTAAGCCCCTTAATACTGATTTTAAAACATCGTAAGGGTCCCCTCTACACTGCCCTATATTTCAAGATCTGATCCCAGATTATCTTCTTATCTCTTATTATCTGGCAGTAGAGACTCATATAATCCAGTTTAAAGCAGATAATCTGGGATTACATCCTGGGATATAAAGGCAGTGCCAAGGGCTATGAGTCCATGGGAAGAGGGTGTACTGCCTAAACATAGTTAGAAGATACAAAAATAGAAGAGTATTCATTTTATCTCCAATTAGCTGTGCCCTGCCACACGTTCCTGTGGCCATTTCTCTGGGTGGAAAGAGGTGAGAAATGGCGTACCCCAAGGTTCAGTTTTGGGTCCGTTACTTTTTAATTTATTCATTAATCTGGATGTAGGAGTGAATTCTGAGGTAGCAAAGTTTGCAGACACTAAATTGTTCAGGGTAGTTAAAAATGAAACTGATTGTAAAGAGCTCCAGAAAGATCTCTCGAAATTGAGTGAATGGGCAACAAAGTGGCAAATGCATTTTAACCTAAACAAGTGTAAAGTCATGCACATCGGGGCAAAGAACCCCAACTACACCTACCAATTGATGGGGTCAAAGCTTTCCGAGACAAACCAGGAAAGGGATCTTGGGGTTTTGGTGGACAGCTCAATGAAGATGTCAACCCAGTGCGCAGCAGCAGTGAAAAAAGCAAATTCTATGCTTGGCACATGATCAGAAAGGGAATCGAAAATAGGTCAGCAAATGTTGTATTACCTCTCTACAAATCTATGGTAAGGCCACATTTGGAGTACTGTGTACAATTCTGGTCTCCGCACCTTAAGAAGGATATAACGGAACTGGAAAAGGTACAGAAAAGGGCAACAAGAATGATCCAAGGGATGGAGCGGCTCCCTTGTGAAACCAGGTTGCAACGCCTTGGTCTTTTCAGCCTTCAAAGACGGCGTCTAAGAGGTGACTTGATCGAAGTGTATAAAGTCATGCATGGGATAGAAAAGGTGAATAAAGAAAAATTATTTTCTTTGTCACAAAACACTAGGACTAGAGGGCACTCCCTGAAGCTCCAAGGTAGGAAAATTAGGACTAATAAAGGGAAATATTTCTTCACCCAGAGGGTCATTGGGTTATGGAATTTACTTCCAGAAGAGGTTGTGACAGCTGCCAGCCTGAACAACTTCAAGGCAGGATTAGACAGATTCATGGATACCAAGTGTATCGGTAGTTACTGAAAAGGACATTCAGGTGCCACCTCGGAGTTGGTTGAGGTAGGCAGGATTTCCCTGGGTACTGGTTGTGGGGGGTCGGGAGCAGGTTAGGGTTTTGCCCTCCCTTCTGCTCGAGATCCCCGTGTACAACTGGTGGGCCACTGTGTGATACAGAATGCTGGACTAGATGGGCTGAGGTCCGATTCAGCATGGCTCTTCTTATGTTCTTATGTTAGAATATTCAAAGTAGAGGTAGATACCTGGACTATTATGAAAGCGAGGTACCTACCTATTCCTTCCCCCCTTTCTCCTTTCTTCCTTCTCAACCTCTTTCTTTTATTCCTTCTTTCACTCTTTGGTTTCATCCTTCCTTCTCTCTTTTCTTCCTTCCCTCCCCCTTTCTCTACTACTTCCTTTGTCTCCTTTCTTCTCTCCCTGTTTCCTTCCTTCTTTCACTTTTTATTTCCTTTTCTCCTTCCTTCCTTCCTTCCTTCCCTCTTTCCTGCCTTTCTTTTCCTTTACTTTCTACTTTCTCTTCTTCCTTCCTTTGGTACCTCTTTCTTTCCTCATTTCTTTCCCTCACTCCTTTCCCTCCTTCTCTCTTTCCTTCCTCCCCCCTTTCCCTCTTTCATTCCTTCCCTTTTCCCCCTCCTTCCATTCTTCTCTCCTTCCTTCCTGTCTGTTCTCCTTCCTTCCTACCTTACCTCTTTCCTGCCTTTCCTTTTCCTTTCCTTTCTACTTCCCTTGCCAAAGGGAAAGAAGGAAGGAAGGAACGGTAGAGGGAAGGAAAAGGGAGTGCGGCAAGGGAAAGGGCGCAGGGCCAGAGTGGGACAATGGAGGATCTGTATTTTGTTAATGTAATGAATGTTGAGGGGTTCTTTGGGGAGGATTTTTATTGTTGGTCACACCTTGCATTGTGAGGCGTTTTGCTGCCAAATTTGTTGGTTATTGGCTCCTTAGGTTTTTTTTTTAAGGTACTCACAATGACAACAGCATTTTTATATATATAGATGAGCCATAGTAAGAGAATAATTAATAATTAAACAATTGAATCAATAATCACTGAGCACACTTCACAAAGATTTGTGCAATTTTAAACTGTCAAAGGTTATGTTAATAGGCCAACTATCAATTGGGGTGTAAATTTTCAATAAATATGATCATGTCATATGAGTGATGGTTCTAACAAAAAATACTAGTTTGGGGTTTCTTATTTTTCTTGGGGAGACATATCTGGAGCACATTCTGTAATATCTTGCCGAAATCCAGAAAATAATTGGATCCAGTCTTTTAATAAATGTAGGTCCCAGCAACCCATCTTTTTGATAAACTGGTTTGATAAGCAAGCAACACATTTGTAATTTATACATTTGTTTTGCTTTGATCAGTAGTCTTTTCATGCAATGCAGACACATTTGAGCAACTAACAGACCAGCTTAACTTTCTTCTTTGATAACCTGACTATTTGAATCCAGATTAAGAATTAACTGGAAACATTACTCAACCATTTTATCTGCTCTGTGGAACATTTGAACTACTATTCTTTGTTCTGAAGCTACAACAATATCCCATTTATCCCTATATATCTTAGCATATTACTTGGTGGATTGATGTTTTAGGTTTCAGTTAAAACATAGTGTTTTTTTCCTTCAAAAATAGGCATTTGAAAATGATCCAGAAATATATATTTAAAATGTTTTATCCTCTCTTAGGATAGATCTATATCTTTCTATTTTTTCAGCACTACTAATAATAATACTAATAATAACAACAACAACAGGTTCCTAGAGTAGAAGGAGACCTCCAAGGGCCATCCAGTCCAACCTGCTTCTGCCATAAGGGGAAAACACAATCAAAGCATTCCTCACAGATGGCCATTCAGCCTCTGATGATAATAACAACAATGGGTTCCTAGAATAGGAGGAGACCTCCAAGGGCATCCAGTCCAACCTACTTCTGCCAGGGTCTTTCCACACATCCTATTTTACAGTTGACACACACAAAACGGGAAAACGGCGCGTGTGACATCATGGTGGTGGCGGAAATGACATGGCCATAGCGACGCCGGTCACGCCGTCACCACGCTGACTGGCCGGCAGCACCTCGGCAGCGTCAGGCGCCTGAGGGGCGGGACTGAGCCTTCCTCCCGCCCTGCCTGCGTCTACCTAATGAGCACCCCTGCCCTACAACTTCCAGAAATCCCAGTCAGTTTACCAGCTGTTAGGAGTTCTGGGAGTTGAAGGCTAAAACATCTGGGGACCCACAGGTTGGGAACCACTGATGTAGGGCTTTATAGATTATAACCAACAATCTGTAATTTGTATGGAAACTAATTTGCAACCAATGGAATAGCTTTTGAATATGTACAATAGGCTCATTTCAATCTGGCAGGAGGTTTTGAACTGTTGGACATGAGTAAATGCATTAGAACAGAGATGCTCATTAGGTAGATTGCGATCTATTGGTAGATCGCGTAGGGTGTCCTGGTAGATCGCAGGCAGGGTGGGAGGAAGGCTCAATCCCCCCCCCCCCCCGGCAGGCTCCCAACGCCACCCAGGTGCAGAAGGAGGTTGGACCGGATGGCCCTTGGAAGTCTTCTCCTATTCTAGGAACCCATTGTTATTGTTATTGTTCTTATTATTATTATCATCATCATCAGAGGCTGAATGGCCATCTGTGAGGAATGCTTTGATTGTATTTTCCCTCATGGCAGAAGGAGGTTGGAATGGATGGTTCTTGGAGGTCTCCTTCTACTCTAGGAACCTATTTTTGTTGTTGTTACTATTATTAGTAGTAGTAGTAGCAGAAGCCGAATGAATATTATCATTATTATTATGAATAAATTCAGGGACTTATTATATTCACATTTAGTTGAATTCAGTCTTAAAATATATTAAATGGCTCTCACTGAAATAAATTTCCAAATATTTTGCTTTTATGGCTCTCTGAGTAGTGGGTAGGTAGATCATTTTGACTTGGCTGTTTTATAAGTAGCTCGCATGCTGAAAAAGTGTGAGCACCCCTGCATTAGAAGCAAGAAAGTCTGGCTGATTTTTCTCATTTGTTAACTGGCACTCAGGAAGAATTATGTGGGACTGTGACATGATAAACATCAACACATTCATATTGTTTGCTCCCAGCTTCACATGGTTTATCAAGCCTGAAATTACTACTCAAACCAGGTTTCTGTCCTTCATAAACAATTGATTTCATGTAGAATATGGCATTACTGAAAAACCAAAGAATCAATGACATTCACAATTTTTTTTAAAAAAGTTCAATCACAAGATAGTAAATGTGCTGATCAATCAAATAAGACATTTATTTGCTCTACATAAAGTACAGTAAGAGTAAAATCTTTTTGGTTTTTACATCTATGCACATCTGCTCTCAAGAAAAAATGTAAAATTCATGGAAACCTGTATTATATCTGGTTCTGAAAAAAATCTGGAACACATCAATATTCAGAGGATCTAAACCATGCCCAATGTAACTGCAGAAAGCATTGCACTGCTTCCAGGAAAAATCTGGCTCATAACTGTACAGGTTTGAGGAGAGTTGTGTGTAAGATTCATGTGATGTCATAAAATTTAGAAGTTGTGGGGTTTTGGCCAGGAAAAAACTTGGAACCATCAGTATTTGATTGTTTTAGACCAGTGTTTTTCAACCTTTTTAGAGCCACGGCACTTTTTTTTTACATTTACAAAATCCTGGGGCACACCATCAACCAAAATGACACAAAATGACACTCTAACACAGTAATACATATAGTTAATATGTTTTTAAATGTATTTATACACTCAGTGTGAAACCAGGGCCTGTTTCGATGAACACAACATAGATATCCTGGCAGGAATGGCAGAAAGACACAACAACTGTCTGTCATGGGAAAACTTTGGCCCTCTGGGTGCTTTGGACTTCAACTCCTACCATTCCTAACAGCCCGAGGCCCTTTCCTGCTTAAGTGGCTGAGGGGGGGGGGGAGGAAAAGGGCCTGAGGCTGCTAGGAATGGTGGGAGTTCGAGTCCAAAACACCTGGAAGGTCCAAGTTTGCCCATGGCAGCTTTCGATTCCATCGCCACATCTATCTTCAGCCTGTGGCGGTTTGAATATATGTGATTATCTACGTGATTTTCTACCTTGTCGCTATGATTATGATGCTGCTTCTTTAAATTGTCCGCAAACTGACTGTGTTATTGTGTGGTTCCCAGAACTGACATTGGATAACATCGTGAGGATACACTTTGTTTTTTGCACTCACTTCCGTGATTTCATCAGCTATCGCGAGTTTTCCGTAGAGGAGCGCTCTGCGAACTCGCTACTTCCTGGTTCGCAACTCCTCTGCTCTCTGTGGCGACCACGCCAAACTACCTTATGTAAGACTTATGATTTTCTCCAGCAGGATTGGGTACTTTGAATGTGTTTTTTTGCGTATGATTATGTATGATTAATTGTGCATTTTGTACTGTGACATAGCGGCGCTCCTTTAATAAGTAAGGGTATTGGAGTTTCCAATTTTCCACGGCACACCTGATGATCGCTCACGGCACACTAGTGTGCCCTGGCACCAGGGCCGGATCTAGGTAATTTTAAATGGTAAGCGAACAGTATTTTGGCGCCCCCCCCCCCCCACCAATCACACACACATATATATGTTGTGGGGGGGGGAGGCATAGACAAATTTTGGCCCTCCAGGTATTTTGGACTTCCTACTGGCTGTTTGGAATTGTGGGAGGTGAAGTCCAAAACACACAGAGGGCCAAAGTTCGGCCATGCCATATGTATATATATACACACACACCTTCCTTCTCACCCTTTCCCCTGCCCTCTTACTATTCTCTGTGTGTGTGTGTGTGTGTGTGTGTGTGTGTCTATATCTGTATCTATTCACCTTCCTTCCTTCTCAGGGCGTTTCCACACAGCCCTTTACCCCAGAATGTCAAGGCAGGAAACCCCACAATGTCTGCTTTGAACTGGGTTATCTGAGTCCACACTGCCATATATCCCAGTTCAAAGCAGATAATGTGAGATCTCCTGCCTTGATGATCTGGGGGCCCTTCCACACAGCCCTATATCCCAGAATATCACGGCAGGAGATCTCACAATATCTGCTTTGAACTGGGTTATCTGAGTCCATACTATCATTATTTAAACTAAATATTGAAGTGACACACCACCCAAATTATGCTTGGTTTTTGGCGAATTTTGACACACCATGCTCAAAAGGTTGCCCATCGCTCATCTAGTCCATGGACCTTCTGCCTTCATACAACAAAAAATCACAATCAAAGCACCCCAGACAGATGGCCACCCAGCCTCTGTTTAAAAGCCTCCAAAGAAGGAGCTTCTACTACACTCTGAGGCAGAGAGTTCCACTGCTGAACAGTTCTCATAGTCAGGAAGTTCTTCCTAATGTTCAAGGGGAATCTCCTTTGTTGTAGTTTGAAACCATTGTTCTGCGTCCTAGTCTCCAGGGCAGCAGAAAACAAGCTTGCTCCCTCCTCCCTATGACTTACTCTCACATATTTATACATGGCTCTCATGTCTCCTCATATCCTTATCTTCTTCAGGCAAAACATGCCCAGCTCTTTAAGCCGCTCCTCATAGGGCTTGTTCTATAGGGCTATCATGTCTCCTCTCAGTCTTCAGTCTGCAGTGATGTTCTTTTGACCCACCCTCCTACACAGACATGCTTCCCTGTGATGTGCGCCCTCTCTCTCTCTAAATATAAATATAAATGTAAATGTAATGTTCATTTGTGGGATTAACATAACTCAAAAACCACTGGACAAATTGCTGCCAAATTTGGCCACAAAACATACTAATACTAACCCAAGGAGGGACCATCGGTCAAAAAATTGATTTTGTCATTTGGGAGTTGTAGTTTCTGGGATTTATAGTTAACACACAATCAAAGACAACCATCACTCAAACCAAGGCTGAACTCTTGCAACAATTGAATTGAACCAAACTTGGCATATTATTATTATTATTTATTATTATTAATTCGACTTAGTAGACTGCTCTCTCCGGAGCTCAGAACTCCCATGACCAACATAAAATATTGAAAGGGTTTGCTTGGGAATTGACCTTTGAATTTGGAAGTTGTAGTTCACCTACACCCAGAGATCACTGTGGACTGAAATAATGTTGGATCAGGACCAAACTTGGCATGGATACTCAATATGCCCAAATGTGAACACAGATGGAGTTTGGGGAAAATAGACCTTGACATTTGGGAGATACAGTTTCTGGGATTTATAGTTAACACACAATCAAAGAGCATCCTGAACTCTTGCAAACTTGGCATATTGAACTCCCATGACCAACAGAAAGTACTGAAAGAGTTTGCTGGGTTTGGAAGTTGTAGTTCACCTACACCCAGAGAGCACTGTGGACTCATATAATGATGGGTGGGCCTCTTCCGACCCTCCCTCCGCTCACCTCAGCCTCCTCCTCCTTCCCCCCGCAAGCAATAGCATCCGTTGGCCCTCTAGGAGGGGTGGGGGTGGGTTTGGTACCTTAGAGAAGGCGGAAGTGGTGTGAGACTGAGGTGGGGCTTGGTGTTGATTGGCATTCCTGCCATATGAGTGCTGCCTGGAGGGCGGGGCCAGTGCCTGGGCTTCTGAAGGAGGGCAGCTCCAAGAAAGGAGCTTCCCTTTCCCCTCCTCCGTGATGTTTTGGGAGAGAGCCCGAGCAAGCGAGTGGAAGGCAGAAGAGGAGAGAGAGGGAAAAGTGCACGAGGCAGAAGGGAGGGGGAAAGAGCAGTGCGAGGGAAGAGGATGAGTGCATGGGAGGAGGAGCCACCAAGTCAGGGTTTATCGGACCGCAGCCTCCTCTCTCCTCCTCCCGCCCCACGTGCATTGGCGGCAGCAGTAGCAGCAGCGCCGGCAACAGAGGGAGGAGACACGCGGGGGGCAAGGGCCCTGCATGTGCTGCACCTGGTGGCTGCAGCCAAATGCGCCCTTCGCCATGGCCAGATACGCCCTTCGCCATGGCCAGATGTGTGACGCCCTGAGGCAGCCGCCTCCCTTGGCCTCCATTAAGATCCGCCTCTGCCTGGCACACTGGTTGGGAAACACTGTTTTAGACCATGATTGTTTGGCCTTGAGTGTGCATATTCATTTGTTTCTGATAATTTGCTCTTCAAACATATTACAGCAAACCAGAAGACAACCAACAGTGCAGCAGCTCACTTTAATGAGTAATTGACTGCTTTAACATTCTCAGGAGAAGGTACTGAAAGAGCCAGAGAAACTTACTATTAAGGTCTACAAAATGGGAAAGAATGACTAAATAACATTTCACGCTAGATAGGTGCACCAGCCAACTCAAAATCTTTACCCACAATTATTGTTATGTTTCCCTCTTTTTGGAGAACACACACCCAGTCTGGGAAAAAGAATCAGTAGAAGAGAATACTCATGTTTTAAATATGTGTACATTGCTTTCTGCCAAACTATGGATTCTTTCCAAATAAGCCATTTGTATGGAGCGGTGTATGTGTGTGGAGTGGTTGGGGTAGGATTAACCACCATATGTTTGTACAAGCTTCTCTGAAAGAACGTGGATTAATTTTAAGAGCAGCTTATTTGCCAATTATAAAGTTTACTTAAATGTGCTGTTCAGATGACCTCCAAATGCGATTGGATTGCTAGACTTCAAGAAACATAAATAGTTAATGAATATTGCAACATATCAGTTTCCTGCTCCAGTTGGCTGGGTTGTTAAATTGGCAGGAATTCAGGGGTCTACAAATGTCAAGGCATATGTCTCATGTTAAAGAAAAGAAAGAGAGAGAAAGAGAACTTCACATTATAAACATCTTCATAAAAACCATCAAATTTAAAGCGAGCTCACTCCAGGTGCTGAAGGCAGAATAAATACACAACACACAGAAAGCAATATTATAAAAATTGAGTTTTAAGGGGAATTATGTTTCATTTTGAATAACAAAGTGAAATCTAATCTGTAATAATGCAAGTATTTATCCAAAGAAAGAAAGAAATCTCTTTTGACATAACACTGCAGAATATGTCACTTAAAAACAAGTTAACTACAACACTCAAATCATCTTACTTTCTATATTATTAATTTTGAAGTGTAGGCTGAATTTTGCCATAGTGAACATAATTTATGTAGAATTTGGGAAATACAAACAAGATTTGCTATCCATATAATGGTTAATGAAATACTGTTAGGGCCCTTGCCGTAAGACAGTGTTTTTCAACCTTTTTTGAGCCGCGGCACATTTTTTACATTTACAAAATCCTGGGGCACACCACCAACCAAAATGACACAAAATGACACTCTAACACAGTAATACATATAGTTAATATGTTTTTAAATGTATTTATACACTTAGTGTGAAACCTGGACCTGTTTCGATGAACACAACATAGATATCCTGGCAGGAATGGCAGAAGGACACACACGAAGGTCTTGCTGGGAGTTATAGTTCACCCGCAATCAAAGAGCATTCTGAACTCCACCAATGATGGAATGGAATCAAACTTCCCACATAGAACTACCATAACCAAGAGAAAATACTATAAGAGTTTGGTGGGCATTGACCTTGAGTTTTTGAGTTGTAGTTCACCTATATCCAGAGAGCACTGTGGAGGGGAGGGAGGAAGACGTGGGATGAGTCTATGCAGTAGCGCCCGCACGGGTCACGTCTTCCTCCCTCCCCCCTCCCGCAGAAGCGGCAGTGTGAGCAAAGCGAGGCAAAGCAAGCAGAGCGAGGATGGGAAGAAGGGAGCCCAAGTGGAGAAGAAAAAGTGTTCGGCAGGAGGGGGAAGAAAGGGTATTGGAGGTTCCAATTTCCCATGGCACATCTGGTGATCGCTCACGGCACATTAGTGTGCCATGGCACACTGGCTGGGAAACACTGCTCTAGAGCAGTGTTTCCCAACCTTTTTTGAGCCGCGGCACATTTTTTACATTTACAAAATCTTGGGGCACGCCACCAACCAAAATGACACAAAATGATACTCTAACACAGTAATACATATAGCTAATATGTTTTAAAATTAGCTATATGTATTACTGGCGAATAGGCCCGTGTATCTTTAAGTGTGTTATTGCTGAATTATGTCACTGTTTTATTTTGCCACTGCTATTTTAACTGTTTTTACTGTTTTTATTATCTTGTATTTTATTGTGCCTTTGGCTCTGTGAGCCGCGAGCCTCCGGGAGTCGGCGGCATAGAAGCCTGAATAAATAAATAAATAAATAAATAAATAAAATATATTTATACACTCACTTAGTGTGAAACCTGGGCCTGTTTCGATGAATACAAAATATATAGTTATAGTATATTATAGCAAACTATATACATGACATCAGATAGATTAGAATCTAATTTTCCATGGCACACCTGATGATCGCTCACGGCACACTGGTTGGGAAACACTGCTCTAGAGCACAGCTTTCCAAACATTTCATGGTGGTGACACTCTTTTTAGACATGTAATTCGCAACATAGTAATTCAGTTTTACTACCACAGCAAAGGGTAAACCAACCCATTATAAGAGATACAGACACATACATAAATTGTAATAATAAAGTGTATGGTGACACAACACATCTCATGAAAATCTTTCATTGATATATTTAACATATAGGATTTTTTGCTTATCTAACATGGACTAGTTATATTTGTGCAACACACTTACACACTGCAGCCAACACACTAATGTGTCATGGCACACCGTTTGAAAAGCTCTATTCTAGAGTATCAAAGATGCATTCAATTGTGTCACATTTCACTCTCTAACCCAAGGGTGAACAACAACAGCAGTTCCACAGGCCAATTCTTCTCTCCCCAGTAGTCACAGAACTCCCTTTGGGCAGTGAAAGTGTGTAGGGGGAGGAATCTCAAACATTATAGTGGGTTTCCACCCAAGTTTTGCATTTTCTTGCTTTAAATGAGGTTCTCCCTGTATGCCCCCGACATCTGGCAGGACACTGCTAGAAGTCATTTAGGCTCTGGGGCCACAGTGAAGAAGGGAGCAGAGAAGACAGTTCCATCTTGTCTCCTGTGACATCAAAGTTCTTCCCCCAGTAACAATATAATATTATATAATACTAATATTATTAATGATGTATTAGTATTATGCTAATAATATAGTATGTTTTATATAGATATGACTTGTAAGCCACTCTGAGTCCCCTTCGGGGTGAGAAGGGCGGCATATAAATGTCGTAAATAAATAAATCTGACATTAATGAGAACTGGTACAAGATGTACTTCCGGTAGTATTATACCCCAACAATAATAGCCAAAATGAATAAAGACGCCTCCAACAGGTGTTGGAAATGTAATAAGGAAACAGGCACCTTCATTCATCAGTGGTGGGAGTGCAAAAGAGTCAGGAATTTTTGGAGAAATATCCATAAACAATCACAAAAAATCATAAAATCCAAATTCCCATTTAAGCCACAGACTTTCTTAATTGGAATTACAACAAGAAAGCTAACAGGAAATCAAGACCGTATGCTTTTTTTAATGAGCACAGCAGCAAGACTTTCGTTGGCAAGGGTTTGGAAACAAAAAACCATTCCAACCATAGATGACTGGACTTTGAGACTATTTGATATAATTCAAATGGATTACTTGTCACAAAAACTCAGAAACTCTACAAAACGAACTGACTGGTCAGGTTTCAAGGAGTTTGTACAGAGCAATCAATGGTCACACAATGAATATTGACTTTCTAGACATTGACTTTCTAGACTTTCTTGACACAGTAAAGAAAGAACTCGACGGACAATAAAAGCTAGACCTTAACTACAACCAGAAGCTTAACCCTCAAAGGACTATGGGAAGTCCCGGTCTTAAAGACTTTTTACTCTCTTTTTTTTTTTTCTTTTTCTTTTCTCTCGCTCTCTCTCTCTCTCTCTGTTTGTTTTTGCTCTGTCTTTCTAAAACTCTTTTTCTTGTTCTATCAAATTTCCTACTTTACTCCGCTTGCACATGTTTTCACCCTCTTTCGCTGTAACCACATTATAGAAAAATTCATAAATAAATAAATTTAAAACAAGCAAAATGCTTGATTTAACTCCACTCTCCCTGTGGCTGCTGAAATCGAGCAATTTATTGTTGAATCTTTGCAGCACAGCTTTTAAGCATACTTTGGGAGCTGTAAAAATGGCTTTGCGGAAGTATAAATAACTAGTAGGCTATATGTTTCTCACTCTTAGTTTAAACAGAACTTGTAGATATTGATTTTGTTAGAAAGTCATATTTTCTTTCTAGCTGTGCTGAGGAATGCGAAAGATAGATGTCCTTTTGTAGATGTTCTCTGAATTGCCAGGCATTGTTTTGTAGAATTTTAATTGTACTTGGATAGCCAGAAGACAGTTCTGGGAGATTTCCCTCAACCAAACATTATCTTTGTTTTAGATTCCAACTCTATGCTTTTCAGTCATCTATACTCAAATGCAGAATCATTCAGCAGTTATGGTTTCTCATCAGCGTGTTGATTTATTATTAGGCAAAAAGCCAGAGCATAGAACACGATCCGTGGAGTGACATGTCTTGTTTTGAGACTAAATTTAACACACAAGGAAAAGGGGGAGAGGATTATGTCAGAACTTATAATAAACCAGCCAGATGAAAATAATTCAAGCATGTCCCGTCTATTTCTCCTTTTCTCTAGAGCCATGTGAAGTTATGAATAGGTGGGTAATATTACTTTGTTTATTTATAGAAGATTTACCGTATTTTTCGCACCATAAGACACAGTTTTTTTCCTCCCAAAGTGGGATGGCTGACGCGGCGCTGGCTGACTCCTCCCCTGGCTCCTTTCCTTTCCCTCCCACCTTTTCTTCGCTCGAGGAAGGTGAGAGGGAAAGGAAAGGAGCCAGGGGAGGAGTCAGCCAGCGCCGCGTCAGAGCTGACGCGACCCTGGTGCACTCCCCTCTGCCTCCTTTCCTTTCCCTCTCACCTTTCCTCGAGCGAAGAAAAGGTGGGAGGGTTTTTTTTTCCTATTTTCCTCCTCTAAAATCTAGGTGCATCTTATCAGCAGGTGCGTCTTATGGAGCGAAAAAATACGGTATACCCTGGTCTTCAATCACAAAGGTTTCTAGAGTGGCTTACAATTACTTAGTTTGATAGTTACCTGGCCTTAGGCTTACAATCCAATAACATACTTTGTATGTCAATACTTGTGATTGCATCTCTGTTGCCTGGAAAAATTTGTTGACCGTTATAGGCAATTTGAGGGTAAGGTTTTGCAGTGTCCCGCCATATCGGAATTTGATGTTGATGAGGGGGGGCTTCCGTGAAGTTTCACCTGCCATATATGCAGGTGAAACTTCAGGAGAAAATGCTTATGGAACATGGCCATGCAGCCCGGAAAACTCATAGCAAGCCAGAAAAAAATACTGTTTTCCTTTACAGTTTATAACAATGTCCGCCCTAAGTTTTTACTCTTGATTTTTGCTGGAAAAGGTGATGAAGAATATAAATCTGTTACAAATTAGTACCATGAGAAAAACCAGACATGCAGCTGTCCTTTGTACTGGAACAGCCCACTATAAACTAAACAACTTTATCATATGGAACTATAATGTGAAAATATTTTAAAGTGATGCCAATATGGGAAGGTATTTCTTCTCTTGATCATTTTATTTTAGAAGACACTCAGTCACTCGAATTAAAGGAAGTGCATCAGAGTAGCTTATTGAATTAATTCCACGATAGATATATATATATATATATATATATATATATATATAAATTTTCATTTGGGCTTCAAAGTTTTAGCATCATAGATGGCGAAACTGTGAAAATTGTTCATATATACACCTTGTTTAACTCTTTCTCCTTAATTTTTATTTTACTTCATTCCTGGTGTTTTATCCCACTGTGTTATTTTTCTCTTATTGTTTGCATTTTATTGTTTTTATTGTTTGTATTTTTATTTTAGTTATTATTTGCCGTATGTATTTTACTTGTTTACTGTATTTGTTGGGCTTGGCCTCATTTTAGCCGCCACGAGTCCCTGAGGGGAAATGGCGGCGGAGTATAAATAAAGTTTAATAATAATATGTTTGTGTTCCCTTGATAACTGTACCTGTCCCTTTTCTTTGGATGCCTCCATTGTATTTCTAAAGTGCACAACTGAAATGTTAGATGACTAAAATGCTAGAAATGTGCAAATCAATGGAAAAGTTCAAGGGGGACACCATTCTTAGGTGGAGATGGAACAACCTCATTCCCCCGTCCCTGGCTACATCCCTGTTCCTGTTAAGACCATCCAAAATGTTCTTGACTCTTTTGCTTTGAAAAAGTGACACAATCCTTTCTTCAGTCTCCCAACATATGATCAGAATCATTCAGCAGTCATTATATCATAAGGAAGAGCTGGCAAAAAATGTTGGAGTGAAGGAAGAACAGTAGAATCTTCCAGCCTATCTATATATATAAAAATCTTCGTGTTGTCGTTCCACACTAAAAAACAACAAAACCACTGAATGCAGAAACACCAAATTTGGTCACTACACACCACACAAAGCGAGATATGACCAACACTTGAAAAATTGCACAATAACCCAGAAAAAAGCACCCAAAAACCCTAAACACCTGGGGAGCTACATTTCCCAGCATTGCCTGCGCCAAAGGAGGACAGCGCATGCGCGGAAATACTGCACATGCCTGCAAACCCCTCCCCCCCCCCAAAGCAAATTTTAAAAATCAAACCCATTGATGGGCCGCATGGGGAACACGCACTGCTTGCCCGCAACACAGACTTTGTTGCCAACACAACCAGGGGGTGGAGGCAGAACGGCCTGGCGGTGGGCGGGCCTGCTGCTTTCCCGGCCCAGTCACGGGGCTTTTTGGCCCGGGTGCCGCAAGCCCCGCCCCTAATGAGAAAGTGTGGGAGGAAGGGAAGAAAGGAAGGACAGAACGAAGGAAGGAAGGGGTGAGCCGGATATACTTCTTTCTCTCCCTCCCTCCTCCCTTCCTTTTTTCCTCTCCCATACTGCCAAGGAGGAGGCCTTACAGGCCAAGGTGAGGAGAAGGAGGTGGAAGACCCCCCCCCCGCTCCTTTCTCCCTTCTGGGGGTGCGGCAGCGAGGGGTCCCCTGAGCATTTGCAGAGTGCCAGTTCATGAAGAGGGTTGGCCCCAGGAGTTGAGCGGAGCTCCCCCCCCCTGCTCCTTTCTCCCTTCTGGGGTGCGGCAGTGAGGGGTCCCCTGAGGATGTGCAGAGTGCCAGCCCATGGGGAGGATTGACCCCAGGAGCTGAGCGGGGCTTCTACCCCCTGCTCCTTTGTACTCCAAAACACCTGGAGGGCAAGAGGGAATACAGTGCATAAGGACTTCAATAAAACAATAGCAAGGTCAAAATCCAAATTCTCCATGAATCGAACTGGTAAAGGTCTCCTACTGTTATCCAGTAGAGGCGGAATGGCCATCTGTCAGGAGTCCTTTGATTGTGCTTTCCCAGCATGCAGGAAGGGGGTCACCACAGACTATGCCATAGCAATGCATGGCCGGGTAAGCTAATTCCTTATAAACTGTTCAACTTCTCTTCTATCAAGGAACAGAGCTGTGATTGCTATTCAGCTATGGGCTCCCTATACAGTACAAGTCTCTTTTATCAAGTGTGCAAGAGTATATTATCCCAAAGTCACTGCTGAAATAAGAGTCAGTGTCTTCAACACCAAAATATATGGACCAGCTCTTGAATTACTGCAATCTGAAACTGAATTACTGAAACTCAAGCTGGTGCAAAATGCTGCAGCTCGCTAGCTGGCGGGAGCGCCGGCAAGAGAGCATATTACTCCCATCCTACAGCAATTGCACTGGCTTCCAATCGAGTACCGAATTGTCTTCAAGGTGCTGGTTCTGACCTTTAAGGGCTTAAATGGTCTAGGGCCGGTGTACCTGAGGGACCGCCTCACCCCATACGTTCCCCTGAGATCACTGCGCTCGGAAGAGCGAAACCTCTTAATGGTGCCATCAGTCCGCTCCTGCCATCTCTCTAGCACAAGGCAACGAGCCTTTTCAGTCGCTGCCCCGACGCTATGGAATGCATTGCCAGACCATGTCCGAGCCATGGCAGAGATCTCATCCCATTCCGGAGGGTTTGTAAAACTGTTTTGTTCAGGCTCGCGTTTGACTGAAGCCCCTGGACACCGAAACTGTCTGCTACCACTGTTGTTGCACTATTTTGCAACTTTTATCTTGCTGTTTTATGATGCATTATTGTTTTATTGTGTTTTTAATATGTATGTGAACCGCCCCGAGCCGACCGGGAAGGGCGGAATATAAGACAGAACAAATAAATAAATAAATCTATATGAAGAGGTCAGCATAAGCATTGTCTCAGCTGTCACATAGAGTTTTAGAATATCAGAAACAGCATGCCCAATTCTTAGTCCAACAGGAGATACGTGCAAGTATCTGACTAAAACATATGTCTCCAGCTGGGCTGGGATAAAAAAAGGCTTTATCCAAACATGATTTTACATTTTTAAGACTCTTCAAATAAAAAACAACAACATAGTTTCCATATATTACATTATCTCTTCCTCGGGTAAATACTTTATCCCAATGTGTTTTGTGCGGCATTACTGAAGATGTAGTACAGCTTTGAGCCATACTGCTTCTTCAGTGTTGCCAACTGAGATACTTCCAGCTGCTTTCAGCTATGGAAAGATAGAATGCATTTGTCAACAGTGTGTCCAAAGTGCTAATTCCCTCATCCCATAAACAGATGTGAGGTCAGAACTAAATATTCACTAAGAACACATTTGGTTCAACTTATCTATCGCTCAAGTTCATTATGGTACACGTAGTTCCAACTCATTTCTCATCACTGGCTGGGGTGGGGAAATGTATATAATAATATCAGGTCAAGACTAAGATGAACTAGTGCGATGTAGTAGAATATGGAAATTCAATGTGGGATTGCCTTTGTCTTCTGCCTTCACCCATATCATACATTGGAGCCCTATTTGTGGCAGATGTATGAATGTTTTAAATAAAGAAAATCCTTTACATCCCAACTTGCAATTAGGATGGTCTTCATTTTAAAGGATTCCAAAGGAATCGTGTTACTGGTGTGTGTGTGGATGCCGAGATCATCCGTTTTAATTGCTTCCATGGATGTTTGTAATGGATGTAGATGTTCATGATTATTAACTAAACTAATTAGTAACCATAATCATCTGACATATAGAAATGAATTACAAGAGGAAAGCAATTGTTCATATTTCTCTGAAGTTTCTGGTGCAGGCACAATAGAGGAAACAGAATTTTTATTAAATGTGCCAGAAATGTGATACAGGATGGCTTTGCTTTTGTTCTCATGTACGCGGGACGTATTTCTGCCATGAGTTTATGCTATTAAGTAACATCTGTATTATGTTTTACAGCAGTTGTTTATTTTGTTTTTTTCACACAAGCAGCTATATTGGATACGGTACTATTCTATGTCTGGGAGGATTTTAAAGTTTACAGTCAAGTTTTTATACTATGGAAAAATTGAATAGTGGTGTATTTAAGTTATTTGTTATGTGCTCTCTAATCATCTACATTTTGGTTGATTAGAACATGCAGCAAGCAAAACAAACACAGAATTTAGATTCTAAATTACAGTATCATAATATAAAACCTGCTTTCATACAAAATGTTAATTTTGATCTTTTATGACTCTTGGGCAACAAATGGATCTCTTTCAATAACAGCATTTAAAAGGACGTTTTAAGAATTCAGTACATCAAGTAATCCAATGGATTAATTATTTCATCATGTATCCTATAAACCAGGGGTGCTCATTAGGTAGCTCGCGAGCTACTAGTAGATCTTTGGGCCTCTTCCAGGCGATCTTCGGGCCTCACCAGCCGGACGAGGCACACCTGCCATGCGTGCACACACCCTGCGCGCACACGCACTCCTGCTGCTGGCTTCCGCTCTCGCGGTGCTTCTTTCGCCTGCGGGGCATTGCAGGAAGAAGGAAGCACGAGGCAGAGCCTCTCTCTCGTCCGGAAGCAGCTGGGCAGCCTCCGTTGCCGGCAAGACAGGCAGGGCGGAGCGCTCCCTCTGGATGTCCCGCCTCTTGCTTTCTCCTTCCTGCAATGCCCCGCAGGCGGAAGAAGCGCTGTGCGGGCGGAAAGCAGCAACAAAAGCATGCACGGTGGCGGGAGCGCGCGGGAGCAGGTAGATCTTTTGGACTTGGTTGCTTTAAGAGTAGCTTGCATGCTGAAAAAGTGTGAGCACCCCTGCTATAAACTAACAAATAATAAACAAATCTGTAAATATAATAAAAGTGAATGTTTGTATGCATCAGGGCCGTAGCCAGGATTTTGATTCGGGAGGGGCTGAGTTTGATGGGGGGCTGAATCTGAGTGAGGGGCGATCTACCCTAGCAAACCTTTTGTATCATTATCCCAATACCCAGGGGCGGTCTAAGGTAATTTTAAATGGTAGGCGAACATTATTTTGGTGCCCCCCCCAAAAAAACATTATATTGCCACCCCCCATGTAAAACAAATATACAATTATAATATCACAATACCATTAGTAGTATTATATTGTATCAATGTATATACAATATATTATACCATACTCATACTATATTATATCATAATTATATTATACTACATTACAATATAATTATATTATAGTATATTGACATTATAATATAATGTAACATTCTATTATATTATTATTATAAAATAATAAATAAAATTACTTATTTAAATAAAATTATCCTCTACTAAATATTTTCAGTACTCCTATAAAACTCAAATAACCCGAAATAAAGTAAAATAAAATATTATATATTACTATTTTGTACAATACCACTATACTGCAATATTGTTTGTAATATTACATGTAATATAAAATATATCATTATTCTATTGTTATATTGTATTTGTATTATATTGTATGACAATATTAAGCAGAACTGTATAATAATCAACAAGAAATGCAATGCAAATGCATCAAAATCAGAATATATTACCTACCACCCGACTCATAATTCATAGGAGTCTCCCATATGACCAAAATTAGGATCCCAATGTAAATGTAAATAGAAAAACAGCCAAAATGTTCAAATGAGGTCGAATACAGGCAGCGCAGCCTGGGCAAACTTGGGCCCTCCCTCTATGTGTTTTGGACTCCAACTCCCACAACTCCTCGTAGCCTCAGGCCCCTCAGGTCTAGACAGAAATAGTGCCGAAGAAAGGAAGGAGGGAGAGAAGAGGTCACAGAGGAGGAGGAGGAAAGCCCTTCATTCATTCCTTCACTTACACTTCCTTCACTGATTCTTTTCTCCTTCCCCGCAAACGCGCGCGCGGCGGAGACAAAGGGAGAGGGGAAGCACTCCCTGCCTGCCCGATAGGGAGTGCTTTGCTTACAGGCTTCTGCGCAAGGGAGATACTGGGCATGCGCGGAGGTTTTCGCGCATGTGCAATTGCTCCTGCGCTCAACTTCAGCTCCGGAGCAACTGCGCCTGCGTGAAAACCTCCGCGCGTGCCCAGAAGCGGCGTCGGAGCGCACAAGGCCGGGGTCAAAAAGCAGGCAGCTGCAGCACTGTCTGACGAACATCGGCAGGGCCAGGATGGCGCCCCATGCGGCCAGGATGGCGCCCCCTTCCCAGATGGCGCCCTAGGCGGCCGCCTACTTGGCCTATCTTGTAGGACCGCCCCTGCCAATACCCCCATGCATATGGGATATATTGAGCATGATGATTATGATACTGTGATTTTATATTATGATACTGTAATTTAGATCATGATATGAATACACATAACAGTTTAAATAATGTACCAGTAAGGCCTTCTTGCAGACCACCCTGAGAATTTCGGGGGGCTAAAGCCCCCCAAGGGCCCCCCCCCCCCGGCTACATGCCTGGTATGCGTGTATGCGGAGGGATATGTGGCAGCGTTCTGATTGGCTCCCAATTTCACAGACTACTGTGTCCAGCACGGGTGATGGATCTGGACCAAATTTGGCACACAGAACCCCCATGACCCCCTTTACGTCCTGGTGAGATTTGGGGGCGGACTTACAAAGGATGATGGGATTTGTAATACTTTCAAACGTTCGGTTTCCACAGACCACTGTGGCCCCCAGAAAGACCGATAAAGACCAAACTTGGCACACAGAGCCCCCAAGACACACTCTACATCCTACTGCAGTTTGGAGGAGGGTGGACCATGGTTGATGGGACTTGAAGTACCTCCACTCACTTCCTGAGACCACTGAGACCCTTACCCAATGGCTAATCAAGACCAAACTTGGCACACAGAGCCCCCATGAACCTCTCTATGTCCTGGTGCAGTTTCAAGGAGGATGGACCATGGATGAGGGGACTTGAAGTACCTCCACTCACTCATCAAGACTGCTGCGACCCTCATCTAAAAACTGATCAAGACCAAATTTGGCACACAGAACTCCCATGACCCACTCTACATCCTGGTGCTGTTTGGAGGGGAATGGACCATGAACGATGGGACTTGAAGTACCTTCACTAACTTCCTGAGACCACTGTGAGCCACATAAACAACTAATAAGGACCAACCTTAGCACACAGTGCCTTTCTCAAATAACCCGGGCACCGCCGGATCCCCAAGCTAGTGCTTAATAAAAATGGAAACTTTGCATGAACATTTGACTTGAACTTACAATAGCAGCCTGCAGGTAAGTCTACACTGGCTTAAAGACAACAAGTAAAATGGATCCCAAGTTTCTTCAAATAATATCAGACGGAGTTGTACAAGTGCTGAGTTTCTTCTTGTTTTTCCAGATGTGCTGGAGTTATAGGGCTTGCTGTTTAACATATTCAAAGGTATGAGGAATAGCGGTATAGTTTTTACAACATGTTAACTCCCATTATTCTGCTTCTGATTTGATAACAAGTAGTAATTGTTTTTCAAGTGAAGTATGAGCTAAGGATATCTTTAGACTTTTACCACTTCGCTTCATTTGAGCCATTTTAAGAATCACAAAACAGACTCTCAGAACTGTAGGATATTGTCTTTCTAATCAATTAACACACATTATTTTTTTAACATTCTATGTCTTCATTTTGGACATGGCTCTATTTTGTTGTGCCAAAGAAGACAGATAATAAGTACACAAGATAATTATTTACAAGCTATCCCTTTTAAATTAATTTTTACCTTTCAAAGGCAACTTTAGATTGATCAGTTGAAAGGGGTTGTTATATTAGATCAATGTTTTAAGTATTTAAAACTGATGGAATTTTGTGATCAGAATGATGTTAGAATAGGTCTCCTATTGATGGTGTATATTTGCTGCAAGGAATTCAGGAAATGTACACTTACCAGTTATTTTCTGCAGTAAGGTTGATAGTTCAGGCTCATCACAAAGAGATTGGACAAGGGCTTCTTTAACTTGTCCTTCGGCCTCATCTAATTCTTTTCCAGTTTTAATTTCTCCAACTATGGAGTAAATATAAACCAGTAACACAAGGAGATCTTCAGGAGTGTAATCATCATCTGTCCTGTTATCATGAGACTTGATGATAGGTAGCAATTGGTTCAAAACATTTGGTAATGGTGACTCTCCAATACTCTGAAAATACAAAAGTAGAGAAAAAACAGTGTGAGAAAAATATTTTACCAAGAAAATTCAAGAATTTTTTTTAGGGGATTGAGGATGCAGATATGAAATGCTTATACTGCTTCGGTTTCTTTATAACAGGGGTACTCACACTTTTTCAGCATGGGAGCTACTGATTAAAAAACCAAGTCCCAAAGATCACCTACCCAGAAATGTAAAACGTATAACTATTTTCTTATTTATTTATTTATTTATTTATATTTATTATTCATTTTTATGTACCGCTCCTTCCAGCAGGCTCGGGGCAGTTTACATAAAATGAAGTTATAAAACATCAACATTTCAATTTAACAACAACAATATAAAACAGAGCATAAAAATACATCCAACCACCCCATTTCTCCCACACTGCCATATTACCACACATATTATCAGCCAGAAAGTAAGAAGAGAGGCTTTTGAACTGCAAGGCCATTTAATACTCAGCAAGGTAAACAAAGGGGCATGCAAAACTACATCCAACCACCCCATTTCTCCCACATTTCCATATTCCCCAACATATATTTCTCAAGGAACAAAGCAAGCAGAGAGGCTTTGGAGCTAAAAGGCCATTTTTAAACATTAAAAATAAACAAAGAGACATGCCACAGAACAGTCAAGCACCCACCCCAAAGTAAAAAGACCGACCTTTGAGATGCGGTAATGAAATGACCCCAAAGCGTCCTTCTCCTCCTCCTCCGTCGTTGCTCCTATTTCCACGCCACCAGCATACATGCTGCCTCCAAGAGCTCACGAGAAGTCAGAGAGGCAGAATGGGCGCTTCTGCGCATGCGCGCGGGGCCAGCCATGCATCCAGGCCCGCCCCCCTTGGTCTCCTACGACTCTGAGTGGCTGGAGAAGGACGGAGGGAGGAGGAGGAATCCAAAAGAGGGGGCCCATTCTGCCTCTTGGACTCTGGAGCTTTTGGAGGCAGCGCGCGAGCGGGGAGGAGCAACAACGGAGGACTTCTTTGCAGCGTGCAGGGGTGCATGAAGAGGACCAACAGCAAAAAACCTGGTCAGGGGCCTGAAGATCACCAGGATGAGGCCCGAAGATCACCCTGGTGATCCCGATCACCATTCTGAGCACCCCTGCTTTATAACTTCCACTTCCCAATCCAGTTTGTAAACTACTTCCATTATAAGGCCACCTGTCTACCACAACCCCTACATTGCCTTCAAAGTGATGGTGCTAACCTTTAAGGCCTTGCATGGTCTGGGGCCAGTGTACCTGGAGGACCGTCTTTCCCTGCACATTCCCCAGAGGCCACTACGGTCCATGGATCGAAATCTATTGGAGGTTCCATCTCTCAAGGTCTGCTGCTTATCATCGACGCGGCAGCGTGCTTTTTCTGCAGTAGCGCCTGTTCTCTGGAACACCCTTCCTGAGGAGACCCGATCAGCAACTGATCTGCAGGCCTTCAGGAGGGCCTGTAAGATCTACCTTTTTCGACAGGCGTTTAATCTTTAATGCTGCATAGTCCACTCTGGTCTAAAGCTGTTTTTATGTTTTAATCTTTTACTGTGATTGTGTTGGTTGTTGTTGTAAACCACCCTGAGCCTTCCTGGGAAGGGTGGTATATACATTGAAATAATAAATAAATAAATTACCAATTTTCAGTTTGGTAACCCTTTCCATGCTGTCAGCATTTCATACTAGTTTGGGGGATTAAAGTTGCTGAAGTATTTTCAATAATTCTTTTTCATTTTTGGTAAAATTCAGACCTGCCAGGGAATATGACTTTTTCCAAATGGGACAAAAAGAGTACTGAAATGGTCGTTATTTCAAAAATATCTGTCCTTAGTCACAATCCAGCCTGGACACACAAAATTAAATAATTAGATTTCACAATCTTCTGTCCTACGTTTTCTTCAACTGCAGTTCCTGAAATCAGTATGACAATCTGCCAGGAAATATAGCCTTACCAAAAAAAATTTAAGCAGTGTTTCCCAAACTTTTTTGACCAGGGACTACTTTGACAAGGGACCACTCTCCAACATTAGTACCAAAAAGGTTATGAATCAGTTTTTGGTCAACTTGAGATTTAGTTTGTTTATTTCGGGTGCATCAATTGGCCAGGACTGTGAAACACTATAAGGTTTTCACAATATACAAGGATTGGGGATAATCCACTTTTTACCAGCATCACTAAGGAAGGAATAGAAGCGCTTTAATAGAAGCGCTACGGATCTTACATTGCTAAGTACTGGATAGAAACATATGAACTGGGAAAGATCCGCTTTAAACATATACCGCAAAAGGAAAATAATATTTTGAATAGTGAATGCTAACAATTATAGTTTCCTCATTGCGGAAGGGAATTATACCAAATGAATTGACTTATATGCTATGTGTATTGTGAAACATAATGATTGTTAATTGTGATTCATAACTATTATCCTGGAAAACTGTGTAAATGAATAGGAGAAACAGAATTTGATTGAATGATGAATAGAAAAAACATATGAACATATGATATGTGAATGCATTTCTTTTGTTTGTTTGGATTTACACTGTAAGCACCCCCACTTATATTAGGTTTCACAAGACCAGTCACCCTTATTGCTACATGGTTTCAAGAGGTGAGGCCATAGATCATATTTTCGTTCTTGCAGACCACTGGTGGTTTACGGATCACAGGTTGGGACCACTGCCCTAAAGGCACCAGATTGCTTCTGATCTTGGAAATTAAGCAGGTTCAGT
This sequence comes from Anolis apletophallus, assembly GCA_030556195.1. Taxonomy (NCBI): domain Eukaryota; kingdom Metazoa; phylum Chordata; class Lepidosauria; order Squamata; family Anolidae; genus Anolis; species Anolis apletophallus. The sequence goes on from JARBWK010000012.1 coordinate 21,736,327, forward strand.
CTTAATACGTGGATAGCAAAACCACTCCTGAGTAATCTATTATATAAAGGGGTTCCCGTCATGGACCGACCGTCCCAAACAGAGAAACCTTACAACGCAGAAACACCAAACTTGCCAACAGAAATAGGCCTCAAGCAAGGTATGTTTGTAGCAAAGAAACTTCCCCCCCAAAACCTAAAAGGCCCCCAAAACAACGAGTTAAAAAAACTACATTTCCCAGCATCCTCCGGGGCTGCCAATGACTCTCCCAGCCTCTACATTTTGACAACATGATTGGCTGCCAATAAGGGCAGATTTGCATAACTCCTGTACTGGCCAGCCAACATGAACATTCCGACCCATAATAAACTGTCAGAGGAGGATAAGGCAAAGGGCTGAGGCACAAACACAAACACCCAATTCACTTCCCACAGAAAATCACAGACCACGCCCAAAATTGACAGTAAGGCTTCATTAACTTAATTTCCCTGACTAGGCCTCACTTAATGGAATGCTGTTTACGCTCTGAATTGACAGTAAGGCTCCATTAACTTGATTCTCCTGACTACGCCTCAGCTCATTGGACATTGTGTATGGCCTGAATTGACAGTAAGGCTTCATTAACTTGCTGTTCCTGACTAGGCCTCAGCTCATGGGACATTGTGTATAGCCTGAATTTACAGTAACCTACCTTGGCACACAGAGCCCCTATGACCCACGCTACATTCTACTACAGTTTGGAGGAGGGTGGACCATGGATTATGGGACACCATAACTAACAACACCATAACTAACAACAACTCCAACCCTTACATACTCAGACTTCCTTGCATCTCCAAAATAGGGCACAGCAACGCGTGCCGGGTACAGCTAGTCTTTGTATAAGAAAACCCTATGAAATGAATAGGCCTGCAATATGTCAACAGGCAACTTAAAGAGGCATACACAGAGCGAGGATAGGTTAAATTTTGATTCCTTCATCGTCTCTGCTCTCCATCCTCTGTTAAAGCAACTTAGATATGAGGGCAAGGGAATGTGTCTCTCTGTCCTAAATTGTTTAGGCTGTTTCAACATTAATACCCATCTCATTGGAAGTCTGCAGTACGAAGTGACAGGTGACAAGTGTCAATGAATATAACAGTTGCTATAGGTGGGAGAGAATGTGATTTATTAGTATGGGAGCTCCAGCTTCCAGTTTACTAGTTTCTTTTAAATAAGGATTTATATTTGCAATTATAGCAAGAGTGAAAAAAACTTTCTACTGGCCTACCAAAAATTCCATGGGGGAAAAGAGATTGTGTTACAACCACTGCCTTAGCCCTTGCACCTGAATCTTCTTGGCTCCTGGTTAAAAGAAGAGAGTCACAGCTGTAGAGCCTAGCCCAGGCTTGAACTCCAAATGCGTTCACTTTTAAGAGCAGCATCTATTTCTGGCATTGAATAGAAATGGGGATCCATTGGGCCTTGGAACCAAGTTCCCAATCCTGGGATTGAAGAAACCTCTGCCTAAAACAGTTTTTAAAAGCATTTAGACCCTTATCTGTATACCTTTATAAAACGGAATGTTTGTATGTGTGTATGTGTGTGTGCATGTGTGTATGTGTGTATGCGGAGGGCGGAAGGGCGGATATGTGGCAGCTATTTGCATAAAGTCCTTTGATTGGACAGCCTCGCCACTCCAAAATTCTAAGGCACCAGACAGAGGGCATTGATAGCCACTGATTAACCAGCAACCCAGAATCCAGGCCTCTACATTCAAACAACAGGATTTCTTCCCACTGAGGGAAAAAAGCCAGCAACCCAGAATCAGGCCTCTACATTCAAAAACACAGGATTTCTTCCCACTGAGGGAAAAAGCCAGCAACCCAGAATGCAGGCCTCTACATTCAAACAACAGGATTTCTTCCCACTGAGGGGAAAAAATGCACCATCAGCATTCCCTCCCCACTTGGCTCTGTGAAAACAAAATGGATTCCTGTATTCTCCTCCCCCTCAGCTTTTAGAAAACGGCTGCCTGCCATGCACCCTTTTAAAGTTACCAATAGCAGGCCATAACATTACAGGCCCCAAAATAGAGTTTAGGGCAGGATGGCCGACGAATGATGGGATTTGCATCCCAATTCACTTCCCAGAAAACATTGTAGCCCCTACAAATCCCCTTCTCCCAGATAGGCCCAAAGAGGCATCCATCTTCCCTCTTCAACACAGTGTGAGAGAAAGGCAGCTTCTGACAGGATCTTTAGAACAGGCACTGTCACTCTACAAGGTAAGGCCCTACTTCACTCAAAAGACACAGAGAAAACAATAAATACCTTTCTCTAATGCCTTTTAATGCTTATATAAATAATTCTGGCCCAAAGCCCCTCACCCAGCCTCATTGGACCTTACTGCTAATTCCATGCAGGCCTTTTCCATTTTTACTCCTTTCTGTTTTACACCGGTATACTTTCACAGGCCAGGCGGATATGTGGCAGCCACTTTCACAGGCCAGGGCGGATATGTGGCAGCCACTTTCACAGGCCAGGGCGGATATGTGGCAGCCACTTTCACAGGCCACAGCGACCAGCGCGGGTGATGGACCTGCACCAAACTTGGTACACATAACCCCCTATGACATGACCCGTATTATGGGATTTGTAGTACTTTCCAAGACTTTGGTTCCCACAGACCACTGAGGCCACCAAAAAGGACCAATACAGACCACACTCAGCACACACAGCCCCCATGGCCCACTCTCGTCCTGGTGCAGTTCGGAGGAGGGGGGGGAGGACTGACAATGGATGATGGGATTTGTAGTACTTTTACACCCCTCTGTTCCCACAGACCACTGTGGCCCCCAACAAACACCGGGAAAGTCCACACTTGGCACACAGAGCCCCAGTGACCCACTCCACATCCTACTGAAGTTTGGAGGGGGACAGAACATGGATGATGGGACTTGCAGTACCTTCCCTCACTTCCCAATCCTGCTACAAACCTAATCCAATGACTGATCAACACCAAATCTGGCACACAGAGCCCTCATGACCCACTCTACAGCCTGGTGCAGTTTACTGTGAGACGGACCACGGATGATGGGACTTGAAGTACCTTCACTCACTTCCGAAAAACAATGCATCCCTCATCCATTCACCAATACAGACCAAACTTAGCACACAGAGCCCCCATGACCCAATCTACATCCTACTACACTTTGGGGGACACACAGAGATGATGGGACTTGCACTACCTTCAGTAATTTCATGATACCACTGCAACTCCCAATAATGATGGATCAAGACTAAACTTGGCACACAGAGCCCCCATGACCCACTCTACATCCTGCTGCACTTCTCAAATGACCCGGGCAGGGCCGGGTCCCCAAGCTAGTGTTTAATATAATTTTCAAGGAGATTATAAAATCTTATTAAATGAAGAAACCCAAACAGTTCTTTCAGTTCCAAAGTAAAATCAAACTGATATAAAATGGCTATATAATTGTTAAGGCTGTATTTTGCACACAGGCAAAATACTTCAATAGAATACCAGCTATTTAATGGTTTCGTTAATGAACTTCCCCCTTTCACTAGTTATTCCAGATACATCTAATGATAAACTGTAATGTACTCATTGTAAAAAAAAAAAATCTAAACACTACACACAATACAGCCAGCCTAATTTAGTATTTTGAGAATCGGACTATGGTTCTGGAGACCAGGGTTCGATTGGCCATGGAAAACCACTGGATGACTTACTGTCAGTCCAAAAGTTGGAAACGACTTGAAAGCACACAACAAAAATGAACGTAATCAAGCAGACAAGAAACGTGAAGAAAATAAAAAAAAATAAAACACAAGAATGATAAAAAAGTAATTAGGTACATTCACGTAAATAATTTCCGCAAAAAATCAATAACTGTTTGGTCATGATATGGAATGTCATTAAGGTGATGGGGAGGGAGAGGAATTTCACTTGGGAAAGGATTTCAGAGCCTAGGTACATCTGTGAAGTTGTGTTCTCCCTTTCATGGTAAGGCATGCTTCTAGAGCAGAGGTGCCCACACTTTTTCAGCATGCGAGCTACTTATAATAAAACCAAGTCAGAAAGATCTACTGAGAGAGAAGCAGGGGCGGAGCAGGGGAGGGGCGGGGCTTGGCACGGCCTGGCTCCGCCCCCCTCTGGCTTTAGCGCTACCACAGCTTCTCCAGGCTTGAGGAGGGTAGTGCCAAGCCAGTGGTGGCATAACTAGCCACTACTGACTTGGCACTACCCTCCTCAAGGCTGAAGAAGCTGTGGTAGCGCTTAAGCTGGGGAGGGTATGGGGCTTGGTGGGGGTGGGGCTTGGCACGGCCTGGCTCCCCCCCTCCCCCTCTGGCTTTATCGCTACCACAGCATCTCCAGGCTAGAGGAGGGTAGTGCCAAGCCAGTGGTGGCATAACTAGCCACAACTGACTTGGCACTACCCTCCTCAAGGCTGAAGAAGCTGTGGTAGCGCTGAAGCTGGGGAGGGGATGGGGCTTGGTGGGGGGTGGGGCTTGGCGGCCTGGCTCCCCCTCTCCCCCTCTGGCTTTATCGCTACCACAGCATCTCCAGGCTAGAGGAGGGTAGTGCCAAGCCAGTGGTGGCATAACTAGCCACAACTGGCGTGGCACTACCCTCCTCAAGCCTGGAGAAGCTGTGGTAGTGAAGCCGGGGGAGGGGCGGGGCTTGGCGGGGCCTGGCTCCTCCCCCTCCCCCTCTGGCTCCTTTATCGCTACCACAGTGTCTCCAGGCTAGAGGAGGGTAGTGCCAAGCCAGTGGTGGCATAACTAGCCACAACTGGCGTGGCACTGCCTCCTAAAAATAAAGCCTGGAGAAGCTGTGAATAAGTGAAAAATACCTACTTCCGGGAGGGGCGGGGCTTGGCGGGGCCTGGCTCCTCCCCCTCTGGCTTTATCGCTACCACAGCATCTCAGGCTAGAGGAGGGTAGTGCCAAGCCAGTGGTGGCATAACTAGCCACAACTGGCGTGGCACTCCCCCCCTCAATTACCTGATGAGAGAGCTGGGAGGGAGTGAATAAAATATATTTAATATTAAATTAAAATAAGGAGGGGAGGATGGGGCTTGGCATGGCATGGCTCCGCCCCCTCTAGAAGTGCCCCATCTGGCTGGGATCGACCTCCTTTGGTCCCAGGATCGACCAGTTGATCGCGATCGACTTCCTGGGCAGCCCTGTTCTAGAGTATATATAAGATACAGGAAATGCTCTGGCTGGTAATGGTGTTATCAAGGAGCAAGAAGATTCATACAGTTGAAGGTGATCCTTCTGGTATTCTGACCCCAAACTATAAAACACTTCAAGGTCCAGCAGCAACATGTTGAATTGCGCTCGGAAACAAGCTGGAAGCAACTGTATGTTTATCAATTAGGCAATCCCACATCTCTGAACAACCTGGAGAAAGCATTCTGTGCTAGTTTTACACTTCTGACCACCCTTCAAAGGCAGGCCTGTCAGGAGCATCTTGCATGTGTCATACTGGAAAAGGACTTTTTGGAAAGTCTGCTTACAAAGGCTTCCAGTAATTTTCCACTCATCCAGAATTTCAAATGAGGGAGCAAGCTTGCTTTCTGCAAGACAGGATGCAAAGCAATGGAGACTAGGACGCAAAACAATGGCTTCAAATTGCAGGAAAGGAGATTCCACCTGAACATTAGGAAGAACTTTCTAACTGTGAGAGCTGTTCAGTAGTGAAACTCTCTGCCCCGGAGTCTGGTGCAGACTCTTTCTTTGGTGGCTTATAAGTAGAGGCTGGATGGCCATCTGTTGAGGGTGCTTTGAATGTGATTTTCCTGCTTCTTTGCAGGGGGTTGAAATGGATGGCCCATGAGGTCTCTTCCAACTCTATGATTCTATGATTCTAAATATGAAAATAAATACTAATTTAGTATGAGACAATGGACACAAAGATTGATGCTCTTTGCCAGCCACACCTTTTGGGTAAGAAGACCATGTTATAATTGCACATAAAAATGTAGACTGCTTGTGACATATTCCTTACAGAGGGAGGTGCTTTATACTTATTTATTTTTATTTATTTACAATATTTTACCCCACCCTTTTCAACCCCAGAGGGGAGACTCAGGGCGGCTAACAAGGCAGCAATTCGATGCCTAATACATAAAATCGCCATAAACATTCATGCCATCTAATATTCCCTATATCAGCTGGCAGTGTACTCTAACTTTTGGTAATGGCCCTTTTCTTCAAATATATTCAACCAGAAGAAAAATCTGATCTGTCGAAAAAGGAATGTTTCATGTAAACAATGTAGCTGAAATTCAGCACAAATGAAAACAGGAACAAGCCAATTCCTTTTGGGAGAAGGGAAACAACACAGAGAAGTAAGACATTTGTCTCAACAAAACCTTCTAGCAGTTTGTCACTAACTAGCCACCACTCTTAATGATTTAGGGGTTCTTAGGGTTGTTACAAATCAATCAATTATACTGATTGAACAGCCCTTAAAATGCAAGATTTAAAAATGTAACTACCCGTGACCCAAATTTCCTGCTGGTTATGTTAGCCTCAGGTTAGCCTCGTTTGTCTTATCATCGAGGGGGCTGATAATAATAATTCAAAAAAGGTCAATTCTGAAGCAACACTGTGGAAGGTGGCTCCTAACCACAGCAGTTTTCTACTTATGTTACCTACGCATATTATTAGGATCAGTATGAAGAATTCCCCCTTGTTCTTCCCTATTTGCTTATTTTATGCTAAACTGGATCTACAGAATAATAAACTGGCCCTAAATGAGAAACAGTGATGTTAGCTTTCTGACTATAGTTTGGCAGAGAGAGGACACAATGGAAGCAATACATATTTTCCAAAGGAAAGCCACAGGATAGTTTTTCAAAATAATATGTTTCTTCACAGAACTGAGGGGGGAAGCATGGTAACAACCATTACATATTTTAACCCAGTGTTTCTCAACCAGTGTGCCATGGCACACTAGTGTGCCGTGAGCGATCATCAGGTGTGCCACGAGAAAAGATCCCTGCCCCCCTTCCTTCCCCCTCCTCCTGCCAAACTCTTGCTGCTTGGGGGAGGAGGAGGAGGAAGGGCCGGGTGGCGGTGAAGAAAAAGAAGAAGGGACTGGGGCGCCGCCTCCTTCGGCCATTTCCCCAACCAGCCTCTAATCCGCCATGACTCCAACCATGACTCTCGCCCCTTGCTTGTTGAAGCCGCGCAGAGGAGGAGCCCTGCCTACTGAAGCCCGTCCACCGCTCATGCTCCTCCTCTGTGGGAGAGCTGAAGCCAGGGGGAGGGGGGGCATGACACAGCCTGGCTCCGCCCCTTCCCCCCGGCTTCAGCACTCCCACAGCTTCGCCAGTCTTGAGGGGGCAGTGCCAAGCCAGCGGTGGCAGAGCCAGCACAATGCTAGCTTGGCACTGCCCCCTCAAAATTGGCGAAGCTGTGGGAGAACTGAAGCCAGGGGGCGGGGGCGGGGGCGGGGCATGGTGCAGCCTGGCTCTGCACCCTCCTCCTGCTTCAACCCTCCCACAGCTTCGCAGCCTTGGGGGGGGCAGTGCCAAGCCAGCGGTGGCAGAGCCAGCACAATGCTGGCTTGGCACTGCCCCCTCAAGGCTGGTGAAGCTGTGGGAGAACTGAAGCCGGGGAAGGGGGCGGGGCATGGCGTGGCCTGGCATATCCCCCTCCCCCGGCCTCGGCACTCCCAGCAGCTGCTCCCAGCAGGCCACCATCCCCCAGCCGTTCTTTACTGTGTTAGAGTGTCATTTTGGTTGGTGGTGTGCCCCCGGATTTTTTTAATGTTAAAAGTGTGCCGCGGCTCAAAAAAGGTTGGGAAACACTGTTTAAACCTATTTAAGGCATTTTAATAGTAAATAGCTTATTCAAATGGGGAAAAGACCACTTCGTGATAGTTGTGCTATTTCAAAGACTGTGTGGGAAAACTGTATTCACGTCTTCTTTTCCTCTTTCTTTACTAGATATAAAAATTGTTGTAAGAGCCCACACTTTTAATGTGGTGAATTTTGTGACACCCTTGTGCTAGCGCTACTAGAGAGCATGAAGCAGTTGGATTACCCAGTACCCTAATACAAAAAGCAAAGGGCTCTACAAGGACACTTGTTAACTGCCATCATGTTGACTTTAACTAGAGACCCCCAAGTCCTCCTAGATGTCGCAAATTATGGGCCATGGCCTCAATGATTGAGTCTCTCCACCCACTGACCTAAGCCTATTATCCATCTATCCGATTGCCTTCTATCTTACCAAGCATTATTGTCTTATCTAGCGAGTCATGTCTTCTCATGATATGTCCAAAATAAACAGGTTCAGCTTAGTCACTTTGACTTCTACAGAGAGTTTGGTTTTAATTTCCTCTTGGACCTATTTATTTTTCTTTTTGGCACTCCAAAATATTCACAGAACCCTCCTTCAGCATTTCAAATGACCCAGTTTTCTTCATAGTTTTCTTCCCTCTCCTTGGCCATACATAGAATTTTCTTTGTACAAGCTTTCATAGCTAACCACAAACATTGGAAAGATCCGTATTCAATTATACATCTTTACACTTTAGGACAGGGGTCCTCAAACTAAGGCCCAGGGGGTTGGATACGGCCCTCCCAGGTCATTTACCCAGCCCTTGCTCAGGGTCAACTTAAGTCTGAAATGACTTGAAAGCATACAACAACAACAACAACAACAACAACAACAACAACCCTATCTCATCAGCTAAAAGCAGGCCCACACTTCCCATTAAAATACTAATAAGTTTATATTTGTTAAAAATTTTCTTCAATTTAATTATTAGGCCTCGTCTATACTCTCTAGGCTGTGATATCTCCTGCTGCTCAATTGTTATATTGCATTTTGCTGTTTAATTGTTTTAACTGTTTTTAACTGTTTTTATGTTTTAACCTGTGGCGTTGTGCCACTGGCTCTGTGAGCCGCCGCGAGCCCCCGGGAGTCGGCGGCGAAGAAGCCCCAATAAATAAATAAATAAATAAATAAAATTGTTTTTAAGTGTTTTTTGCATGACAAATAAGATATGTGCAGTGTGCATAGGAGTTCATTCATGCTTTTTCCACATTATAATCCGGCCCTCCAACAGTTTGAGGGACTGTGATCTGGCCTTCTGGTTAAAAAGTTTGAGGACCACTGCTTTAGGATCTTGTCCATAAGCAGACAGCCACCCCATATCAGATAAGACCACTGTACTTCCTCCCTAACTCTTCATGGGGTTGTTTCTTGAAGGAATTAAACATACTTTATTCCAAAAGGAGAAAGTATATACAGTACATTTTCTCAAACCTATCAGTAAAGCAGAGACAGGAAAGATAAGGTTGTGCTACTGACATGTTTAATTCTTATTTCTTGGTTCTTTTACAGAGCAGTGGTGCTGCAAAAAGCCTTTGCAATCTCTTTCCTTGGCTCAAGGGTCACTCCCACCCACTTCAGGATTCCTCCCTTTTTGAGTGGCAATTTCCTGCCTTCGTTAAACCTCTTGATTGCTCTGGTTTCTTCTCAGTGAAACCTGTCAGATTCTGCTGTTGATTTTATTATGCCATAAATGGAAGGCTTAAACACAAACGACCCTTCTCTAGCAACAAATTAAACACCCGTAATTGCCAGGCGCTTTCTAAACACACACAAGGGCATGTGTGCACACATATGCATGCACGTGCACACTCACATATGTACTTTAGCAATTTTCTCAAGACTTATTGCTGGGCAATACATCATTATATATTTATAGCTAAACATGCATTTACAGCTCTTCTTTTGCTGTAGTTCATTGGTAGACCAATAGGAATAGGATGCTGACACTTTTAAAAAGCTCACAGACAAAGGACAAAAACAAGGGTAGGTTTTATAACCAAAAGTTATTGCCTTGTAATTTCTATTGTAGTCTGAATAATAAGTCTAACCACTAATTTGGCCACAAAAGCTTTATAAAACAGACACAGGTTAAGAGTGAATTGGTTTAGTCCATGACAAAGCCAGAGCACAGCAATACCTACACGATTTGAAAAGGTCCTGAAATAGTATGCAGATACTGGCTGTTAAGGGAGACTAGTTCCTAAAGGACAGAGTTGTGTGGCCCCTGACCCTAACCCCCCACAGTGGTGAAATTCGGAAGATTATCAACAAATATTGGAATCTTGTGGCAGACATCCCGGGACTAGAAAAACCGTCAATGGTGGCGTTTAAAAGGACTTGATCATCCATTCTACATTCAAGACTACTTCTAACCCCAGCACATTAAGCCCTGGAACGCGGGAGTGTGGGCATTCATGTAAAAACATTTGTCGAGACACCATTATTAGAAACATTCATGCCAACAAAGAAGCTCGCATACGCTGCTTCTCTACCTGCAATTCTTCAGGCCTCATTTACGCCCTCAGGTGTTCATGTCCCCGCCCATTTGGTTACATTGGCCAGATGAATCGTGCCTTACGCTTGAGGATTTCTGAGCATAAATCTTGTGTTAGATTGGGAAAACAAGATTCGATTTTATATTCACATTGCTTTCAGTTCAAACATTCACCTGATCAATTGAAATTCGCCTGTATCGAAATCATCAAAGTGGACTCACATGCAAATATGCACACAGCACTTATACGTGCCGAAAATTGGTGGATTTCAACCCTTTCCACCGAGTATCCCCAAGAGTTAAACGAAAATATATCCCTTCAATCTTTACTCCTTTAAGGATTCTACCTCCTCCCCTGGTGTTTTCAATAGTGACTTAATGATTTGTGTTTAAATGCATTGCTTTTCTACTGTAATGTGCCTTACTCCCTTGAGTATGTTCCGTGCTTCACTACTTACTGGATTGTGATATGTATAATATATTATGATACTATGTATAACTAATTCTATTACCGGTTTGGACCTGCTGTTTATTACCTGACCCTTTATGTTTATTGTAGATTGGTGGATGCCCCAATTGCCACATTTGTTATTACGGTTTTGATAAAGCGCCTAAGGGTGCGAAACGGAGAAAGAATTCTTAAGCTTCCATCAACCGGGCTTTATATGAACTTTACTTTGGCACCACTTGATATGACTTCGTTTTCAACCTGCACGTTTCAATAATGAACTTTGGACTGTTATTATGAACTTTGATTTATGATTCTACTATCCTCCGGGCCTGTATATTCTACATTTATGGACTCAAAACTATTTGTGGAAATTATTGAATGTACAAATTGAATTGTGGTCCGTGAGTACAACATTTAATGATTGAATTAATAATTACAATAATGTTTTGATATTCTTGGTGTTACATACTTTGTTTCAATATTCGGGTCTTCTAATTGACTAGTTCCTAAAGGAGCCAAAACAATGCATCCAAGGCTGGATGACTGTCAACAAGACTTCGTTTTAGTGGATGAATGTCCCCTTTGCTGTCTCAAGCCTATGAAAGGAGAAATGGTAGCACGGAGACATTTTTATTATTGTTGAGTTTCATTAGGTTTAAACCATTTATTATATCACAAAAGATAGAAACTCTACCTCCCCCCTCCCCCCAATTAGTTAATGTTGTTTACATTTTGTTGTTGCCAGAAGCTACTTGGAATATTTGGAGAAAACAATGAGAAGTTCAAAAGGAAAACACCCAGATATTAGCATGATTATGGGCTGCTATGGTGGGAAGTGGCAACAGATGTAATGCAATGCACTTGGTTTTGGTCAGAAGGCCTTAGACTGCTCTGTACATTGAAAAACATGTATGACACAATGCTCAAGCAGCTCCAGTATTGCTTTAGAGATACCATGCTTCTTGTTTACCATTGTCTTCCAAGATTTGACTGTTTTGTTTAATATTGTTGAATGTATCTCATTCATGAACAGAGATAAGTCTCTTGATAAATTCTTGGAAACTAGCTCTCTGGAGTTTGTGTGCTTAAGAATCAAGTCCTTTAATGCAAAAATATTCAATAATTATGCTTCAACAAAAGACCTGATCAAAATATCTTGTATTTTCTCGTACAATAGGGGGTGAAAGGCCTTTAAAGAAACAACTCTATATGGATTAGCTCTGTGTTAACGTCCAACTTTTGATTGATAAGGACTATTGTTACTTATCAATATTTGTACCTTTTGCTTTCCAGTTCTCAACCCATCGACTACAATTCTCTGCCTCTATAGTAGAGAATAGTAGCCAGTGGGTTGAGAACTGGAAAGCAAAAAGTACAAATATTCCAATGTACATGTATAATACCCTGCCTAATGAGGGAGAACCTAATGCAGCTGATAACATTTCATGATTAACAAACCACATTAAGTCATAATAAAATTAGTCCTTAAGTTAGTGCCACAACATGCTTTGTTATTTTTGCAGCAACCCAAAAATGCTTTCCTGAATTAATTTTTTTCCATGCAAACAAACAGTGGCAGTTCCTCTCAATACAAAAGTAAATATAGAAGGAGCATGCAAATGAAGAAATATACAAACACTAATATTCCATTCAGATATATCATTCAATGTATTGTTGCATATCGCAGCTCAAAAATAATTATATATCCAATATTTCAAAATAATTCAAAGTTTCTTCTCAAATATCATTACTTACTCGCAGGTGAGTGGAAACACAAAGTCATACGGTATAACAATAGCGAGGAGGGAAATTCCTCCAGGTGTACTCACACCAGATGGTCCCTGAGCGTCCAAGTTACAGTATATCCAAATCAAAAATAGGAAACAATATCCCAATCATGAGTCCACATCTGTAAATAATCCAGCTCAGTAGCGATTCTACCAGTGCTCAAAACGGTCGACGATTGGGACGATACCCGCGCTAAACCGTTTCACCCTCAGAGGCTTCTTCGGGACCGGAGACACGATCCTGGAGTCAAAGTGTTTCCCCAAATGGCTGAGCAGTGATATTTTTGAGCTGTGATATGCAACAATACACTGAATTATATATCTGAATGGAATATTAGTGTTTGTTTATTTCTTCGTTTGCATGCTCCTTCTATACTTTAATTTTTTTCCATGTCAGGAGCGACTTGAGAAATTGCATTAATTAATGCAGAAACTAAATTAATGTAACTACATAGCATACTAACACAACTATCATCCTTGAAAGTATTGTTTACAGACAGTCCCCAAATAACTAACAAGATAGGTTCTGTAGGTTCCCCCACCCCCTAAGTTGGATCAGGTACATTTTTTAGTGTTAACTCCAGCCAAAATATATATATTGCTTAATTTTGGATAGCACAGGGAAGGTTGAACACCCCCGTGGTGTTGTCATTTATAAGTTGGGTGTTTGTAAGTCAGGGTCTGCCTTTATTTTCAATGACCTAGCATGCATCTTATTATTAGCTGTGTTAATTGGATAGATGTAACATAAATTTAGCCAAGAAAGAAAGGAAATAAATAAATACCACTGAAGTGGTATTTATAACTGATTGTGAACATTTAAAGGGGAAATCAAGAAAACATTAAATGCCACGTGTTGCTCCTGCAAAGACCATGGATATGAGATTCTCCCTATAAAGTATTTCAGGGCTCGGAGTTCACACTCTCAATTTAGGCTGGATCTACACTACATATTCCATGATCTGATCCCAGATTATCTGCTTTGAATTAGATTATATGAGACTACATTGTCCGATAATCCGGGATCAAATCCTTGGATAAAGGCCAGTATAGATCCAGCCTTACGTAACAACCATATGCATTATACATTTATTCAGATACTGTTGTTTTATTGTCATCACACAGTCAAAAAAATTGTCACATCTTATTCAATAGCGGAGAATGCAAGTGGCTACAGATTGGATCGCAGCTGGTGTCTCTTTAAAGCCATACATGAAATTTCAATGCACCAGTCGCTTTTGTTTTTGTCCTCTGTCCCCTATGTTCCTGCTTCTTTCACTATTTTTTTCAGCAACGAAAATAAAATTAATGGTAGGTGGTCTCCTATCACTGTAAAAATGTGTTTTAATTAGCCAAGAGCACTGAAAAGGATTATTGTGCAAATACTGGCGAATCTTCAAACAAGAGCACATGCTGTCTATTTTATTCACAATGAAAAAGTTCTTAAGAGAGATTTCGATAAAGATTTGCCTCCCTCCTTGCAGCCTGCATTTGTAATGTTTATGTACGTGAAGGATATAAATCTTTTTCAAATGAACCCCACTGTTTCTCGAACCAGACTGCTTGTTATAAACTGCCTGTTTCCGTTTTGCCTGCTTAAGCAAGCAATGCCGAGCCTTGCCCTGGACATAGTGGAACTAATTTAATGGGTTCCAGGTTTGATTCCCCTCTCCCTCCTCCTAGCTTTTACGAGTACATTTTACACAGTGGATTACGGCTGACTTTAACAATGATTCATGTGATAAGTGGGGTTTGATTCAATTTGCCATTCCAGAAAGGCTGTCCTGCCAACAAGAATGCCACCAATGGCTGTCAAAAACAAAACACAATCCCAAAACGTAGTAAAGAGAGCTGACTTTTGGGGTTGAGTTGCAAAACAGGAGGAACCAAAGAGACTTAGAAAATGACTTCTAAATCCTTAAGGGAGACTAAGCCTTTTGTCTTGGTGGAAAGAAGACAGACCATTTTGCAAAGATGGCTTTATTTGACTTGGGAACAAGCCAACAAACACAGCGTTGAACTGGTTTTTGTGCAAGCGCGAGGATTTGTGCTTACTCTTCAAAACACAAAGCCCACTGCGGGAGAAAACAGCTAAACGACCATTCTTTGAACTGCCTAAGATTCTGCTCCTTATTGTTTCAACAGTAATTATCCAACAAAGACAATCCCAAAGCAATTAGCTACACATATTTGTGCTTCACCCAAGTGTATCCTTGCAATGCAAGATACATTAAGATTGAGGTTAGAATCACCAGCTTTTTTTTTTTTGAAAAAGCGTTTTCCAATTACTCAAGCACACACAGACTCATTGACTTTCTCCATAAAGTGGGTGCCTGGAGTGTTTAGTCTGCAAACAAATTTCATGTCAGAGCGAACTTTCTGCTCCCCACTTACAAACAACAGTAGATGGCAGTATTGCACTAAAGTGTTCACTTGACAAAAACAAGTTGCCAGTACTGTAGGAAAGATTGAGGATGCCTCTGTGTTATATTTCCATCTTGCCATAAGAATTTTTCAAACACAACAAAAATAATGTTGAACTGCAGCAAAAAAAAAAAATCTGGGTTTATTTTAAAGAAAACACGCTTTACACACACGGCAGAGAATAATAACAAATATATGTACTTCCTATCGCTTTAGACACACTATCCAACATTGGAAAGGGATTGGAAGGGAAGGGTTTCTTTTTAAAAAAATCAAATCAAAACATCAGGGCAATACACACTTGATTGTTCAAATAAAACATATCCTTTAAGAAATGGAGAGATGTTGTCAAAGGATTTTCCACTGACAAATGTTTACAAGTCCGGTACTTTTTTCCCCATATAATGGAGCTTTTTATGCTAGATAAGTCTTGGCAGAAGTCTTAAGCGAGGAAACAAACTGGCATTGGTTAGAATCGCCATCTCAGATGCTTTTCATTCCCTTTGGGAAAGTGCCCCCCCCCCCCCCAACAACCCTAAACCCTCATTGCCAGATCTTGACACTAGAATCAGTCTACTGAGGAATCTCTATAATGGACAAAGGGCATATGTTCTAGCACAAACAGTAATGCTTAGTCTTCTTAATTTCTGTAAAGCTAATTGGCCGATGGGATCTTTTTCCTAGTCTCAGATTCCCCAAAGCTTATGAATGAGGAAAGAGAATGACTAACGATTGCACAATGAAACCACTAACCTAAACCCATGAATGTTTAGTAAATAGAGAAACATGCTAAAAGAACATCGCAGGGACACAGAAATAATTAAGGAAACAAATACATTGATAACATTTGATTACAACAGTATGGCGGGGGGGGGGGGGGGCAATGATCTGATCTTGAACATTGTTCTTAGGCATTAGAAGCAGACAGATAGAAATTCTAACTTCAATCTAAAAAAAAAATACAAAGCCTGTTCAATAAACATTGCAATTGGAAACATATTAATTGAAACACCTTAGGATTATTATTATTTATTATTATTTCAATTATTTATAACCCGCCCTTCTCAAGGGGGACTCAGGGCGGCTAACAAAAGGCAGCAATTCGATGCCACATAAATAATCATGTTTTTGGATGTCTTCAAAAACAAAATGTAACCTTCATACTAAGAGACAACTGAGCAGGTTTCACCATTTCAGGTGTTTTTTCCCTCTCATAAAATATATCACATCAGCGCTGTTGATCACACTCAATTCTACTACTTCTTTCCATGAATTCCAAGAAAGCCCACTGGATCCTGGACCAGTGTCTGGTGGCCGTGATGGACTGGACAAGGGCTAACAAGCTGAAGCTTAATCCTGGCAAGACAGAGGTCAGTTGTGAGGCCGATTGGGGTATAGAGTGACAACCTGTGCTTGACGGGGTTACACTCCCCTTGAAGGCACAGGTCCACAGTCTGGGGGTCCTCCAAGATTCAGCACTGATGCTTGATGCTCAGGTGTCAGAGGTGGCTGGGAGGTCCTTCACACAGTTAAAGCTTGTGTGCCAGCTGCGATTGTACCTCAAGAAGCCTGACTTGGCCATCGTGGTCCATGCCTTGGTTACTTCCAGATTGGATTATTGCAATGCACTAATGGTGCAAAGGTCAGAAGCCAGTCTTCTAATTGGAGCTATTTATTTATTTAAAATTTATTTAGAACATTTATAGTCTGCCTTTCTCACCTGAAGGGGACTCAGGGTGGAGCACAACATATAAAGGGAAAACATTCAATGCCGGGACATAAATAGACTATACACATACATAGACATTAAAATCATTTATCTCAACATTAAAATCCACTGTTTAAAACCGTCTCAATCATCCCCATTGAATTTGTTTGGCATGGTAAGGTTTCCTATTGCTGCGCCTCTATTAAAGCAACTCCACTGGCTGCCAATAAGTTTCCAGTCCTAATTCAAGGTGCAGGTTATGACCTACAAAGCCCTAAACAGTTTGGACCCAGCCTATCTTTGTGATCACATTTCCCCTATGAACTGGCGCAGGCTCTATGATCTGCCAGGGAGGCCCTCCTCTCAATTCCATCCCGTCACAAGCATGGCTGGGGTGGACAAGGGAGAGAGCCTTCTCGGTGGTGACCCCTCAACTTTGGAACACCCTCCCCAGGGAGATTAGGCAAGTCCCCACACTGTCCTCCTTTTATATGTATCTGAAAACCTGGATGTGCCAGGTGGCATTCAAGAACAACTAGTCCCTAGTTATAAATGCCCAGTCCCTAGGTCGCCAGATAGTACTCTGTTTTGCACTTCATCCACTTCCCTGGCCCTATGGTATGCTGTTTGCACTATCCCTTGCCCAGACCTTTTATAGCTTAATCACACCTTTTTAAAAAAGTAATTTTGGTCATTGCTTATTGTTTAATCTTGCCAGAGATTCAATGCAATTTGTTTTATACTTTAATATTTAGTGTGGGTTTTTTCTGGGTTGTTGTAGTTTATGATGCAATTATTTTAATGTTATTGTTATTTATTATTATTATTATTAGATGTGTACCCCTTTTTGCTAATTAGTTGATACAAGGGAGTTTAAGTGCTGGTTTTTATCACTGGTGAAGGCCATGGACCAGGGCCGTAGCCAGGATTTTGGTTCGGGGTGAGTTTGGTCGGGGGGCTGAGACTGGGTGGAAGAGGGTTTACCCTAGCAAACCTTTTGTATTGTTATCCCAATAACCCCATGAAGGTGGGCTATAATGAGCATGGTGATCAGATCATGATATGAATAAACATAACAGTTTAAATAATGTACCAATAAGGCCTTCTCGCGGACCACACGGAGAATTTCGGGGCTGAAGCCCCCTTAGCCCCCACCCTCTGGCTACATGCCTGTCATGGACAATCAGACATGTATCCAAAATGCAAAATCATATCATTCGCTTTTGGCCCATTTTATAGGCTTGTTGTGAAGATGAAACTGTGTGTACAGTGCTATGCTCTTTTAGAGTTAGTGGCACATACATGTAATTATTAAATACATATGGAAGCATTACATACATTACTATACATCTTTGAACAGGTTTGTTGTTGTTTTGGGGTTTGTTGTTTTGCAATGATTAGTACTGTCAAGCCCAAGGATCTCTCTGGTTATATTATGGTACAATGTCACTACTATAAGTTCTTTTCAGACAGAAACTTAAAAAGAAAATAGTATTTTCTTGCATAAGTAGACAGCTGAATAAGAACATTTTTCTCAACTTTATGGTTACTGGGAGTAACAGACACAGACTAGATTGTTTTAAGAGATGATATGGCACAAGCAAATCTTCCTCATCACCGTTCCTATATCAGAGACTTATGACTAAGTACTGGTCACAAAATTTGTCGTATTCATTTACTGACTTCTATTACCCCTTGCTTCATTTCCTGGACATTGAAATTTAAGTTGCATCAGTGAGCATGAATCCTTCAAGGAGGATGCCTGGAGGCCAACTCATTAACAGTAGAGGAAATACAAGTGACAGTGATGTAACATACTCTGGGCAGGACATGTTCTTCTACATCTACTCTGACAAGCTTTTCGAGAGTGTTGCTCCTTTGATGATTTTTTTTTTTGTACATAGATCAGGTTCCAGAGAGCAACTTTAAGCAGCCCCAATCCCTCATGTCGGACCAGTGGGGCTTTTCAGAGTTTCCCCCTTGAGATAGCAGATTCTCATTTTAAGCTATTTTCGAAACACTTCTCAGGTTCAAACTGCCTTGTTAGAAATAGGAATGAAAGATGAAGTTTGAAAATATACACTCATAACTGGCCATAAAGCTTAAAGTTCTGGTAAAAATAGTCAAACATGTGTTATTTGACTTCTTAGCCTTAGATAGCAACATCATTTAAGATGCAGTTCAGAAGGGACCACTAATGGGTATATATCAGGCATGAGCAAACTAAGGTCCGGGGGCCGGATGCAGCTCCCTGGGTGCTAACCTCAGACTTTCCTCATTTTCCCTGTCCTCTTGGCATAAGGACACAATGGCCCACCAAATCCTCGTGACAAAAAGATGGGTGAAAAAGGCACGTAGCAGCTGAGAGCCCTATGAAGCACTCTCAGCTATTATATGTCTCATCCTCCTCCCGGCATAAGGACAGTGCGAGCGACCCCATTCTTATGCTAGGAGGACAGCTCGAAGAAGGCATGCAGTAGGCTGAGAGCCCTACAGAGCACCCTCAACCACTGCCTGTCTTGTTTTCCTCCCAGAATAACGCCAAGAGGACAGTGTGAGGATGGGGGAAAGAAGATAGGAAGGAGGATTGGGGTAGTCATCACGTGTCCAGCCAGCCTCCCAGCATAAGAATGGGACGAGCAATCGTGTCCTTATTCTGGGAGGATAACCAGAGGATGACCAGGGCCCAGCCCTGCCCCCTCCTGGCCCCATCCATTCCTGGGCTTTCCCCACACAGTGTGTGCCTGTCTTTTCCTGCCTGGCATGGCCCTCCCGGCCAGGCTCACAATGTGGCCCCAAGGCAAAAAAAGTTTACACATGCCTGGAATATATAGAAAAAAGATGTTTTGCACTCTTAATTGTGCAATGTCCCTAAACCAAAAGTAGAAGAAAAAGTTGATTAAACAATAGCTGTGTTGCTGAAAAGATGTCAACACAAAATATACATATAAAACACTAATCACTACTATTTAGAAATCATCCATCCAAACCAGTGATATTCAATATAATAAGACAAAAGCATGAATGTTATTTGGTATAGCTATGTTCCTAGGCACCTCCAGCATTAACTGTATGGAAATTTAGGTTTGAATATTCTAAGATCTATATATATAAAAAGAGAGAGTCCGTTTTTGACGCTTATGCACGGACACACCATAACACCCAGGCCCTCAACACCAACCACACACATTTCAACAGACCAACACCTACAAACGTGGCACAAAAAAAACCCAAAGCATAACTCTTAAGACCCCTAAAACCGGCCCCCAAAAAACCCCATACAAACCTATGGAGGGATCCGGACCGTGCGGGCCACTTTCACAGGAGGAGCTGAGGGACGTGCGCCCGACCACAGCAACGCTCTCCAACGCAGCCCTCCTCCCTCCGAAGGTCACTCTTCGGCCCACCCTGTGGCTGGGAAGTGACGAAGGAGGAGCGATGGCGGCGGCGCAATGGCCGCTCTTCCGGCCCCTTTTCGCTCTCCTCCGCCGCCTCCGTGCTGCTCCCTGAAGAGGACGACGAAAGGGGCCCCCGCACGATCGCTCTCCCTTCGCCCTTTTCTTCTGGAAGCGGAAGAGAGATCGCGCAGGGGCCCCTTTCGTCCTCCTCTTCAGGGAGCAGCACTGAACCGCCGGAGGAGAGCGTACAGGGGCCGGAAGAACGGCCATGGTGCCGCCGCCATCGCTCCCCCTTCGCCACTACCCTGCCACAGGGTGGGCCGAAGAGCGACCTTCGCAGGTCTCTGAGTCCCCCCTTGGGGGTTGAGAAGAGCGGGGTAAAATCCCGAAATAAATAAATAAGAGGGCTGCGGTGGAGAACGGTGCTCTGGTCGGGACCACGTCCTCCACCTCCTCCTGCGAAAGGGGCCCGCACGGTCTCTCTCCCTTCCCCTCCTCTTCTGGGAACGACAGAGAGGCACCGGAGGAGAGCGAGAAGGCGGCCATCAGGAACCAGAACAGACGGACAACGAAGACACAGGCAAGGTGACAAAAAACAAAACAAAAAAACCCCCACTACTGCACAAAAAAACACAAACCTACACAAATAAACACATACATAGACACCAATACTATATATACACACACATACAAATATATACACACACAAAACCACAAACACATATATACACAAACCCATACATTCACCCACACACACAAACACCCCCAAATATACACAGACACAAATAAAAACACACAACAATTAAACACACATACAGCCATACATACACAGAACCAAACACATATATACACACACACAACACACACTCACATCATAACATACCCTTACATACTTTTCAACATCTCCTACATAGGGCACAGCAACGCGTGCCGGGTTAAGCTAGTTTCATATAGAAGCTATAAGAACCAAGATGAAATTTTGTGTGTGAACTTTTCAACTTTGTTTTTTTTTTCTCCAGAAGAAGGTCCTACACAGGGTCTAATTAAAGGCACATTTCTGTCAAGACCTTCCCTGCTCTCTGGTTTTCATTTTAGACATCTCACTGTGTCAAAAGTCACATTGCAAAAGGGAATTCAAGTTTATTATTAAATCAGGAGCAGGATTCCCGCTTCCCATTCTTTCAGTAACATGCTTTTGATTTGGATTTTAATATTTTGCATCTCTAAATAAGATTGTGTTACCTACACCTGAGAACTGAATGCAAACAGACTTCAGGTGAAAACTTAATAAAAAGCTGGCATTGGGAAATATAGGGTATTCAATTATTGCTGTCAGTTTTCCATTCAGGAATTGAAATTATTTGCATAAAATAATTAACTAAGCAAATCTGGGCAAACCCAATCCCTCGTCCAATCAAAGTTCTAAAAGTATTTGAAGAATAGGCGAACACTGTAAAAAAAATCTATTTTTAAAAGGATGTTCAAAATTACTTGCCATTGGTCATCCAGTATTATTTTTTCTTTCTTAGACCTGGGTCTAGTACTACACATAATAAAACCAATATACTGTAGAATACAGCCAATAGTGGATAACAGAGAGAAGGGGAACTGCTTAACTTGTACTTTTCCTCTGTCTTCCCAACAGTTCTCAACATTAGAATAAATGATAAAATCAGGAATCTACTTTTAATGAATTCAATTCTCCCAGGGCCAAACTATATGAAAATTAAAGCATATTTGAGACATTTTGGAGAATGGTTATAGGTCCTGTAAAGTAGAAGCCAGCCAATGTTGTTACTACCTTCAAAAATAGCAACAAAAAAGATAAAGGATGGGTCAACTATCATCTGGTCAGCTTGACAATAATACAATAATACAAAAAAAGATTCTAGAACAGAGCCTGAAACTGAATGTTTATGAGTACTTAGAGGATAATGCTATGAATGCTAAAAGCAGGATTTTCAAAAAAACAAGTTACCATATGTCAAACTATCTTGTGTCTTTTTCTGAAAGTCAGAAGCTTTGAAGATTAGGGGAATGCTCTGTGGATACCTTGTTTTCAGTAAGGTTTTGATAAGGGCCTCCTCCACAGTATTCTTGCAGATAAGCAAGATGATGCTACTGCTAAGTGGATTTATTGGTATTTGATGACATGAACCCAAAGAGTGCTCCCTACCTAATCATCTTCATCAAAGAACTCTGCAAAGAAGTGAGAGTTAAGATTGCGCAGGGCTATGTCCTAGCCTAGCCTACTTTTAAAATGACTTAGATGCAGGAATACTATGGATAATTATCCGCTTTACTCAAATCTAATACTGTTTTCTTTTCTTTTTTTTTTGCTAAATTGCCATGCCAAAATTAGGGTGCACATTAGATTTGCATAATATGGTAATCTTAGTGCCAAGCCAAAACAAAAGAGGAAGCTGCTTCAGGGAGCATATGAAGCTCCTATTTGAGGAACGGTAACCTCAATGCTATGCAATCCTGGGGGAGGAATCGGCCTTTTTTGGAAGAGAAGCCTCAAACCTTGCCAAACTTGAGTGCCCACAATTCCATAGTATTGAACGAAGGCAATTAAAGTGGATTCATTCGACACCATAGATGCAACCCAAGGTTTTCTTTTCCATCGCTGGAAGTCTTGGTGTTCTAAAACTTTTGTGTTTAAAGAAGGAATTCTAAGCAGGCAGCAACTGTAATGCATAGCTTTTTGGCCAAATTACAAAGAGTGAACTTTCTTCTGATGCACATCACGTTAAGCCAGGGGTGCTCACACTTTTTCAGCATGCGAGCTACTCTTAAAGCAACCAAGTCCAAAAGATCTACCTGCCCTCGCCGCCACGCGCTCCTGCGCGCTCCCGCCGCCGCACGCACTCTCGCCACCGCACATGATCCCGCCGCCGCGCGTGCTCCTGCTGCTGTTTTCTGCCCACACAGCGCTTCTTCTGCCTGCGGGGCATGCAGGAAGGAGAAAGCACGAGGCGGGGCATCCAGAGAGAGCGCTCCGCCCTGCCTGTCTCACCGGCAATGGAGGCTGTACAGCTGCTTCTGGACGAGAGAGAGGCAGGGCGCTCCCTCCAGAGGTCCCACCTCGTGCTTCCTTCTTCCTGTAATGCCCCACAGGTGAAAGAAGCACCACGAGAGCAGAAGCCAGCAGCAAAGCGCGCATGCGCGCAGGGTGTGCGCGCACATGGCAGGAGCGCCCCATCCGGCTGGTGAGGCCCGAAGATCACCTGGAAGAGGGCCGAAGATCTACTAGTAGCTCCCAAGCTATCTAATGAGCACCCCTGCATTAAGCTAATAATAATAATAATAATAATAATCTTTATTTATACCCCGCCACCATCTCCTCAACAGGGACTCGGAGCGGCTTACATGAGGTCAAGCTCAAACAACAAATTGCAATAAAATAAAACCAAAACATAACCAATAGCACAGTAAAATACATAAAACATAAATACAATAAGCCAGGGCTGTCCAACTTCTACCGGCCCAAGGGCCGGTAGAAGGTCACTGATCACCTGGGGGGCCAAAGGGTCTGCCTCCGCCCCCGGCCCCTCCCCGCCCTGGCTCCGCCCCTCCCTGCCTCCACCCCGCCTTTTCCTCCTAGGAAGGGAGGGGGAGCCGCCTAAAAGGAGCAGTAGGCGGTGCGAAAGGTGGCGCGTCAGAGGCCTGAGACGCGCCGCCCCTCGCGCCGCCTACTGCTCCTTTTCGGCGGTTCCCCCTCCCTTCCTAGGGTTTCGCCCGCTTCTGACACTGGCGTGACGCTTTGGGAGGGAGGGCGGAGCCACGGGGAGTCCCCTCCCAAAGCGTCACGACAGTGTCAGAAACGGCGCATGCGCACTTTTTTTGGGATTTTATTTCCGGGAATTTTTATTTATTTTTTAAATAATTTTTCCCCGAGGAGAGGAGGGCCGCAGCCAAGGGGCTGGCGGGCCGTGTGCGGGGCGCGGGCCGCCTGTTGGGCTGGCCCGCAATAAGCAAAATATAAATGCAATATCCACAACACACAGTGACAATGAGTGGGCCGCATGTACAAGATAAAATACTAAAACTCGGGGCGAGATAAGAGAGGAGTAAATTTACGAGGGAGAAAGGCCTTCATACAAAGGGGGGGAGTGTACTCCATGGACAATAATGTTGAATGGAGCAATAGTTTAAGATTGTGTGACTACTCTCCAAAAGCACAACGGAACAGCCAGGTTTTGAGATTCTTTTTAAAGGTTTCTAAGGTGAGGGCTTTCCTAATCTCTCCAGGCAATGAATTCCAGAGTCCCCCGAGGAGAAGGCTCTCTTCCTTGTACCCACAAGACAAGTCTGTGAAACTGGTAGGGGCAAAGGGAGGGCCTCCTCCTAAGATCGAAGAGTTCGGGCTGGTTCATGGAGGGAGATACAGACACGAAAGTAGGCGAATCCCAAACCGTTTAGGGCTTTGTAGGTGATAACCTGCACCTTGAATTGGGACCGGAAGATGAACGGCAGCCAATGAAGCTCCTTTTTTTTTGGTTTCAGCGTTTTGAAAATTGAGGTGTGCATTAGATTCGATGGTGACTTACATTCAAGTTAAGAGGGTAACAGATATGCAGAATGACACCAAACTGTGAAGGGTAATTCGGGAAGCGAATCGACATGTGTCCAGAGGAGAGGAACTAAGAAAAGGTTTGGGAAACAAGCTCTTTTAGGAACAACTGAAAGAACATAGTATGTTTAGCCTGAAGAAAATATATGAGGAGTAATTTGATCCTCAGCTTGAAGTGTCTGAATAGCATTGAAAAAGGAAATATGTTCTCAGTTTGTGAAATTAATGAATTCAAATTAAAAGAAAGCAAATTCTGACTGATTCATAAAATTATATTGGAAGAGTCCAAACCCTTGTCATGCAGGAAAAGGACAATAGACAGATGGCCATCCAGCCTCTGTTGAAAATCTTTCCAAGGAGATGCTTCCACTACACTCTGTTCTACTGTGAACAGCTTTTGAGATCTGGAAGTTCACCTTAATGTTCAGATGGAATCTCATTTTCTGTAATTTGAACCCATTGCTCCAAGTCCTAGTCTCCAGGGCAGCAAAAAACAAGTCTGCTCCCTTTTCCTTATGACAGCCTTTCAAATATTTGAACATGGAGATCATGTCTCCCCTCAACCTTCTCTTCTGCAGGCTCAACAGACCCAGCTCTTTAAGCCACTCCTTGTGGGGCATGGTATCCAGACCTTTGGTCATTTTAGCTGCCCTCCTCTGGACACCTTCCAAATTATCAATATCTGGACTGAACATCAGGAAGAACATCCTTATTGGAACAATTTTTTATAGTCAAGTGGACTACCTCAGAAGGTGGTAGGCTCTCCTTGGTTGGCTGGATGGCCATCTGTGGATTCCTGCAATGGTAGGGGACTAAACTCAATGATTCATGGATCTCTCTGAACTCCACAATTCTGTGATTATGTCAGTGTGTTTGGGTTTGGGGGGGGGGGGTTGATGTGGGGGGTGGAGGCAGTTTTTCTTGAGAAAAGGCACAATAAATTTCAAGAGGGCTGACATTGCTTATCTACAGTTCATAAGAGGGGCAGGAGGAGGAGGAAGAAGAAATAATAATACAGTTTTTAGAATCAGCAACACTTGCCCCCATTACATGGCCAGAATCCACAAAACACAAGCAAAGCATTATTTTTACAGATTGTTCTGTTTACACAAAGATGACTTCAGTATTATTTTTCTTAAAAACAGCGGCACCCCATTCAGCTGTCCATACAGCATGACAAACTGCTTTTGAAACTGGGAGTTGAAGGAACAGCATGTGATATAGCATAAGGTCAGCAAGGTGAAAAGTTCCACAGAGTCTATAGGCTATAGGCCATGCCTGAAGTAGCTCCTAGGATCCCAGCCAATGCATTTTGGATTGGACAATTAGCTTGACTGATTCCTAGCCAGGTCAAAGGGAAACCATCTAAAATTGCTTTACAAATACAAAGATGGCAATCAAAACATATTATTAAAGAATAAAAATGTCAGGCAATCCTTAGGTATAAAAAGATATGAGATCTGTTGCAAGGCAGCATTTCTTAATTATGTGTTATCTTTGGAAGATTTCCAATTTCAAAATATGATTTGTACTAGATGTTAACTCAAGGACATTCAAACATGTCTTCAACCACAAAAAAATTAAGTATACTTTTTTTTTTGCAGATTCAACTGGATAATTTTATTAAAGCTCATTTGTATTATATACTTTTGAGAAACTCTTTAAATGTTCATCACATCAACTGGATATGATGATGATGCACAATTTAAACTGGTTATAGTGAATTCAATACATGATACCAATTATTAAAATGACTCAAAGTGTTCAATAAGACCATTATCCAAATTATTTCCTCTCTTTGAGACTATCCTATATGTTTCTAAACCCCAAAGTTTACCTAGACAAAATATGTTTCTTCTTGTTCAAGATAAAAAATTATATAGGTATGTATTATATAATGTTTTAATATTAACAATTGCTAGGTGTATTTTAATGTATTTTAATTTTAACTGTGTTTTCTGTATATACAGAAACCGAGTTCCTTTGAGACTAGCTATATGTAGACAAAAATGTTTCTTCTTGTTCAGTTAATATTATTTACATCAGTTAATATTATTTACATCACAACTGGTCAATTGTTTAAGACTTTCCCACTTTGGAAGATAAATTGAAATGATCAGAGGATGATAACAACAACACCTTTATTCTTATTCCCCGCCACCATCTCTCCAAAGGAACTCAGGGCGGCTTACAAATGGGACAAGATGTCCACAAGACATAAAAGCCAAAACAATCAATAAAACACAACATATTAAAATAAAAGCATCATAAAATACAACAGCCAAGATAAAACTACTAGATGTAACACAATAGAACAGATTACCATGGAGCTTCATCAGACCAAGTTGTGC
Source organism: Anolis apletophallus (assembly GCA_030556195.1). NCBI lineage: Eukaryota > Metazoa > Chordata > Lepidosauria > Squamata > Anolidae > Anolis > Anolis apletophallus. Next base: position 21,763,357 of record JARBWK010000012.1, read on the forward strand.
TGTCACGCCCAGGCACTTAAAAATCAAAATTTTGATCTGCCTTTCTCCATAACCTGGGGGACTGCGTGTGCCTTCTCTTTGAGGCTCAAGGGTCCCAGCAAACAAACCCACTTCAGGTAAAGTAAAACAGTCTTTTATTTAAGTCCTGAAGGAATTTGGTACAAATCTTAGTAGTCCTTAGCAGTTTCAAAAGCAAACATTCAACTTTCAAAAGGGGATGCAACAGCTCCCTTGAAGGCTCTCTCTCTCTCTCTCTCTTCCTTGGTTACTGGGATAAGGATTGCAAAATCCCCCTTTAGCCTCCACCAATGACAGGGAAAACCGGGGATATTCCCTGACCTTGAGTAACTATTTAGAAGAAGAGGATCTTTCCCTAAACTAACTCAGGACCAGTTTTAAAGGCAGAACTTCTGGAGTTGCAGATAGATAGCCCCAAAATACAGCAGGGAAGTGCAGGACTTCAGCAAGGTATAACTGGCTAGCTATCTATAAAGCAGCAAACTCAGTAAGTTGAGGTAGTACTTATGATGGCCTTTTCTAAGCTGCCCTAGCTTGACCAAGACACATCTGAGTCGTTCTCTAGCCTGGAGAAGACTGAAGAGAGATCTCAAAATGGAGGATGGTGCCTAGGAAAAAGGGTAGGGTTTTAAATCAAAGGGATACATTTTGCAGGGCAGCTAGCAAGTTCTGCAAAACTGGCTGCAAAAAAACTTGCAAACACCAGCCACCAGGGTGCAACTGAGCTGCAATGAACCCTGGAAAAAACGGCAAAGGATGCTTTTTCCTTTTAACTATGGGGCAATGCAAACAGACGTCTGGAAGACGGAACACAAGTTCAACAAAAACAATGACCAAGATTTCTAAAATGGGTATGATCACGCTATACAAGGGCTGGCCAAGATATGGTGCAAACAGAGGAAAAATAAAGTTATCGGAAAGAATACAAATTACCATGGAAGCTCATACTTCCTAACCTCTATGATTCTCAGTATAGAATCTACTACACCTAGACATACCAAAGTAGTCTAGATGTCCAGCTAAATCTCAACAAAAGCAAAGATGTATTGATTCAGATTTTGAAGATTTAATTAAAGATTCTAAAGATAAAGTTTTATTTCAGCAGTTACTAGTTTGAGCTTCAGCATAAAGTATGGCGATGTGAAGGTAGGTGGAAATGTGGATTTAGAGAGAAAATTTAACTGTGTCACAAGGAAAGATATAAGCATGTAGCAGCATTGCGGGAGAAAATTCAGCCATCCAAGGTCATATCGAGAAAAATTCTGCAGCATCTTTAAATAATAAAACACAAGACATCTTCTTTTTTTGCTCACAAAGCCTATAATGATATTCTTTTGACAAGTATAACCCCATGGAATTTTAATTAATTCTATATCTGTCCTACATCTCTATTTGCAAGCACAAGGCACATAATAAAATCAAAATTGTACAAAACAGTTATAATCAACACTTCAAATGTAGCATGTGCATAAGCATCATGTGTGCTATCGGAAACTAGTAGGATTAATCCTTTGCTGTTAAAAGCTGGTATTGCTAAAATAGCATGCCAGCTATTAGATGGCCATTTATTTATTTATTTATTTATTTATTTATTTATTTATTTATTTATTTATTTATTAACAGTATTTATATACCACTTTTCTCATCCCTGGGGAACTCAAAGTGGTTTACACAAAAATAACGGCGCCACTGAAGCTAAACTTGAGCTTGGCTGGTCCAAAAATGGCAAACTGCCCAATTATCCCACCTATACTACTTTTTTCTCTTTAGGGGAAAGCCAAGGTACACATGTTATACCTTTAAAAATCAAAACAAAAGTGGGGCTGAAATTAAAATCTGATGTTATTTAGAGCAGGACTCTACCACTACTAGGCAATGAGTCCTTCACCTAAATACCGCTACAAGTTTTTAATGCATTTTTCTGGGTCTCCAAGGGTCTCCCCAACTACTGTCCTACAGGACTGAAATAATGCTATGAGTCCTACTTCAAAACAGAGAAAATTGCAAAGTCTTATGGACCATGCAATTCAGAGTAATTGTTTGACTGGAGTGAAAAGAATTGTTTATTTGAGAAGCAATTATAATACTAGGTAGAAATGTTTTTGTTGGCACACATAAACTGTTATAAGGGCTGGAAGGCAATGGGTATAAATCCAGATATTGGTATGATTAGGAAAGAGCTTGTTAATAATGAAAATATACATTTTTAAATGTTTGCGTGCCTTCTTTTTTTCCTTTGCTCTTTCCTCATGTGGGATATGGTGTAACACGCTGCTATAGCTTTCTCATTAAGAGTTTTCACACAGTGCAAAACCTGCACTTTTCACAATGTTCAAAGACACTACAAATGATGTAAGCATACTTTATACGTCACTGATATAGTCTGGTCGAACACCATTGGCATGATCCAATCAGGCAGCCTCTAATCATGCTAATTCTGCATAACACAAGAAGACTCTATTACATTCAGAGCCTCTGCTGACTTCAGCAGAAGAGATTTAAGCCTGGAACCCCAGGTCTCGGCGGTGGCCAGGGGAGCTTTTGCACAGTTAAGACTCATGCGCCAGCTGCGCCCGTACCTTGGGAAGTCTGATCTGGCTACGGTCGTCCATGCTCTGGTCACATCCCAAATAGATTACTGCAATGCACTCTACGTGGGGCTGCCTTTGAAGACAGTTCGGAAATTACAATTAGTTCAACGGGCGGCAGCCAGATAACTGGAGCTACATACAGGGAGCATACCACCCCCTGTTGTGTCAGCTCCATTGGCTGCCTGTCCATTTCCGAGCTCAATTCAAAGTGCTGGTTTTGATCTTTAAAGCTCTATACGGTCCTGGCCCAGCTTACTTGTCCGAACGCATCTGCCGCTACGTCCCACCTCGTAATTTAAGATCATCCGGGGAGGCCCTGCTCTCGCTCCCGCCAACTTCTCAAACGCGGTTGGTGGGGGCGAGAGAGAGGGCCTTCTCAGTGGTGGCTCCCCATCTGTGGAACGCGCTTCCAAGCGACATATGATCAACACCATCCCTCCTGGCATTCAGGAAAAAAGTGAAATCTTGGCTGTGGGACCAAGCGTTTGCACATTAGCACAATACAGCACTTTGGACTGGATTTGTAACAGCAAGTTGATGGATATGGCTCAATGCTGTTATGGACGAAATACTGTTTTTAACTTAAGAGAATGTGTATGATGTGTTAATGTTAATTGTATTTTAATGTGTTTTAATGCTGTATGTTTTTGGTTTTATATTGTATTTATTATGTTGGCATCGAATTGTGCCTTTTGTTAGGCCGCTCTGAGTCCCCCCTCGGGGGTAGAGAAGAACGGGGTAGAAATGTTGGAAATAAATAAATAAATAAATTGCGTTCAATGTAGTAAAGATGCTACAGAAAATTGGGATAGTAGACTAAGTCTACTATCAGCGACTCCAGGCTCCTTGTTAGGAGATAAAGGAAGAAAACCCCACAGGATGAAAAGAAAAAGCCTTGGCTATGATTTTCTCCCACCAAAACAACCCCCAACAATTTACACCATATTTTACCTGCACAAGTAGCCTTTCAAAGGCTAGGAAGTTGTCCCATTTAGCACTTTGAGGATGTTTCATTGTCTGTACGACAGCCAGTGCAATTTGGAGAAGCCCACAGTGGTTCTCAAGAGCTTGAAAATTTCTTTTAAAGAGTTGAATGTATGAGCTGAGCTGTTCTGGGGTGACCCTACCTGTGAAAGAAAAATAATAATTATACATTATAGGCACCTCTGAACAGTATATAAACAAACAAAGGAAATAAATGTGATTCATGAGCAGCAAGAGAGGACAAGACATTTCCAATGTATTAAATCCCTTCTTCTAGAATAGCACTGGGTCCAGGACAGAACCCTGTGGCCCTCCAGGGTGAAGAACAACCATCAACGAGTATCTTTTGGCCAACCAATAGCAAATTCACCTAAGAGTTACATTGCCTAGTCCAGATTTTGTAGCTTGTTTGCAAGAATATCATGGGTCTTACTTGTTGAAAATCTTACTAATATCAAGATGTGCTACATCCACAGCATTTCAAGAGAGAGAGAGAGAGAGAGAGAGAGAGAGAGAGAGAGAGATATTAATCTGGAATGAATTGAAACCATGTTGTCTTTTAGTGAACATGGCAATTCTTCCTTAGAATGGGCATCTGACCATGCTTTGTTTCCCCTTTACAGGGTATAACAAATTCCAGGAGAACATGGTCAATCCTATCTAGGGATCCTGCTACTCCCTTAACCAGATTATCATTGTTAAGATCAGATCTAAAATAGCTGATCTCCTTGTTGCTTCTTCTACCTTCCAAGATAATTGAAATATTATTATTACATCTCTCATTTCCAATTGTGTCGTTATCTGTTCTGGGAATGCATCAACCAAATTCTCGAGTTGGGCTGGGAGTCCCTGTTGTTTTGTTTCCCCCTTACGTTTTAAACCGGGTGCTCACAACCTTCCTGAATGTAACGATGGATACAGCTGTTAACATCCCAGACATTTAATGCTGTTTATCATCCTTTCCTGTTTTGTTCTGTTTGTCAGAAAGAGATTATACCCCTCTATTGCAATCCTGAGAATCATCTGACTAGGTTTTAGTAAAGCCTATTATGTCATATTTGCTTTGATACGTTAAGAGTTCAGGTTCATCTTGTTTATTTCTCATTCTCTGTGCATGAGTGTAGACACATTTAAGACCTTCCAATTCCTCATAGTATACTGAAGTTTATGCTTTGCAGTGTCACTGGTTTCCACATGGATTAAAAAGGAGGGAATGATGGTCAGTGATTAGTCTTATCAGCCTCTTTGTTATATTATGAATTTTTGTGCCAGGAACACAACACACATTCTGAATATCCAGTCATGTGCACAAACCACTGATTTTTTCCCCCTCAGCAGTGACTCCTCTACTACTACCACATTTGTCCTCTGATGATTGACAGTGGCCACTCCATGTGCTGATTTTTCAAAGGCCTTGCAGGTTCTCTGAGGATTGATAATGTTGCTCTTGTTGGTGTCCTTCATCATCATCATAAGGGAAAAAACTTTGGATCAAATCTGTAGCTCCAAAATCATAAAATGATCCTTAATTTTTCTTCTTCTATGTTTCACGTTCCTCCAAATGTCTACCTCCTCTGTTTGGAACTGACTCCTCAGGGGATATCCCCAGTATGTTCCTCATAAAAAGTCAGTCTCCTAAAAACCCCTCTTGGTGGTAAGGCCTTATATGGACTGGGGCCAGTGTACCTACGGGATTGCTTGATTCCATATAACCCCCCGAGATCACTCCGTTCTGAAGACCAGAACCTTCTCGCCACTCCTAGTGTGAAGTCTTTCCATCTGACTTCGACGCAGCGCAGGGCCTTCATTGCCCCGGCCCTCTGGAATTCGTTACCATCAGAAATGCGGGCCCTACGAAATTTGGCTTCTTTCCGTCGAGCCTGCAAGACGCATTTGTTTACACAAGCGTTTGGAACCCTGTGACTTAAACATATTTTATTTACTGTTTTATGTATATCTTATCCTATGTTTTACCCATTGTCTATTACTGACTTGTGTTGTAAACCGCTCGGAGCCTTTGGGTCTACAAATCCAAATAAATAAATAAATAAATAAATAAATAAATAAATAAATAAATAAATAAATAATTTTGGTCAATGCAACCCACCTGCTAACAACTCCTAATAATTACAATGTTGCCTTAATCTAATGGCTAAAATGGGTGCTTGACAGGATTGAAACCCAGAAATGCAATAGTGTTTGGGTGTGTATGTGATCCAAGTAATGCCTCACAAGGAAAGAAAATAGAAGTTTGTCTCCTGCCAGGAGTTATTGGGCTCTTAATGCTTCTATCTATTCTCTCTCATTTAACGCAGAGTGAACAACTAGAGCAAAAGAAAACCATTACTGATAAGTTTCCTTCTGCATCTCCTAACTTCATCACTATGCAAGATATACATCATTTCCTGAATAAGCTACAGTATACTTTTTTTTCTCTCTTCAACCTCAAACTGAATTTTTTAAAAAGAGACACATCAATAACTGTTAGCATCCCAAAGATTTGTGAGGAAACAAGGAAAATTGTTATTAGTGTCATTTCACAAATCCTTTAGACTTTGTATGAGTGTGAATTGGTAGTGTCAGTATCTGTTTTCATATTCGTAGAAAAGGAAGATGTTCTTTTGGACTTTGTGTCATATATATAGCGCCCCAACATCATGAGGATTATTATTCTTTTAATCACAGTTCTTTTGATCTTTTATATTCAAAACTCAAACTTTTAAAGAAAATTCAGTGTGAAACATCAAACCCAAATGTAAGGTCAACAAAATATCATATATATCAAACTGACTTTTGCATGGGTAAAAGTTAACAGAAGGGCCCAACATTCAGCTCACAAACACTTAAGAAGCAACAGACCCACATGTGTTTTGAGACTAAACATTTGAACTTCCGGTCATGCTTTATTTCTTTTAGAGCTATGTCAAGTACATTGACATGGTGATTTGAAAATGTCAACTCGTATGTCTTGCACTGACTGTTTTCGCCCCGTTTAATCTTAGCAGTGATGATATATGGCATCTTACTCAAAATCTATTTTATTAATAAACACACTTGCACACAGTACTACCATCAGGACAGAGATCTTCTTTTATTTTCCTTTCCTTTCAAAGCATTGTTTTTAGAGAAAGTATAAAATACTTTTCCTGTTATCATATGCCTTCAAATAATATCTGGTTTATGGTGACCCTACGGTGAACCTATCATTGGCAAAATTTGTTCAGAATGAATTTGCCCTTGCCTGCCTCAGAGGGTGAGAGAGCATGACTGGTACAAGATCGCTTATGGGGAATTTTATGACTAAGTGGGGAGTTAAACTTTGGTCTCCTAGTGTTCCAGTCCAACACCATACCATACTGGCTGTGGGGTAAAATAACTCTCTCCCATACAGTTCGGAGAAACTACTCTACATTGCTGGCAGGACGCATGAACTGATATCAGATAAGAGTTTGGCAAGATGGTAGACATCAAGGTTTTGATCTTGGATATGCATACAGATCTGAAGTATCACAGTCCTGATTAGATGAGATGGGAGATGAGAACCTGGTTTTTTCCTGTCTGGGTTGAGCAAGTGTCCAATAAGTCAGATGCAAGGGGCAGGAAGGCAGCATTAAGTAGTTTATTATTATTATTATTATTATTATATTTCTCATTATGTGAAAGTATGGTGTCCAGAACAGAGATTCCACCATTCCCACTGCCAAACAAAAGGCATTTCTCAGCTAGTGGAGTGGCCTGTTGTTGGATGACTTCAATATAAATACCATAGCTCTCCTGCAAATATGGCTTAGAAGTTTTCTATGGGTCTCTCCCAACTGGAATCTGCTCCATTAAGTTTTCAGGGGATGCACAGAACTTGCCTTTCTGTGAAAAATTGAATGGATGAACTTTCTACAATATCATTGTCATATATAGCTCACTATTTGGTGTAGTTTAGACTTAGTGGGATTTGGACCTGAAAAAAATCGAAACGCCGCCTAAAGCTAGCGTCAATCTTTGCGGTGTAACAAGGATTTTCACTGTTTAAATGTAAAGAAATTTGCTGCCACCATTTATTTATGCTTGACCATGGACTTGTAAAGATGGGTGAGGAGACTGGTAAATTAAATGAAGTCATGGAGAGAGTTTTGAACCAAAACTTAAACAGTTTATTTCACACAACTGGGCACAAAAGCTTGGTTTGATACTTTATATAACTCTTCCGAAGAGGCACGACTTGAAAAGGTTACAAAGTTTAACTATTGCTATTATTCAGCTAGATCAGCTTCTAACTCTTTCAATACATAGGCACTCTGGCCTTTTACAGACACTTTGTCTATATTTAGCCCTCAGGCTTTACATAAAACCAGCTGGCTCAAGCTCAGCTCACTAGAACTGCTACAGGTCAGCCTCTTAGGCCTATTATACACTGAAAATTGTCATTATTGAAGACTAACTGGTGTGCAGTTTCAGAGATTCCACCATTCCTCAGAGCAAACAAAAGGCATTTCTCTTGACAGCCAGGTCCTGGGGATTCTTCTCAGAATTCTGAGCTAAATACTTCTGGCTGGCTCCTGCAAATATGGCATGGCAACACATTCCCCCAGGAGAGAAATGCTCCATTATCAGGGGATTAACAGAACTTGTGGTCTGTCCAAAAATTGAATTAATATTTCTACAATAATCATATTCAACAACAAAACAACACTACACATTTTGACTTCATTACAGGACCACTTACAGAACTGAGAACCCAATAAGAGACTTTGGCCCAGAAAGCTCGTAGATATGAATGGTATTCTGGAACATCTTTTGGATTTTTCTCTTGCTTCAACAGGCAATCCTGTCAAAGCCCAGCACAAGGGGAATGAACCAAGCAAATGACAAAATTGTATCTGAGCATCTACATTTAAAAAGCCAAATGATCTTCCCTGTTTTCTACAGGTAAGAAGAGAAATTGTTACTAAAGCAAACTGGCTGTAAAGTTCTGAGTGAGCCTAACCAAAAGAAGCAGATGTAATTTGAAGACAACAATAGCAACGAAGAATTTATTCTTCTCTGCTACAGTTACCGAATGCAGGTCTTTGAGGCTGTCAGACCTACAGTGCTGTAGCCTGTAATCAATTTACACAACATCTATAAGCATATATTTTACTTGGAAACTGTATTGGTAAGCTTCCAATGAAGATATTTCAATTTATGCAGTCTAGGGATATAAAAGAGATCCTAAAATATGCGGGACTGGTGCCTTTTTTGGCTTAAAAAACATCCAAAGTGACTGGCTGAATGGATGATGACACTGATAAATGTTTTTCTGTGACACTTTGTGGTCTATCCATATTCAATCATTGTGATTAAACAGCAGTAATATCTCTGTTTCACACAAAAGGACTTTTCTGAACTTTATCCTATCTGATACCATGACCACTGACCTACCATATCCTTTAAGTCTCAATCCTGCCACATACCCCGCCATTTAGTTTCTGCTTTTTGACGGCAAGAACGTAGTCCTAGTTCTGAATCAGCATCTGATATTGGGAAAACTGCATGATGGCGGAGGTTAATCCAGAGACAAGAAAAGGTGATTCTAGTAAGTCATATGTGAGATCACAGATCAGAAGCTTTACTGAATAAGTCACACACCATTCAAAAATTCAAATTCAGAATGTGAATGTATTCTGAGATTTTGCTCAGATTTTCACATTCAGTTTCAGTGGTAGTCAGAAATGTGTTTCCATCGTTGAGGCTACTGGGCCAATTGCACTTCTTACTGGATTTGTAAGATTGGTCGTAAAAACATATACTTGATCTATTGCCTCTTCTGGCCTACTTACTGTACATGTATATGTGGAGCTACCTTTGGAAAGTATTCGGAAACTTCAGCTGCAGACAACTTATAGGGAATATGCAACTCCTTTGCAACAGCAGTTTCACCCAATTTCGACTCGTTTCCGCGCACTGTTTAATAGTCTGGTGACCCACAAAGCCCTTTATTACTTTGGACCATCTGTCTGAAATACCATATTGTCTCATGTAAGCCTGCCTATGTATTAAAATTTGTGTATAAAAGAGGAAGACTTTTTTCTTGTTCCTACCACTATTAGAGACACGGTTTTCAGGGATAGGAGGGTGCTTTTTTAGTAACCAGTCTTCAACTCCAAAACCTTTTGTCAAGGATGGAATCTTTTCTTGGGGTTTTGGTGGACAGCTCAATGAAGATGTCAACCCAGTGCGCAGCAGCAGTGAAAAAAGCAAATTCTATGCTTGGCATGATCAGGAAGGGAATCGAAAATAGGTCGTCAAATGTTGTATTGCCTCTCTACAAATCTATGGTGAGGCCACATCTGGAGTACTGTGTACAATTCTGGTCACCGCACCTCAAGAAGGATATAACGGAACTGAAAAGGTACAGAAAAGGGCAACAAGAATGATCCAAGGGATGGAGCAGCTCCCTTACGAAATCAGGTTGCAACGCCTTGGTCTTTTCAGCCTTGAAAGACGGCGTTTAAGAGGTGACTTGATCGAAGTGTATAAAATCATGCATGGGATAGAAAGGTGAATAGAGAAAAATATTTTCTCTGTCACACAACACTAGGACTAGGGGGCACTCCCTAAAGCTCCAAGGTAGGAAAGTTAGGACTAATAAAGGAAATATTTCTTCACCCAGAGGGTCATTGGGTTATGGAACTCACTTCCAGAGGAGGTTGTGACAGCGGTCAGCCTGGACAGCTTCAAGGCAGGATTAGACAGATTCATGGATACCAAGGGAATCAGTAGCTACTGAAATGGACATCCAAGTGCCACCTCTGTGTTGATGGAGGCAGGCAGGATTTCCCGGTACTGGTTGTGGGGGTCGGGAGCAGGTGAGGGTTTTGCCCTCCTTTCTGCTAGAGATCCCTGTGTACAACTAGTGGGCCACTGTGTGACACAGAATGCTGGACTAGATGGGCTGAGGCCCGATTCAGCATGGCTCTTCTTATGTTCTTATGTTCTTATGTTCTCTTATCCATGTCTGCAGCTATAAGCCTTTTTTATTTTAGACTAGCCATCCCCTGCCACGTGTTGCTGTGGCCCAGTCTGTGTATATGTGTTTTGTGTGTATATACAGTATACTTGTGTATATATGTATATATGTGGTTTTGCGCATATGTTGTAATGTAATTTTGGGAGTTTTTTTGCTTTTAAGTCTCTTCTGTGTTTTTCAGTGTTTTTATGAGTGATGGTCACTCATTGGTCTGATAGATGTCTTGTGTCCAAATTTGGTGTCAATTCGTCCAGTGGTTTTTGAGTTATGTTAATCCCACAAACGAACATTACATCTTTATTTACCATATTTTTTGCACCATAAGGCGCACCGGCTGATAAGACGCACCTAGATTTTAGAGGAGGAAAATAGAAAAAAAATTTTTTCCTATTTTCCTCCTCTGATGCGACGCTGCTTCGCTCCTCCTCCTGCTCCTTTTCCTTCCCCCCACCCTTTCTTCCCTCGAGCAAAGGGCGGGGGGAAAAGGAGCAGGGAGGAGCAGTCAGCAGCGCCAGACGCCTCTTTTCGCTCCTCCTCCTGCTCCTTTTTCCTTCCCCCCCACCCTTTCTTCCCTCGAGCAAAGGGGGGGGGGAGCAGGAGGAGGAGCAAGCAGGAGCGCCAGACGCCTGACGCAACGCTGCTTCGCTCCTCCTCCTGCTCCTTTTCCTTCCCCCCACCCTTTCTTCCCTCGAGCAAAGGGTGGGGAAGGAAAAGAAGCAGGAGGAGGAGCTTTGGCAGCATCGCGCGTCAGACGCTCTGACGCGACGCGCTCGCTCCTCCTCCTGCTCTTTTCCCCCGCCCCTTTGCTCGAGGGAAGAAAGGGCGGGGGAAGGAAAGGGACGGACCAGCAACAGACCAGAGAAGAGGAGAGGCGGCGACAGAGGCGGCGGTCTCCAGACACTTTGGGTGAGTATATCGCGCCCCCCTCTGCTCCAGCGCCCCTCCCTCCCTGCCTGCATCTTCGCTCCATAAGACGCGGCTGATTTTTCTTCCTAATTTGGGAGGAAAAAAACTGCGTCTTATGGTGCGAAAAATACGGTATATAGATGGGGCTGTGGCATTTCAGTTACATTGCTGTTCAACGGGCTTTAGTGAAATGACACTTGACAATTCTTTTTATTTGTGTATGTTTACGTTCTGATTGATTGTGTTTGTTTTATTTAAATGTTATTACCAATAGTTTCCTCCAATGCGTTTTCTTGGGGAAAAGTGGGGATATGAAATAAGCTAGCAACTTTTTGGAAGGCAAGGCCATTTCGAATACATTGTGTGTAGCAATGCTTGTTATTCACTGGGGAGAACTGTAATGACTGTGTTTCGCTCAGTGATTTGACTTCTAGCCTTTCCTAGTATAGTTCCCAATAACATTGTGTGCATTCTGTAACCTTGCTTCGGGCCCATTGAAGCTAAAAAGCCTAATTAGTCCTCCTGAAGAACTAAGTCTAATTGAGCCTCCTGAAGAATTGCTAAAGGCAAGGACTTACTGTCTGACTGTGAAGAGGAAGATAGACAGCAACAGGCAAATATTAATACTATATGAAGCTTTCTGTGAGTCAATGACCAGAGTAGAATCATCTGTCCTTGTTGTTTTCAGATACTGTTTACTAGATTTGTTGTACTTGGGTATGGATTCCTAAGTAGTCAATGTCCTTGGAATTCAAAGTGTCACCTGATCACATGAAAAGCTAAAAGTGAGGTTAGGGTTATAACCAAGCATGTGAGTTCTGCCATTTATACCTGGAACTATGTTAGACCTTCACACAACAAACAGAGAGGTCTAAAGAAGAATTTGTAACCATGTTCAAGTGAATGTGAATATTAAACTCTCATGATGGGATGCTTTGTCTTGTTGGGATCCCTAGTCAATGGAGTTCTGTAAGCATGTTCAACCAAATGCAGCTACAAATGCAGCTTCAAAACTTCGCTCTTGGCTCATGAAAGTTAGTGGTACTACTGAGTGCATGGCAGTGTCCAGGAATGAAGATGATACGGTGGGATCAAGTTTCCATTACTCATGTATATTCCGTGTGTTTAGGCCAGTGTTTCTCAACCAGTGTGCCGGGGCACACTAATGTGCCGTGAGCGATCATCAGGTGTGCCGTGGGAAATTGGAACTTCAAGGGAGGGGGGGAGGAGAGTTTAGTGTGTTGAAGTATAAAAATCCTAAGAAACCTACCTCGATAAAAGCACAAAATTACAAACACCCCCCTCCCCACCTGTTGTCTACTTGGTCTCTCCCTCTCCATGCATTTGGAAGGCCCGCCTCCCTTTCCCCAAGTAGAGACCTCCTCTTGCCTCCTGGGGGTTCTGTGTGGGAAGTTTGGCCCAGTTCTATCATTGGTTTCAGAATGCTCTTTAATTGTAGGGGAACTATAAATCCCAGCAACTACAACTCCCAAATGTCAAGGTCTATTTCCCCTGGACTCCATCTGCATTCATATTTGGGCATATTGAGTATTCATGCCAAGTTTGGTCCTGATCCAACATTGTTTGAGTCCACAGTGCTCTCTGGATATAGGTGAACTACAACTCCAAAACTCAAGGTCAGTGCCCACCAAACTCTTATAGCATTTTCTCTTGGTTATGGGAGTTCTGTGTGGGAAGTTTGTGTCTTTCTGCCATTCCTGCCAGGATATCTATGTTGAGTTCATTGAAACAGGCCCAGGTTTCACACTGAGTGTATAAATACATTTAAAAAACATATTAACTATATGTATTACTGTGTTAGAGTGTCATTTTGTTTCATTTTGGTTGGTGATGTGCCCCAAGATTTTGAAAATGTAAAAAGTGTGCCGCGGCTCAAAAAAGGTTGGGAAACACTGGTTTAGGCAAACACATGGACATGGCTTAAGTCAGATGCAAACAGCATATGCCTGCTTGAAATAAGTTGCATTTTCCTTTTTACATCAAAAAAAACCAATCCTTATCTGTAGTCCTGACTGATCGGATTTTGAAAGTTGTATTTGAAATAGACATGCGTTTCTAATACCATGCAGTCTGTATCTGTTCATTGTGGGAAAGATCTCAATAGAAGTCGCCTTAACTTCGGCTCCATATATATATGAGCCTTGACATTTCTGTTGGACAAACGTCATTACAAGAAAACATCATGTTCTGAGATGGACTGATTAGTGCTAGAATGTCATGTTCGAAAATTCAGAATCCCAGAAGAGACCATGGTTTCTCTCCCTAGACTTTACGAATGAACGAGGTGTCAAAAAAGGATTCTTCAGAAATAGTGAAGGTGTCTGAAAAGATGTAATCTTTCATTCTGGACCTTATATAGAGTTAATTATCTCCTCTGGGACCAATTAATAGAGGAGTAAAGTTTGAGGAACTGAATAAGTGGCCTCTTTCCTGAGGATAGAGGTTCTGCCAAGTATGTATGTTAAATTCAGTCCAGTTTTTTCGGTGCTCGACTGTAACCTTCCCCCAGTTTTCAGCTGACAATCAACAATAAGTGGTTCCTTATGTTGCTCTCAGCACACTTGGGTTTCACAAACCAGACTGTGGCTGTATAACACATTTGCAGAATGCCACAACAATGCTAGCAAGTATTTGTTTTTATATTGCACTTTCAGTGGCCAAAGCTTTTCCTATAGTTTCTTGTTACTCACTATGGTATGGCTAGATGTTAGTGCCGCCATCTTATTTATTTATTTATTTATTTATCATTTCCTCATGTTGTAGTGAGCCCTAACTATTATTTTCATTGCTAGGCTCATTTGTGAGGGGTTTTTTATTTCGTCATTTGGAAAACAGCATATGAACACATAAAACAAGCATATTAAAACATGATTAAAAACACATAAAATTCCATTAAAACAGTCATATAAATCAACAGCAAACCAAAGCTGGTTCATAGGGGGTGGTATGACCAAGCTAGTGAGCATGCAGAGAGCACAGACTCAACAATGCTGGATCTGAAGGGCCACACTCTTGCAGGACCTCGGAATGCCCAAATGTGAACGCTGGTGTTTGGGGGAAAATAGATATTTACAGAACAGGTGCTGGGATTTTGCAAAGAGAGCCTACAAGACCACATGATAGAATTGGGTCAAACTTCCTACACAGAATCCCATGCCTTGAAGGGACTCTGGCATGAGCCTCCATCCCACCTCAGGTACACTGGCCCCAAACCATATAAGGCATGTTGCCAAGTCAGAACTCTCCCCTCCCTGCTAGGAGTCTCAGAAACAGCCTCTCCTTGGCTGGAAGGCCCAGCCAAATCACAGCAGAGAGTGGAGCTTTAGGTGCAAGAATTCGCAGTCTATTTCCAAAAAGAAAGAGAAGGACAAGCGGAGAAATCTTCAATCTTCTCTGCCAAAGGGCTTCCTAAGACCATCATAAATATTTTTTTTCTGATGGTCTTTGCTTGAACCCTCTGAAACTCTCTCAGGAGAGATAGGGGTCCAGACGTTTCAGGTTGAGAAACACTCCTGTAAGATGTTTGTCCACCCTTGTATCAGCCTCCTTTTCTTTCATTTTCTTTTTTAAATGCAGATGAGCAGTGGCTTTTGCAGTTTGGTGCAGCTGCCTGCAGGTCAACAGCAAAGGAAAGGAGTAGCTGATCAAGGCTGCAGCCCGGCACTATTTTAAACTAAGTATTTTGCCACATGCAAGTCACCGGCAACAAAAGGAATCAATCAGCCGCTGCCTTTGCAGGTCTGTGATTAATAAGGTAACAGAACAAGGAGGTGGCCTTCTTGCTGCCCTGGTCCCCTGATCGGCCACATGACCCCCAAGTGCAGAAATTGATTTGTTTGGTTCATTTCAATGCCTGTTTTTTGCACTCAGGAAAATACTATGATTTAACATGGTGTGGGATCCTATCACATCAGCCAGCCGCCACAGCACTTTACTTTACACAGAGTCCTGTGCTTGCACCACAGCCTGCTAAAGGGTTATTTGCCTCATTTGTTCCCAAGAAAATAATATGACTGGGGTAAGCTTGAACCATATTGAAATGAGGGCTTTTTCTTCAGGTAACATATAAAAATATTCTGGATACTTCCAAAGACTACTCAGGTCTTTTTTGTTTATCTCTGAAAGAACAGAAAATATGTTGGAAATACTCTAACAAGGTGTTTCATTTTGGACATTTACCCCCACCCTTTGGGTTTCACTGTACCATAACTGTATAGAAGGGGTGAGCAACTGGAAAAGGCTAGGGGTCACATTAGCCCTCTAGGACACCTCAGACGACCACCCCTCAACACTTCCCACACACAAAAAGGTGAGGACATGGGGGAAATATTCACCATGTTTTGGAGGCTTCTTGGACCATTATATAAGTAAGTTGAAGGTGAACCCGACGAAGACAGAGATCTTGTGGCTGGGCCACCCGGGAGGGGTAGAGACCCAGTTGCCGACGTTCGACGGCGTGGCTCTTCGCCCGCAACCGTCAGTAAAGAGCCTAGGGGTCCGGCTGGACGCCCAGCTGTGTATGGAGGCACAGATTGCCTGCGCCTGCAAGATAGCTTTCTACCACATACGACAAGCAAAACGTCTGGATCCTTACCTCTCCCGCTGCAACCTGGCCACGGTGATCCAAGCCACGGTCATCTCGAGGCTCGATTACTGTAATGCGCTGTACATTGGCCTACCCTTGTCGGCGATCCGGAAACTCAAGCTGGTGCAGAACGCTGCAGCACGTCTGCTCTCAGGAGCATCAAGATCTGCCCACGTGACTCCACTCTTGAACTGCGAGCTGCACTGGCTTCCTTCAAGGTGTTAGTTTTAACTTTCAAGGCCTTATATGGTTTGGGGCCAGTGTACCTGAGGGAGCGGCTTACCCCTTATGTGCCCAGGAGATCACTGCGCTCAGAGGGGCTCAATCTATTGATGTGCCAGGCATTAAGGTCTATAGACTTGCTAGTACGCGGCAGAGGGCGTTTGCCGTAGCTGCGCCAACCCTGTGGAACACCCTCCCCGAAGAGCTGCGAGCCATCCGGGACTTAATGCGGTTCCGTAGAGCTGTAAAGACCTGGCTATTCAGACAGGCATTTGGTCCATAACCAATGCCGTGTTATCAGCATCCTGTTGTGTCGCTGTCAGCATATTCTTACTGCCATTGCAGTTCTGCTGGAATTTGATTTTAACTGGGGGTTTTATCTGGTTTTATTGCATTTTATGTGGTTATCTGTTTTTAACTCTGTAAACTGCTCTGGGCTCCAGAGAGAGTGGTATATAAAGTCGAACGAATAAATAAATAAATAAATAAATAAATAAATAAATAAATAAATATATCTGCTAGCTAGTGGGTTGGTATGGCAGATATACATGATACTTCCCCTATCTGAATTCCGAAATCCCAGGATAAAAGGTGCACCCCATTCTGACTGGTATCTCACCTGTAAACCTTTAGAAAGGTTACACATAGTCCACTGGTCTCTGGCAGTTCTTTGAGAACGAAGATTCTTAACCTTCGAGCCTGTGCAATAGATTTTTCTGGTGGAGCGCAGCGTACACAGAACTGGCCTCACCCTTTAAACCAAAGGTTCGTCTGCCGGGCTCTAGCAAGCTTGGACGGTGGCAGTGAGCTCCTCAGGTCGTAGGTTTGGTTTGATTTTCCTTCTCTTAGGTTCACCTTACAGGGTTAGACGAGCACCATCTGCCCAGGTTTGAAATTAGAGTTTTCCTTCTCCTAGGATGGAAAATACCACATAGTCCACTGGTAGGACCCTAATGATTTAGTAAAGGCAAACCTCTGTTACCAAAGTAGATATGTTCCTCAGCAATCAGAATAGAACAGAATAACTTTATTGTCATTGTACATTGTAGAACAAAATTTAATGCTTTTTCCAGCACACATCACAAAACAATGCACCTATCCTTCCATGCTCCCGCCCCACCATACAGCCCCCAATGCCACATCAATGCAAAGCCATGGAGTTCAATATAGTTACAGCTGAGCTGAGCTGTCTCTCAGTCTTTACCTTTGTCACCCTGTACTGTCTGCCAGATGATAATAATTCAAAAAAAGAATATGCTGCATGAGATAGAGCCCCAATAATGCTCTGAGCTCTCTTAAGGCTGCGGGACCTATAAAGTTATCCCAAAGAGGAAAGGGGGCAACTAGTGATTCTCAGTGCAAAACTGATGGCCCTCTGGAGTACTTCATTCAGAGAAAAATTGGTACCAGCGGCAGAAATAGCATGGAAAAAATAAGAATAGACTCCATTACCACAAAAAAAGAAAAGTAGTTTAATGTATTTCAGCCAAGTTGTTAATCTTAGAATTGTCAATATTTGCAATTCATATCCTTGGCAATTCCTCCTTCTCTTTGCTGAATGTGAGGGGAAAGGCACAGACCTTTTCTTATTAGTAAATCAAGATTTTTTTAGAACATTGGCCCTTAAAAAAAAAGCATGCCTACCAGTCTCACAACATCCATATCGAACAGTGAGCAATGGCACTGGGGAAATCTGAATGATTGGCTAAATGGATTGCTATATTGTAATATCCAAACAGTGATTGGACAACTTGTCTAAAATAGCACACAGTCTCATTCATCCTCCCTGGTTTCTACTGGATTCTACAGGGAGACCAGAGAGGCTTCAAGTGGATGGAGAAGCAACATCCAGAGGCACCAATCAATACAACTTGCAGCTCTCTATTTTTAGAGACTACAATAGTCTGGAAGAACCAACTCAGATGTTAACAGGGTTTTTGCAGGGAATGCAATTAATACCACAGGTACTGAAAAATGTTAGTTACTAAAGTGTAATTCTTTAAAATGAAATATTTCTTTATAGGTTCATTGCCAACAACCTTTATCTCTTATGGATATGTAAAACAAAACTGTTAGTAGGATCTCTCTTATAAAGTGCCACCCAAATTTTTTTATTATTATTATTTGTTTCAACTTGTCTGTCGCCACTCCCGTGCAGCTCGGGGCGACTTACAGCACTAGAATACAAGTAAATACAGGTAAATTCACATATACCAAACAATGCATAGACCTAAAATACCTATAAAATAGAATTTTAAAAGTTACATATATATACAATTCATCACATTCATACTATGACTGAGGCAAGTTACGCAGGCCTGTATTATCTACAGTATGGTGCCCGTAGGGTTAACAATCAAACACCTGTTTGAACAGTAGAGTTTTGCAGCCCTTTCTGAAGGCCAGCAAACTGGGCAAGGTGTGAACCTCGGGCAGGAGAGCATTCCAGAGAGTTGGCGCGATCACGCGGAATGCTCTCCTCCTTGTTGCGGTCATGTGGAAACTTCTGCAACTCGGGATCTCTAGGGGGTTGTGTGTCTCTGAACACAGTGGTCTGGAGGGACAATATGGGGAGAGGCGGTCCCTTACGTACACTGGCCCCAGACCATTCAAGGCCTTAAAGGTTAGTACCAACACTTTGAAGGTGATTCGGAATTCTATTGGAAGCCAGTGCAGTTCGCGCAGGATAGGCGTGATGTGGCAGCATGTTGGTGAGCCTGCCAGCAATCGCGCTGCAGCGTTCTGCACCAGCTTGAGTTTCCGGATCACGGACAGAGGAAGGCCAATGTATAGAGTGTTACAGTAGTCTAGTCTCGAGATAACCGTGGCTTGGACCACTGTAGCTAGGTCGTGACGGGACAGGTAGGGGGCCAGCTTCCTCGCCTGGCGGAGATGGATTTTAGAAAATAAAATGGGTTTTAGAAAATATGGACAATGACCAGAACAACTAAAACATTCATCTTTGCACTTTGACTCAATGGGCAAAATGTATTTTAAAAAATTATAGTATCTCCGAATATTGAATGTATGTATAATATTTTACTAAGAACACTAATCGTTTCTCTTTAATTGTGCCTATATTAAGTTTCATTGCGCCTAGATTAACTTTGTTTAAAAATAAACAAATCGATTGCCAGGCAAGTTAAAATACTTGGCTCTGAATTCATGTTAAAATATCTGAACTTCATATCTTCCAACAAAAAGTTTGAGTTTAGAGATACAGCATTGTCCCAAAAGACACACATACACATACAAAAAGGCCATTGTCCGCCAACTTCCTTGCTGCAAGAGACAGTAAGGCCAGCCAAATGGTGCCACAACCATATGCCAGACTCAGCCTAATATGCAAACACAGCACACTATCAATTTATTTAAACTTGTATGTTTTTTAAAGAACAGTGTTTCCAGGAATTTTTTAACACTTTGTAAGGATAAGTGAGAAATGATAAAGCGAAATGATGCAATTCTGGTAACTCTTACAAATGTGTCAGTACAGATTTCTGATCTAATGGCAGTGCCCCAATCTCAGTTTTAGCTCTTGGCTTACAACTGAACTTTAAGATTAGAAACATCATAAAAGCAATGCTTTCATCAGCTGGAAAGCTGGATCAACATAAAGTCGAAGAAATAGATCCAGTTGATCATCATTTGAGGGCAACATGAACACTTGAGTATATAACTTACATCCCGTGAGCTGTTTATCGTGGCTGTATTGAATCCATTCACAGTGGAGGCTGGATTTACATTGCCCTATATTCCAGGATCTGATCCCAGATTATCTGCTTATCCTAGATATATGGCAGTGGAAACTCATATAATCAGATCTGAGATGACGGCAGAGTAGGAAGTTTCTTTAGTGATAAGAAAATTGAGCTCTTACCCCAATTAATGATATAAAATTAGAGCAGTTTAATTCTGCTCTAATTTCAGAATTAATTATATGAAATTAGAGCAGTTCAAATTTGGGAACCTACACATCAAATGTTTTTCTTTGAAAAGTATTTAAAGAATTTTAATTTTAAAAGAACTCCAAAGTTGTTGTGTTGTCACTTAGTTCTGCACAGATATGCAGAGGTCTCTCTACGGGGCCTTCCAGACAGCCCTATATCCCAGAATATCAAGGCAGAAAATCCCACAATATCGGCTTTGAACGAGGTTATCTGAGTCCACACTCAGATAATATGGGATTTTCTGCCTTGATATTTTGAGATAAAAGGATGTGTGGAAGGGCCCTGAAAGTGATCCATCCCTTCTCCGGTAGCTTGCAAGATGGGAAGGAAGAGACAGTAAGAGGAAGAAGCGGCAGAAAGAGAAGAAAGGGAAGGTTAGTGGCAGTGGAACACTGAATGCACTCTGGTTTACCATCTCAATTTCAAAAGAGTTACCTAAGTGCTTAAACCTACTTTGATTCAAGGGTTAAGAACTTTATACTTGGGGTTTCAGCTATTTTGGTCTCTGCCTTTGTCTATCACAGGGTTTGGCCCTTCCCCATACCAGCAACTACCTCCTGACAAACCACCCTGGAGACAATGCAGTCCATCCCTGTAATATTCCTGAATCAATTAGGCCCCTTCTACACTGCCATACTGTACAATCAAGACTATCAAAGCAGACAATCTACATTATCTACTTTGAACTGAATGATATGAGTCTACACTGCCCTATAATCCAGTTCAAAGCAGATAATCTGGGTTTTATATGACAGCATAGAAAGTGCCCCAGTGAGTTTGAGTGGCCAAGTGGGAATTCTCAGTACTTCTTTGTAAAGTTCAAATCAAGGTTGTATATCTTCCATGCTTTACGATAATTATTATTGATAATTATTATTGACCCCTGCCAATCGGGTTTCCGCGCCAGACACGGGACCGAGACCGTCCTGGTGGCCATTACGGACGACATCCGCCGCCAATTGGAGAAGGGAGGTTCGGCTATCCTGGTGCTGCTTGACCTCACCGCGGCGTTCGACACGGTGGACCATGACTTGCTGTTGCGGCGACTATCAGCCATTGGGATTCAAGGCACAGCTTTGGCCTGGTTCGATTCCTTCCTGCGGGGCCGTTCGCAGCGTGTTGAGTGGCGAGGCCAAGCGTCCAAGAAATCCACCCTGGACTGTGGAGTCCCCCAAGGCGCCATTTTGTCACCAACGCTTTTTAACATCTACGTCCAACCCTTGGCAAGCATAGCCAGAAGTTTTGGATTGGGGTGCTACCAATATGCAGATGACACCCAGCTTCTGCTGAAGCTTGAGCCAGGCGTAACATCGGTGCCTGAGAACTTCAGACAAGGACTAGAGGCAGTGACCAGATGGCTCCGCTCATACAAACTCAAGATCAATCCATCAAAGACAGAGATTCTATGGCCGGGACGCCCAGAGCCACCCATTCCGCTGCCTCTCTTTGAGGGAGAGCCGCTGATCCCGGCTCCGTCGGTGAAGAGTCTCAGTGTGATACTAGACTCGAGACTCTCACTGGAGGCCCAGGTTGCTGCGACAAGTAAGGGAGCTTTTTCCACCTACGCCAGGCACGTCAACTGGCACCTTACCTTCCATCAGATGCGCTGGCTACTGTGGTCCATGCCACAGTGACATCACGGCTGGACTACTGTAATGCCTTGTATGTGGGGTTGCCGCAGTCAACCACTCGTAAAATCCAGCTGGTGCAGAATGCAGCCGCCAGACTCCTCACCGGGACACCACTGAGATGCCATATCGCGCCATCTCTGCAGCGCCTGCACTGGCTGCCAGTCGAGCTCAGAGCCATCCACAAGATCCTGTCGCTTACCTTTAAGGCCCTCCATGGTGCCGGCCCAGCTTATTTAAAAGACCGCTTGTCCGAACCAGCTCATTTAAGGTCGCCGCGCTCAGGAAACAGGGACCTTCTCCGCATCCCAGGTGTGAGTGAGGCCCGCCTCGACACCACGAGAGCTTTTTCCATCGCGGCCCCTGTCCTTTGGAACTTGATGCCGGCGGATCAGAGAGCTATCCGGGACATGCCCCAGTTCCTGACCGCACTGAAGACCTGGCTCTTCCGAAAGGCTTATGGCTAAGGACACCTCCCAGACTTAGCCTGAGCTACTGGAACTATTTTAATTAATCTTTTTATTCTTTTAGCTTTTAACTATTGAATTCTTTTATGTGTTTTTGTGTGTAAGTCGCCCGGAGCACTGACATGGAGGGCGACTCATAAATAATAAAATCAATCAATCAAATCAATACTTACAGAATATACACTAAAACTTGAAGAAACTATCAACTGTGTATGTGTGATAATTTAATAATAATAATATCCACCTCTCTTTGCAGCTCAAAGTGGGATACAACATAGTTAAAATATGTGAAGTAAAACAAATTACTATTAAAATTTATGTAATATACACATGTTTTTTAAAAAATAATTTTTATTGATTTTGTGCATATAGTGGTACATTACATTGCAGAAGGAAAACAAAAAAAAAGAACCTGAGTATTTAAATGAAGAACGAAAAAATAAAAATAAAAAACAATAAAGTTTAAAAAAAAGAGAAAGAGGGGGAGAGAGAAAGAAAAGGTGTGTTACGGGTTGTGAAAAAGGGGGGTGTATTAAAAAAGACACGTACAGGTAAACATGTAACATATATTGACTTCCACTTTTCTTCACTTGGGAAATATTTTAGACATTATGGTTTTAACCCTTTTCTCCTTTTCCTTGGAGATTTATTTTTCCACCCATCCATTTATTCTACAAATAATTCCCATATTTATCTTTATTACAATTTTCTATAACAAAAACATTATTAAGCATTATTTTTCTATATATTTATCTAGAACATTCCAGTCCGTTTCTTTCCTTGGATTTCCTGTGTCTTTCCTCAATAAGAATGTCAATCTGTCCATACTCTTTATATCATATACTTTCTCTAGCCATTGATCTTTTGTTGGGATATAATCTCCTTTCCAATATCTTGCATAGACCATTCGTGCTGCAGTCGACATATACCAGAATAATTTTTCTTCATTACTATCTAAATGTATTTCTTTATTTATTTATTTATTTATTTATTATTGAGGCTTCTATGCCGCCGACTCCCGGGGGCTCGCGGCGGCTCACAAGAGCCAGGGGCATAAAACAAAGATTAAGAACATAAAACAATTGAACAAGTAAAACAATAGCAGAACAATAGCGAAGCAGGCAATAAAACAAGTAGAGCAGCAACAGTTGCCACCACACAAAACCCAGAGTACGCGGGCCTACTCTCCAAAGGCCTGCCTATACAGATGGGTTTTGCAGGCCCGCCTAAATGGGAGTAAATCCCTCAGGGCTCTAGTTTCGGCCGGGAGGGCGTTCCACAACGTGGGGGCTATGACGGAGAACGCCCTCCGGCGGGTAGATGTCAGGTGAGCCGACTTTGAAGATGGTATTTCCAGGAAGTTGGCATCCTCAGACCGTAGTGATCTCGATGGGCAATAGGGGGTGAGGCGGTCCCTCAGATACGCTGGCCCCAGACCGTATAAGGCCTTGAAGGTAAGAACCAACGCTTTGAAGGCGATCCGGTGCTCAATAGGCAGCCAGTGCAGATCCTGCAAAACGGGTGTTATACGGCAACCTGCTGGCATGCCAGACAGGAGCTGGGCGGCAGTGTTCTGCACCAGCTATCACTCAAACCGAGAAGATAATATTCAGGTTTCAATGGGAATTTCTTTTGTAATATTTTTTGTACTTCTTTATGTATAGTTTTCCAATAAGATGTTGTTTCTTTACAGGACCACCACATATGGTAGAAACTACCTTGCTCCGTGTGGCACTTCCAACAATTATTTTTGTTATTTTTATGCATGACACTTAATTTTTGAGGAGAGATGTACCATCTATGGAACATCTTCATCCAATTTTCTTTCATACCCATTGCATAGGTATATTTAAGTTTTTTAGTCCAAATTTGGTGCCACTCGTGCAATTTTATTTGTCTACCGATGTTTTTGGCCCATAATACCATACAATTTTTTATTTCTTCCGTTTCTGTTGCCCATTCTATTAATTTGTTATATAATTTTGTGATATTTTTCTTATCATTTTTTATCAAATTTTCCCAAAAGTCTTCTTCCACACTGAAACCTCTTTTCTTATCTTGGTTGTATATATCTCTTATTTGAAGATATTGCAGCCATGTTATGTTCTCATTTATTAATTTTATTTCCTCCTGAGTTTTTAGTGCTATGTTTCCTTTCTCGCTTTTTAATAAATCTTTATAGGTTAACCACATTTTGCCTCCCTGTATTCTTCTATGTTTTGCCTCTGTTGATGAAACCCAGAGGAGAGTTTATTATAAAAATATGTTGTATATTTATTCCAAATCTTTATTAAGGACGATCTAATAAAATGATTGCCAAAATTCTTCTCTACTTTGATGTTCCCATACCACAGATAGGCATGCCAGCCAGTCCTCAAATCAAATCCTTCCAGAGATAACAGATCTTCCTTCCGCAGGGTGATCCACTCTTTCACCCACCATAATGCACAGGCTTCAAAATAGCTTTTGAAGTCTGGTAGTCCAAAAACCCCTCTACTATTTTTATCTATCATTATCTTATAATTTATTCGTGGCTTTTTTCCATCCCATATAAATTTTGTTATATCTTTGTTCCAGATCTTAAATATTTTTTGGCTTCTAATTATCGGTAGATTTTGAAACAAATATAATAATTTGGTCAGGATGTTCATCTTTATTATTGCTATTCTGCCTGAAAATGATAATTTTAAGTGTCTCCAATTTGTTAAATCTTTTTTATTTTTATCCAGGTTTCATCATAATTATTTTTAAGCAGTTGCGCATTTTTAGCTGTCAGCCAAATTCCTAGATATTTATCTTTTTACCTATTTTGTATCCAGTTTTTCTACTTAAATTCTCTTGGGAGGTTTCTGACATATTTTTTGTTAATATCATTGTTTTTTCCTTATTTATTTTTAATCCTGCTATTTTACCATATTCTTCTATTTTTCTCGTCCAATTATCTATGTTTTTTAATGGATCCTCGATTATACATATTACATCATCTGTGTATGCCCTTGTCTTGAATTCATATCTATTTATCTTTAAGCCTACGACCTCTCTGTCTTCCCTGATTGCTTTCAATAGTAATTCCAAGGCAAAGATGTAAATTAATGGGGATAGTGGACATCCTTGTCGCATTCCTTTTGTAATTTGAAAATCTGTTGTTAAATATTCGTTTATCTGGAGTCTGGCTCTTTGTTCTGTGTATATTGCATTTATGGCATTCTTGAATTGAAAACCTAGATCTATTTCTGTCATCATTGCTTTGAAGAGGTCCCGATTTAAATTGTCAAAAGCTTTCTCTGCGTCCAGAGAAAGCACCGCTAGTTCTTTTTGAATATTAGTATTATAATATTCTATAACATCTATGATTACCCTGATATTATCCTTTGTACCTCTTCTTGGAAGAAAGCCTGCCTGTTCTTCACCTATCCACTTCATTAAAAATCGTTTAAACCTATTTGCCAGAATATTAGTGAATATTTTATAATCTACATTCAGTAGAGAGATCGGGCGGAAGTTATGAACTTCTGGGCAATCCGATGTTCCTTTTTTATCAATATTATGTTTGCTTCCGACCAAGTTTTTGGTATCTCTTCTCCTTGTAGAATTAAATTCATAGTCCTTTTGAGGTTTGGTATTAATTCCTCCATCATTGTTTTATAAAAGATGGCTGTAAAGCCATCTGGGCCGGGGGCTTTATTTGAGTCTAGTTTCTTTATGGCATCTTTTATCTTTTATCTCCTCTCTTTCCTCATCTGTAATTTTTTCTAGTTTTTGTTGGGAAATGTATTGATTTATTGATTCCATAGTAATCTGGTCTTTTTTATAAAGATCTTGATAGAAATTTAGGAATTCATTTTGTATCTCTTTTATATTTATAATTGTTTTGTCATCTTTTTTTATCCTAGTGATTTGCTGTGTCTGCTTTTTTTCCCTTATACGTCTCGCCAACCATTTACCTGGTTTATTAGCATTCTCAAAATAGTTTTGTTTCATGTATTTGTATTGTTTTTCTATATTTTCCAATTCCAAAATATGTTTTATTTTCTTTAGTACTGTCAATATTTTTTCCAGTTCTTGGTTGGAGGGGTTTTCTTTTAATTTTTTTTCATTTCCTTTAATCCTCTTTTCTAATTCTTTAATTTCCTTATTTCTTTGCTTATTTTTAGAGATATTTTGCGCTATGAATTGGCCTCTCATGACCGCCTTTAGAGCATCCCATATTATCTGTGGTTTAATCTCCCCTGTATCATTAATTTTGAAGTATTCCTTTATTATTTCTTTGTTTTTTTATGTCAGGTTCAGATTTTAATAGATTTCCATTTAGTCTCCATTTTCTTGGTTTTTTTCTTTGATGCCATATCAATTCCATCGGACAGTGATCCGAATGGTCTCTCGCTAATATAGTTATCTTATCAATTTTAGTACTTAGAGATTTGTTTAGCCACACCATATCAATTATTGACCATGTTTTGAAACGGTTAGAGTAGTAGGTGTAATCTCTTTCTAGTGGGTTATTTTATCTCCATAAATCCACAAGATCATACTCTTCTTTGAAACTTAAAAAGTTTCCTGGGAGAGTTCCACAATTTTTTGTTTTACTGCTTCTATCCAAATTTTTGTCTATAATTCCGTTGAAATCTCCTAATACTATTAAATTGTCAAATTCTATTTTTTGAATATTATCTTTCACAAATTTCAAGAACTTAGATTTTGGTCCGTTTGGTGCATATATATTGCATATCAAAGTTTTTTCCTCTGCTACTTTTATCATTACACCCACCACTCTTCCCTCTGTATCTCTAAATTTGAGTTCCGATTCTATATCTTCTTTTATGTATGTGACTACTCCTCTTTATTTGGTATCATTAGTTGAATAATATTCTTTGCCTATTTTTTTTGTTTTAAATATGCTGTATGTCTATGGCAAACATGAGTCTCTTGTAATGTTATTATATGGTAGTTTCCTTTATTTATTTGATGAAAAACTCTTTTCCTCTTCTGTGGGCTATTTAGACCATTGCAATTAAGAGAGTAAATTTTCAATTGCTGCTCCATCTCCATCTGGATTCAGTTCATTTTCATCTCCTGTTAAATCTTCACCTTCTTCTTCCTCCTCCTCCTCTTCTTCCTCTTCTCCCTGTTCATCTGATTTATCCGGCATTGCTGCTGCTGCTTCATCCATTTTTGACTCTTCTTCCTCTGGAGTGTAAAATTGTCGTCTCCTTTTTTTTTGTTATTTCCCTAGAAGCATAGTCTGGGGATGGGGTTATATTCTCTTTCTTTAGTCTTTTATAGAACTTTTTGGCCCTGTCTTCATTTGTAATCCAGTACCTCTGCTCTTTATAGGTTGTCATGATCCCTTCTGATTTTTCCCATCTGAATTTAATCCTCAATCTTTTTAGTTCATTAGTCAGGAAGGTATATTTTTTACGTTTGCTTAAGACTGATGCTGGAAGTTCCTTTAGTATGATTATTTTCTTCCCTTTATACACTGCAGGTTTTTTGTGTGACCAGAACAATACTTCATCTCTTGTAGATTTTTTCACAAAGTTCACCAATATATCTCTGGGAGTTTTGTTTTGTCTTGCATATCTACTTTGTATCCTATACGTTTGGTCAAGCTCTTTCCTGATCTCATCCTCCTGTAGGTCTAGCACCGTCAGCAAAATTTTAGTAACTGTTTCTTTAACCTTCTCCTGATCCTGCTCAATCACATTTCTGAATCTTAATTGATGCTCCATTTCATTTTGTTGAATTCTTTCCAAGTTTTTGTCCATTTTTTCTTTTTTATTAATTAACTCTTCCATTTCAGTTTTTAGTTTGATTTGAGCTTTCTCTATTATTTTATTTTTGTCTTTTATCTCCGTAATATCTTGAACTGCTTTTGTCAAGTCCTTTTTTAATGCATTCATGTCTTCTTTAAATTCATTCTGCATTTCCTCCCATTTATCTTGGGTTTTTTTTTTGCTCTTGACTTTGTTTCTCCATCAATTCTTTAATTTCTTTCTGTGATTCAGTGTGTTTTTGATTTAATTTTAAGATTTCTTTCATAATATCCTTCATGCCTATTTCTTCTGGACCTGATCCTCTTCTGAATGATAATCTGATGTCTCTTGTGTCTTTATCAGTTTTTAACTTAGTTGCTGACATCTTCTCTTTCTTATCTTTCTTGTAGTTAAATGAGTGTTTTGTGTTTAGGGATCTCTTTGTTATTTTTCTTTCCACCACCAGGAGTCGCTGTTTGTTATCTGGGTCTTTCTTGTCCTCTTTGAGGCCTCGTCTTGTTCTTGTCCTCGCCCTTCGTCTGCTTCTCTTCCTCGATTCTGGTTTTTCTGGGATTTTTGGTTCTTCTTCTCTCCACCCCCTCCTTCTTGCTTCTGTCTCCGTCTCCATCTTCGTCATTTCAATCCGTTTATTCCGTTTGTATATCTACTTCTCCAGTTCGTTGTCTATGGTGAATATTTCTTTGCTACTTCCGCCCTTTTCTTCTTTGGCTTCTGCCCTTCTCCGATCCTGTCACTTCCTTTCTCTTATAGTTCCTTCCTCTCTCGCCCAGAGCCCTCTTCCTGTTCCTCTCGGGAGCTCGCGAGATCTCTTTCCAAAGGTCCGGAATCTCAGGAACTCTCCGCCCTCTCGCGATGCTTTCTTCTGGGAGAGGCTTTATGTTTATAGAGAAGGGCTTTTGTAGACTAAACAACAATGGCGTCAAGGTCAGTCTTATTTCTTTCTATTTCTTTCGAGTCTTTGTTCCCTTGCCAGTTCTTCTGAGTTCCTGACACAGTCTCTTTAGCTCTTTAATCTAAATATTCTAGGTAGTAGTCTTCTGAATTATTTGAATTAGATTCTCCTCCTTCCCTTCCGGTCGGGCGAAGATGGTGGTAGGAACGGGACTGTAGGACCTCCGCCAGTCCCAACCGCGTTGCAGTCATCGGGTCGAGCGTAAGCTCCCCTCTCCCGGTGGATCGAATCCGGGAGGTACGCTAGAGTCCTGCGGTGTACCTGGTCTTCTAAATCTCTCCCCTCAAGGGTGAGGTGATAAGAGACTGGGAAGCCAAGGACGTGCGGATGACTCCGCGGGAAGCGAGACACGAGGATCTCGCATAAACTACCAAACCCCGCTCACCAAATAACAAACAAAAGGATGAAGAAAGAATGAGGCAGAAGCCACTGCAAGAAACATAAGTTTCCAGGGGAAAACTTTTCTTCAAGAGGGATCAAAATCCCCCTAATATACACATGTTTAAGGTTCAATTCAAACACTACAAAAGGGCTTCTAATCTCCCTCATTTGATAAGGCCAAAGCTGTTCATATTTCTTCCTTTTCCTTGTTTCTTGGATGTTCCCAAAGTTTAGACATACCTTACCCAAGAAATCTGCTATTTTCTTTTATTTGTTTATTTCTTTTGTCAGATCGTGATACACTACTTAATGAATTTACAGCAGCCTTACCCAAGCCTCTTTCACAAAGCCGGCTGTATCTATACATTGTTGGTATAGGCTAGGTTTGCCTTGTGCTCTTTAATGAGATGCTTCAGTCTTTCAGGTTGCGTTCTGCATAGTTTACCAGGAAAGAACTGAGGAGGCTTTCTTCTGTTAATGGAGGGTTAGAGATGCAGAAGAGAGGACTTTGTTTCTGTTATTCTCCTGGTGTTTCAGCTTTCATCATTCAACATGCCAATAAAGGGACATAATAAAGGGATTCAGTCTGAGTTTAGATTTACTGCCCTCTGTTACAACTGCCAGCCAAGGCAGGCCATTTCTGAAGCCACAGAACGACATTTGTACCAAAGTGTATGTCGCTGCCAAATAATATGCTAATAGCAAAGGATTAAACAAAAGCATCACGAAGCATCACTTTTAAGATGCATTCTGAGAAACACATCTGATCACCAATGAGTCCGAGAAGGAAGTGAGGGCTGGGAAGAGAAGCAGCAACACTTCTTCTTGAAGGAACAACACTTCTTTGTTCCGGGAAGCCATGCAGAATAGAACTTTCTTTTAGGACTGAATATTCTCAAGTGTGTTAAAATACCATAACTGATGAAACCCAGGGAGAAAATAAGAGGGTTGCACTTAAGAGTAAATCTGACTGCCTTTTGGCTGCTGATAACTACTTTAAGATATAGATCCTTAAAAAGCAGTGTAAGAGATTACTACTCATTTTATGAAGATTTCACAAAGTGAAACAATATAGGTAGCCCTTCACATTGGCTAGAATTAGTGGCATTGGGGCTCCACAAAAGTGAAAAAATGTTTTACTTTAAACATTTCTCTAGGAATTTCTAGGTCGTCCAGATGACTCTCTGATCAACTTCTACTGGAAACTAGTAATAAAATCATACTGGGGGATCGAGAGCAGTGGTTTCCAACCTGTGGTACATGGACTACCAGTGGTTCCCAAGAATGAAAATATGGACCACAGCCTCACCCTTACTACACCATTGCCTCAAAACCACACTGCAATGAGAGCAACTAGTCTCGTGAAACCCTCCTATACTGCCGAGGCAACGGGGATGTCAGGAGGGGAGAGGCGGACTACCCACAAAATATTACTACCACTACATCAGCTCTAGATTATTAAATATGGTTTTATGTGGATGAGCAGATGGAGACTACTGGTTGGCATACGTTCTGTATCAGAAACTAGAGCTGATCTGATCTATCCAATGCAATATTTTGAATCAGCACCCCAAATAAACAAACCAAATCTAAAGTTTGTTGCGATAAGTCATAGCAGGATCAAGTGTGTGTTGAAGAAAACCCTTATAATGGTAATTAGTGATACCACCCATCCATCTGAGAGCACCACGGCCAGCCTAGGAGAACCTTTTCTGTGTCCCAGGTCCGAGAGAAGCTCATCTGGAGTCCAGGAGACAGAGATCTTTCTCCATTGTGGCCCCTGTTCTGTGGAATTCTCTGCCGCCAGACCAAAGAGCCATCCTCGACCTGCCTTCATTTCTGGCGGCACTTAAGACATGGCTATTTAGAAGAGCTTATGCATGAGTGACAATCAGTGACAATCTGTCTATTCCAATATTTTAACATTTTAATATTTTAGCGTTGTAAATGCCAATCTATGTAAGTCGCCTGGAGCACATCTGTGGAGGGCGACTCATAAATAATAAAATTAGTTAGTAGTATTAGTTAGTAGTATGTGCAGCTGGTAATGTAGGTCATCCAGCAAGCTTGGGCCACACCTAAGGGGCTATATCTGTATGAGTTTTTAGAATACAGTTCCAGCAGATGAGAGAAGACAGACGGAGAGCTGAAGGAGAGACCCTAAAGGAGACCCTGATGGAGAGATCCTGGAGAGCTTCTGGAGAGCTTTTTCTCTGAGGAGATGTATGCTCAAAGGCTTTGCTCTGGGGAGCAGATTGGAGAAGCTACTCTAGAAGAGGAGGCTAGAGTGGAATAGCTATTTACTCAAGGTTCATTTTTGCTCTCTCATTTGATGTAAGATGAAGATGCTTTATTTTGTGTTTCTTACAAAGACTATGTAAGTCTGTTGCACTGCTTGTTTTTTGTATGCAACATTGTAAGTTTATGTTTCATCCTTGCTGAGAAAAGAGTAAAGATTTTTCTGTTCATTTTTACTCTGGTCTGTGAGTCTTTTGCATTTGGACTTTGGGTGCTGGGACGCTGGATAAAATACGCTGCTGTGTAACGAAGCTGATCAAAAACCAATTTGTAACCCTTCTTGTACTAATGTTGGAGAGTGGTCCCTGGTCAAAGTGGTCCCTGGTCAAAAAAAGGTTGGGAACTACTGATCTAGAGATTCCAGCATGATTCTACTGTTTGTTTTCAGGAAAGTTGGCCATAGAATCATACTGGACAACTTAGAAATTCCTTAAAAACTTTTAATCAAATCCATAAATAATAAATCTGCAAAAGTGAAACCCACAAATGTGGAGACCTGACTGTATGATCCATTTTTTAAAATAAACATAACTTTTATGTGCAAAGATTTCAAGTTCTCCCAAATTTTTCATCCAAGTAGTAGATGTCAAAAACTGTACAGGGTTGGAGAACTATCAGAAAAAAGAACAGAAAAGTAAAAGAAAAACCCTGCTAGATGTTTCAGCCATTATAACCTTAGTCTATTTTGGTGATATAGTCTGAAATACTACATGTGTAACTGAGATGTTGGGATACAGCTCATCATACCATGATTCCTGGGAGAATAGTCTCTGGATTTGCTACAGCAATTTTGTCGATTTGGGTTTTTATGTTGCCCTAAAAACGTGTACTTCTCAGAAGCCATTTAAAACTGATTCTCCTTCTAAAAAGCATATCCATACCCATAGCTTTACTTCTTCATAACAGTAGACCCAACGCCATATACACCCCTGTCTTCCTTCACTAGCATATCTAAAACACATTTGAGACTTTTATTGTGTGTTGTTTTCAGCAGAATTAAAATGAATCGAATCATTATAAAGAAAGGCTTCTACCCCTTATTTAATTTCACTCTATTCCTGCAATAAGGATTACCTTAGAAAGTTTCCTTCGCAAACAGGTTCCTAATATACAGTCATCTTTATTTTCTGTTTTATGCACTGCACTTAAATTCTATTGTTCTGCCAAGACAGTTTACTATTAAAATATGGACACAAGGTATAAAACATAAAATAATGGAAGTGAAGACTTGTTTAGATCACATAACGACTCTTCAGAAACTAGTGATCTTACAATCTAGGCTCCTTTTCTGTTAGATTTCTGAAGACTCATCAGTTAGGCTAACGGAGACAATGCTAGTTTCTGTTGCCATGTCAAGACTACTAAACTAGAAAGATCACATAGCTACGCACACTGAGATTCACATAAAGATTTTAAAAAATCTCAGAAGTCAGTTGATGTCTATAATTCTTTTCGGGGTGACTAAGAATACTCACCTTGAAGACACACATATAACTGATAAGTAGTTTTTGGTAATCAGTCTCAAAATTACTGAAAAGTAATCAGATGAACAGAATGGCAAAATATGTTCATGATGTCACAGTTGCATTTCACCCTGTATATCTTGATCTGTCAGAACTACAGTATATTGTAAGTTGACCAGACTGTGACTCAACAAACTGCTTCCCAGTAGCATAGCAATGTGTGTTTCTGCAGTCTGGGCAGCACAAGAGTGGGTAGGGGGGCTTTTATGAGTTCGTTTGATCACAGATTTCTTTTCTCTTTTTTTTTTGAGTGATGGGTGTTCTGGATGATGTTGCAGATACTTTCACAAAATGGCCACTTGGTTATGTAAGTGATGCCATGCAGTGTGGGAACCTATAAAATGCACTATTACAAAAGAACTCCACCATAATAATTATAATTATAATTATAATTATAATTATTATTATTATACCCTGCCACCATCTCCCAGAAGGGACTCGGGGCAGCTTACATACGAGACAGAAAATCCAACAGACAAAAAAGCTAAGCAATCCATTAAAACAAAAATACCACTAAACTAGGAGCATTGTAAAATACATCAATCCAGATAAAACACATTTATTTATTTATTTACGTCATTTATATTTTATTCTCTTATATTAAACTTAAGAGAATAAAACAGCAGCACAGAAGCTCCATCAGACAATGTTCAACAAAAAACAATGATCAGAATTACAAAAATGGGTGTTACTGGATGGCTGTGAGCCAGTAGGTTGAAGGTGAATCCGGCTAAGACGGAGATCCTGTGGCTGGGCTGTCCAGGTACGGGTCAGGTTCATCTTCTAACCCTGGATGGCGCGGCACTATGCCCGTCGTCAGCTGTTAAGAGCCTTGGCGTTACTCTGGACACTCAACTGACGATGGAAACACATATTTCCATCGTCAGTAGAGCAGCAATTTTCCATCTCTGCCGGGCGAGGAAGCTGACCCCCTACCTGTCCTGCCACGACCTAGCTACAGTGGTCCAAGCCACGGTCATCTCGAGATTAGACTACTGTAACGCTCTGTACATTGGCCTTCCTCTGATCGTGATCCGGAAACTTAAGCTGGTGTAGAACGCCGCAGCGCGACTGTTGGCAGGCTCACCAACTTGCTGCCACATCATCCTGCGTGAACTGCACTGGCTCCCAATAGAATTCCGGATCACCTTTAAGGCCTTGAATGGTCTGGGGCCAGTATACCTAAGGGACCGCCTTTCCCTATATTGTCCCTCCAGACCACTGCATTCAGAGACACACAATCTCCTGGAGATCCCGAGTTGCAAGAGCTTTCGCCTGACCGCAACAAGGAGAGCATTCCGCATTATCGCACCAACCCTCTGAAATGCTCTCCCGCCCGAGATTCGCGCCTTGTCCAGTCTGCTGGCCTTTAGGAAAGCCTGCAAGACTCTGCTATTCAAACAGGCATTTGATTACTAATCTCACAGGCATTTTATCGCAGACAACGCAGGCCTGCGTAACTTACTTCTATGTTAAGCTGTGAATGTATGAGCTTTAGATGAGTATATGTAATGTTTTATATCCTATTTTAATTGCGTACTAAGTGTATATGTGCTGTTTTATATATGTGATTTTATCTGTATTTACCTGTATTTTAGTGCTGTAAGTCGCCCCGAGCCGCACGGGAGTGGCGACAGACAAGTCGAAACAAACAAACAAATAAATGACTAGGCTATAAAATGGTCGGGCCTTTATATAGTGCAAAACAGCATACCTTACAGAGGGAGAAATTGGCAGGACCATAAGACAAATGTAAACATGAAAGAATCTAGTCTTTCTGACATACTACACCTCTTAGTGTATAAAAACATTTGAAAGTGTGAAAAGTTTTTTAAAAAACAGAATAGCAGTCGGGGAAAGATATCAATATACACTCTGATGACCATAACCATGACATTGCCAACCCCGATAGCAGAGCTATGATATAAAGAGGTTGCTGCCCAGTTTCTGTTTAGCTGAAGGTGGTGGTGGACAGAGGTAGTTTTACAGAGCATAGAATCCAGCAGCTGAAAATCAATTCTACAGAGTATGCCTACATGAGTTATTTTGTCCCAGGTTGAATGGTGCCCTAAATGATTTTATACCATGAACCAAACTGGCATTGGAGGGCTTGTCCTTATCACAATACCCCTAAACTTTCTTTAAAACAAGAGTTCACATATGCTAAAATCCAATTTAAAATATAGGAACCCAATGAATAGTGCACTTTAAAGTGGTCCCTACCCAGTTATCTCTACACCTCGTCACTTTCACAGCTAACAAAGCCAGCTTAGTTCAGAACTAGCCTAGGGCCAGTTTTCACAAGGGGGTTAAAATGATTTAAAACTGTTAACACAGTTGGGTCTTTACAATGAAAAGACTGATCTTCTCAGTCTTGAACACAGATGAATTAAAATAGGAGGGGAAAGTTGTTTGGAAGTGCCAAAAATCAAATGAAAGGAAAGAGGCGTAAGAGGTCACTTTCAGGAGGTGAAAAACTGGCCCACATAAGATACCTCCAAGCATCACTAGAGCTAATATGGGTCACTAAACATGCCCTTGCCCCTTGGCAAATTTGTTGCCAGATTTCTCAGCAGTAACTGAGAAATTATTGACTAACTAGAGGGACAAGTACTTCCAGATAATAAATTTAACCTAATTCTATTCAGTATTGTTATTTTTTTTGTACAAACCTCAAAAAGGTTCCCTAAAACATATTTGTGGAGTGTGTATTCAGTATATGGAGTTTTTCAGTAGTGGCAATTCCGCTCCACTCATACTACACAACTTGCACACATCTTTGACCTGAATAGACCAGATTTGCTGAGGGATGCTGGAAGGGCTATTGCAACCATCTTGCCCTTCCCCATTGCATTCTCAAATGCATTTATGTAATAGCATACTTTATTTGTTTATTTATTTTATTTCACGATATTTATATGCCGCCCTTCTCAACCCCAAAGGGGATTTAGAGCGGCTCACAAGCAAAATGCAAATACAATGAACTATAATTATTGCCACAGTACAACATCAATATTATATATCACATTGTACTATAACAATATCACATTGAACTATACAAATACAATAAACTATGTTATTGCCACAGCACAACATCAATATTACATATCACATTGTGCTATAACAATATCATATTGAACTATAACAATTATGTCGCAATATTATTATATTATTATATTATATATATAATATTATATGCAATATTACTGCATGTAACACAAAATATATAGTTATAGTATCATATTATTATAAGTAGTAGTAGTAATATATTGCATTACATTACAACATTATGAATATTATATGTATACACAATATATTATACCATACTATATTATACTATAATATCAAATACAACATACTATGTCATTGTCACAGTACAACAATTATATATCACATTGTACTTTTCCCAGGAAAGATTTCCATATTGACTGATGGATACATATTTGGTCCAGTGCTGTCTACCACTGGCATTAACATTACTTATGTGTACATTTTGTCTAGAACTACCATCAGTTCAATATGATGTTAAGTATCCCTATTTCAACCCTTTCCCCATTCCAGTAAGAGTGGTTTACAGTGCTCAGTGGGAAGAGAACTGGTAAATCGTAGGTTGTTGACATTCCAATCTTGCATCAGCAAGGAATCTACTAAAAGCCCTCAGTAGCTGCTTATTCTTGACTTGAATATCTGGTTCCTACTCAGCAAAGTAATATTCAATATGCTCAAATTGCCACACTCAGAACAAAGCTCTGCACCCCATATTTCCCTAAGCGCATGATTTAAAGCATGAAAGACAAGAAAAATAATTATACACATATTTTTGTTATAAGCCTGCAGGGCAGACTACAAGAGTGAAATTGTTTGAAATCACTATGAAGTTTTAAACTACCAAGCCCCAGACATATGGTCAAATCCAAATGCTAACAACCTCATGTTCATTAATAGCCAAGTTGCTTCAAAAATATGAGTGTTGGACTCTGTGACTCAACATTACATGATCAGACATAGATGAGGACTAGCTGTTGTTGATATATTCCACATCACAACTTGTGGTTAGCTGCATGCAGCCGCTTTTTAAAGCTTACCCATGCTCATCTTGATCGGCAAATTTTCTCTGCTTGCCGCTTCCACTAGATGTCTCCTCACTTCCATCACAGCTTCTTTCTGCTTGAGATTCATTAAGGACTCCCACAGAGCTTTAGCAGCTGGATCACTATGAAAACAAAGGAAGAAAGGCACCCAGATTTACATGAAACATCTGCAAAAATCAAACAAGATTCCTTGAGTTTAGTGACTTGTACAATGTGGATAGCTTGCTTGCTTTTAAGCATGGAAATTAAGTCCAACTTTATAAAAGTAATTCTGTCTTTAAGCTCTAAAAACCTATAGTCTGATATGATAATTAAAATAGTTCAACAATATATCTATTTTG
The DNA here is from genome assembly GCA_030556195.1 of Anolis apletophallus. Lineage (NCBI taxonomy): Eukaryota > Metazoa > Chordata > Lepidosauria > Squamata > Anolidae > Anolis > Anolis apletophallus. Next base: position 21,801,092 of record JARBWK010000012.1, read on the forward strand.
TTTACTGTGGCTCTGCAAAATCCGTATGGTTCAAGAAAAGAAGCAGAACTACAAAGAACAACATCATGCATCAACACTGCAGGCTATTTCTTAATTCTCTGGAATATACCATAGTAAAAAATGGCAACTGAATGACGTTAATTTGGGCCTTTCTTCCCCATTGCATCTGTATTCTCTTAAGAGAGCAATACAAAGCTGCAAGTTGTTAGCCAGACAGGGGGAAAAGGAGACGTTTGAAAGCAGATGTTAGAGTAAAAATACTGCAAAAGTTCTTGTCACCATGGATGGAGGCGAATTCACTGTTTCATCAGCGTGCATACTTGTTCAAACAGCATATTAACATGGGTTCATCACTATATTTATACACACATACACTTTCATTGAATATAGAACCGCCTTGTGTTTTAGCAGATTACATAGCAACATTTATCAGATAGTTATGACCCACATTTTCATTTTGTTTCATTTTATTCATGTACATAATCCACAATTTAGCATTTAAGGAATGATCAGGAAAACAGAAAATATGTAATGACAGTAAACCTATAGAAACTTAAAATAATAAAATCATGAAGTTGCAAGGAGTCCCATAGGCTGAATCAAATCCCCCACGTAGTGCAGGACCTTTAGCTATCTTTCACAGAAAGTAGCTGTCCAGCCTTCTTGTAAAAACATCCAGAAAATAGCATCCTACCATGGCTTTAGGAAAACAGTTCTAAAGTCAAAACCGTTCTTAGTGCCAAGAAATCTCTTCTAATATTCAATCAGTATCTACTCTCCTGTAATTTAAAGCCATTAGATATGGGTTGTTGTAGGGTTTTTGGGTTGAATGGCCATGTTCTAGAACAGGGCTGCCCAACAGGCGGCCCCCGAGCCCCTTCCCTCCGGCCCCTTAACTTGTTTTAATAAAATACAAATTAAAAAAAATTAAAAACCTACTTCCGGGTTTAGGCAAGCATCGCGAGACTACGCCAGCCACAGACGGGATTTCGAGGTAGGTCGAAATCCCGTCTGCGGCTGCGTAGTCTCGCGATAGCTGCCAAAATCTCAGGTCCCGTGGGATTTGCGGCCAGCCTGGGCGCGCGCCTCCTCCTCCCTCACGGCTGCTTCCAGGCCAGCCCCCATTCCCTCAGAGAGAGGGAGGAGGGGAGTGAGGCAGGGAAAGCCCCTCCTGGCTCCGTCCTCTGCGGCCCTTGCTTCCCGCCCCGCAGATGGGAGAGCCGCCGCGCCCGGCTTGAGCTTGGCCTCAGCTCCAGCGGGGCTCTTCGAGGACGGCGGCGGCGTTGGCGCTTCGGCCTTGTGGCGGGGCTCCCGCAGTACGGGTAAGGAAGGGCCTGGCTCGAATCAATCAATCTAAAAACAGTGGGACATTGGGTGAGGGAGAGAGGGGTCCCTCAGCGGCGGTTTCCTTGGCAACACTTCCTTCCCCTCCTCCGTGCCCCTCCCCCTTGTTGTGCGGCCTTCCCCCACGTGTAGGGCACAACATGGCTTCCTTTGCGCCTGCCCCCGCGGCTTGTTTTCCCTTCAGTGAGGGAGGGAGCTCTTTGGGCCTCCTCCACCCGCCTCTGGGAAAGGAGGCCCCATCAAGCCCTGAGACTGCATTGAGGTGTATGGCTTTTTTATGTTGTGTCCCAATTTGAGTGTGGACTCAAATAACTCAAAGGTATTAGGAAACATTCCCCCAAATCCACCAGTGTTCCCATTTGGGTATATTGAGTATTCATGCCAAGTTTGGTCCAGATCCATCATTATTTGAGTCCACAGTGCTCTCTGGATGGAGGTGAACTACAACTCCACAACTCAAGGTCAATTGTAAGTAAATTGGAGCTGGGGAGGGGGCGGAGCCAGGGAGGGGGCGGAGGCAGACCCTTCAGCCCCCCAGGTGATCAGTGACCGGAATTCCGGCCCTTGGGCCCGTAGAAGTTGGACAGCCCTGTTCTAGAAGCATTCTCTCCTGACGTTTCGCCTTATTCAGGTTTGCACAAAATAATCACAATACCGAATAGAATTAGGTTAAATTTTTATCTGGAAGTACTTCTCCCTCAGCATAAAACTGAGCATGAAATCCTCCAAATGCATAAACACATAGAGGGCTAATAATTGTAGTCTAGTTCAGGGGTCCTCGAACTACGGCCCACGGGCCAAACCCACCCTCCAAGGGCATTTATCTGGCCCGCTGGATGCACTGGGCCACTGCGCCCTGAAGAGCCGCCCCTTCCATAAGTCATTAATTCTGATTAAGTATCAGGAATCCATGTGATTCCTTTGTCGGTGGTATAAGACACTCTACTTGTAGGAGAATTAGAAATGATGACCCTGATTCACGTTTGAACAAAGAAGCATACTTTCTGTTAACTTCCAGTTCTGCAGTTTCATCCTGGACTTTTCTTCTCTGGATTTACCTAAGTTTCTGGTTTCTCAGGATATAGTCAATGTTCTAGGTCAGTGATTCCCAACCTGTGGGTCCCCAGATGTTTTGCTCTTCAACTCCCAAAAATCCTAACCGCTGGTAAACTGGCTGGGATTTCTGGGAGTTGTAGGCCAAAACACCTGGGGACCCACAGGTTGAGAATGACCACTCTAGGCCAAGAGTAGGAATCATACAGTTCTCTGAATGTTGTGAGACTTTGTGTTTCTGTGGCCTAGCCAGTATTCTCTATGCTGAGAAATTGCAGTTCAGTTTGGAGGGGATATCATTCACATTCCTGCTCTAAGTAGAACTGAAAATAGGATCATCCATAGATTTTAAAGTGCATATCCACTAAACAAATATTCATCCTACACACACACACACACACACACACACACACACACACACACATATATATATATATATATATATCTTTTGTTATGGAGAAAAAGAGAGGACTGTGGACAAGATTGTGCTGTACAAATCAAGACCATATGTAAACAAGGTGTAGCACAGCAGTTCTCGTTTGTGCCTGGGGGCCAGGGAACAGCACCGGGAGTTCCATTAGCATTAGAGCCTGCACCAGCAGAGATAGATTCTGAAGAGGATTTGGAAGGGTTACCTGAAGGTGCGTTTCCCATCAGTGGGCCCCATTCTCCCACGGAAAGTTTGGCTTGGGATGAAGGTTGGCCGGACCCCTATGATGACATAGATGATAACCAAGTGCATATGGAATCTAGTGATAGTGGAAGCTATGAACACCCGGGTGGGGGAGGATCGCAGGAGCTTCTGAGTGAAAACATGGAAGGAAGCGGCTGGGAAGATTCCAGGGAGGAGAGCTCTCACGAAGATAGGGACCCAGCTGCTGGGAGACAAGGTCGAACCTTTGATAGGAGAAGTAGCATTGAGTCCAGCAGAAGGGGATGGCACCGCCGCCTAGACAGGCCGAGGTCCATCAGCAAAGATTGGAGACGATGCAGCCTAGAGCGGCGGGGACCTCGGCCGAAAGATTAAGTATAGCATCCGTGGGAACCAATCCCCAGTGCTTCGGCCACGTCTCTTCTGAGCAGACGTGAAGCGAAGTGGGTCCACGGAGCTGAGTTGGCTTGTGGCCACCAAGTCTTGCCTTGCAATTACCTTGCCTTGTTCCTGAATCCGCATTGCTGTGCAGAGCCCTGCTTAAGCTTTTGGATTGCCTTGCCAAGCTGTTTTGGACATTGATTGCTTCAAGCCTTTTGGATTACCTTGCTATTCTTTTGGACAATTTACCTTTTGAACTGTTCTTATATTCAATAAAGTAGTTAGCCTTCAGTCCGTCTCTGTGTGTGTGATTAAGGGGCCGGTCAAGTCCGTGCATCGTGACACAAGGTGATTATTTTTTGGTGGGGAAAAAGTATTCCAAATACCCTCCTACGAAACAAAACTTCTAGATCTATCCATGAGTTTATCCAGTAAATGTTCTAACCACCTTGTCCCCAAGTTTGCTCAAAGGACTCACAAAATAGAAGTAAGGAGGGAAAAAGAAAAAGCTGACAACATGATTGTGAAGATTTTCTCCCCTTCCAACTTCCATAACTTTCTACATCAACCTTTTACTACCTGGGCCCCTCAACATGTATTCAAAGTCGATTTCTGTGATGTTGATGGACACATCTGGAGGGCATCAGGTTGTAAATTAAATATAAATCATTATATCTAATATAGCTATTAACTTCAAAATATAAATGAAATAAAATGCTCACAAGAATATTTTTAGTAAAGACGCAGGTTTATTGTTGAATCATGATACTATAAATATCTCCAGATTGTGTACAATGTCTTCCCAAAGCTTTAAATTTGCTTTGTGGTACTACTGGGAATTGTATGAAAAAATGCTGAGAAAAGCATTACCAAAACCAAAGCAGAAAGAAATGGGTAACCAACATATTTGAAGAGTTGCACTTTCTAAAATGGAAGTTTTACAATCTTGTTCCTATTTACATAAATGTAGATAGAAAAACCCTTGACATTTATTTCTACACTCAAAATCATCTAGTTTTTGTGTGTGTCCATGCATGTGCATGTTTTTAAGTTGTCTGTTAACTTATGGCAACCCGTGAATTTCATAGGATTTCCTTAAACAAGGAACATCCATAGGTGGTTTTGCCAGTTCCTTCCTCTGCAATAAGCCTACAGCATCTGGTATTTGTCAGATATCCCTTACAAGCTCATAGAGAATCTGGAGTCCTTTACGGCATTTAGGCTCAGATAGAACATACCCTCCAATATACCTTCCAGTATCCAGTATGAACAAAAACAAGGACACATTTGACCAAGTAACATCAGAGTATGGTCAAAATGGGAAAGGTGAGGAAGAACAAACATCTAGAAGAGATTGTAGTAGTTTGTTTTACCTGACTCTCTAGGGCAGTGTTTCTCAACCAGTGTGCCGTGGCACACTAGTGTGCCGTGAGCGATCATCAGGTGTGCCGTGAGAAAAGCTCTCTGCCCCCCTTCCTTCCCCCCCTCCTCTTGCCAAACTCCAGCTGCTTGGGAGAGGAGGAGGAAGGGCCAGGTGGCGGCGAAGAAAAAGAAGGGACCGGGGCGCCGCCTCCTTCGGCCGTTTCCCCAACCAGCCTCCAATCCGCCATGACTCTCGCCTCTTGCTTGTTGAAGCAGCGCGGAGCCCTGCCTACTGAAGCCCGTCCACCGTTCATGCTCCTCCTCTGTGGGAGAGCGGAAGCCGGGGGGGCATGATGCAGCCTGGCTCCGCCCCTTCCCCCGGCTTCAGCACTCCCACAGCTTTGCCAGCCTTGAGGGTGCAGTGCCAAGCCAGCGGTGGCAGGGCCAGCACAATGCTGGCTTGGTACCGCCCTCTCAAAGCTGGCGAACCTGTGGGAGAACTGAAGCCGGGGAGGGGCAGGGCATGGTGCGGCCCTAGCTCCACCCCTCCCCGGCTTCAGCACTCCCACAGCTTCACCAACCTTGAGGGGCAGTGCCAAGCCAGCGGTGGCAGAGCCAGCACAATGCTGGCTTGGCACTGCCCCCTCAATGCTGGCGAAGTTATGGGAGAACTGAAGCCGGGGGAAGGGGCAGGGCATGGCGTGGCCTGGCTCCTCCCCCTTTCTGGCTTCGGCACTCCCAGCACCATCCCCCAGCCGTTCTTTACTGTGTTAGAGTGTCATTTTGTGTCATTTTGGTTGGTGGTGTGCCCCCGGATTTTTTTTAATGTTAAAAGTGTGCCATGGCTCAAAAAAGGTTGGGAAACACTGCTCTAGGGAAGGGCAAGATTCTGAGTTAACTGAGTACAAACGATCTTGCACTTCAAATTCAGTTTGCTGACATTGACCAGAGGAGGGAGAAGGAAAGTGGGAGGAGAAATAAGACATTGGGGCTTTTTGAAAACAGTTGAAAAGGTAGGATAGCAATGGTCCCTACCCTTGGGGGTATACTTTGTTTCCTACTTGCTTAGGCCATCCCTTGTAACTCGAGGATGATGGTCCTCCAAGTGTCTTGGCGGTGCGTCCATATGTGGCTGTGGAGCCATATTCTTGATCCACATGTTCTCCCGCAGTGAGGACATTGGTTTTCAAGTAGAAGGTGGTCCCAGTCAGGGTTGGCTTGACGGAATTCCTGCCTCTTTGAATTTTGCAGTACTGATAGTCACAGCTGACATCCAGTTAGAAAGCTCAAGGGCCAGGACTTCCCAGTTCTCAGTGTCTATGCCACAGTTTTTAAAGTTGGCTTTAAGACCCATCTTTAAATCTCTTTTCCTGTCCACCAACATTACGTTTCCCATTCTTGAGTTGGGAGTCTAGTAACTGCTTTGGAAGATGGTGATCGGGCATTCAGACAATGTGGCCAGTCCAGCAGAGTTGATGGCGTGGGAGCAGCGCTTCAATGCTGGTGGTCTTTGCTTCTTCCAGCTGACATTTGTCCATCTGTCTTCATAAGAGATTTGCAGGATTTTTTGGAGGCAACGCTGATGGAATCTTTCCAGGCATTGAGTATGATATCTGTAGACAGTAGAGTTGGATAGGTTTGTTCGGAAAAGCCTGAAAGTTTGGGAAAACTTCTGAATTTTTACTTTCGAAGCAGTTTTGAACCATGCAGGAAAGGGGGGGGGGGGGAATCTGAATTTGAACCACTTACCTTTCAGATGTCTCCCAAGGTTATTGCAAGGGAGGAATGAGATGGGCATGGCTAAGCACAGCCATTGTTGTAGTTTGTGAAGGCCAGGCCCCCAATGGTAGAGATTGTAAAAGGCCCTGCTGCTAAACTACATTTCCCACACTGCTCTGCTACTCATTAGCCAAAATGGCTGAAGGACACAGAAATATTTGTCTGTAGCTGTCTTTGTCTAAATATAAAATAAACTGATTGAATCTACAAAGGTGTCTAAAGAAGGCAGCAAAGCAATAAGCAACTTTTGCAAAGCCAAGAGAACATAAACTGCTTAAACGCCAATCAATTCAATTTGCCTGATTGTCATGAACAAGGCACTGGGGTAGCCAGCCACAGCCAGACAGCCCTTTACGTCAATAACTAATGATAAAATAAAATGATTGATTGCATCTGCAAAAAGGAATAAACGGATGGATGAGTCCTGAGGGTCCCTTCCAATGCAGTGAGTAGAGGAAGCAAATGGGTGTCAGGAGAGTTTGGATGATGCCTTTCTGCCCAGAAGAAGGAAGTCAGTCTAGATGTCCCTTGATGAGGTCTGTACTATGATTTCTCCATCAATTTAACATAGTTTGTGCCACACAAACCAAGTTTCTGGAGTAGAACAACTACTTTCAAAGTAAAGACCACCCAAAGAAACAGGAAATAACACTTTCAAACCAGGAACAGATTTTCTTTATTATTAAAAAAGTTTTTAATAAAAACTTTGAAAATTCACCAAAAGTCCATGGATAAGTCAAAGGTTATGACATTTTGTGAGCTAACAGTGGTCCACATGTTCTACCAATGTAGCAAGTTTCATCAGGATTGGTCTAAAAATGAGGGAGGGAGAATCCCCTGAAGTTTCCCCAGTGCCAGTGCTGTTTTTTTTTCCTACTGCACATGCATGTCTGCCTGTAACTAAGCGATTCGGAAGTTTTTGAAGTTTTGGGAAGTTTTGAATTTTTTTTAAATGGAAGTGACTTTAGAATCAAACCACCAGCACCCCCAACATCCAAAACAAGTTTTGAACCATTTTTTATCAACCAAGCCTAGTAGACAGTCCACATTTTGCAGATGTATCAGAGGGTTGGGAGGACAATCTATATATATAAAGGAGGACCCATCGTCAAAAGACTGCCATAGGCAGAGAAACCTTCCAAGGCAGAGACACCAAACTTGGCAACAAAAATAGGCCTCAAGCAACGAAGGTTTTTAGCAAAGAAACGTCCCACCCCCCCCAAAACCTAGAAGGCCCCCAAAACAACGATGAAAAGAAAACTACATTTCCCAGCGTCCTCCGCGGCCGCCAGCGAATCTCATTGGCCGACATCGGCCCACACAAAAAGCCAGCGCCGCTTCCCAGCGGAGGCCCCCCCCTGCCATCCCCACAACCACTCCACCCCCCTCCCCCCGGCCAGGCCCCGCCCCTTGCCATCCTCAAAACAACTCTACCCCTTCCCCGGCCTGGCCCGCCCCCGCCCCCTGCACGTGACAATTTCTCCAAAATAACTGCCGCCAAAACAAATCACCTCAGGACAGCACCCCACACACCACAGCCAGTCGGACTGCCAAGGACACGCAGTGCCAAAAGGACAGGCTCCTCAGCCTCGCCCACACTGGCCAAACCACGAAAACTAACCACTGGTAATCACTACAAACCACTGACCACGGTACGACCAGCCACACAATCACAACAACAAAATCAACAAAAAAACACCACACACTCCTCCAGACACTACAACTCTCACAACCACATTCGAGAAACACAATCCAAAAGACCAAGCCAGCACAAAATACCACACAACGCCAATATGCAGAAGATACACAACTATGTGCACAGACCACATACATACCACTCACAGGACAAAAGACACCCACAACAAAAGACACTCACTTAACAAACACCACACCCACAACATGACAGCCACACAACTCGCGATACTTACCTCTAGAGACCCACAACACAACAGACACACAACACACACAACGCATACATACCACTGCTAAAAAGAAACCAGCACAGTACAACCAACTAACACACCCCCTATACCCACCGTACACCCACACCACACGACCACTGCACACTCACAACAACAAACTACACACTCAACACCACACACTCTTCTCCACACCGACAACTCCACAGGACTTCAACATCCCACCCACCAGAACAACCCACAACGACACAGCCATGACCCCACCAAGACCGTAAGTATCATCATTTCCAACCCTTACTTACTCAGACTTTCTCGCATCTCCTAAATAGGGCACAGCAACGCGTGCCGGGTACAGCTAGTAGCTTTATAAACAAGCACCTTGATATCCCTACGGATGTCCCGGTCCTCAAACACTCTCTGCTTCATACTTTGTTATCATGTAAGTGGATGGTACCAAAGTTATTTATTTATTTACTTCATTTCTACCATGCCTTTCTCACTTGAAGGAACTCAAGGCGGCGTACAATTCCGGCAAAAATGGCACCTAAGTATTGGTTATTTGCCACACAAAAAAAGACTAGGCAGTTGCAGACTTTTCCATCATAATTTTCTCTCTTTAGAAAACTGTCCCTTCACCTTTCAGAATTGGATCTGGGAATTGCAACAGAGTCTTAAATTCTGGAGATTTTAAATCCTATTATATTATATTTTGAAGCCATCAACAATATCACTCAAAGTGGGGAACAATGACACATGAGATAGACAAGGTCTGAAACATATAAACAACATCTGAGCAACTAGTAATGTGTCGCATTGGTCAATGCAAGAAACAAGTATCTACAATAGCTTTCAGAGTCAGCTTTAACTGCTGAACTCACCACATTTCCTTCTGTGCTCCAAAACCTTTGCTCAATCAGCTTATCTGTAGTTGTAACTTAGGATGGACATTCAAAACATTCTCAAAGCTATGAGGTCCCTAAGCAGATTACTTCTAGGAAAAGGACTCATGTAAAAATCCAACCTTTTAGTAAACAGGACCGAATGGTTCCCAGAGATATTGACAGTGTTCTTTTCAGACTAAATGATACTATATAAGTTTACAACTTAGCCTTAGGTTTAATCCTGTCGTTGCTGAAAAGATTTCTTGCAGAAATTCATTAAAATTAGTGTACTCTGGTTTGCAATAAATGTCAGCCAGAGCCTCCTGGAAACTAACAGGAAATACCTAATCTTAAAACAAATTGTGGCTCTGTTTTAATGCAGCAGAATGTGAAGTAGTGAACCATGTAAATGACTCAATTAAATGTAACGTAGGAAACAGACCTGAAGAAGGCGAGATTCTGGGCTCCCATAAGCAGTTTTATTTCAAACACAGAGGTTATCTATGTTTATCTTTGGCATGGGTCTTACATAGTCACAGATATGTCACTATGAGTCGACTTTAAACTAGCACAATAATGACACTAAAACACTAAAACATCTTTTGATCATGTGTCCTTATATTTCTGTGAAAATAAGGAACAAATCCAGACCTTGTCTTAATCAAGGGCAAAAAGCTTCCATGTGGAAGATTTTCACGCACAAAAACAACGCCTGTACAATAATGTCCAATATTAATTTTCTCACTAATGCCAATAAAAGCAATCTGATATAGCAACTAGTTCCCAACTTCCTTGTCTCAAAGCATTATCCTCTTTTGGATTACCGACATTTAAATTCTCATAATTTTTCCAAAGCAAAACACACAAATGCCTGTTTTAAAAGCCAGACAGCCAAAATTAAGGAACATAACTGTTTTCTTGGGTAATTTCAGCTTATATCCCAATTTCATTCCAAACCCTCAAGCCACTCCGATGGTGTAATCCACTGTAGACTCAACTGTGACTGTCTATTTTGGCACACCATCAAAAGTTAGGAAGTTATTATTTGAATTATATACCCACATAATAAGAGCTATAGTGCAAGAAGCAAAGCCATTGTTTTCAGTCTCCTCTCTGGGAAATCTGGAAATGGCTTCTCTCCCTGCAACCATTTTCCACATCCAAGAAAGAAAACCATGTCACGGTGAGATCAAGGAAACCAATTAGTCCATTGGTGACATCTGGGTTGGGGGTAGTCTGATCTAAACAGTCAATAAAAAATAAAGCCTATTCCAAAGGAAGTGCCTGTGTTCCTTCTACCATTCTTTTGCTACTGTAATGATTAATTGGAAATGCTGTAGATCCGAGTGGACAACATATAACTCATAGTTTGCATGCATAATAAGCACCCCACATGGATGTTTTTGTACCTCCTCCCAAGCGTTTCCCCCACCTGTTGAACTGAAGGCAATGCTAGCATGGTGTAACTAACTACTTATTCAGTACACTGGGTAGAAGTACTCAATATTTCTCTGCAGGTGAGTTACATACATGATTCTTTCCAGGATGTAGTCTGAAGACCCATGATAGTATAACTGGAGGTAAAATTTCGCTAATTTATTTATTTAGTTATTGTTTCGACTTCTAGACCGCTCCTTCTAGAACAGTGTTTTTCAACCTTTTTGAGCCGTGGCACATTTTTTACATTTACAAAATCCTGGGGCACACCACCAACCAAAATGACACAAAATGACCCTCTAACACAGTAATACATATAGTTAATATGTTTTTAAATGCATTTATTCACTCAGTGTGAAACCTGGGCCTGTTTCTATGAACACAAAATAGATATATTTGGGCAGGAATGGTAGAAAGACACACATAAAGGTCTTGCTCAACAGCTGTCAGTCTCTGTGTTTAGTTTTTATCGCAGTCAAGCTAGAGAAGCTCATCTCACACAGATATGTGGTTGAAAATGGGAGCAATGTCAAAATAGCTTTGTTGGCCAAAATGTCACTTGACGCGCATGTCTTGTTTACTTAACCGTGTCTGAGTGAATCCAAGATGGTGTGACCATAGCAGTCTTGCGTCACTTCTTAGGTGACACGAGAGTGCTATGGTTCCATTTCTTAAACGTTGGGACAGATGCACCTTATAGTTTATATATGAATGAAGGTGTACGAAAATAATTTCCCACTAGGCACACCTGATAAGTCTGATCAGAGCCACACGGCACACTAGTGTTCCAGCAATACACACTGGTTGAAAATCACTGTTCTAGAAGCTCGGGGCGGTTTACAGCAGTATAAAACACGAATAGTAAAATCACACACACATCTAGAGCAGCTTAGACCGAGGCTGACCAAAAACCTACTGTATGCTCCCTTAAGTTCTATTAAAGAGGAAGAATGACACATAAGTATGTGTGAAAAAGATATTGGGAGTCCTCATGGACAACAAGTTAAACAGCCAACAATGTCATGCAGCAGCTAAAAAGGCCAATGGGATTTTGGTCTGCATAAATAGGAGTATAGCGTCTAGATCCAGGGAAGTCATGCTGCCCCTCTATTCTATCTTGGTCAGACCACACCTGGAATAATGTGTCCAATTCTGAGCATATTTGTGCCTACTAACGGCAATTGTTTTTTACCCACAGCTCTAGGACCGACACAAAAACAGAGTCCAATATTTCTGAACCAAAATACTCCTTCCTCTATAGCAAAAAAGAGCATGACTTGAAAGGAATATTATTACTTGTCCATAATGACAAAACAATAACATTTTAAACTGACAGAGTTTTAAGAAGGAACTTCATTAGTTACTGAATGTTAATCAATGTGCAGAAACTGAGTACATGAGTTGATCTTACTAAAATCCATTGGCCCCAGTTTACTTTTATTCATGCAAGTGGATCAAGTGGTTTAGACATATGTTTCCAGGAGCATGGTGTGTGGAGACAGTGGGTTTTCAATTGAAAACATCTGGGAATATCCCAAGGCTATAAACATTCCTGGAGTTTTTCCAGATCCAAGTGGCAACAATGGCCTGTATGTCTGAGAAGGGGCAGAGGAAAGTATTGTTTTTATTGAGTTGAAGGTAAAAGTCCACAGTAAAAGCCTGTTTCGTTATTTAAAGAAAGAGCTAAAGAAACTACACGTTATCATTTATTTTCCATAGGGGTGTGTGTGTGTATATATAAATATATATATCTCATCAATCACCAAGTTGCATACAAAAATCACACAGTGGCTCAGCCTGTTTCCACCAACAACATCAGAAATGCTGCCAAAATTAAAAATTTAGATTCTAAATTTAATGATTCTCGGAGATCTACAGATTTTGATTGGTAGCCATTTCAAAATTTGTAGCCACCTGAATCTTATCATTTTGTTTGTTCTGAACAAGCACCAACTATTCCATTTGCAAAGTGTGGCTCTGCTCCCTTGAAAAATATAACAAGTAAACATACAGGGCTAAACCAGGGTCTCTTTCACAAACAAAGTGGAATTATAGGGTTGTAACTACTATAATTACATCCCCTGGAATAGGGGATTTGTAGTTTAGGAAGAGGGATTCAAAATTCTCAGCTAGGGAACTTTGGTGCCTAAACAAACTACAAATCTTAGAAGTCTATAGGACTGAACCATAGTTGTTAAAGTGGAAGCATAGTGTTATGATGATGTAGTATGAAAAGTTCCCTGCTGTCTCTGTGGGTCTTCTTGCTCTGGAGCCGGAATTTTAGAAAAAATAGACTGGATGCCTCTGCCAAAATCTGCTGGCTATTGATCTGTTTTTGCACTGGCGCTTTGTTGTGAGGTCAGGTATGAGTCCAGTCCTCGTAGATATTCACAAAAAAACCAATGTAACTGCAGAAACCATCCTTGCTTTCTTATAGTGGTTGTTTTTCTGCTAGGTGAGTAGATGATTTCAACGCCTCTGCCTTTGTCCAGTTAGACATCCAAAGAGTTTATCTATATCAGGGCTGCCCAGGAAGTCGATCGCAATCGACTGGTCGATCGTGGGACCAAAGGAGGTCAATCGCACCCGGTTGGGGCGCTTCTGCTCTGCATGCGCACACCTTCTGCCCGCGCGCACCTTCCACACTGCGCACCGTCCATGTTTGCTTCCGGACGAGAGAGAAGCAGGGCGCTCCTCTCTCTCGCCGGCAGCGGAGGCTCCAGGGTTGCTTCCGGACGAGAGAGAGGCAGGCGGAGCACGAGGCGGAGCCTCCAGAGGCCCCGCCCCCTCCCTGGCTTCAGCTCTACCAGCAGCTTCTCCAGCCTTGAGGTCAGGGCCAAGCCAGCCTTGTGCTAGCTATGCCACCACTGGCTTGGCACTGCCATCCTCAAGCCTGGAGAAGCTGCTGGTAGAGCTGAAGCCAGAAAGGGGTGGAGCCAGGCCGCGCCAAGCCCCGCTCCCTCCCCCAGCTTCAGCTCTACCAGCAGCTTCTCCAGCCTTGAGGAGGGCAGGGGCAAGCCCGCCTTGTGCTAAGTATGCGACCACTGGCTTGGCTCTGCCATCCTCAAGCCTGGAGAAGCTGCTGGTAGAGCTGAAGCCAGAGGGGCCGGAGCCAGGCTGCTCTAAGCCCTGCCCGCTCCCCAGCTTCAGCTCTACCAGCAGCTTCTCCAGCTTTGAGGAGGTAGGTAGATCTTTCTGATTTGGTTTTATTATAAGTAGCTCGCATGCTGAAAAAGTGTGGGCACCCCTGTCGACTTATGTATATGGGGAAAAAATCAACCCCAAAAACCTGGGTCAATTTATCCACATCAATGTGACTACTGTACCCTAACTCTCATGAAAAAAGGAGATATCCCCTTCCCGGAGATTAATCCATCCCAGGAAAACCTAAAAGAAGCATCAACCCCCTCTTCTCTCTCCACTGCGGTGCTGCTACTGGCATTTTTAATGCCTGGGCAACGAAAAAGCTATGGTGTTCAGACTGACCTCGGGAGGTGGCATTGATGCTTTTCTGTGGAATGACCCTTGACTTATGTATGGGTCATATTTTGCCTCCAAAACCTGCCATCGACTTTTCATGAGGATGATTTATACATGCGTGTATACATGGTAATTCTCCAGCAAAGCCAGAGGGCCTTCTTTTTTAGTTCAAAACTCAAAATAACTAGAGGGTTATTCACCTTCCCTCCTTAGCTTCAAGCTGGACACGAGGTCGACTTATACACACACTTTGGAACATTCACCAATATATAGGAGCCCCCAGTGGCGCAGCGGATAAAACCCTTAAGCCGACAGGACTGAAGATCGACAGGTCGGAGGTTTGAATCCAGGGAGGGGACGGATAAGCTCCCTCTGTCAGCTCCAGCTCCCCATGCAGGGACATGAGAGAAGCCTGATATAACATCAAAACATCCAGGCATCCCCTGGGCAATGTCCTTGCAGACGGCCAATTCTCTCACATCAGAAGAGACTTGCAGTTTCTCAAGTCACTCCTGACACGGAACACCCCCCCCCCCTCCCAAACATATATATACAATAGAACACTAGCCATGATGAGTGCTGAAAGTGGAACTGAAAGACTTCCTATCTACAGTATTTTGTAACTTTTGTCAAAACAACGAGCCATCATATAGCAAAACAATACTTACTTGCAAACAAGCTTAGCTACTACATACAACAGATGATGGGAAAACATGCCAAAAGCTGAGTTTCCTAATAACTTTTTATGTGAGATGTGATGCACAGTCTACAGCTGTTACATCAAATAACTGCTGTGGTCACACAACCTTCAAAGTAATATTTTAATGTGCCAAACCCCAAAGTGTAAGCCCATATCTTAAAACTTGGAGCAAGAATTTCCTGCAAGCTAAGATTGTGTAAACAGGCATCTCAAGTCACAATACTGTCTGCTTAATATTATCCTAAGAGGAACTTACCACACATGAGACAGCCAGACACACAATCACAAAATGTTCTCTGGATTTAGAATTCCAGATAAAGCTTCATACTTCAGGGTCTATGACAATGAGTAAGTTGATAGACCTAGTTATTGGATGTGTATGATTTAACTCAGCTGTTGAGAAAACAAAATGTTTACAAAGGAAAAACATTCCAGCTTTGTTATTACGCCATTTAGCATCAGCAGAAACTTTGTAAAGCCAGTCAGGATCTTGTTTTTCCAGACAATCCAGAAAATATAACTACCGACAATATTGGTTTTCAGCTTTTTCAAATCAAAGACCTATTGTGAACCCCAAATCAGAAACACAAGAATTTTCAAAAAAATCTCTCTGTGTCCTCCTATCCCTCCTTCCTTTATACAACCTAAAGATTTCAAGATACCATTAACACAAGGAAAACTATGGCACTTCTTCTATGATCCAAGTGGGTGTAACCCAAAGGCAAGTCACCTGTGGAAGGGCCAACATTTGACCAAAAAGCCATAATATTTTTTTTATTTTAAAAATTAATTTGTCTTTAAACAAATAAATATAAAGCATACATATAAATGTACAAACTAACTAATAAACAAAATTAAACTTAAAAATAATTTTTAAAGAACAAAAGAAAACATAACACTTGGCGCAACACAGAAAGCCTTAAAGGGCCAGACCAGATAGTAAACAAGTAGAGCTTATTTAAAAAATAAAGAATTATCCCAAAAACACTTAAGCTGCAGAACCCTATACGGTTCTGGCCCAGTTTACCTGTCCGAACAGATTCTCCCCTACGAACCATCAATAACATTAAAATCCTCCAGAGAGGCCCTGCTCTCAGTCCCACCGGCTTCGCAAGCAATGCTGGTGGGGACGAGAGGCAGGACCTTCTCTGTGCTCGCTCCTCGGCTATGGAACTCTCTACCAAGTGATGCTAGATCTGCCCCCTCTCTGTTGTCCTTTAGGAAGCTGGTGAAGACCTGGATGTGGAACCAAGCCTACCCAGAATAGGCTGAGATTGGCTATTGTTTGAATGTATGACCACGTTTACAGATTGAGTGGAATTGTTTTAATGGTGATGTGATTTTATGCTGGGTTTTAAATGGTAAAGCATTGAATTTTTGCTGTTATGCCGGTCGGAGTCCCTCAATAGAGGTGAGAAGGTCAGGGTACGAAAGTTTTAAATAAATTAATTAAATGAGCAAAATAACATTAAAAAGACCAAACCAGTCAAAAACACATAAAACACATGTAATGTGTTTTCCCCAAAAATGCATGCAACAAATGAAAAACGAAGAGCAAAGAAGTGTCAGTGAAATCGGAGTTCGAAGAACAGGAAAGCAGCAGACACGATGTCAAAAGCAGGCTGGCATCAGCGAAGTCCGAGGTCGAAGAACAGGAAAGCAGCAAACATGTTGTCAATAGCAGGTCCAAAAGAGAGTCCATAGGAACACAGGAACATAGGAACCAGGAAACACAGCACAGCATACAAAGCAAGACACGACCACCCAGCAACACTTTGCCAACTGCAAAGAATCCCAGATTCAAAGCCCCTTTTTATATTCACAAATCTTCACTGGAGCTGGAACTAGCCAAGACCCTCTCATTAGTGCTTTCAGCTCAGATGGCAGTCACAGGTGTGGCCCCTTGCCTCCCTCTCCAATCTCTCCATCTTCTGTCAAGACTTAACTTCCCCCAGGATGAAGCCTGATCCTCAGAACTCCTCTTCTCACCCCGAAGGGGACTCGGAGCAGATTACAGGTACACATACTTAGCAGACAATCCCTGCAGTTTTCCACATATACACATATAGACGAACAGAGGCAAACTCTGGCCACCAGGGGGAGCTGATGCACTCCTAATCTCTCAGCGTTCCCACCGTCCCTAGTTGTTCTTTCCGCATTCCTCAGCGCTACTGGAGTTCTTTAATGGCCTCATAATTCAGTCAAAATTGGCCTCTCCACTTAATGTGGTACCTTTATCTCCTACTTGACAGATGCAACTGTCTTTCGGGCTGCAAAGGTCGACAGCAGGCTACACTTAAAGGTTGAGCACCCACCTCGACCCGGGCAGGCCTCAAACTCATGACCTACTGGTCAGAGAGATCTTATGCAGCTGACACTTAGCCAGCTGAGCCACATTCCTGGTATATAGGTATATAGAATAGATATAAAAATCAAGCATGTACTGATAACTAACCAGCATTTGCAAGGCTTGCTAAATAGGCTGCTTTCCCCCCTTTGTGTAGTACATTTGAAGCATTTTATGCAGAGTCCACTGTAAACACTGCATGTTGTTGCTAACAGTAAATGGGTGGCATTCAGAAGCCTTTTATTGCTGCCGACTATATCATGACCCCAATATTGACCTAAGGGAAACCCATTTGGGGTCAGGACCCTAAGGTTAAGAAGTAGTGAGCTATATAACATGGGTTGCAGATATCCTAGATGTAAACCCCTTTCAGCAGGTGGCAGCAACTCCCAACCAACAATTTTAGCTCTCCGACTAGCAAATACAATGTATACCTTACTTGTGATATCTTATGATCTTTTTATTCCCCACACAGTGGCAAAGGAAACGCAAAAAGAAAGGCAAGCCAGATGGCAGCTACATAGTCAGCTGCCCAGATGTGCAATACTTTTCTGACCAAAATGAATCTTTAGCTTTAGCCTGAGGCTTGTATTACATGCCTGTCAGGCCTCTTTTAATAATTCTAAAACAGTACCAAATGTTTTAAATATTAAAGAAACAACCCCTTATTGGCCCCCAAGGGCTCCTAAATTACTTCACAGATAAAGATGTGAGATAATTAATACAGATGATGTGAGAAAGTTTCCAAAACAGAAAACAGTTCCAACAGCTTGTCACTGGATGCCAAAATTCTACAGTCTGTATAAGTGTATTTTGGTTTCGGATTAAGAGCTGCTGAACACCAAAAAAAAATCTTTAAGAACCAAGGTTTGATTTTATATAGTGTGATTTTTTAAATAGTTCAATCCAAAATAGTTGCCCATGTGTACCTCTACAAAGAGAATCAAAGATGAAAAACAACAACACTAATAATAATAATAATAATAATAACCATCATATAAGTTGCAGGAATTGTACACTGGTCTTTTACATTTCTTTAGGTCTCTGTCATCCTTTGGGATCAACTGTACCCCACTGTTTCTGGTGCCACTAGAATTCAGATAAAATTGTGTCAGGTCTATGGTGCCTACAAGGCTTATGAGCCATATATTATGCTCCTCTGATCTAATGTTTATAAAGCTTATGTATGCGGGTCTAATATACAGTAAACAAAGTTGGCGTAGATATACCAAGCACTGGTTTTAAGCCTTATTTTAAAAGGACTGGATGAGGGCTAATAAGCTGAAGCTTAATCCTGACAAGACAGAGGCCCTCCTGGTCAGTTGCGGGGAAGATTGGGGTATAGAATGGCAACCTGTGCTTGGTGGTGCTACTCTCCCCCTGAGGACACAGATCCATAGTCTCATTGCTGGTGCTTGAAGCTCAGGTGTTGGAGGTGGCTGGGAGGACCTTCGCAGCTAAAACTTGTGAGCCAGCTGCAACAGTACCTCGAAAAGCCTTAGTTACTTCTAGAATTGATTACTGCAATGCATTCTAAGCGGGGCTACCGTTGAAGATGGCCCAGAAATTGAAATTGGTGCAAAGACTGACAGCTGGGTTACTAACTGGGGCTAGCTACAGGGAGCATACCATGTCCCTACTGAAGCAGCTCCAGTAAATTTCCGGTCCCAATTCAAAGTGCAGGTTATCTATTATATAAAGGAGGTCCCGTTGTCGAACGACTGACAGAGACAGAGAAACCTTCCAAGGCAGAGACACCAAACTTGCCAACACAAATAGGCCTCAGGCAAGGAAGGTTTTTAGCAAAGAAACTTTTCCCCCCCAACCTAGAAGGCCCCCAAAACGATACAAAAAACTACATTTCCCAGCATCCTCTGCAGCCAGCAAAACCCATTGGCCAACATCAGTTACCATAGTAACGGTGGGCAAAGCCACTTGGAATGCTGAGTGATTTCAGTTGAGGGTTAAACTGCCATGGTCAAGATCTAGGAGGGAGACAAATAGGGCACCAGGGACACAGGCACCACTGACAAACACATACCCCCAGAATAACACAAAAGTAATACCTACACACAACACAATACGCACATAACACAACCTTGCATCTACTGCTCAACCCATATGTATGCCATTCCTTCCTTGCAACGCTACATACATCACACATAAAAGGGCAGAACAAACGCCAGAACAGAAAGACACTGCACTACACTAGCTTTTGCCATCACCATAAACAAGGCTCAAGGACAAACACTACAAATCTGTGGCATAGACCTTGTCACAGAATGCTTCTCCCACGGACAACTCTACGTAGCGTGCTCCAGAGTTGGGAAACCACAGAACCTCTACATCAACACAGCAGACGGAAAGACAAAAAACATTGTATATCCACAAGCTCTGCAGAACGCCAGGAACACCACACACCGACAACTCCACAGGACTTCAACATCCCACCCACCAGAACAACCCACAACGACACAGCCATGACCCCACCAAGACCATAAGTAACATCAATTCCAACCCTTACATACTCAGACTTTCTCGCATCTCCTAAATAGGGCACAGCATCGCGTGCCGGGTACAGCTAGTTACCTATAAAGCCCTACATGGTTCAGATCCAGTGTATTTTCATGTCTGCATCTCTCCCTATGAGCCAGCATGGGCTCTAAGATCTGCTAGGGAGACCCTCCTCTCAATCCCACCTCTGTCTCAAATGCAGTTGGCCGGGATAAGGGAGAGGGCCTTCTTGGTGGTGGCCTCCTGGCTCAGGAACACCCTCCACAAGGAACGTAGATAAGCCCTCACATTATAGCACTTTCAGAAAAAATTAAAAACTTGGGTTTTTTTTCTGCAGGCCTTTGATAATGCTTAAACAGTCGCAAGAACTGACTGCCAATTACTTAGTGCTTTATACCTACTCTCTATGGCAGGGTTGCCCAGAAAGTCGATCATGATTGACTCGTTGATCGTGGTCCCTAAGCAGTTCGATCGCAACACCTCACTTCCACGTGGCACTCCTTCCTTCCTTCCTTCCGTGGTGCTTCCTTTCTTCAAGAGCCACCTTCCTTCGCCGCAAGACCTTCCTTCCTTGCGCGTCATGCAGCCCCCTGAGGCGACTCCCCCTCAGTGCCGTTGCAGCATGGCCTGAGGAAGGAGGGAGAAGGGGGCAGCAGAGCAAAGGAGGGGGCGGGCGCCCGGCCTGCGCATGTGCTTTTGCTCCATGTGCTTTTGCGCAAGGACAAGCCACAAGGGAGGACAACCAGAAGGAGGCTTTGGCAGCCATTTTCTGCCAAAGCCATCTGCGACTGCAAGGAGTTCATCTGCTTGGCCACATTGATCAGCATTGAATGGCTTTGCAGCTTCAAGGTCTGTTTGCTTCCATTCTGCCAGTTTATATCTCTGAAATTATGTCAGGGTGAGAGAAGGAACTCTTGTCTGGGTGCATTTTTAAATGTACCATTGGCCACATTGATCAGCATTGAATGGTCTTGCAGTTGAAAGGTCTGGCTTCTTTCTGCATGTTTATATATCTGTGGAGTAATGTCCAGGGTGGGAGAAGGAACTATTGTATGTTGGGTGCATTTTTTAATGTACCATTGGCCACATTGATCAGCATTGAATGGCCTTGCAGCTTCAAGGTCTGGCTTCTTTCTGCATGTTTATATATCTGTGGAGTAATGTCCAGGGTGGGAGAAGGAACTATTGTATGTTGGGTGCATTTTTAAATGTACCATTGGCCACATTGTTCAGCATTGCATGGCCTTGCAGTTGAAAGGTCTGTGTGCTTTCATTCTGCCAGTTTATCCCTGGCTGATTCAATTCAGTGCAAGTCAGCAAAATTAACTCAGGTAATTGCAAAAGATGTAAATAATTATTTATTATTTGTGTTGTGCAATATTGGCTTATTCAGTTATGCAAGGTACATCAACATACATTGTACATACAAAGAATCCTTAATAAATTAGAAAATAGTTATACGTTTTACATTTCTGTGTAGGTAGATCTTTGTGACTTGGTTGTTTTATAAGTAGCTCGCATGCTGAAAAAGTGTAGGCACACCTGCTCTACGGGCATATAGCTGGACTGCTACATTGATTTATGGATCTTTTAATCAATGGTTGTAACCATATGTTACTGATTCTATTTAATAGAGGTTGTTTTTACTTAATTTATATATCCTGTTTGTGTAATGTGTTATTGATTTCACATGTTGATATATTTTATTTTTATGTATTGTATGGCGCCTTTGTGTGCTATTGTGTAAGGTGCCCCGAGTCCCTATGGGAGATGGTGCAGGGTATAAATAAAGTGTTGTTATTATTATTATTTAGTGACAACACACATTCATCACAAAACTATTTTATCTAGCACATAGCATGGACTTAGGACTAGTTTCTGCCTTAAAGTGACTAGGTAGAAAATGTGATTAGAGATTCACAAAACCCAGGTATTCTACTGTAAATTATGTCATGTTACTATTTCACCTAGTTCAGGCAACTGAATTTTAAAATATATTTTCATTAAATAATTAAAATCTCCGAATTATCTATCTACTGTGGTTTTGATACAATGTAGCTGTGGCTGAATTAGTGGAGACAAGTAGCATGTATCATATTGTCTTAAGTTCAAGGAAACTACATTGGGATTTTCCAATCCCACAGTATGACAAAATAGCAAAAAATCGAGAAAGTTACATTTTCAGTTACCTTCCAAGACAGCAGCAGTTCCCATATTCCCTTTGCATAATCAAGATGCATGTAAAAAATGTATTTCTTTATTTGCAGTTGCTGATTCTGTGGTCTGAGTATCCAATAAATGTCATGTTATGAGTTGTGTTCCACAAGCTCAAGCACAATTTCACATGTGGCGAGACCAAGCTATAAATACATGATCCTCCAAGTTCGCCAGTGTAGTTATTTCAGACCAATTAAACTCGAGTGTCTTACAAGTCATTAGACGGCATCCATTAAAAGTATTTGTTATTCACAATCCCAACCTTGAAACTTGTAAAAATCAAGTTATGAAATAAATATTCAGATCCCCTTTGCTTGACTTTGTCTTAATATGTCATTATATACGCAAAGCATTTTTCCACTTTTGTGTTTTAAGACAACAAACCCCATTACTTTAATAGAAGAAAAAGCTCATGAAAGAGTTGCCAGTAAAAAGGTGATGACAGCTGAATCTACATTCAGGGACTATAATCAGCGCCAAGTCCATTTTCACAGATGTGGAAGCTACTTATTCAAGGGATGTTTCCTGATGCATTCAAAACACTTTGCTTGTGTCTATATGGAACAGAAGTAGATCCGAGGAGGAGACCTTTTGGCTGTTTTTCATTATTTTTCTTTCATTTTATATTAAACAGAAATCCTGATACCCCAGGATGCATGGAATTCCCTTCCTTCTACATGCTTTTGATTTGAAAAGGTTTCTCTTTAAGTACATAATCCTATCCCTTCCTCTTTTCCTCCTCTCTCCTCTGGCTGTAAACCAGATTTACTGAATTCGTTTGTACACCCAACCATCCATTCCCAAAATGTAAACCTACACTGGATATTAAAATACCAAATTATATTTTTCTTCCAACATTCCGATTATTATTATGACAACAGATAATGAGATCATATCTTAGCTGCTGTTATGATATAAATATAACAGTATGTGTTAAATATATACACACTATATAAAATCCTAATTTAAAATGTTAGTGGGAGAAAAGTATTTTCAATCAAGTGAATCTTCATAAAATAAACAGTACTTTTGGTTCTGTTGTGGCTGTTGTTGCATGACTTCAAGCAATTTCTGATTTACGGCAACACTATCACATTTTTTGGCTGAAATTATACAGAATGGGGTTTGCTTTTTGCCTTGGTCTGAGGCTGAGGGAGTGTAACTTGCCAAAGTAGCTGCTGTGAAGTTGGAATGAGGTCTTCCAAGCGCATACTTCCCACTGAATACACAGCTGGTAACAAGTGAACTGAGTATCAGTCCCCAGAAAACTATGTTTATGTTGACTATAAAGACATGTGCAACCATGCTGTTACTATGGCCTTACTTGAATAATAATTCTCACTTGAAAGGCTGCCCAATGTAACTTGTTATTTTGTTCACAAACTGTTCAATACTTTGTGCACTGGAATTGCATGAAATGAAGTACTACTAAGACAATGAGGTACAGTAAGACAATCATGTTTGCAGCAAAAGAAATCCCCATAACTGTTAAACGATATAGGGGTTTGTCAAAGATTTCCTAAAATAAGGGAAAGTCTTAAGAACCAATTGAAAGGCTTAAGAACCAATTGAAAGGCTTAATTTTAAATTAAGACTTGATGCAAGAATCGCACTACATTGTAATCATGGTTTATCAGACCAAAATCAAATCTTGCATCCATGTACCTTAATGTTGCCTAAGGAACACTTTTCTCTTTACCTTCCAACACATTGAGAATTCATGGGGAAATAAAGATGCAAATTTCAACAGTATCATACACTGGGCAATTCTAGGGTTCTTCCAGACAGGTCCTATGTCCCAGGATCTAATCCCAGGTAATCTGTTTATCCCAGATTATCTGGCAGTGCAGACTCATGTAATCCAATTTCAAGCAGAAAACCTGGGATCAGAACCTGAGAAATAGGGCCTGTCTGGAAGAGGCCCTAGAGGAACTTGCCAAAGTATCTTTCAGACCACAGAATCAGCAACTGCAAATAAAGAAATAGTTAGAATATATGTATTTATCTGGTTTTGAAAGCATTGTCTGGATTTTGTTATTTTTTTGTTCATATGGAGATATTTCTCAGGTTTTTTTGGTTCTGATTTATTTCTGTTTCAATTTTAAAGAGACATTTTATAACATATTCCATGTATTTTAATCCCAAAGGGGTTCACAGTAAAACATATGAAGTGCCCCCCTGAAATAATAATAATATAATCAATATTACTGAATATATCGATTATATTATATTGATTATTATAATTACAAGCCAGGAGTAACAATGTTAACAATAAGGAAAATAATCTGGAAAATGTCTGGACATACAGATATGCCTACTTTAGTTGAAATTGGAAACACCCAACTGTGTTGAAGTGATTAATTGTATTATATAAATGAATATGTATTGTAATGTTGGGAGAGAGTGAACAGGAGAGAGAGAGCTGATATTAAGAGCACGTTTCTGCAGGGAGAGCAAAGTTGCCATAGCAGCTTGGCTCTGAAGCTGTAGTGGGAAGAGTCAAGAGGCTTCTGACAAGACCAAGGAGGGAATTCTAGTCAGTTAGGGTTAGGAGCTCAGTGTGTGAGGAGCTCAGAGAGAGTTAAGAGTTTAGAGAGGGAGAGCTCAAAGTGAGTGGTTAAGTCTGACCAGCTCTAGAGAGAGAGCAGGGTTAGGATTAGTTTAAGGCGGGGAGAATACAGTCTTGGTTAACTGAACCTGTGAGTCAGTTAGTTTAGAGAAAGCCTGAAGGCTAAAGGAAGACAAAGTGTCTGAAGAAGGCCAGAGAGCCTATGTATTGAAAGAGTGAAAAGCTAATCTAGCTGGTGACAATAGTTAGGCTATTGTAACTTTGGTTTTGCCATAACTAGAATTAGTAACCTTTTAAAGTTGTGCCTCCTCGGAAGAGTTATACCAAACCAAGCTTTGTACCAGAATAAACTATTAGTTGTTATTTCATCTAAAAACCTCTCTGTGCCATTGATTTCGAAGTCAAGCCTCGTTTCAAAAGTTTATTCCTGTCGCATGAAAGCGTTCATCACCTCACAAAGAGTTTCCCTCACAAAAGTGTTTCAGATTAGTTCTCTCTCACAAAATGGTGGCAGCAGTTTAAAGACAAGGATTTATATAGTGAATTAGGGACAGAGTGGTGGGATTCTAAAAGAGAGTCCACCCTGTCCAGTTGATTGCTTCTCCACAAATTGGTGGTAGAGTGGTGGGATAGCCTGCCCGTCCACACCAACTCTGAATGCCCTCCGTATCTCAGTAGGAAAACCAATTGAATGGTGGGTTCTCCTTTGAACCACAAGCAAATGGCTTAAGCCATGGAACAATAATGGTATCAACAGCCAGGCAGCCCATCAGAAAAAAGTAGCCTCTCAGACAACCTATCCTGAGCTGTTTACACCTTATAAAACTAAAGACACTCTTCTGACCGTGACTCAGTATATACTATTTTTTCAGCATAGAGCATACAAGGGAGATCTCACTAACAAGCCTTGTGGCTATGATCTACACAAGGGATGCTCATTAGGTGGCTCGCGATCGACTGGTCGATCCCGGGACCTTAGGAGGTCGATCCCAGCTGGATGGGGCGCTTCTGAGGGGGCGGAGCCAGGACCATTCATACATAAGTAGCTCGCACTACTGGCTTGGCATACCCTCCTCTAGCCTGGAGCAGCTGTGGCAGCACTGTAGCCAGAGCGGGGAGGGGGAGGAGCCAGGCCACACCAGGCCCCGCCCTCGGCCAGCGTTACCACAGCTTCTTCACCCAGCCAGTAGTGGCTAGCTATGCCACTACTGGCCTTCCCTCCCTAGCCTGGAGCAGCTGTGGCAGCGCTGAGCCAGAGCGGGAGGGGGGAGCCAGGCCACGCCAGGCCCCGCCCCCTCCCCCGGCTACAACATTACCACAGCTTCTTCACCCTTGAGGAGGGTATGCCAAGCCAGTAGTGGCTAGCTATGCCACTACTGGCCTGGCATACCCTCCTCTAGCCTGGAGCAGCTGTGGCAGCACTGTAGCCAGAGCGGGGAGGGGGAGGAGCCAGGCCACGCCAGGCCCCGCCCCCTCCCCCGGCTACAGCGTTACCACAGCTTCTTCACCCTTGAGGAGGGTATGCCAAGCCAGTAGTGGCTAGCTATGCCACTACTGGCCTGGCATACCCTCCTCTAGCCTGGAGCAGCTGTGGCAGCGCTGTAGCCAGAGCGGGGAGGGGGCGGAGCCAGGCCATGCCAGGCCACGCCCCCTCCCCCAGCTCCGCCCTGCTTCTCTCTCAGGTAGATCTTTCTGACTTGGTTTTATCATAAGTAGCTCGCATGCTGAAAAAGTGTGGGCACCCCTGATCTACACAAATGTTTGAAACAATATCCAAATTAAATCCAAGAACAGCCCCACATAGAAAGTATTATAGTAGTCTAATCTTGAAAGTCACAAAAACATGGATCATTGTCTATCATTATGTATGAATGGTCCTAGCTACTGTAACAGCTGGCACTGCTAGCTAGTCTTTGGTGCTACATCCTATAATAGTGAAAGGGATAAATTCAAAAGCAATTTAGTGATCAGGCAGACTGTATCTATAAGGAAAGTTTAACCCCATCTAGGACAAGAAAACCACCCACCTTACAAGGCCAGGAACCAATCCAAAGGTATTTTAAAGATTTTTTTTTTAAAAAAAATGTTAAAGGCGTATACGTTAGCTTTGAGCAGTCTTGGCTTAAGATAGAAAGGCAATTCATAAATGACGCATATGTAGTCAAGGTATAATATTCTGGCAGACCAAGGTTGGCTCTGCTGTGAACAGAAATGTGCAGACTACAGTTGGCTTAGCTGAGAACAGAAGTGCCAGAACAAGATTCAAAGTGGTCTGAAGTCAAACAGTACACTCCAATATTCAAACTGAGTTGAATTGGCTTGAGTACTACCTACATTGGATAATCTAGAAAAATTAATCTGTAACATGTTCCCTAGAGTAGGGGCTCTTAACACTTTACCATTCGCAACCCCTTTTCTCCTGACAAATTTTTACATTACCCCAGTTATATAGGGATAAAATAGGTATTCGGCGTGTCTTCTCAAAAGATGCTGCAGCAATGTGGATAGTGCATCTCCATGCCTCCCGATGTGAGGCCAAGGTGAACCATTGTTGGTGTTCAATCTGGCCGAGCCTGAGATGCTGTTTCAGGGAGTCCTTATATCTCTTTTTGGGGGCGCCTCTCTTGCGCGGACCCATGGCGAGTTCACCATAGAGTAGTATCTTTGGGAGGCAGTGGTCCTCCATCCTAGAGACGTGCCCTGCCCAGCATAGCTGTGCTCTCAATAGCATGGCCTCAATGCTGGTGATCCCTGCTTGCTCAAGGACAGCAACATGTCACATAGTCGGTCCAGTGTATATTTAGGATTGTGTGAAGACAGCGCTGATGAAAGCGTTCGAGGAGTCGTAGGTGTTGGCGATAGGTGACCCATGTTTCAGACCCATAGAGAAGAATAGACAGTACGATAGCTCTGTACACACTGATTTTGATGCTTTGCCTCAGGTGCTTGTTGCTCCAGACTCTTTTGTGAAGCCTTCCGAATGCACTATATGCCTCTGATAATCTGTGATCTATCTCTTTGTCAATCTTGGCGTCTGAAGAGATGATGCTTCCCAGGTAGGTGAACTGCTGAACGGACTTAAGAACAGATTTGCCTATGCTGATGTGGGGATGATGGTGTTCTTCCTGTGGTGCGGGCTGGTAGAGGACTTCCGTTTTCTTCAGGCTGACTTCCAGCCCAAACAGCTCTGCAGCTGCTGCAAAGCAGGATGTTAGGCGCTGCAGGGCTGCTTCTGAATAAGTATCAAACATTTACTGATAATAAACCAGCATTTCCAAGGCTCACTAAACAGGCCATTTTTTTTTCCTTTTGCGGAGAAGAATGAGGCGTTTTCTGCAGACTCCACAGTAAACACTGCATTTTGTTGCTAGTAGATTTGTGTAAATTGGTGGCAAACACCTTTGACTCTTGCCAATTTTATGACCCCAGCATTGAGCTAAGGGTACCGTATTTGGGGTTGGGATCCACAGTTGAAGAAGCCTTAGTCTAGAGCAGGGCTGTCCAACTTCTACCGGGTCCAGGGCCGGAATAGAGGTCACTGATGACCTCGAGGGCCGCGGCCCCACCCCCCGGGCCCCGCCCCCAGGCCCCGCCCCCAGCCCAGGCCCCGCCCCCTCCTAAAGCTGTCATTCTCCCTCCTCCTCCTCCTCTTTCCCGGGCACCGCGGCTGTCCCGAGCGCCACGGCGCCCGGGAAAGGCACGGCGCCCGGGAAAGAGGAGGAGGAAAGGGCAGTGCGTCACAGACCTGGCGTGACGCGCTGCCCTTGGCGCCGCCTTCTCCTCTTTTCGGCGCGGAGAGTGGGACGGAGGGGCGGTGCAGGAGTAGGAGCTAGCTCTTCCTCCTCCCTGCCCCGCCTCCCTCCCCAGCCAGCCATTTTTTTAAAAAAATTTAGAATTTTTTTAAATTTAAAAATGGCGGCTGGGGGCATAGCTGGGGCCATGCCCAACAGGCTGGGAGCGGATCCGGCCCCAGGGCCGCCAGTTGGACAGCCCTGGTCTAGAATCAGTAGTTCCTCCATTTTTAAAGACTTCACCTCATTAGCCCAAGAATCCCTGGATCATGGGAATGGTACATCATTAGCATCAAGAGGACCACAAATTCTTTCTCTCCAGGAAGTTTGGAATACTGAACTCACAAATACAAATAGAACAATGGCAAGGATCAAAACAAGCACGCATAGTTTTCTATGTACATACATAGAGGGTCTTTCTATGTATCTAGGAGAGCCTTCTCTTTCCCTGAGACCCTTCCAAGCAGTAGTCCACTACATATTGCTGCTGCTATTTAAAGCCAAAAACAGCAATGTTCTTATGGAGCCGAGTACAAATTTAGAGGGGTCCTGCCTTAAGGGTGGGGAAAAACCTTGGCGAGCGATCCAAAGTGCCTTGGAAAACCCCAAATCCCCAGAGCAATATCTCACCAAGATCCAGAAGTGTGCCAAAGAGAGAGGTCTGTCCCAGCTGAGTAAGGATGACAGCAGCAATCATTCGTTATGCTGACATGTTTATTTCAAAATTTTCCAGTATTTTATACATTTTCCAAAACAGGTTTCAAACCTCCCGCCCGCCTGCCTCAATTGGCTGTGGATCTGAGCCAATTGGCTGTAATTTTGACATGATTCTGAGCGCAGCAATCCAAGGGGGAAGATCAGGAAGGACACTGCACTGACAGGCCGGGCCTCTCAGCGGACCTCCAGTAGTTGGCGGTCTCCACCTCCTACTGGTGTGGTGGCAATGACATCCTTGCCTGCCCTCCTTTGATGGCAGAGTGGTGCCTTGATTTGGCACCACTTTTGACCCCCTCTCCCTCCCCCACCCTCTTGTTTTTCCCTGGCAGTATGTTGAAGATTTTGTTGCATTGACAGAAATAATAAAGTATTATTATTATTATAATGAAGATTTGATTGACAAGAGAAGACATCCTGGAGTCCTCAATCTTGTCACCTATTGTTGGATTTTTAGAGTAAATGTTTTTTCTGATAGTTCCAGCAGTGTCCAGACTTTGTCATTTCCTTGCAGGTATGACATTCTGTGGTGTGATTCATTATAAGTATGTGGAAAGAGACATAGTTTGCATGGTAGTTTCAGGCCTCGGGAGATTGGCCTTTCTGATAAGTGACAAAAGCTGCCAGGTGGCTTTTGGATTTCTGATAGACGAAGGCTCAGAGGTCAGATTTCCATAGGCCGGTGATTACCAGTTTGTTGCCCTGTGACAGATCAGGAAAGAACAGATTATCACCTATTTCCATGCAGAAAGAGTTCTGGCATTTTTTGAGTTATACAGTTTGGTCAGCAGTTGCGCATTTGCTATTTTTAAAAGGTACATTTCATGAGGAGCTTTAGAATCCATGAAAACGTCCCTTGAGAGGAGACGGGGGGAAAGGGGGCTTCAGGGGTTCAATTCATGTAGGCAGAAGTCTTCAGATAAAGTCCAGGAAGGGAAAATTCATAAGTCCACAAGTATGAAAGTTCATAGGGTTTTTTTCCCTTTTATTGGGCAGCAAAACAGTGGGAGAGAGTCCTTGGTTCTAGCGTATGGAAGGTCTTTGATACTTAGTGAACTATAGATCCATGGGATGATCATGGAGCAAAACTGAGTTTAGAAAGGGGGGGGGGGAGTATTTGATGCACTGGATTTGGGAAAAGTTCGTGAAAATGAGTCCTTGGAGGTAGAAGTGAACTACAGATCCTGAGCTGTCCTGGGCCAGGCAAGGCCATCTTGCCTTTGTGGGGTTCCTTGGGATTAGCACAAGGCAACCCCCCAGGGCGCAAGACTTTGGGATGTATAGATCATAAGGGCGCTTTTTACTATCTTTCACAGAACCCTGGGAAAGGGTGGGGTCACCTCGATATCACGGTCACCTCAATATCACTCACAGCACACAAAGAGAAACACACAAATTCTGCTGGATGCATGCCACCATTTTGATATCTAGCTATATAGTTCTTTTAAATGAATTATTACTACCAATGTTTGGCTATCAATAAGCTATGGGTTTTTTAATCTGTACGATTACTCATCAACATCGAAATGAGATATTAATTTGCCACAGACAGTTATTCCTTGCTATAAAATAGTTGTATCTAAAGCCCTGGATATACAAAACAAACAAGGGAAGAAGTCTGGTAAGGTGCACAAGGACATACCTGCTCTTTCTTGTTCAGACCTCTCAAATTAAAACATTTGTCTTTTGCACACTTCTGAAGTACCCAAGAGAAAGTTTTGTAATTACTCAAATATATTCAAACTAGCTGTACCCGGCACGCGTTGCTGTGCCCTTTTTAGGAGATGCGAGAAAGTCCAATCATCCACGGTGTGCCCTCCTCTAAACTGCAGTTGGATGGAGTGTGGGTCAAGTTGGGTCTTTATTGGTCTTGGTTCTGGGCCACAGTGGTCTGTGGGGAATGATGGATTTTGAAGTACTACAAATCCCATTTTCCATGGTGGTACTTCAAGTCCCATCATGCATGGTCGGGGCTCTGTGTGCCAAGGTAGGTTACTGTAAATTCAGGCCATACACAATGTCCCATGAGCTGAGGCCTAGTTAGGAACAGCAAGTTAATGAAGCCTTACTGTCAATTCAGGCCATACACAATATCCAATGAGCTGAGGCCTAGTCGGGAGAATCAAGTTAATGAAGTCTTACTGTCAATTCAGAGCGTAAACAGCTTCCCAGTAAGTGAGGGCTAATTAGGGAAATCAAGTTAATGAAGTGTTACTGTCAATTTAGAGCGTAAGCAGCTTCCCAGTAAGTGAGGGCTAGTTAGGGAAATCCACTTATTGAAGCCTTACTGTGAAGTTTGGGCGTGGTCTGTGATTTTTTTGGGGTGTAAATTTTTCGGTTGGAAGTGATTTGGGTGCTTGGGTTGGGGATTGGCTCAGGCCTTTTCCTTATTCTGTTTTGGCAGTTTATTATGGATCGGAATTTTCATGTTGGCTGGCCAGTGCAGCAGTTATGCAAATCCGCCCTTATTAGCAGCCAATCATGTTGTTCAGAATGTAGAGGCTGGGTGAGTCTTTGGCTGCCCCGGAGGATGCTGGTAAATGTAGTTTTATTTTTACTCGTTGTTTTGGGGGCCTTTTAGGTTTTGGGGGGGAAGTTTCTTTGCGACAAACGTACCTTGCTTGAGGCCTATTTCTGTTGGCAAGTATTGTGTTTCTGCGTTGTAAGGTTTCTTTGTTTGAGGTATACATCACATGACGTGAACCCATTTATATAATAGATATGGCATGCTCATTACTTTTTCATCACCCAATTATTTTATTCTAATGCATTAATCTTAAAAGTTTGCATATCACCATAATTATAGTTTATTATGATCAACTTAATTTCATACTCTATGAATCAATGTGTGAATGTTTAGGAGAAAAAGATTCACACATAAAAAGAAAATTAGCTCATGTCCCCTAACATATCAGAAACGAATCAGAAACTATAGTACAAATATTTCCTTACAAAATATTCTACAAGTGACTGATACAATTTTGAAGATAATCTTGTATTTTCACAGGTAATTATCTTCAGGATCCAACAATTTAACAGGTATAAAACTATTTAAATTTGCATTTATCGCTTCAAAGAACTTCATTGTTTCCTTAGGGTTAAAGAAAGCTCTATGCCTTGAATCACTACAACAGTCATAAATATTCATTACATCTGTTTGGTAATTCTAAACTAAGATCAGATGTTTTGGCTGGAAACATTATTTTAAATGTTAAATATACCATGTAAGGAGGAAGGAAATTAACTTTTTCTAGGACCCCAAAACAAAAATCCCTTCTAAAAACTGAAATACTACTCAGTTTTAGAAATGTGCTTACTAAATACATAATGCATATCAAGTGCATATACTTCTATGTAAGAAACTTAATTTTAAAGAAGTCCTATTTCTGCCAACAAGACTTTTATGAACTACATCACTGCCAAAATCATAAACCAGTTTGAATATTAATACGGTAGGCTCACGTATTACCATATGTGAGCAATTTATTCCAGGACCCTTTGCATGACACGACTTTTGCATAATATATGGAATCTTTCCTCCCATCCGACATGCCACTGAAAGCTGAAAATACTGTACATCACAGTCAAAATACCACCACCCCACAACTGCTCTGTGGACAGAACAATAGCTGAAGGTGGGAGGCGAGGGGTGGAGAGAGAGAGAGTATTAATAATAATAACCTGTAGCCATGTTATTGATAGATGCTGGACCCAGGGAGCATACCATCCCCATGTTCCTCTTTTTCTTATACAGAAGTCTGTATAATGTTGATGTATAGTAGTGAGTAGATGCTTGTAGATCTTTGAGTTTCGTTATTTTATATCAGGGCTGTCCAACTGGCGGCCCTGGGGCCGTACACGGCCCCCCAGCCTGTTGGCTCCGGCCCCCGCTATGCCCCCGGCCGCCATTTTTAATTTTTATAAAAATTAAATGGCGGCCGGGAGAGGCGGGGCAGGGAGGAGGAAGTGAGCCAGCTCCTCCTCCCTGCACCGCCTCTCTTTCCCTCTCGCGCGCCAATGCAAACCGGTTTGCATCGGCGCAGGCGAGAGAGGGAGGGCGGTGCCGGGAGGAGGATGAGAGCTAGCTCCTCCTCCCTCCCCCGCCCTCTTCTTCCCTCTCTCTCCGGAGCCGATGCCTTGGAAGGGAGGGGGTCCCCCGCGGCGCCTCCCTCCCTTCCAAGGCAGCACGGCAGCGGCGAAAACTCCCCCGCCAGCCTGGATGGCTGGCGGGGAAGCGAGTAGCGGCGCTCGCTTCCCCGTGAGCCTTCAGGTTTGGGGAAGGGTTTCACCCGGCACTCGAGACGCCAGTGCCGGGCGAAACCCCTTCCCCAAACCTGGAAGGCTGGCGGGGAGCGAGCGGCGCTCGCTCTCCCACCAGCCATCCAGGCTGGCGGGGAGTTTCGCCTGGCTCCTGTGTCTCTCTGCTCAGAGAGACACAGGCCGGGCGAACCCTCCTCGAAGCCTGGAAGGCTGGCGGGGAGCGGCGGCGCTTCTCGCTTCCCCACCAGCCATCCAGGCTTGCGGAGGTTTCCTGTGACGTTAGGCTGGGTGATGTCAGGCGTCACCCAGCCTAACGTCGCCGAGGGAAACCCTCCTGAAAATGGGCGGGCCGCGCAGGAGGCCGGCCACGCCCCGGAGCGGCCATGCCCCGGGGTAGCCACGCCCCCCGCTCACTGATCACCTGCGGCCCCCCAGGTGATCAGTGACACTTCTTCCGGCCCTTGGGCCGGAAGAAGTTGGACAGCACTGTTTTATATTATCTTCTGTAATCATGACTTTTTTTAAAAGGACCTACCTGTTCAAGCAAGCTTTTGACAAATGAATTGAATTGCTAATGACAGCAAGGTCAATTTACACTGAGCTATTTAATTGATAAGTCTCCACAATAATTGTAATTGGTTTAAAATGTTTTAATAGATAATATTTATTTAATCAATCAAAACTTTATTACGGTCACTGACCAGCACAAAGCAGGCACAAGCGCCCTAAGAGGAGAAGGACAACTCCCCAGTAAACAGTTATTTAAAATCAGACTAGAAATCAGTATAAAAATATATTTTAAAAGACAGGATATTGTTGCCTTACGTTGTCTATTTATATCTTATTTCTGGATGTCATTATCTTAATTTTATGTTAAATGAGCTTTGAATTGTATTGTATTATGTTGTGAGCTGCTTTAGGTCGCGTTAGGGAGAAAAGCAGGATATAAATAAAGAATTATTATCATCATCATCATTATTATCCTTCTCAGTAACCTCAGTCCAACAGGAAATTATTGTACTCACTAAATTGTTTGTTCCCCCTCGTTAATAATTTTTGCCATCTCGTGTTGATTGGCCATTCTCATCCAGGTTCTCATCTGTTAAATGCTGGAAGATATGCAACTAGCCATCTTTTGGCACCTCCTTCTTGTGTAGCACTATTTTTCTAGACCCTTACTTTCCCCATTCTGCTGCCTCCTCATCTAGTTTCACTTCCTACAATTCAGCATTTTTCTTTATCTGTCTTTCCCCATCCCTGGATCTCAATGACTGACCAAATGGTAGACAAAGACCATTCCTTTTGACCCATCTTTGTGTGATACCATTAGGACAACTCAGCCACGAACAGACTTGGGTTTCTATCACTAGGGAGCGTGGAGCGACATTCGATCAATTCCATCCCTCCTGACATTCAGGAAAAAAGTGAAAACCTGGATGTGGGACCAGGCGTTCGCATAGTAGCACAGGACAGCACTTTAGTAGTTTTAATGGAAAGTTGGTGAATAGGACTCAATGCTTTTATGGATGGAACACTGTTTTTAACATAGGTGAATGCATAGGATGTGTGAATATAATTATATTTTAATGTATTTTAGTGTCAAATGCTGGAGGGTTTTATATTGTGTTTTATACTGCAATTGTGATGTAGGCATCAAATTATGCCTTTTGGAAGCCGCTCTGAGTCCCCCCTCGGGGGTTGAGAAGAGCGGGGTACAATGCCATAAATAAATAAATAAATATCAACATTATAAAAAGAACAATAAGAAGCCAGCTGAATCCATTTCAGTGTCAAAAATGTATAGACCATTCTTGTAATGAAAGCAATACAATTGTCTAAAACTGTGGTCAACATCAGGTTCCATAAGGCAAAAAACTCAGCAATATCACAAAAGAAGCAAGCTTTCTGTCATTGCAAGAACCTATTCCTATTTTCTGAAACAGTATTCACAGTCATGATGGTTGAAGCAAAGTGAAGCTTCAACTGGATTTTCAGTGCCATTCAAACTCTTACTATTATGACCAACGTGAAAAAATACACAACCCAGAGACCAGCATCCGGCATATTCTTTTTTTAAAAAAATTATTACCATCTGGCAGATGGCACAGGGTGACAAAGGCAAGGACAAACAGACCGAAGGATAGTTTTTATCGTACAGAGAAGGCTAAACATTTTGTAAAACTACAACTCCCATGATGTTGTCGTGATGTTGATTTCTGTTGTTTTGCACTGATGTGGCATTGGGGGCTGTGTGGTAGGGATGTGTGGTGGGATGGATGTGTTGTTTTGTGGTGTGTGAAGTGGAAGGCATGTAATTTGTTGTGCAATAGCACAATGACAAACAAAGCTATTCTGTTCTATTCAGTCCAAGAGATGGTTCCATTAAACCCAGCTGGCCTGCATAGTAGTTGATACAAAAAAGGATGCCTTCATGGAAGGTGATATCGCTGATGTTTCTGGTTGCTCTTCCTAGAATATTAGTCTACTTCTTTGAACTGACAAGAATCACTTGGTACTGGGCATGCATAGATAATATTTCAGGTACCTTTGACCCATTAAGTTCAGTATCCTAACTGTCACCTCCCACAATCTATATATATAAAGGAAGAGTCGTCATGGAACGACCGTCCCAAACAGAGAAACCTTACAACGCAGAAACACCAAACTTGCCAACAGAAATAGGCCTCAGACAAGGTAGGTTTGTAGCAAAGAAACTTCCCCCCAAAACCTAAAAGGCCCCCAAAACAACGAATCAAAAAAACCCTACATGTCCCAGCATCCTCCGGGGCTGCCAACAACTCTCCCAGCCTCTACATTCTGACAACATGATTGGCTGCCAATAAGGGCGGATTTGCATAACTCCTGTACTGGCCAGCCAATATGAACATTCCGACCCATAATAACCTGTCAGAGGAGGATAAGGCAAAGGGCTGAGGCACAAACACAAACACCCAATTCACTTCCCACAGAAAATTTACACCCCTACAAATCACAGACCACGCCCAAAATTGTCAGTAAGGCTTCATTAACTTAATTTCCCTGACTAGGCCTCACTTAATGGAATGCTGTTTACGCTCTGAACTGACAGTAAGGCTTCATTAACTTGATTCTCCCGACTAGCCCTCAGCTCATTGGACATTATGTATGGCCTGAATTGACACTAAGGCTTCATTAACTTGCTGTTCCTGACTAGGCCTCAGCTCATGGGACATTGTGTATGGCCTGAATTTACAGTAACCTTCCTTGGCACACAGAGCCCCTATGATCCACGCTACATTCTACTACAGTTTGGAGGAGGGTGGACCATGGATTATGGGACTTGAAGTACCTCCATGGATAATGGGATTTGTAGTACTTCAAAACCCATCATTCCCCACAGACCACTGTGTCCAAGAACCAAGACCGATAAAGACCAAACTTGGCAAACAATGCACCCCATGACCCACACTCCATCCGACTGCAGATTAGAGGAGGACACACCATGGATAATGGGATTTCAAGTATCTCCACTCACTTCCAAAGTACCCCACCCACACATGCATCAACCACTACATCCACACAGCAGACGGAAAGACAAAAAACATTGCATATCCACAAGCTATGCAGAACGCCAGCAACACCACACAACAACAACTCCACAGGACTCCAACATCCCGCCCACCAAAACAGCCCACAACAACACAGCCATGACCCCAACAACACCATAACTAACAACTCCAACCCTTACATACTCAGACTTCCTCGCATCTCCAAAATAGGGCACAGCAATGCGTTCTGGGTACAGCTAGTTTCATATATAGGAGATGCCAGAGGCCAAAACAGCGATCCTTTGCATATAAGTCATAAGCTCTATGAACGAGTTACAATGCTGTTCATAAAATTCCTCGCTATACTGTAGTGCAGATAGCATAAAAACTTAAATTATTAATGTGACTGAAGACATCACACCATGTGACACAAGGAAGATTAATACATATGGCATGTCTATCCCCAAAATAAACGTTTTACAGGACTCCAAGATCTGTCATCCTCTCTTGATATGACCCACACACTTCAAACATATTCCTGTTATGGTCTTCAAGCTGAGTGGTCAGACAATGATAAACATCAAGTCTCAGACAAATAAAAATATATCAGTATGCATTTAGTCTTCACTTTCATATTTGATCAGCATATACAAACTCTACTTTCAGGAACATTTTTTTCATGCTTGAATGAGTGATGGTGCAGAATTTAAACATAATATTCCATTAAGAAAATACTCCTTATACCTGCCCCACCCATGTAGATATGGAAAGTGTCTTACTTTGGTTGTGCCAAGCAACCTGGTGCTATAATATTGCAACTGGCATCATCAGTCTGAAGGCTTGTGAGTTCCAGCATGCTGACCATAACGTCATTCCTATGACCCTGAAGTTTAGGAAGCACAGAGAGAATCTTCTCTGCTAAGCTGTCACCATGATGAGTGACTGTTCCTGGAAAAAGAAAAAGATTGATTTATTTGTTATTTATTTAAAACTTTTGTACCCCGGCCTTCTCACCTCTGTCAAGGGACTCAGACCGGCATAACAGCAAAGATCCAATGCTATACAATTTAAAAACTAGAACAACATATTAAAATACATAAAAACCCAGCATAAAACCACATCGCCATTAAAACAATTCCACTCAATCTGTAAACGTGGTCATACATTCAGATAATAGCCAATCTCAGCCTATTCTGGGAAGGCTTGGATCAACTCAAAGAGAATTCAAAACCAGTAATATTGGATAACAGTATATTTAAAAACAATATATGATCAATGTCAACAATAGGGAAAAAATAATTTTACATATTGGTCCTTTTTTAAGAAACAGCCTACTACTGCTAATGACAGCAAATTGAAGAAAATACTTGTGCTACTACCTCCACCACCTCTAAGAAGAAGGACCTAAAATGAAAACAAGGTTGCATGTAACTGTCTAATACAGGGTGGGCAATTACTGGCCCTCCAGGTGTTTTGGATTTCAACTCTCAGAAATCCTAACAGCTGGTAAACTGACTAGGATTTCTGGGAGTTGAAGTCCAAAACATCTGGAGGGGCGGTAATTGCCCACTCCTGGTCTAATACATTGCTTGCAGGAATTTTTTCGTGTCAGGAGCAACTTAAGAAACTGGAAGTCATTCCATACCTTCTCGTAATTGTTTTTTAAAAGCTGGTTGTTATTAGCTGTCAGTACAATTCCCAGGTATTTTACTTTCTTTGTCACTTCAAGGTTCGCTATCCTCTGGAGCATTTCCCTTCTTTCCTCTCTCATATTCTTTGTTAATATTTTGGTTTTATTTTTGTTTATTTTTAAGCCTGCCACTGATCCATATTCTTCAATTTTCTCCATCCATTTTATTATTGTGTCTATGGGGTTCTCGATGATACAAGCGACATCGTCGGCAAAGGCTTTCACCTTGAATTCCTCTTTCCGAATTCTCAAGCCCTTTAAATTTATATCCTTTCGTAAGGCTTCCAGGAGGGGTTCCAGTACTAATATAAATAGCAGGGGTGACAAAGGGCATCCCTGCCTAGTACCTTTCTGTATCTTAATTTTACCTGCCTCCTGACCATTAATTAATAGAGTCGCTGACTGGTTGGAATATATCGCTTGTATCGCATTGAGGAGTTGGAATCCCATATCCTTTTCCCTCATTATCTGTGTTAAAAAGTCCCAACTTGCGTTATCGAACGCCTTTTCGGCGTCCAGGAAAAGCAGTCCGACTTCTTTTTGATTATTCTTCTCATAGTATTCGACCGCATTAATCATGGTTCTTATATTATTTCGCAAGTGTCTGCCTGGCAGAAATCCCGCTTGATCCTCATGTATCGACCTATTAAGGAAAGGCTTCAACCTCGCTGCGATCACCAAAGCAAAAAGTTTATAATCATTATTTAAGAGGGAAATGGGACGATAATTTTTGACACATGCTGGATCTGTTCCTTCTTTATAAATAAAAATAATGTTCGCTTCCCTCCATGAATTGGGTATCAATGCTTGGGACATGGCTTGGTTCATTAAGTCTTTCAGATGCGGGAGTAGTTCTTTCTGGAAGAGCTTATAGTAAAGTGCAGTCATCCCATCCGGGCCTGGGTCATCCCATCCGGGCCTGGGAATGACATCAAGAAGAAATTACAGAAATGGAAACATCTAGGCCTGAGCTTAACAGGCAGAATAGCGATAATTAAAATGGAGGTTCTCCCTAGAATGTTGTTTCTTTTCCAAGCTATCCCAATACTTAGAACAAATTTTTACTTTAAAGTGTGGAAATCCGATATACTTAAGTTTGTGTGGGAGGAAAAGAAGGCAAGAATTAAATATAAAGTATTAACAGACAAAAAAAGATAGAGGAGGACTTGCGCTCCCAAACCTCCAATTATATTTTGAGACTTCGGCCCTAACTTGGGTGACCGATTGGGCATCTCTAGAGAGGAAAAAAAATCATTATGCTGGAAGGGGCAGACCTACGAAGGGGTTGGCATGCATACCTTTGGTATGACAAAGCAGGAATTGAGAAAACTTTTCTAATCATTTTACCAGAGCTGCCTTGATTAAAGTGTGGAAGAAATATAAAGACCGTTTCTATCAGAAAACGCCCCAGTGGATCTCCCCGATGGAAGCCCAGCATGTGAAAGAGGTCCCGCCCGAAAAATGGTATATCTACAAACAACTTATTATCAAGCAGAGAGAAGGTTGGAGGCTCAAATCGTTAGAGGAACTGAGAGATCAAGGAATGGAGCTGACTTGGTTTCATTATGCTCAGATAAAAGAAGCTTTCAAACAAGATGAGAAAAAAGATTTTGAAACGAAAGTTAATACTTGGGACAAAGTGCTGGTGATAGAAAAGAAACAAATAACCCATTTATATAATAAGCTGCTGGAGTGGGATACGGAAGAAGAACTGATTAAAGGCACGATGATAAAATGGGCCCAGGAATTGGGCCACTCAATATTATTAAAGGACTGGGAACTCCTTTGGAGGAAAAAACTTAGATATTCGAGCTTCACCAATATAGAGGAGAGTTGGTACAAGATGTTCTTCCACTGGTACCTTACTCCGGCAAAATTGGCATGCCTCTATAAAAACTTAAAAGACCGATGCTGGAAATGCGGAGAGGAGAAGGGGACCTTCCTCCACTGTTGGTGGAGGTGTAAAAAGGTCAAAAATTTTTGGAGAGAAGTACACTCCCATGTACAAGGAATGCTCAAGAAAAAATTTGATTTGAAACCCGAGTACTATCTTTTAAATTTATTGGATTTCAAAATAGGAGACAACGAGGACAAGGTCCTGTTTTGTATCTCAGCCGCGGCGAGGATCGAGTTAGCTAGAAAGTGGAAGAGTACGGATACCCCTGTGAGCACAGACTGGTTGCTAAAAGTAAGGGAACTAATGGACTTGGATACCCTTAAAGGCCTGGTGATGAACCAGAGCGAGAAACAGAGAACAGATTGGAGCCAAATTGGAGCTTATCTTAAAGACTTTAGCCCAACAAGGCAAAAGATAAGGAAGTGTTAGAGAAAGAAATCACTTAGGTGGAATAGCCGGATGGGCATAAGGATACGAGCCTACACGGATATGGACAAACAGGAAGTCCAGAGGATCAAGTAATGGACGGAACCTGCAACCCGAACTGGGAGTTACTGGCATAGGCCAACAAGTTATTGCTTTCATCTTTCTTCCCCCTCCCCTTCCTACCCACCATCCCCCCTCCCCCCATCACTCCCCCCCCAACCCCACCCAGGCCCTACCACCACTTTTCCCGTTTCTTTTATCATATGTATAAAAACTTCGTAATAAAAAATTATTTTTTAAAAAAGAAAGAAACTGCAAGTCACTTCTGGTGTGAAAAAATTGGCTGTCTGCAAGGACGTTATCCAGAGGATGCCGGGATGTTTGATGTTTTACCATCCTTGTGGGAGGCTTCTCTTGTGTCTCCATATGGGGAGCTGGAGCTGACAAAGGAAACTCAACCCACTCTCCCCAGATTCGAACTGCTGACCTATTAGTCAGTAGTCCTGCCAGCACAAGGGTTTAACCCATTGTGCCACCGGGGGTTCCTTCAAGCTACATGAGACCCAGTTCTATTCCCAGTTCTATTCTCCCTCTTACAACAAATGTCACTACAACACAAAAACATGAAATCATGGGAGTTGTAGTTTTACAAAATGTTTAGCCTTCTCTGTCAAATAGTACTCATGCTTCACCAAACTGCAGCTCCCATGATCCCACTGAATTGAATCATGACAATTAAAGCGTCAAACTGTACTAAAGTGACAATGTAGATGCATCTTAAGATATCAAGATTCAGATTTCTCCTTGGCCAATGTAGATCAGCATTGTACTGCGGGACCTCACAGTACAATGGCCGTGGGGTCGAGCAGGAGTCCCCTAACAACACCTTCTGGTAGCGACCCTCGAGGAAGGACTGGAGCCACTGGAATGCAGTACCTCCAAGGCCCATTCCAGCGAGGCGTCCCAGAAGGATACTGTGGTCGACGGTATCGAAGGCCGCTGAGAGGTCCAGCAGAACCAACAAGGACACACTCCCCCCTGTCATTGTTAGCTCCCGAGCCCATAAATCCACTTCTTCTACTGTAGTAAAGAAAATTAAAACAGCAGTATGCTGATTTAGGCATGATCAGAGTAAGGGTCATAGCATCCCAAAGTGCTCCACACAGGTCAACACAAGCAGGTATGTTGAAGTCATTCAGAAACAATGTTATTGAGATCATTTGCATCATCTCAAGCTAGTTCTGCAGTAAGATGGTTAGGCAGTCTTTGCACATGTCACAATAATCCTAAAATGCTATGAAATATTGCTCTCCTTTATACCCTGCTGACAGCAATGATCATCTAGTTTAGCTGAAGTTTCTTGGTCTTCTGATACATAGAGAAACCCACAATCTTAAAGATACAATCACTCTGGAGACAAAGTTGGCTGTCCTTCAGTTTGTGGATTTGCCCGAGTATCTGAAGACCAAACAACCTCAACAAAACCTGATGTTCACAGTTTTTAGGGTATATGTCTTAATGTTAATTATGTTATTAGTATAATTATGCTTTATTTGATTATTTGAATTCTGTTTTTCATTTTGATTTTAACTCTGTTATAAGTTTTTTTTTGTTTTTATTTTGTATTATTCTGAGGTGTTTGTATTTATTTATTTATTTTATTT
Source organism: Anolis apletophallus (assembly GCA_030556195.1). NCBI lineage: Eukaryota > Metazoa > Chordata > Lepidosauria > Squamata > Anolidae > Anolis > Anolis apletophallus. The sequence goes on from JARBWK010000012.1 coordinate 21,843,696, forward strand.
ATTTACTGTACTTTTATACCGCCCCTCTCAGCCCGAAGGCGACTCGAGGCGGTGTACAAGCGGCAACAATGCCACAATATAAAGTACAACAAACAATTGATACACAACTATATAATAACAATACAATTAACAGTTAAAATTATAAAATTGTAAAAAAACAATCTCAGCATCTCATCAAGAGTCGATTTCTGTTGCGACGTCAAATTGATTCATAGGTCTCAGTTAAATGATTATAATTTGTCTGCAAATACCTGCTCAAATAGCCAGGTCTTCAGTTTCTTCTGAAATGTTAGGAGGGAAGGGGCCAATCTAATGTCCCTAGGAAGGGCGTTCCATAGCCGAGGGGCCACTACTGAGAAGGCCCTGTCTCTCGTCCCCGCCAATCGGGTCAGCGAAGTAGGTGGGACCGAGAGCAGGGCCTCTCCAGATGATCTTAAACACCTGGATGGTTCATAGGGAGAGATGCGTTCGGACAGATAAGTTGGACCAGAACCGTTTAGGGCAGTGTTTCCCAACCTTTTTTGAGCTGCGGCACACTTTTTACATTTCCAAAATCCTGGGGCACACCACCAACCAAAATGACACTCTAACACAGTAATACATATAGTTAATATATGTTTTTAAAATGTATTTATACACTCAGTGTGAAACCTGGGCCTGTTTCGATGAACTCAACATAGATATCCTGGCAGGAATGGCGGAAAGACACAAACTTCCCACACAGAACTCCCATAACCAAGAGAAAATGCTATAAGAGTTTGGTGGGCATTGATTGACCTTGAGTTTTGGAGTTGTAGTTCACCTATATCCAGAGAGCACTGTGGACTCAAACAATGTTGGATCAGGACCAAACTTGGCATGAATACTCAATATGCCCAAATATGAATGCAGATGGAGTTCAGGGGAAATAGACCTTGGCATTTGGGAGTTGTAGTTGCTGGGATTTATAGTTCCCCTACAATCAAAGAGCATTCTGAACCCCACCAATGATAGAATTGGGCCAAACTTCCCACACAGAACCCCCAGGAGGCAAGAGGAGGTCTCTACTTGGGGAAAGGGAAGCGGACCTTCCCAATGCATGGAGAGGGAGAGACCAAGTAGACAACGGGTGGGGGGGGGGGGGTGTTTGTAATTTTGTGCCTTTATCGAGGTAGGTTTCTTAGGGTTTTTATACTTCAACACACTAGACTCCCCCCCCCCCCTTTGCTGGAGGTTCCAATTTCCCACGGCACACCTGATGATCGCGCACGGCACACTAGTGTGCCCCCGCACACTGGTTGAGAAACACTGGTTTAGGGATTTAGAGGGTAAAGCCTTTATTTGGTTACAGTACACTAAATGTTTGCCTTTTGTGTCTGTAAACAGCTCTGAGTCCTCTTGAGGAGATAGGGCGGTCTATAAATAAATAAATTATTATTATTATTATTATTATCAGGGACTGAAGAATCCCTACTTAAGATGTCCAAGTCCACATTCTGAGGGCAAAACTACTTGAACTGCAGAATCAATAACTTCAATCCTCAAGGGTCCACTAGAACAGCAGTATGGTTTCAAAGCACACAACAAAGCAACCACCATCCAAGCACCTGTGGTTCCTCTGTACTTAGAAAAGCTAGAATACATGAGTTTTCGTTCTAGTAAGATCTTTAGGTATCTGTCATGCTTTCTCAATAGTACAATTGGGGTTGAGAACTCCCAGTTTCCTGTGTTGACAAATGTTTTTAAGAAATATTTCAATTTAGGAAGATCTTCAAGCATGGTATCTTGAAGAAGACTGCCACTTCCAATACCATGTATTTTTGTGTACTACACAGCATGCCATCCACTTTCGCAAGAATGCAGGACACCCATGAAAAGAGCAAAAAAAAACTTGCAAGAACACTTCTCCGGGAATCTCTGTCCACCAGCATGTCTCTATGCACAACTTTTATCAGAGGCTAGCAACAAAATCGCAGTAGAGGACCTACAAATGCCTAGAGCAGTGTTTTTCAACCTTTTGAGCTGCGACACATTTTTTACATTTACAAAATCCTGGGGCACACCACCAACCAAAATGACACAAAATGACACTCTAACACAGTAATACATATAGTTAATATGTTTTTAAATGTTTTTATACACTCAATTAGTGTGAAACCTGGGCCTGTTTCGATGAACATAAAATATATAGTTATATAGTATATTATTATTATATTGCATTACATTACATTATCAATATTATATGTATACACAATATACGTAGATTACTATAATATCAAATACAACATACTATGTCATTGTCACAGTACAACAATTACATACCACATTGTATTATAACAATTACATCGCAATATTAGTTGAAGTCCAAAACAACTGGAGGAAGGCCCAAGTTTGACCATAACTAGTCTAAACCTTCTTCCAAGCCCTTAATAAAGATGCTGCCTGCCTTAATGTATAGCCAGAGTCTCCATGCCCATCTGTCGGGAGGGCTTGGGTGGTGCCTTCCTGCTTGGCTGAAGGAGGTCAGGCTGGATGGCCTTTGGGGGACCCATATTTCTACCACGAGTTCCCTTCCCTCCTTTCCCCCCGTTAGCTGGCTGACTCCCTGCCTGCCTACCTGCCCCTCCGGCTGCTTGCCTGCCTGCCTTCAGTGCTCGGGCTCTGTTGCTCTCTGACTCTCACCTCGCATAGCGTGAACAGGGCTGGGCTGGACTGGACCGGAAGTGCTCCCCGCCAGAGCGGAATGGAAGGCATCGGGCCCAAACAGGTCCGCCCTACTGCGTGGCCCTCCCGGAAACAGGGACCCCCGTGCTGAGGTTCCGGAGACAGAGTAGCAAACTTTATACATGACATCAGATAGATAAAAATCTAATTTCCCACGGCACACCTGATGATCTCTCACGGCACACTGGTTGGGAAACATTGGCCTAGAGAAGTATTCTCTGTAGAAATTTTAGGTCATTTGCAAGACTACAAAGTCAACTTCTGCCAGAGATTTACTATAGAGTTGTGCTGGAAGACCTAGAGCAGGGGTGCTCAGAACCGTGATCGTGATCACCAGGGTGATCTTTGGACCTCATCCTGGTGATCTTCAGGCCCGTGACTAGGTTTTTTGCAGTTGATCCTCTTCACGCGCCCCTGCACGCTGCAAAGAAGTCCTCCGTCGTTGCTCCTCCCCGCTCCCGGTTTGCGCGCCGCCTCCAAAAGCTCAAGGGGCCAAGAGGCAGAATGGGCCCCTCTTTTGGATTCCTCCTCCCTCCGTCCTTCTCCAGCCACTCAGAGTCGTAGGAGACCAAAGGGGGCGGGCCTGGATGACGCGATGCATGGCTGGCCCCGCGCGCATGCGCAGAAGCACCCATTCTGCCTCTCGGACTTCTTGTGAGCTCTTGGAGGCGGCATGCATGCTGGAGGTGTGGAAATAGGAGCAACGACGGAGGAGAAGAAGGACACTTTGGGGTCATTTCCTTACCGCATCTCAAAGGTCGGTCTTTTTACTTTGGGGTGGGTGCTTGATTGTTCTGTGGCATGTCTCTTTGTTTATTTTTAATGTTTAAAAATGGCCTTTTAGCTCCAAAGCCTCTCTGCTTGCTTTGTTCCTTGAGAAATATATGTTGGGGAATATGGAAATGTGGGAGAAATAGGGTGGGTGCTTGATTGTTCTGTGGCATGTCTCTTTGTTTATTTTTAATGTTTAAAAATGGCCTTTTAGCTCCAAAGCCTCTCTGCTTGCTTTGTTCCTTGAGAAATATATTGTGGGAGTATGGAAGTGTGGGAGAAATGGGGTGGTGCTTGATTGTACTGTGGGATGTCTCTTTGTTTCCTTTTTATTTTTAAAATGGCCTTTAGCTCCCTCTCTGCTTGCTTTGTTCCTTGAGAAATATATATTGGGGAGTATGGAAATGTGGGAGAAATAGGGTGGGTGCTTGATTGTACTGTGGGATGTCTCTTTGTTTCCTTTTTATTTTTAAAAATGGCCTTTTAGCTCCAAAGCCTCTCTGCTTGCTTTGTTCCTTGAGAAATATATGTGTGGTAATATGGCAGTGTGGGAGAAATGGGGGGGTTGGGTGTATTTTTATGCTCTGTTTTATATTGTGAACGATCTGGCCACGGTGATCCAAGCCACAGTCATCTCAAGGCTGGATTACTGCAACGCGCTCTACATTGGCCTTCCTCTGTCGGTGACCCGGAAGCTCAGGCTAGTGCAGAACACTGCCGCCCGGCTCCTGTCTGGCACGCCAGCTGGCGCCCACATAACACCTGTTTTGCAGGATCTGCACTGGCTGCCAATTGAGCACCGGATCACCTTCAAAGTGTTGGTCCTCACCTTTAAGGCCTTACACGGCCTGGGGCCAGCGTATTTGAGGGACCGTCTCACCCCATATTGCCCTCCGAGATCACTTCGGTCTGAGGACTCCAATCTCCTGGAGATACCTTCAGCTAAACTCGCAAGGCTGACTGCTACCCGCCGGAGGGCGTTCTCTGTCATAGCACCTACGCTGTGGAACGCCCTCCCGGCCGGAACTCGGGCTATGAAGGACTTGCTCCCGTTTAGACGGGCCTGTAAAACATACCTGTTTAAGCAGGCCTTTGGTGAGTAAGTCCTGCCCATGCCCCGCCATCTATTCGCTCTTCTGAGGATGATGTGCTGTTCATTGTTTTAACTGTGTTATTAATTACTGTACTGCTGTTGTTTTTAATTGTTTTTAACTGCTTATTGCCTGTATTTTACTGTGCCCTTCGGCTCCTGTAAGTCGCCGTGAGCCTCAGGGAGTCGGCATAGCAGCCCTAATAATAAATATATAAATAAATAAATACATTGAAATGTTGATGTTTTATAACTTCATTTTATGTAAACTGCCCCGAGCCTGCTGGAAGGAGCGGTCCATAAACATGAATAATAAATATAAATAAATAAATAAGAAAATAGTTATACGTTTTACATTTCTGGGCAGGTGATCTTTGGGACTTGGTTTTTTAATCAGTAGCTCCCATGCTGAAAAAGTGTGAGCACCCCTGGTCTAAAAAGTTTTGTTTTTTTTTAGAGAGAACACATTAACCAAATCCAGGAATAATGAAATCCAAAATAGTTAAACCTGAAAATGTGTAGAGACAACTGTAATTTCAAACAGCAGATTATAATCTCCAAAGATGAGGATTCCTACCTGTCAAATCTAAAGTCCTGTCCACAAAGATGAGAGAAGCTTTGTTTGGTGCCATTTTCCTTCTGGCCTTTGCCTGGGGATAACTGGCCAGATCCCCTGCAATGATCCTGCTCAGTGCTCCGATCGCAAAACATTCCTCTCTAACACCGAGAGACTCGAATAAGCTGTTTAAATCAGACACCAGTGACCTGATCTCAAGCTGCAGCTCTGAAGACAGGGACGAGAAGTCGACATCAGTCAAGTGAGCAAATTTCTTCTTCTCTGGCCGCGTACTATTGATCTGCGACAAATCTTGACCCATTAAGGGGGAAAGGCATGAAAAGGCAGGTGCTACCAAGAGGTGTGGCAAGATGGGTGCCAAGAATAAGGGAGCGTACTGCACCTCTGCCGTGTAGTTCATGTTGCCCATCCACTGGCAGAGCTTCTCTTCAAATTGCTCAAAGACCACCTGGCTGCCTCCTTCCGCCTCGGCGCTGCCGGGGACACCGTGGGCCTGCAAGTGGACGGCGTGGCTGACCGCTGTGAAAACCACACAGTACTGGAAGTTGCTGAGACTCACAATGTCGCGGATAATATCCACGGTACGGCCTTTCAGTAAGGTGCTGACCACAAAAACCGCCTTGGGTTGCTCGGCATGGCCCGACTCGAAGCTGGAGAACTCCTTGACATTGAGGGCTCCCGCTTGGAAGAGCGGTCCTGCTCCGCCGCAGGCCCAGTGGAGGCTCTCGGCACAAGGCGAGTCCGTGAACACAACCGCCCGCTTGGCCTTGGCAAAGACCTGCTCCCAAGCATGGCGGCAGAAGGAGAGCAGCCCAGCAGGAGAGGCAGCCAGGGAGGAGGCGGAAGACATCTTAGGGGAAGGAAAAGAGCAGGAAGAAGAGGAGGACGAGAAGGAAGAAGAACAGGGAAGTGGAGGAAGGAGGGAAAAATAAGAGGAAGAGGAAGGAGGTACAACAGGAAGGTGAGGAGTAGAAGAGAAGGAGGAACAGAAAGGTGGAAGAAGAGGAAGAGGAGGAAGATCAACAGAAAGAGGGGAAAGAGGAAGAGGAACAGGAAAAAGAGTAGAAAGAAAAAAATAGGGAGGTAGAGGAAGAAAGAGAAGAGGAAGGAGAAGGAACAACAGGAAGAAGAGAAAGGAGGAGGAACAACTGAAAGAAAGGGAAGGAGGGGGAGAAAGAACAGGGAGGTGGAGGAAGAAGAAGAGGAAGGAAGAGGAAAAACAGGAAGAAGGGGACAGAAGAGGAAGAACAAAAAGGTGGAGGAAGAAGAGGAAGAGAAAGAAGAGGGGGAAGAAGAGAAAAGAGGAACAGGAAGAAGCTGAGAAAGAAAAACAACAGGAAGATAGAGGAAGGAGAAGGAGCAACAGGAAAAAGAGGCGGAACTACAGAAAGAAGAGGAAGGAGGGGGAGAAAAAGAACAGGGAAGTGGAGGAAGAAGAGAAGGAAGGAGAAGAAAAAGAACAGGGAGGTGGAAGAAGAAGAGTAAGGAAGAGGAACAACAGGAAGAGGAGGAGAGAAGAGGAAGAACAGAAAGGAGAAGAGAAGAAGATCAATAGAAAGAAGAGAGTGAAGAAGAGGAAAGAGGAGGAGGAACAGGAAGAAGAAGAGAAAGAAAAACAACAGGAAGGTGGAGAAAGGAGAAGAGGAAGGAGAAGGAACAACAGGAAGAAGAGGAAGGAGGGGTAGAAAAGAACGGAGGTGGAGGAAGAAGAAGAGGAAAAACAGGAAGAGGAGGAGAGAAGAGGAAGAACAGAAAGGAGAAGAGAAGAAGATCAATAGAAAGAGAGGGAAGAAGAGGAAAGAGGAGGAGGAACAGGAAGAAGAGGAGGAGGAGGAGAAAGAAAAACAACAGGAAGGTGGAGAAGAGGAAGGAGAAGGAACAACAGGAAGAAGAGGAAGGAGGGGTAGAAAAGAACAGGGAGGTGGAGGAAGAAGAGGAAAATCAGGAAGGAGAGGAGAGAAGAGGAAGAACAGAAAGGTGGCGGAAGAAGAGGAGAAAGAATGTCAACAGAAAGAAGAGGGGGAAGAAGTGTAAAGAGGAGGAGAAAGAAAAAGAACAGGGAGGTAGAGGAAGGAGAGGAAGAAGGAAGAAGAGGAAGGAGGGGTAGAAAAGAACAGGGAGGTGGAGGAAGAAGAGGAAGAGGAAAAACAGGAAGAGGAGAGAAAAGGAAGAACAGAAAGGAGAAGAGAAGAAGATCAATAGAAAGAAGAGAGGGAAGAAGAGGAAAGAGGAGGAGGAACAGGAAGAAGAGGAGGAGAAAGAAATACAACAGGAAGGTGGAGGAAGAAGAAGAGGAAGGAGCAGGAACAACAGGAAGAAGAGGAAGGAGAGGAGAAAAGACCAGGGAGGTGGAGGAAGAAGAGAAGGAAGAGGAAGGAGGAGGAACGACAGAAAGAGGAAGAGAAGGAGGAACAGTCAGGTGGGAGGAAGAAGACGAGGAGGAAGGAGGCACAAGGAGAAGAAGAGAATGAGGAAGAACAGGAAGGAGAAGAAAGAAAAGAGCTCAAGATGTCCTTGCCTTCCTCAGGAAGATGTGCAAAGGAGAAGGAACCCTTTTTATTCACGTTGGAGGGGGTTTGGAGAAGGAGAGGGTGGGTTCACTGAGGGTCCTTGGCCGGCACCACAGGCAGAGGGGGAACCCGGCCACTCATCCAGGGGGAGGCCCAGCCGCACTCTCCTGCCGGCAGCCTCAGCCCAGCCCCTCCCATGCCTACTTCCAGGGCTGGCGCTAGAAGGTGACGCCGCTTGGCAGCGCCCGACGCCGATTGGTGGCTGAGGGCAGCCAGAACGCGGAAGTCAACGTGGGATGTTTGCAGCCTCTCTGATTGGTCGCTTTGCAGCTGAGGAGGGAAACGCAGATCACCTGTGTTGTTGAGCTCATCGCAGCTCGACTCCACTTTCTCTGCCCTGGCTGGATGCTAGTGAATCCTGGAAACTGAAGCTTTAGGACAGGGGTGCTCACACTTTTTCAGCATGGGAGCTACTGATTTAAAAACCAAGTCCCAAAGATCACCTGCCCAGAAATGTAAAACGTATAACTATTTCCTTATTTATGTATTTATATTTATTATTATTCATGTTTACGTACCGCTCCTTCCAGCAGGCTCGGGGCAGTTGACATGAAATGAAGTTATAAAACATCAACATTTCAATTTAATAACAACAATATAAAACAGAGCATAACAATACATCCAACCACCCCATTTCTCCCACACTGCCTTATTACCACACATATTATCAGCCAGAAAGTAAGAATAGAGGCTTTTGAACTGCAAGGCCATTTAATACTCAGCAAGGTAAACAAAGGGGCATGCAAAAATACATCCAACCACCCCATTTCTCCCACATTTCCATATTCCCCAACATATATTTCTCAAGGAACAAAGCAAGCAGAGAGGCTTTGGAGCTAAAAGGCCATTTTTAAACATTAAAAATAAACAAAGAGACATGCCACAGAACAATCAAGCACGCACCCCAAAGTAAAAAGACCGACCTTTGAGATGTGGTAAAGAAATGACCCCAAAGCGTCCTTCTCCTCCTCCGTCGTTGCTCCTATTCCCATGCCACCAGCATGCGTGCCGCCTCCAAGAGCTCACGAGAAGTCTGAGAGGCAAAATGGGCGCTTCTGCGCATGCGCACGGGGCCAGCCATGCATCACGTCATCCAGGCTCGCCCCCTTTGGTCTCCTACGACTCTGAGTGGCTGGAGAAGGACGGAGGAGGAATCCAAAAGAGGGGGCCATTCTGCCTCTTGGACTCTGGAGCTTTTGGAGGCGGCGCGCGAGCAGGGAGCGGGGAGGAGCAACAACGGAGGACTTCTTTGCAGCGTGCAGGGGCGCATGAAGAGGACCAACAGCAAAAAACCTGGTCAGGGGCCTGAAGATCACCAGGAGCACCCCTGCTTTAGGATCTGTAGCCTTCTCTGCCTAAGAGTGCTGGTGCCTTACCAAACTACAACTCCCATGATTTCCTTAGCAATGAGTAGGGTTGCCACTTTCTGATATAAGGAATAAGGGACATTTACCTAAAAATACAGGATTTTTCACAAAAATAAGGGACACTTCATAAAAACTTGAAGATCAAACATTAGGCAACCCGAACTATACTCCTTTTGGTGCAGCCTTGGCTTTTTCCGCTGCGGCATCGCACAGTTGGCTGATCTTTAGATTGGGGTCGAACAGAAGCCTCCTTTCGCATGCATTCAGGGCAATATCATCTACTTGGGCCATTCTGCAAGAACAATGTTTAAAGGGGCAGTGTCAAAGGAATACCAAGACATAGCATATATAGGTAAAAACCACTATATTGTATGGCAGTATATGCTCAATAGCAGAACAATATTACAAACAGTACAATGTAATGCAATAATCAATCGTGATTAATACACAGTATGAGCATGAATCACAAGCCCATATACATGGTTGGGCGAAGGAGTATTCCACTTGGCACTGAGTAACCCTTAGTGAAGAAAGAAAAAAATATATTCATATATATGAATATCATTTTTAGTGTCCATTCATATTTGGTTGGGACTGTTTTTGATTTCCAATATCTAGCATAGAACATTTTTGCAGCAGTAGTAGCTGTTATAAAGATCTTTTTCCCCCATTCTATCCTATCCAGACTGGAATCCATTCACCTATTTTGTTGTTCATTTCTTCAGTTGCTTCCGGCTCTTCGTGACCTCATGAACCAGCTCCCTATCGGCAGTGGCCACCCCCAGCTCCTTCAAGGTCAAGTTAGTCACATCAAAGATGCCATCCATCCATCTTGCCCTTGGTTGGCCCCTCTTCCTTTTTCCTTCCATTATCCACAGCATCACTGTCTTCCCTAAGCTTTCCTGTCTTCTCATGATGTGGCCAAAGAACTTCATCTTTGTCTCTGATACCCTTCCCTCCAATGGGCAGCTGGACTTTATTTCCTGAAGTATGGACTGGTTAGATCTTCGCGGTCCAAGGCATTCTCAGAACTTTCCTCCAACACCACAGTTCAAAAGCGTCTTATCTTCCTTCGCTCAGCTGTCCCTAAGGTCCAGCTCTCACATCCATAGGTGACTATGGGGAATATCATTGCTTTTACTATGCGGATCTTCATTGCCAGTGTGATGTCTCTATTCTTCACTATTTCACTGAGATTGGACATTGCTCTCCTCCCCAGAAGTAAGTGTCTCCTGATTTCCTGGCTGCAGTCTGCGCCTGCAGTAATCTTTGCACCTAGAAATACAAAGTCTGTCACTGCCTCCACGTTTTCTCCCTCTATTTGCTAGTTGTCAATCATTCTTGTTGCCATAATCTTGGTTTTTTTAAATGTTTAGCTGCAACCCAGCTTTTACACTTTCTTCTTTCACCTTGATTAGAAGGCTCCTCAGCTCCTCCTCGCTTTTGGCCATCAAAGTGGTATTATCCACATATCGAAGGTTGTTAATGTTTCTTCCAGCATTTTTTACACCAACCTTGCATTCACCAGGCCCTGCACACATACATACCGTGTTTCCCCGAAAGTAAGACAGCGTCTTACTTTCTTTTGACCCCCAAAATCCCCACTACGGCTTACTTTCGGTACGCCTTATATTGGGCGACGGTACCTCGAAAGTAAGACTAAAGATTTACTGCGGGCGGCATGGCGTGGCTTCCTGGCTGGGCGACGAGAGGCCCAGAGAGGGCAAAAGGGGCCCGAATCCTCCTCCTCTTCCTTCCAGCGGCGCCTTCCATCCTCCTCTTCCTCCCAGCGGCGCCTTTCCCTCTCGCCGGTTCCGCCCCCTCCTTTCAGTGAAGGGAGGAGGGGCTGAGCCGCCGCCGGCGAGAGAGAAGAAAGCGCCGGCGGAAGTCCCGCCGCAGGGCGACTCAGGCGTCTTTCCTCGCTGCCGCCCGCCGCCCGCGCTCCAAACACGAGCGGGGCGGCGGCGAAAAAGCGCCTGAGTCGCCGTGCAGGCGGGACTCCGGGGGCGCCTTCCTCCCTCGCGGATCCGCCCCCTCCCTTCAGTAAAGGGAGGAGGGGCGGAGCCGCCGCCAGCGAGACGGAAGAAGGCGCTGGCGGAAGTCCCGCCCCAGGGTGACTCAGGCGCGCCGCTGCACCGCCGTGTTTGGAGCGCGAGCGAGGGGCGGCGGCGGGAAAGACGCTTGAGACGCCCTGCGGGCGGGACTTCCGCGGCGCTTTCTTCCCTCTGAGTGCGCCGGCGCCGGCCCTCCTCCCCTTCACTGAAGGAGGGGGCGGAACCGGCGAGAGGGAAAGGCGCCGCTGGGAGGAAGAGGAGGAGGATGGAAGGCGCCGCTGGGAGGAAGAGGAGGAAGAAGAGGAAGAGGAGGAGGATTCCGGGCCCCTTTTGAGCCCCTCTGGGAGCCTCTCGTCGCCCAGCCAGGAAGCCATGCCATGCCGCCCGCAGTACGTCTTACTTTCGGGTACGGCTTATATAAGCCGATTTTCTGACACCCCCGATATGTCTTACAATCGGGGTGTCATACTTTCGGGAAACACGGTATTATATGTATAAGCCTGAATGTAATTCTATTTACAATCATTTGGAATAGATCTATGTTTGAAATGCTTGTGTAAACAGAATCATCAGAAAGCAAAAGTGCCACTGTTTCAGCTACCCAAGTCATTGGTTTTGGAATGTGCAGTATTTTGTGAATTCTGGCAAAGGGATGCTAACCTGTATTGGAATTATTGCTGTGAAAGACAAAGCAGGATTCCTAATTAGTTTATTGCAATCCTGTAAACCAGCGTTTCTCAACCTGGGGGTCGGGACTCCTAGAGGGGTCACGAGGGGGTGTCAAAGGGGTCGCCAAAGACCACCAGAAAACACAGTATTTTCTGTTGGTCATGGGGGGGGGGGAGTTTGGCCCAGTTCTATCATTTGTAGGGTTCAGAATGCTCTTTGATGGTAAATCCCAGCAACTACAGCTCTCAAATGTCAAGGTCTGTGTTCCCCAAACTCCACCAGTGTTTACATTTGGGCAGATTGAGTTTTCCTGCCAAGTTTGGTCCAGATCCATCACTGTTTGAGCCCACAGTGCTCTCTGGATGTAGGTGAACTACAACTCCAAAACTCAAAGTCAATGCCCACCAAACCCGTCCAGTATTTTCCGTTGGTTGTGGGAGTTCTGTGTGCCAAGTCTGGTTCATTGGTGGAGTTCAGAATGCTCTTTGATTGTAGGTGAACTATAAATCCCAGCAACTACAACTCCCAAATTACAAAATCAACCCCCCATCCCTCCAGTATTCAAATTTGGGTGTACCAGGTATTTGTACCCAACTTGGTCCAATGAATGAAAATACATCCTGCTTATCAGATATTTACATTACGATTCATAACAGTATCAAAATTACAATTGTGAAGTAGAAACAAAAATAATTTTATGGTTGGGGGTCACCCAGGGGCGGTCTGAGGTAATTTTAAATGGTAGGCGAACATTATTTTGGTGCCCCAAAAAACATTATTTTGCCGCCCCCATGTAAAACAAATATACAATTATAATATCACAATACCATTAGTAGTATTATATTGTATCAATGTATATACAATATATTATACCATACTCATACTATATTATATCATAATTATATTATACTACATTACAATATAATTATATTATAATATATTGACATTATAATACAATATAACATTCTATTATATTATTATTATAAAATAATAAATAAAATTATTTATTTAAATGAAATTATCCTCTACTAAATATTTTCATTACTCCTATAAAACTCAAATAACCCAAAATAAAGTAAAATAAAATATATATTACTATTTTGTACAATACCACTATACTGCAATATTGTTTGTAATATTACATGTAATATAAAATATATCATTATTCTATTGTTATAATGTATTTGTATTATATTGTATGACACTATTAAGCAGAACTGTATAATAATAATCAACAAGAAATGCAATGTAAATGCATCAAAATCAGAATATATTACCTATCACCCGACTCATAATTCATAGGAGTCTCCCATAAGTCCAAAATTAGGATCCCAATGTAAATGTAAGTAGAAAAACAGCCAAAATGTTCAAATGAGGTTGAATACAGGCAGCGCGGCCTGGGCAAACTTGGGCCCTCCCCTCCTCTAGGTGTTTTGGACTACAACTCCCACAACTCCTCATAGCCTCAGGCCCCTCAGGTCTAGACAGAAATAGTGCCGAAGAAAAGAAGGAGGGAGAGAGAGAAGAGGTCACAGAGGAGGAGGAGGAAAGCCCTTCATTCATTCCTTCACTTACACTTCCTTCACTGATTCTTTTCTCCTTCCCCACAAACACGCGCGTGGCGGAGACAAAGGGAGAGGGGAAGCACTCCCTGCCTGCCCGATAGGGAGTGCTTTGCTTACAGGCTTCTGCGCAAAGGAGCTACTGGGCATGCGCGGAGGTTTTCACGGATGTGCAGTTGCTCCTGCGCTCAACTTCAGCTCTGGAGCAACTGCGCCTGCGCGAAAACCTCCGCGCATGCCTAGAAGCGGCGTCAGAACACACAAGGCCGGGGCCCAAAAGCAGGCAGCTGCGGCGCTGCCTGAGGAACATCGGCAGGGCCAGGATGGCGCCCCATGTGGCCAGGATGGCGCCCCCTTCCCAGATGGCGCCCTAGGCAGCCGCCTACTTGGCCTACCTTGTAGGACCGCCCCTGGGGTCACCACAACATGAGGAACTGTATTAAGGGGTCACGGCATTAGGAAGGTTGAGAACCACTGCTGTAAACACTTGGAGTAGCGACAATAAAAACAATCCAAGGATGGACGGAACTGAAAGCTGTACTAGAATAGTCTCCAAAGAATTACTTTCTAGTCCGTTATAATACACTTTGCCTTTTTTATTATTCTTGAATATCACACACTGAAAGGCTCATGGTGCAATCATACCATCAAATTACCAACTCTAGACGGCGAGACCTTGCGCCCTTCACCTCAAGTGAAGAGCTTGGGTGTCCAATTAGACACTCGATTGATGATGGAAGCCCAGGTGTTCACCATCAGTAGAGCGGCTTTCTTCCATCTGCGTCATATTAGACGCCTGGCCCGCTACCTCCGTAAGGGATGACCTGGCCACAGTGATCTAGGCCTTGGTCACCTCAAGACTGGACTATGGCAATGCTCTTTACATCGGCTTACCAGGGTCTACCATCCGTAGACTTAAACTGGTCCAAAATGCAGCTGCTAGACTCTTGGAGGGGGCCCCTGCAAGGTGCCACATCACTCCAATTCTGCAAAAACTTCACTGACTTCTGATCGAGTATCGAATCATCTTTAAGCTGCTGGTCCTCACCTTCAAGGCATTACACGGCTCCGGCCTGTTATATCTAAAAAATTGACTCGCTTTCTATCAACCCCAGAGACCACTTCGATCTGAAGATCAAATGCTGCTTGTAGTTCCCAGTCTCAAGATCATACGATCTACAAAGACCAGGTGCAGTGCCTTTTCTGCTGTTGGCCCCATCTCTTTGGAACACTCTTCCGCTTGAAGTCCGTATGCTCCAAGACTTACTAGCTTTTCAGAGAGCGTGCAAGACTTATCTGTTTAGGCAAGCCTTCCCACCTGGCTAATCAGTTTTATGTTTTACTGTTTTTACTGTTTTATTGTGTCACTCATGTCTGATGTAAGCCGCTCTGAGCCTCCGGGGAGTGACAGCCTATAAATTTGAAATAGAAATAGAAGAAATGGAATGTGGGGAAAGCCCTCCTCCCTTAAAATTAAGTAACATTAATAAGAGTGAACTACAACTCCCATATGCCAAGGGCAGTCACCCCCGAACCCTCTAGTTGGTCATGTTGAGTCTGTGTGCCAAGTTTGGTCCAGATCTGATGTGGGCTGGGGTTAGTACTCTCTGTATAAGAGTGAACTACAACTCCCATATGCCAAGGGCAGTCACCCCCGAACCCTCTAGTTGGTCATGTTGAGTCTGTGTGCCAAGTTTGGTCCAGATCTGATGTGGGCTGGGGTTAGTACTCTCTGTATAAGAATGAACTACAACTCCCATATGCCAAGGGCAGTCACCCCCGAACCCTGTAGTTGGTCATGTTGAGTCTGTGTGCCAAGTTACTGTGTTTTAATGGTTTTACATGCTTTACGGTGTTTATGGTTTTATATGTATGGAAGTCGCCCTGAGCCTACGGGAAAGGGCGACTAATAAATCGAAATAATAAATAAATAAAATAAATAAATAAAATATTATTATATTCATTATTATTATTATAAATAAAAAATTTAAAACATTATAAGAAATCAAATTAAATAGACATTAAAGTGGTATACATTATTGGACTGTCATGTCATATCTTATTGCACTTAGCATTGCCCAGACATGGTTGACTCTTCTGATCTCTTCAGCATAAGCTTGATTCGCTGAAGGTTAAGCATAAATATTTATTTATATCCCAATTTATCTCCTCTAAGGTGGGGGGGGGGTGGGGGCTCAAAGCATCTTGACATAAAAGCATTAGTATAACATTAAAAACAGACAAACATTAAAACAGAATTAACACAAACAATACTGAAAAAATCACATTTAAAATAAATCACAACATATTCAAAGTCAAAATGATTCTGCGGTAAATGCTGTTTGGAAGCATAGAGTTTTTAAAAAACAGCAATGAGATAACCTTGTAGAATGGGCCTGAATAAATGAAAGGCATTCAAATAAGCATGGTAATCTTTAAATGAGAACAATTTAATTAAGAACAATTAACTCTAGCAAACCATTAAAAGGTTCAAAAATATTATTTATGTTTATTTTATTGAAGTTTACATACATTAAATTAATACCAAACACTCCTATAAACGACAATGAACACCTACAAACTAAATAGCTAACTAACTCAAATACAGGCAGATGTGCAGTAAAATATATACAAAGAAAACACTATAAATTGCAATCTATCTAAAAGTGATTTTCAACTTTTTATTTATTTATTTATTTGCACTTATCTCCAAGTGCAGAATTCCTGCCTCCCTCTTAATACACTGGATATTACACTTCATATAGTCTACTATTCAAAACAATGGTGATCATGCCAGATTTTCCAGAAAGTATCAAAATATAATCCATTGACTTCCTTGGGATACTCTCACAATAAGCTGTTTCCTCTTCGCATTGAAAAGTTATGCCTGTGTCTCATTGCATTAAGCCAGTGTTTCCCAACCAGTGTGCCGGGGCACACTAGTGTGCCGTGAGCGATCATCAGGTGTGCCGTGGGAAATTGGAACCTCCAGGAGGGGAGGAGGGAGAGTCTAGTGTGTTGAAGTATAAAAACCCTAAGAAACCTACCTCGATCAAGGCACAAAATTACGAACACCCCCCCTCCCCACCCATTGTCTACTTGGTCTCTCCCTCTTCATGCATTGGGAAGGCCCGCCTCCTTTTCCCCAAGTAGAGACCTCCTCTTGCCTCCCACCCCGGGCCTAATGCCGAATGGTTCAGTCCAGCAACGGCCCGCCCCTCCCTCCTCCCCCTCCTCCCCCGGTGCATGCAAAACCACTCTCAGCCTCCCTCCGACTCCCTGCCCGCCACCTTCCTTCCTGCCTGCTTCGCCAGCCCCGAGATTCCCACCCAGGCCGCCCCGCCGACCCCCGAGGAGCTGCGCGGGTGGTGATTGAGGCTCCTGCTCCCCACAATCCCAATTCAAGCCTGGCAGGGAGGGAGGGGGCAACCTAAGTGAGAGGGAGACTGCTGGTCTTTTGAGCCCCCCCTCCAGAAACTGTAACTCCCAAATGTCAAGGTCTATTTCCCCCAAACTCCATCTGTGTTCACATTTGGGCATATTGAGTATTCATGCCAAGTTTGGTCCTGATCTAACATTGTTTGAGTCCACAGTGCTCTTTGGATATAGGTGAACTACAACTCCAAAACTCAAGGTTAATGCCCACCAAACCCTTATAGCATTTTCTCTTGGTTATGTGAGTTCTGTGTGGAAAGTTTGTGTTTTTCTGCCATTCCTGCCAGGATATCTATGTTGTGTTCATTGAAACAGGCTCAGGTTTCACACTGAGTGTATAAATACATTTAAAAACATATTAACTATATGTATTACTGTGTTAGAGTGTCATTTTGTGTTATTTTTGTTGGTGGTGTGCCCCAGGATTTTGCAAATGTAAAAAGTGTGCCGCGGCACAAAAAAGGTTGGGAAACACTGCATTAAGCATTTGAAGGATCAGTTTTTCCTTCCACCTGGAAACTTCAGCTTCTATGTGTTTGAAACATACAGTATTCCCAATTTTCTCTCCCGTTGGGTTATTAAGAAATAAGATGGGGAAAGGGACTTAGCAGGTTGATTTGACACACCAAAGTAGATATTTCCCACCACTGATATAATACTTGCGGCCTGAAAAGTTTTTGATACAACATTAAGATTTTTGTAAAGTTGGTAAGGTACTTACTGTATATACTCAAGTAAAAGCCTAGTTTTTCAGCCCCCTTTTTAGGCTGAAAAAGCTCTTCTCGGCTTATACTTGAGTCAAGGTTATTTATTATTTTTACTCTGTTATTAGTATTATATTTATTACATTTATTATTTTACTCTATTTATTATTATTACATTTACATTATTTTACTCTATTTATTATTATTACATTATTATTTCTCTTAATTATTGTTTTTATTACATTTATTATTTTTCTCTATTATTGTTATTATTACATTTACATTATTTTATTCTATTATTTTTATTACATTTATTATTTTGCTCTATTATTATTACATTTATTATTTTACTTTATTATTATTGTTATAATAATTACATTTATTATTTTACTCTTGGTATTATTATTGGAAGGACACGTAAGCACATTTACACTGAAGAAGGTTAGAATAATGGTTTAATCAGAGCTGGACAGTCTTATTTTAAATTACAGTTTTAAATATTTAAAAACATTTAACCTACTGATGCCTCAATTAATGTAATTCTATTGGTATCTATTTTTATTTTGAAATTTACCAGTAGCTGCTGCATTTCCCACCCTTGGCTTATACGTGAGTCAATACATTTTCCCAGATTTGTGTCATAAAATTAGGTGCCTTGACTTATATTTGGGTCGGCTTATATTGGAGTATATACGGTAATTGTTTCAAAAGGTGCTTGTACTGATTGGTATTTATGCATTTTAATATATTTTAATGATTTAATAGTTTTAATTATTTATTTTTAATACTCCTATGTAATTTTATTTCAATGCTTACATATTTTTTTTGTTTTAAATTATACTTTTTTACATCATTGGCCGCTTTCTCTTTTTTAAGAGAGAAAGGGGGAATGAATTAGTATAATTATTATTATATTTAGATCTGTGATAAACCAGAATCACTTCATAAGACTCAACTTTGTTTAATGTAATGGTTCAGCCTTGGAACAACAATATGTGTTATGATAATACAGAGATGTAAGTATATGCAGAATTTCTTCATCCCAAGCAACACTGATGCACCTGGAAACATCGCAGGATAAAGGGTGTGATTCCTAAGCAAGGCTGCACTTTAGCCCCTCTTATTTTACAAGTTTAGTTTATTAAGAAATTGAATTTCTGCTTCAAATTTATTGAGCAGGGTGAGAAACTGAAGACCCTGAGGAATTAAGGGACAGAAGACAGCACTGCAAAGAAGGCACTTTCCTTATGAGAGGTTGTGAAGGTAAATATTTAAAAGGAAATGTAAGGGGAGGAGGGAGGTACAAACTAAGAGCGGAGGTCTATAGTGTATAGAAGCGGAAACATGTACTCAGATAACTTGTATGCTTCCATAGTGAGCCACATTAATGTGTACAAAGTGGCATTTAAGCGTCTCATCCTTTGAAAATTGCTAGTGTATAGAACAGTGTTTCCCAACCTTTTTTGAGCCGCGGCACACTTTTTACATTTGCAAAATCCGGGGCACACCACCAACCAAAATGACACAAAATAACACTCTAACACAGTCATACCTAGAGTTAATATGTTTTTAAATGTATTTATACACTCAGTGTGAAACCTGGGCCTGTTTCGATGAACACAACATAGATATCCTGGCAGGAATGGCAGAAAGACACAAACTTCCCACACAGAACTCCCATAACCAAGAGAAAATGCTATAAGAGTTTGGTGGGCATTGACCTTGGGTTTTGGAGTTGTAGTTCACCTATATCAGGGCTGTCCAACTGGCGGCCCTGGGGCCGAATCCGGCCCCCCAGCCTGTTGGGCACGGCCCCAGCTATGCCCCCAGCCGCCATTTTTATTTTTTTTATAAAAAAAATCTATTTTTTTTTAAAAAATGGCGGCCGGGGGGAGGGGGAGACGGGGCAGGGAGGAGGAAGAGAGCTAGCTCCTCCTCCCTGCACCGCCCCCTTCGTCCCTCTCTCCGCGCCGCCGATTGCATCAGCGCCGGTGAGAGAGGGACAAGGGGTGGTACAAGAAGGAGGAAGAGGGCTAGCTCCTCCTCCCTGCACCGCCCTCTTCTTCCCTCTCTCGCCGGCGCCGATGCCTTGCAAGGGAGGGGGGGTCCCCCGGCGGCACCCCCTCCCTTGCAAAGCATCGCAGCAGCGGCTGAAGCCAGCACCGGTTTCTGCGGCTGCCGGGATGCTTTGCAAGAGAGGGGGGCTTCCCTGGCGGCACCCCCCTCCCTTGCAAAGCATCGCAGCAGCGGCTGAAGCCAGCGCCGGCTCTGCGGCTGCCGGGATGCTTTGCAAGGGAGGGGGTCCCCGGCGGCGCCTCTCTCCTTCCAAGGCATCCCGGCAGCAGCTGAAGCCGGCGAAACCGCCAGCTTCATCTGTGGCTAGGATGCCTTGGAAGGGAGGGGGGTGCCGCGTGGCTCCTCCCTCTCTCCCAAAGCTTCCCGGCAGCCGGGGCGGGGGCGTGGCCAGGGGCGGGGCCGGGGGTGTGGCCAGGGCGGGGCCGGGGCGGGCGGCCCCCAGGTCATCAGTGACCTGGAATCGGGCCCTGGCCGGTTAGAAGTTGGACAGCACTGACCTATATCCAGAGAGCACTGTGGACTCAAACAATGTTGGATCAGGACCAAACTTGGCATGAATACTCAATATGCCCAAATGTGAACACAGACGGAGTTTGGGGAAAATAGACCTTGACATTTGAGAGTTACAGTTTCTGGGGGGCATTGAAAGACCAGCAGTCTCCCTGTCACGTAGGTTGCCCCCCTCTCCACCTTGAATTGGAGTCGTGGGGAGCAGGAGCCTCACTCACCACCTGAGCAGCACCTCGGGGGTTAGTGGGGCGGCCCGGGTGGGCATCTCGGGGCTGGCGAAGCAGGCAGGAAGGAAGGCGGTGGCGGCGGGCAGGGAGCCTGAGGGAGGCCGAGAGCGGTTTCGTACGCACCAGGGAGGAGGGAGGGGCGGGGCCGGTGTTGGACTGAACACCGGCATTAGGCCCGGGGGGGGGGAGGCAAGAGGAGGTCTATACTTGGGGAAAGGGAGGTGGGCCTTCCCAATGCATGGAGAGGGAGGGACCAAGTAGACAACGGGTGGGGAGGGGGGTGTTTGTAATTTTGTGCCTTTATCGAGGTACGTTTCTTAGGGTTTTTATACTTCAACACACTAGACTCCCCCTCCCCTCTTGGAGGTTCCAATTTCCCACGGCACACCTGATGATCGCTCAAGGCACACTAGTGTGCCCCGGCACACTGGTTGAGAAACACTGGTATAGAAGACACTTTCAAAGTATAGGCAGTCCCTGAGTTACAAACATCCGACTTACCAATGATTCATAGTTAAGAATAGGGGTGAGACAAACAGTGAGAGAAATCTAACTCTTGGAAGGGAAATTTACTTTTTTTCTCTATCTCTGAATAATTACCACTTAAATTTAATTTCTATATTATATTCTGTTTTACAGTATATTTTAATTAAATTCCATCTATCCAAACAAGTCTCTGTATTCTTTTCTTTATCTCTTAGCTCAGTGTTTCCTAACCAGTGTGCCGTGGCACACTAGTGTGCCGTGAGCGATTATCAGGTGTGCCATGGGAAATTGGAACCTCCAATACCCTTTCTTCCCCCTCCTGCCCACAGTGCTCTCTGGGTGTAGGTGAACTACAACTTCCAAACTCAAGGTCAATTCCCAAGCAAACCCTTTAAGTACTTTCTGTTGGTAATGAGAGTTCAATATGCCAAGTTTGGTTCAATTCCATTGTTGCAAGAGTTCAGGATGCTCTTTGATTGTGTGTTAACAATACATCCCAGAAACTGTAACTCCCAAATGTCAAGGTCTCTTTTCCCCAAACTCCATTTGGGCATATTGAGTATTCATGCCAAGTTTGGTCCTGATCCAACATTGTTTGAGTCCACAGTGCTCTCTGGATATAGGTGAACGACAACTCCAAAACCCAAGGTCAGTGCCCACCAAACTCTTATAGTATTTTATCTTGGTTATGGGAGTTCTGTGTAGAAAGTTTGTGTCTTTCTCCCATTCCTGCCAGGATATCTATGTTGTGTTCATCGAAACAGGCCCAGGTTTCACACTGTGTGTATAAATACATTTATAAACATATTAACTATATGTATTACTGTGTTAGAGTGTCATTTTGCGTCATTTTGGTTGGTGGTGTGCCCCGGGATTTTGTAAATGTAAAAAATGTGCCGCGGCTCAAACAAGGTTGGGAAACACTGTCTTAGCTTCTCCATTTGCACCGTCTCTATAATCTTTATTAACCATTCTCTTTGTTGGGCTATTTTTGACTTCCAATATTTTGCCAATAACATTTTTGCGGCAGTTGTTGTCATTAGGAATGTTACTTTTTCTTCCTTATTTAAGTCCGGGTCCATTATCCCCAAGAGGAATTCCTCTGGTTTCCCTGCTATTTCCCTATTTAAAATTTTCTCAATTGCTTTATGAATTAGTTTCCAAAATTTCGCAACTTTGGGACACAACCACCAAAGGTGGAAAAATGTTCAATTTTTTCCCATTGCAGTTCTAGCAGTTGGGTCTTGTGCTTGGGTAGATTTTTGCAAGTCTCTCAATTTACTTCTAAAAAGAGTTATTATGGGGAAAAGGTGTCTCCACTGAAGCTTTATCACCAATCCTTGTTTCCACAACAAGACTTTTTTTCCCTTCAAAATCCAATCTTCATAGTAACAGAAAGTGATGTGAAATCTTCTGAACAGGAGAAACAAAAAAAGGAAAACAAACACCACAGGGGTGTTAACTCTTCCCTATGATATCCAAACATAATACTGTATGTATGGAGTTACATTTTAAAAATGTGCCTGTTCCAACTTACATATACATTCAGCTTCAGACAGGCATGTATCCGGGGGGGGGGGGCTTGAGGGGCTTCACCCCCCCCCCAAATTCTCAGGGTGGTTCGCGGGAAGGCCTTACTGGTACATTATTTAAACTGTTATGTTTATTCATATCATGATCTGATCACCATGCTCAACATATACCATATACATGGGGGTATTGGGATAATGATACAAAAGGTTTACTAGGACTCAGCCCCCTGAGTCAAATTCAGCCCTCTCCCGAATCAAAATCCTGGCTATGGCCCTGGGCAGAGGCAACCCCTCCTCACCCCATCCCACCCCTACTCCCAATATGCCAAGAGAACGTTGTAGTAGGTTAACCTTAAAGTTGCCAAAAGTCATAAGCAACTTAAAGGCACATCACAAAACGTATTTGAAAAAAATATGAAAAAAACCTTAAAGGCACAGTCAGACTCAGCCCCCCAAATCAAACTCAGCCCCCATCAAACTCAGCCCCCCTGAATCAAAATCCTGGCCCTGGGCAGAGGCAACCCCCCTCATGCCTCCCTCCCAATATGCCAAGAGAACGTTGTAGTAGGTTTACCTTAGAGTCGCCAAAAGTCATAAGCAAAAAGTCACAAACTTAAAGGCACACTCTGACTCAGCCCGCCCCCAAATCAAACTCACCCCCCCCCCAAATCAAAATCCTGGCCCTGGGCAGAGGCAACCCCTCCTCACCCCATCCCGCCCCCACTCCCAATATTCCAAGTCATAAGGCACACCACAAAACATATTTGAAAAAATATTTTAAAAGTCAGACTCAGCAATCAAATCACAAAATCAAACTCATTTTTGAAAAAACTGTCAATATGCCAAGAGAAAAAACCTGCCAAAAGTCATAACAAATGAAAGACTCAGCCCCCCCCATCAAACTCAGCCCCCCATCAAACTCAGCCCCCCTGAATCAAAATCCTGGCCCTGGGCAGAGGCAACCCCTCACGCCCCACCCCCACTCTCAATATGCCAAGAGAACGTAATAGTAGGTTCACCTTAGAGTTGCCAAAAGTCATAAGCAACTTAAAGGCACACCACAAAACATATTTGAAAAAAATATTTTAAAAAGTCAGACTCAGCCCCCAAATCAAACTCAGCCCCCCAAATCAAACTCAGCTGCCCCCCGAATCAAAATCCTGGCCCTGGGCAGAGGCAACCCCCTCACGCCCCACCCCCACTCTCAATATGCCAAGAGAACGTTGTAGTAGAGTTGCCAAAAGTCATAAGCAACTTAAAGGCACTCCACAAAACATATTTGAAAAAAATATGAAAAAAACAAACTTAAAGGCACACTCTGACTCAGCCCTCCCCCCAAATCAAAATCCTGGCCCTGGGCAGAGGCAACCCTCCTCACCCCATCCCGCCCCACTCCCAATATGCCAAGTCATAAGCAACTTAAAAGCACATCACAAAACATTTTTGAAAAAAATATGAAAAAACCTTAAAGGCACAGTCAGACTCAGCCCCCCAAATCAAACTCAGCCCCCAAATCAAACTCAGCCCCCCCCGAATCAAAATCCTGGCCCTGGGCAGAGGCAACCCCCCTCACGCCCCACCCCCACTCTCAATATGCCAAGAGAACGTTGTAGTAGGTTCACCTTAGAGTTGCCAAAAGTCATAAGCAACTTAAGGCACTCCACAAAACATATTTGAAAAAAATATGAAAAACCCTTAAAGGCATACTCAGACTCAGTCCCCCTAAATCAAACTCAGCCCCCCCAATCAAAATCCTGGCCCTGGGCAGAGGCAACCCCCCCTCACGCCTCTCCCCCACTCCCAATATGCCAAGTGAACGTCTTAGTAGGTTTACCTTAGAGTTGTCAAAAGTCATAAGCTACTTAATGGCACACATATTTGAAAAAAATATGGAAAAAAAAACCTTAAAGGCACACTCAGACTCAACCCCCCAAATCAAACTTGCCTTGCCCCCTCCGAATCAAAATCCTGGCTACGGGCCTGGCTTCAGAGCAAAGCTACATAACCTATCTTGTTCGTAACTTGGGGTCTTGCCTATAAATCTAGACTGAAAAAAAGATGTTTTGAGTAAATCCACTCACTATTCATAATCACTTTCACATATGTTTCCCAAATATTGCTTTCCCCAAATTCCTGACAGTGTGGTTGTGGAATAATTTTAAAATGGATTTACAGTGTTCCCTTGCTACTTCGCGGTTTGCTTTTAGCGGACTCACTGTTTCGCAGTTTTCAAAAAATATTAATTAAAAATATATCTCGCGGTATTTTTGCCGCCGCCACCACTCTCTGAGGCGCTTTCCCTCCTCAGTCCTCCCTCCCTCCAGCCTTGAAGGGCCTTCACTTTATTTTACATTTATAAAGACTTAAAATAGTGTATATCTATTAAATAATGTATAAATATTAGAATAAATATAGCTTCCCTACATCGTGGTTTTTCACTTATTGCGGGAGGTCCTGGAACGTAACCCCCCGCAAGAAGTGAGGGAACACTGTAATGTTATACACAATCGGAGTCTGAGACCTTTCCATGGTCATTAGCTTCACTGAAATAAGACAACCATTGTGTACTCAGTATTTATGACTAAAAGGATAAAATCTAGCTGTTCTACTCCAGAAACATCATCCTTGTGGCTGACACAAACTTTGTTGAATTGGTTGAGACTCGATGAGATATTCATTAAAAAAGTAGAGCAAAATGTGCTGCGGGATGTCCCGCAAAAAACTTTTAAAATTAACCCTTTCCCATGTTTTTTATGTCAGAACCAATTAGGAAATGACATTTAAAACCCAGGAACAACAATGTTACACACGTCCCTTCTGCACTTCCCCTATATCCCATGATCTGATCCCAGATTATCTGTTTATCACAGGTTATCTGGCAGTGGGGACTCATATAATCCTGTTTAAAGCAGAAAATCTGGGATCTGATCCTGGGATAAAGGGCAGTGTGGAAGGGCCCGTAATCTGCTTTGAACTGGATTATATGGCCGTGTATACTCAAGGCAGGCATGTAGCCGGGGGGGACTAGGGGCTTCAGCCCCGAAATTTTCAGGGTGGTCCGCGAGAAGGCCTTACTGGTACATTATTTAAGCTGTTATGTTTATTCATATCATGATCTGATCATCATGCTCATTATATCCCACATTAATGGGGTTATTGGGATAACAATACAAAAGGTTTGCTAGGGTAGACCCTCTTCCACCCAGTCTCAGCCCCCCGAACCAAACTCAGCCCCCGAATCAAAATCCTGGCTACGGCCCTGACTCAAGGTCTTTTCATATAGCCATAAAACCCAGAATATCAAGGCAGAATAACCCACAATATCTGCTTTGAACTGGAATATCTGAGTCCACACTGTTATGCTACCCATGCTCTAGTCTGCCTTGGTTAGACCATACCTGGAATACTGTGTCCAATTCTGGGCACCACAATTGAAGGGAGATATTGACAATCTGGAATGTGTCCAGAGGAGGAGGGCGACTCAAATGATCAAGGGTCTGATTATTTGCCCTATGAGGAGCGGCTTAAAGAGCTGGGCATATTTAGCCTGGAGAAGAGAAGGCTGAGAGGAGACATGATAGCCATGTATAAATATGTGAGGGGAAGTCATAGGGAGAAGGGAGCAAGCTTGTCTTCTGCTGCCCTGGAGACTAGGAACAATGCCTTCAAACTAGAAGAAAGGACATTCCATCTGAATATAAGGAAGAACTTCCTAAGTGTAAGAGCTGTTCAGCAGTGGAACTCTGGCCCGGAGTGTGGTGGGGACTCCTTCTTTGGAAGCTTTTAAACAGAGGCTGGATGGCCATCTGTCGGGGGCGCTTTGAATGCAATTTTGAATGCAACCTTTTAACATTTTACCCGCCCTTTGTATTCGATTTTGTTGTGTTGTTTTATATTGTCTTGTTATTTTATATTGATTTGATGTACTTTTGTTCTTCTGTGTTTGATTGTGTTGTATTATTTTGGGCTTGGCCTCATGCTAGCCGCCCCGAGTCCCCTTTGGGGAGGTGGTGGCGGGTTATAAATAAAGATTAATATTACTATTATTACTATTATTATCCTGCTTCTTGGCAGGGGTTTGGACTGGATGGCCCATGAGGTCTTCCAACTCTCTATGACAGTGTTTCCCAACCAGTGTGCCGAGGCACACTAGTGTGCCGTGAGCGATCATGAGGTGTGCCGTGGAAAATTGGAACCTCGGGGTAGTCTAGTGTGTTGAAGTATAAAAACCCTAAGAAACCTACCTTGATAAAGAAACAAAATTTCAAACACCCCCCTCCCCACCCATTGTCTACTTGGTCTCTCCCTCTCTATGCATTGGGAAGGCCCGCCTCCCTTTCCCCAAGTAGAGACCTCCTCATGCCTCCTGGGGGTTCTGTGTGCAGGCCCAGATTACCCATAAGGCCAGACTCGGCCATGGCCTCGGGCAGCAGGTTTTGGGGGGGCAGCAGATTCTTCCCCCCGAAAACATTTTTTTAAACCGCCCCCTCGCAGCGCTTTCCCCCCACCCTCTCCCGACAGAGTCATCATACCTCGGGAGAGGGCGGGGGGACAGCGCTGCAAGAGGGCGGGGAGGAGGGAATGGCACCCTCCCCTCGCCTGGGCCGACCCCTTCGCTCCGCCCCGCCGTCGGGCATGCATGCATGCGCACGCATGCCCACCAGCGGGCTTCCTTTCCTCCTCTTCCTCCTGGCTGCCTCCTTCCTTTGGAAGGGGGAGGCCCAGGCGGCGAGGAGGAGGGGGGGACTTCCCTTCCTCCTCCTCGCGCCCTCCTTTCGGTCACGGGAGGAGGAGGAGGTGGACGGAAGGGGCGCGGCCCTGCTCGTGGGGCTTCCATCCGCTGCCTCCTCCTCCCGCGACCGAAAGGAAGGCCGCAAGGAGGAGGAAGGGAACTCCCGCCCTCCTCTTCGCGCCCTCCTTTTGGTCTAGGGAGGTGGAGGAGGCGGCGGACGGAAGTCCCACGAGCAGTGCCGCGCGCCTTCTGTCCACCTCCTCCTCCCGTAACCGAAAGGAAGGTGCGAGGTGGACGGAAGCCGTGGGGCCGGTGCCGCGTGGCTTCCGTCCACCTCCTCGGGCCCTCCTTCCGGTTACGGGAGGAGGCGGCGACGGAAGCCGCACGGCCGGGCTGCTGCCTTGGGGGGCACATGCACAGCAGTGCCCGGGCGGGTGTGGCCTAATCCGGGCCTGTCTGTGCGGGAAGTTCGGGCCAGTTCTATCATTGGGGTTCAGAATGCTCTTTGATTATAGGGGAACTATAAATCCCAGCAACTACAACTCCCAAATGTCAAGGTCTATTTCCCCTAAACTCCATCTGTGTTCATATTTGGGCATATTGAGTATTCATGCCAATTTTGGTCCTGATCGAACATGGGAACATAAGAACATTGGTTGAGTCCATAAGAACAGTCCACAGTCTGGATATAGGTGAACTACAACTCCAAAACTCAAGGTCAATGCCCACCAAACTCTTATAGCATTATTTGTGTCTTTCTGCCATTCCTGCCAGGATGTCTATGTTGTGTTCATTGAAACAGGTCCAGGTTTTACACTGAGTATATACATTTTAAAACATATTAACTGTATGTATTACTGTGTTAGAGTGTCATTTTGTCTCATTTTGGTTGGTGGTGTGCCCCAGGATTTTGCAAATGTAAAAAGTGTGCCCCAGCTCAAAAAAAGTTGGAACAACACTGCTCTATGATGCTATATATCCCAGTTCAAAGGGTTTTATTTAGCTGTGTGGAAGGGGCTTAAAATAATCCAGTTCAAAGCAGATCATGTGAATTCTCTGCCTTGATATTGTGGGTTATATGGTAGTTTAGAAGGGCTGGAGCCAGGCCAGTTGAGAGTGGGGTCTCCAACTGCATGGAAGAGTGCAGTTCCAGGTCCCACTAAGGGAGAGAGGATGCTGGAATTAAGGGCTCTCCTCTGCATGGCCCGCGCATGCGCACCTTCCCCGGGCTCGGGAGCCTGTCCCTTGTGCGCATGCGCGGGCCAGTCCCGTCAAGAGAGAGAAAAGAGAGTGCTTTAATTAAGGGCTCGCCTCTGCATGGCACGCGCATGCGCACTTCCCCGGGCTCGGGAGCCTGTCCCTTGTGCGCATGCGCGGGCCAGTCCCGTCAAGAGAGAGAAAAGAGAATGCTTTAATTAAGGGCTCTACTCTGCATGGCACGCGCATGCGCACCTTCCCCCGGGCTCGAGAGCCTGTCCCTTGTGCGCATGCGCGGGCCAGTCCCGTCAAGAGAGAGAAAAGAGAGTGCTTTAATTAAGGGCTCGCCTCTGCATGGCACGCGCATGCGCACCTTCCCCGGGCTCGGGAGCCTGTCCCTTGTGCGCATGCGCGGGCCAGTCCCGTCAAGGCGCGGAAAGAGAGAGAGCGAGAGGCCTCCCCCGTCGTGCGTTGCGAGGTGTCTTCTTCCGCCCGGCAAGGCAGCCATGGCGGCGACAGCAGCGGCCTCAGCAGCAGGAGCAGGAGCAGGCGAAGTGGAGCGGCTCTCGGCCGACCTGAGTGGGGCCGGCGCTGGGGATGAGGAGGAAGAGTGGCTCTATGGCGGTACGCAGCTAGGCGGACTTGCGTGGGGTTTCCCCCTCACTTGAGGCGCCGGCGGGACTAGGCCGCACTAGGCCGCACTTTAGACCCCGCTCTCGCCTGGCCGGGTTCTCCGCCTCAGGGAGTGTTTGGCGCAGGCCCCCGAATAACCCCAGAAGCCAAGGCCTTGGGTGTATTTATATTTATCCACCCAGCCAGGAGCCCTTTCTCCTTTTAGCCGCATCTCCTCCGTCCCTTGGAAACAGGGTGGATATATTGCTGTTGTGGTTTGTTTATACCCCACTTTTTCACTCCACAAGGCCATATAATCCAGAATAACAAGGCAGATAACTGGGTTATCCGAGGGCCCTTCCAGACAGGCCCGACATCCCAGGATCCAACCCCAAATTTTCTGCTTTAAACGGGATTGTATGACTCCGCATTGCCAGATAATCTGGGATACTGTGTTCCCTGAGTCAGTGTTTTTCTCAACCTTTTTTGAGCCGCGGCACACTTTTTACATTTGCAAAATCCTGGGGCACACCACCAACCACAATGACACAAAATGACACTCTAACACAGTCATACATATAGCTAATATGTTTTTAAATGTATTTATACACTCTGTGTGAAACCTGGGCCTGTTTCGATGAACACAACGTAGATATCCTGGCAGGAATGGCAGAAAGACACTTCCCACACAAAACTCCAGAAACCAAGAGAAAATGCT
The DNA here is from genome assembly GCA_030556195.1 of Anolis apletophallus. Taxonomy (NCBI): domain Eukaryota; kingdom Metazoa; phylum Chordata; class Lepidosauria; order Squamata; family Anolidae; genus Anolis; species Anolis apletophallus. The sequence goes on from JARBWK010000012.1 coordinate 21,873,288, forward strand.
ATAAGCTGGGTGGCAATGGGGATATTCGTCAAACAGCGTGGCAAATGTGGTGGACAGCGGGGGAAACAATTGTCCTACATTGCCTGCTACTCTACTTTCCTCATCACATGGGAGAAAGAGCCACCGCCCAGCTTCTTTCTGTTCTCAGAGAAGTGTCCTGCACCCTGCCAGGATGCTTCCTCTATGGCAGTGTTTTTCAACCTTTTTTTACATTTACAAAATCCTGGGGCACACCACCAACCAAAATGACACAAAATGACACTCAACACAGTAATACATATAGTTAATATGTTTTTAAAATGTATTTATACACTCTGTGTGAAACCTGGGCCTGTTTCGATGAATACAACATAGATATCCTGGCAGGAATGGCAGAAAGACACTTCCCACACAAAACTCCAGAAACCAAGAGACAATACTATAAGAGTTGGCTGGGCATTGACCTTGGGTTTTGGAGTTGTAGTTCACCTATATCCAGAGAGCACTGTGGACTCAAAAAATGTTGGATCAGGACCAAACTTGGCATGAATACTCAATATGCCCAAAAATGAACGCAGATAGTTGCTGGGATTTATAGTTCTCCTACAATCAAAGAGCATTCTGAACCCCACCAATGATAGAACTGGGCCAAACTTCCCACACAGAACCCCCAGGAGGCAAGAGGAGATCTCTACTTGGAGAAAGGGTGGCGGGTCTTCCCAATCCATGGAGAGGGAGAGACCAAGTAGACAACGGGTGGGGAGGGGGGTGTTTGTAATTTTGTGCCTTTATCGAGGTAGGTTTCTTAGGGTTTTTATACTTCAACACCCTAGAGTCTTCCCCCCTCCCCTCCTGAAGGTTCCAATTTTCCACGGCACACCTGAAGATCACTCACGGCACACTAGTGTGCCCCGGCACACTGGTTGGGAAACACTGCATTACGGGGACCCAAACTAAATTGAAAAGCCAGCCTAGTAGCCAAGACTGTGTCAAAATCACATTTATATATATATATTATTCAAACATTAAATATTAAATATCTTCAGTTTCAAACAGATACAAAGTTGGCAATGGTACTTAGCGTGTGCATAGGAGTCCACAGTCCGCAACGTGTCCAAAAGATTCAAAACAATATCTGCATTGAACTGGATTATCTGAGTCCACATTGCCATATAATCCAGTTCAGTGTAGATTTTATACAGCTGTGTAAAAGGGGCCTTGGTCCTATTATGCACTTTCCCTTGTTGCCCCATTATTTTTATATTTATTTATACCCTGCTTTATCTCCCTTAAAGGGGACTCAAAGCAGCTTAACATCAAAGCATCAGCATAACCATTTAAAATATACAAACATTAAGACAGGATTAAATGTGAACAGTAATTTTTAAATCTCCAGTTAAAAACCATTTAAACAAATATAAAACTAAAAACCGCAATACCCCCTGGCTAGATCTTAAACACCTGCATCTTTAAAAGGTTTTAGCCTGCCTCTGGAAGGACAGCAGGGAGGGGGCCATTGTGGCTTCCCTGAGCAGGAAGTTCCAGAGTCAGGAGGCAACCACCAAAAAAGCACTTTCTCTCATTCCCACCAATTGAGCTTGAGATGCAGGTGGGAATGAGAAGGGCCTCTCGTGAATATCTTTGGGCCCTGGCGGGTTAGTACAAGGTGATTTGGTCAGCCAAATAGCCTGGACCTGAACTATCTGGGTTTTTAAGATCATAACCAACACTTTGAATTGTGCCTGGAAACAGACTGGCAGCCAGTAGAGCTGCTGCAACAGGGGGGTTGTCCTCTCCCTGTAGCCAGCCCCAGTGAACAACCTGGCTGCAGCTCTTTGGATCACCTGAAGTTTCTGAGCAGTCTTCAGAGGCAGCCCCACATAGAGTGTGTTATAGTAATCCAGACATGATGTAACTAAGGCATGTACCACCATGGCCAGATCTGGCTTCTCAATAAGGCAGGCACTGTTGGCACACAAGTTTTAATTGTGCAAAGGCCCTCCTGGCTACCACAGAGGTTTAGCACAGAGTCCAAGAGGACCCAAATTGCAAACCTCTGTCTTCAGGGGAAGTGTAGCCCAGCACAGGCGGAATCCCTGTTCCCTGATCTGTCTGTAAACTAAGGGCCCTTCCACACAGCCCTATATCCCAGAATGTCAAGGTAGAAAATCCCACAATATCTGCTTTGAACTGGGTTATCTGAGTACACACTCAGATAATGTGGGATTTCCTGCCTTGATATCCTGGGATATAAGCCTGTGTGGAAGGGCCCTCAGATAATCTAGTTCAAAGCAGATATTGTGGGGCTCTTCCACACAGCCCTATATCCCTGAATATTAAGGCAGAAAATCCCACAATATCTGCTTTGAACTAGGTTACCTGAATCCACACTGCCATATATTCCAGTTCAAATCAGATAATATGGGATTTTCTGTCTTGATATTCTAGGATATAGGGCTGTGTGGAAGGGCCCGTAGATTATCTGCCTTGATATTCTGGATTATACGGCTGTGTGGCCCATAGTCTTCACTTGCAGATTGTCCTGTGTGTACCAGCTTTGTCTCAGGCACAAACATATTTAAAATATTGAGTAAGTAAGTAAACTTTGTTACGGTCGATGACCAGATCATACCAGGGGCCCCCAGTCCCGTACATCAACATCAAACCCAAGGGGTTATATACTTCAAACTTCAACAAATTTTAAAATCTAAGCTAAAAGCCAATACAAGTAGTTATTAAAACTTAACACAACCCACAAGATCATCTGAACTCAGTCGAAAGAGAGATCGTGGGGATGGCACCGGGGAGAGGGGGACATTCAACAGTATAAATAACAATCTATATCTGTTTTCCCATCTATATTCCAGAGGAGAAGCTTAGGTCTTTTAACCCTCAATATTGAGTATAAAATTATCATCTGTGGGTATATAAGGTGTATAGGAAACAAATAAATTTCCTGTTTAGACTTGGACCCTGTTTCTAAGATAACTCGTATATGTTATCATTACAAATTATGGAGCACTTCTGGTCCCAGACATTTCAGAGAAGGCTTATTCCATTTATATTCCATTTTAGAGAAACAGGTTAATGCAGGACAAATTTCCGATTTAGTAGCTCCTTTTAGTTTCTCCTCCCACATATTTCCCAGCACTTCAGTTTTAATAATCTACTACTTCCTGTGTTGTCAAAGGCTTTCATGGCTGGAATCACTGGGTTGCTGTCAGTTTTTTGGGCTGTTGCCTCATTTCCAACACCTCTGAACAAACCTCTAAAGATGTTTGCCACAGATGCAGGTGAAGCATCAGGAGATAATTCTATTGGAACATGGCCCTACATCTTGAAAAACTCAAAGCAATGCAATCTACTTCCTGTTTCTGTAGAAACTACTGGTAGTGACTTCAAGCATGTATGTGTATTTCTCCTTACTGAGATAAACGACTAGGTGTGCAAACTGTCCTGGTCTTTTTGTGACTGGGAGTTACTGTCATTTTTATATGTCAGTTGCTTGTGTTATGTCTTAAAAATACAAACACAATATGGGCATGTTTGAAGTTGACAGGGAGTTAAGATACAAAGGGAATATGGAATATGGTATCTCAACAGGATAGGAATGTAGGTTCCCTCAAGTTGAATAGTATTTAAGGACAGGGATTAGGCATCCCCCCAAAATTGGGAGTTGTGGGTAGAATCTGCGTATGTAAACATATAATGGACAGTAATCCTGCAGTCTGCTAAAAGATTAACATTAGTTGTCTTTCCATATTTGGAGTACTGTAGACACCTCTTGTGACAACTATGTAGACTAGTGAGATTATTTTGCTAATAGAAGATTCCCAAAGTAGAAGAATGTAATTCAGGAACATGTGGACATGTGTGATCTTCAGTGAAGATTGAAAGAAGATCAATGTGCAGGCAGACACTCCTCCCCCAGAACTCATCACTGTGTATGCTTATATCACAAGTGATAAGTTATATGAGCTGACTGGTACAGTGCCAGTACCTAGCAAAAGTCTTGTTCATTTAAAGAGGCAAAAATATGTGGGTGTGGAAGATCCCAAATTGTTTATAGGTCCTCTGTGCATAGTGATTAAAAATAGAAGAAACATGGTGTCATAGCAGCTTGCTCCACATTAAGGCTTTCAGCAGAGAAGGGAAAATTGTGCTGGATGTTGTACCAGTCTTGGATATTTGGTTTAAACAGTCACCTGGCTGATCCAGCACTCTACTTTGGGAAGCCAGCAAGTAAGATTTGAATTCCTAAGTACCTCCACCAGTTAATGTACCCCAGCAACTGTACTCTTCTGGTGCTGAACATAATCTACAGCCATCATGTGAATTACATCATATACAAATATCTATGGTTCTGATCCCCTACCACTATGTAGAAAAATATTATTAAAGGCAATATTTCTTAGAGGCATCTCTGGATTTTAAATCACTCAGGCCATTTTGTGAAAGATTTTGGAATAGGTGTTTTACATACTTTGCTCATGGGGTAAGTCTTAAATTATGTGTGGTGTAAAATGTACTAATTTCCACAGGTTAATGAGAAGCATAGTCAACAGGGTTTGTGGTGGGATCCATTTCTTGACAGCAAAGTCCAGCAGGAGAAAGGCTGATGTCCTACTTTCTCCATTCACTCCTTAAACTGTCTGTGGCTATCTGGGAAACCCTCCTTGGATGGTTATTCAGCAATTGTAAGGGCTGTAGCATGGAAGAAACATGAATGAAAGTTCCATCGTGCAGATACTGCCAGTACCATGTTGAATTTAAGACAAAATGTTTTCTGGGCCTGAAGGAAGAGAGAAAGCTTTTCCTGTTCATTTTATGTATGTGATGTTGATTTTGAAAGCTCTAGCAGGAAAAAGGAAAGTGATATGTTAACTTTGATATCGGATTCCTTGTGTTTGGAGAAATTATGCTTTCTTACACAATATAGCTGATAGTGTCATGGGAAGGACGTTTAGGAAGTAATTCGATTTCCATCTATGTTACTTGAAAATTATTTGCTTAGTTAAATTTTGCCTGTCTTTCTTAGCAAAAAAAAGTTAATTTATGAATATATAAGTGTGATTTTGATTTAGAATCTCAAGTCATGTGAGGGACATCTTCCATTTTTTATAGAATTTATATAAATGTGTCAAAAATCTCTAAATTATAAATATGAATGCATCAAACCCGAGTAATGTGGTTATAGAATTCTGCTGATGTATATTGGCAACTAACTAGGAGCCCCCGGTGATGCAATGGGTTAAACCCTTGTGCTGGCAGAACTGAAGCCTCCCACAAAGATGGTATCAAAACATCCAGGCGTCCCCTGGGCAACATCCTTGCAGACAGCCAATTCTCTCACACCAGAAGTGACTTGCAGTTTCTCAAGTCGCTCCTGACACACACACAAACCCAAAAAACCTAGAACCAGGGCTTTTTCAAATCTTGATTGTTATACTTTTAACTACATATAAATCCACTTTTATGTGAATTAAAAGTATGTAATAAGTCACATCTATGGACAGTGCTCTTCAGTATTCTTTTGACAGGAACATTCCATTTATGGGAGCAGGACCAATAAAACAGTAGTTATCCCAAACTACACTAGGATTGAACACTACTTTGAGAAATAGGACCAAAACAGGAGATAGATGCATTTGTAAAGTAAAAGCTTAAAGTTTATGAGGGATTCTCTCAAATGCCATTGTAGTCAGAATTTTGAGATGATATTGTTGTTTTTAATAGATGAGAATGAAGAGGAGAGGCCAGAGGAAGCACCTGTCAGGTTGGTATTCTATAACTTACCAGTCTTTGCATCATTGAGTATGAAATGTGTTGATAATAAATTCATGTAAATTTGGGGAATTGGATGGGCTATATAAATGTTTGTCTAATTAAAACACGTTGGCGTTCCTAAGTAGCTAGGTAGAATATACAGCATTTTTGTTTTGGACACAAAACAATTTGAATGCCCATTCAATTTTGGAAATCTACTGGGTTGCCTTGGGCAAGTCACCAAGCCCCAGAAGAAATCAAAGGCAACCCTCACCCTTGAACAAATCTTGCCAAGAAAATCCCATAATGGGATTACCTTGGGGTTGCTATATGTTGGAAACAACTTGAAAGTGAAAAAAACAATGGAATAATTAACTTGTGTTATAATTGAAACATTTTATTTATTTATGGCATTTCTAACCTGCCTTTCTCACCTCGGAGGGGACTCAAGGCAGCTTTACATACAGGCAACACGATGCCCTAAAACACAATGTACACTTAATATTAAAATAAAAATTTAAGAAACATATACAATATTTTCCAACATGAAGTCAGCTATGAACAGCAGACTACCCTTTAGTGATACATTTATGTAAAAAAATGAAGAGAAGCTCTAGTTGCTAATGATACAGATAACCTTTCCTTCTGAAAGCTGAATAGTAAAAAAGTAACACAAGTAATGATCTTCAATGCCTCTAACAAGTAAGAGCAAAACTAATGGAATAAAGGTATAACAATTCTACTTGACTTCTCAGTTTCCATAAATATTAGTTTTGTTGCAAGCATGTTTAGTCTACTAACAACATCAGGTGTGATTTTAATCCAGATAATATCCAGTAATTACTTACTATGATTTTATTTTCAAGCGCTCAACCCACTTCTGGAAATGAAGAAGAAACAGTAGCTGAAAATGGTGCAGTGAAAACGGTAATAATATTTTTTAGACTAGCATTTCACAAAATGAGGGGGTTTTTTAAAAAAAGTTTTGAGCAAAGTGTTGCTCCAGACTCTTTTGTGAAGCCTTCCAAATGCACTATATGCCTTTGATAATCTGTGATCTATCTCTTTGTCAATCTTGGCATCTGAAGAGATGATGCTTCCCAGGTAGGTGAACTGCTGAACGGACTTAAGCACAGATGTACCTATGTTGACGTGGGGATGATGGTGTTCTTCCTGTGGTGCGGGCTGGTAGAGGACTTCCGTTTTCTTCAGGCTGACTTCCAGCCCAAACAGCTCTGCAGCTGCTGCAAAGCAAGATGTTAGGCGCTGCAGGGCTGCTTCTGAATGGGCGACAAGGGCAGCATCGTCAGCAAAAAGCAGCTCACGGACTAGATAGTTTAGAGTCTTAGTGCGAGCCCTCAGATGGCTTAAGTTGAACAAGCTACCATCAGTACGATAGCGTATATATATGCCGTCTTCTTCTTCGAGGTCTGCCGTAGTCAGTGGCTTTCATCACAGTGTGATAACCTGTAATCTATGCACTCAGTTAAGCAAGACGCTATGTGATTTTAAAAGCTTTTAAAAAAGATTGCACAGCAATGGTAATAGGATAACACCCATGTCTGTTCATTGAATTGTGAATAGTGTGTTCACAAGATAGCATTTAGTCTTTTCCCTAATAGCTATATTTCTGGTCCAAATTGCATCTCCTCCATCTGTTGCTTTTCCCCCTTCTTTGTGCATCAGGTTTAGGCATGTACCTAGCCATGTTTAAAATCCCTCAAATGGGATTATTAGTTGTGTACACTACCCAAAATATTGAGAGCACAACATGAAATAACATGTATAGCTTTTTCTTGAGTTTGATTTAGCCAGTGAACATTAATTTGGTCTTGCTAATGACTTAATTGTGTGTATTTCCTGATAATTATATTTTCTTTGTAGAAAGTTACAGAAGCTGAGGATGATAGTGACAGTGACAGTGATGATGATGAAGATGATGTTCAAGTCACTATAGGAGATATTAAAACAGGAGCTCCACAATATGGGTAAGTTGCCTGCTGGTGAAACATTTGTGTTTCAGGACACAATGACTCAGACTGGCGTTGAAGCAATATTTTCTTTCAAGCAAGAAAAAAAATGTGTATTGGAAGATAGTGTTTCTCTGTTTTCATCTTTCTGGGCATCTATGCTAATAGATATATCTAGGAATAGGAACACTAATAACATTTTTAGTGGACTCCAGTCTTTCTAAGCCTTTGGCCCCCAAATTAGGTTGGACTAACATCTCTCATCCCTCCAACGTGACGACTGAACAGGAATGCTGGTCTCTGTAGCCCAACAGCACATTGGGAAGGATTGGACTAGCCATTTAGGCAGAATTTCATGTCAGCCTGTCATAATGGGAGACATAAAATGTCAAATACTGTAGAATCTTCTTTGCAAGCATCACATTTCTGCAAGTTTATAACATTAAAAATTCAATTTAATTATAGGCAATAAAGCTCTCAGCCACTAATCATTTTTAAAGTGGTCTTGAGAAGGAAATGTGTTTGCTTATTTTGGAAGTACATAGTGCCATTTTTAGAACTCCAGATTTTATTTGGAATTACACAGCACTGTAATTCTTTAGCAGGCCTACCAAGTCAATGTTAACTTGTGAATTTTAACCTGCATGTTATCAGTGAATTTAAACCAGCATTTTACCTGTGTGTATCTTCTTATATGCATTTTTATTGTGTTGTGTGTTACCTCTGTTTTAATCATGTTATACTTCGCCTCGAGCCATAGGGAAAGGCAGATAATAATAATAATTTCCAAACTGAAAACACTGAAGTTAAAGTCTTATCATTTTCTGCCTTTAATATATGCATATTATTTTAGATACGGTGCAGCACCTGTGAATCTCAATATTAAAACAGGACGATCTTATGGCTCTTCAGGTAAGTGTCTTCTAGGGCCCTATGAATAGAAAAAGGATGGCAGTTCAACCAGGAAAGATTTAGAAAAATGGCCACATCTTTACTTGTAATTTATGTTTTTATCTGTGTCTATGAACATTAATTTTATCATTTTACATTCACAAGGGTTCAGGTTGAATTGTAATTATGTCATTGCAGGAATGAGTTTTGCAATAATCTTATGAAATAACCAATTTATGAAGTAACTCAGTGAAAGTAATATCAGAGATCTCCACTGATTCAGTTCAGTGATCTAAATTTTTAACATTAAATACTCAGCTAAAATGATGTGCAAATTACTTAATATTACTCTTACTGCTTTTTCTCTGTATCTGGGTAATTCATTATTTCTTATTATGTGTGGGCTCATAAGCACTAGCACACTGCTTTTGTGCAAACACACTAATTTTGAATTCTAAATATTATGTGTTTTCTTAGAATCATATGAAATTAATATATTATCATTTCTTCTTAGGGGCAAAAGTGAAAGGAGTTGATCTTGACGCACCAGGAAGTATTAATGGTGTCCCTCTATTAGAAGTTGATTTGGATTCATTTGAGGATAAACCTTGGAGAAAACCAGGTAAGGTGTGTTTTATATCATTATAGAGGATTGAAGAGTTAATCAGAATTGTAGCAAATGAGTAAAAAAGCCATTGCTAGACTTATTCATTGATTGTTACTGCACAGAATGATATGAACACAACATATAAGTGAGAAGGTATATCACTGGACATCGGCTGCACCAAGGAAGGTCAAAATGAAGATGAATGACATATCTATCCTTCTCTCACTGGCCATGAGGCTACAATATGGAACTACAATAAGGGCCCTGCTTCTGATTATTGCAGCCTTGCTAACAGTGGAAGGGAAGTGGAAACTTCATCCAGCTGGACCCTGATAGACTTCCTTCTCAGGTTGCAGTTGGTGCCCAGTAGAGTAGGCTGGGTGTTGGGTCAGTTATGATAATGCCATTAGTGCCATGAATATGACTGCACATAGGCCATGAATAGAGATTAATTATGGATGCATAATTTTGCTAGGCATCTGTGTGATTCTGAATTCTGGTCATTTGATACACTAGTGAAACAAATCATATTGTTCAAATAAATTTGAATTAAAGATGTTTAAAATAAAAACTACAGCACCCAAATAAATTGAAGTTTCTTTTTGAATGACTACAGGGAGAATTCTGGTTTATTGCATTTTTGCTATTGCATAATGCTTGGCCAAGTGCTTTCTCCTTTGGAACATGACATTCATTATTGCTAGTGGCTGTAGGAAATAGAGCAGTAGAATTGCTAGACTTCTTTTCAGAATAGCTCTTCAGTGTTTTTTCACTTCCAAAACCAGCAGCTAGAAATCTTGGTGGAGGACTGGGTTCTTTTCCTTCTATGCCAGTTTTGCTTAACTTGTAGAATGTTTGGTTCCCCTTCTTAAGGTGCTGACCTCTCAGATTATTTCAATTATGGATTTAATGAAGACACCTGGAAAGCATACTGTGAAAAACAAAAGAGGATACGAATGGGACTTGAAATAGTACCAAATAAAATTACGGTAATGAATACAATCACTAGTTACCCGATTACAGAAATACCTTTTCTTCTGAAGTTGATATACTGTTGTATCCAAAGTGAATGTTAGAAATTTTTTTGTGGTTCAAAGTTCATACCCTTCCTTCCTGTTACTGTCATCCAGCAACTGTGCTCCATTTCTTTGTTGGCCTTTGTGTTAATAGTATAGAACCATCAAGCTACAACTAGCTTGTAACCTGTTGTTAGTTGTAATGTAGCCCATGGGTCCATAATGTGGTGTTTTAATGGGCAATGTGTTATTTAACTTAGGCCGAAGACATTGCTATGGAAGTAACGCCAGGGACAGAGATTCCAGATGGCACATACAATCTTTTTAAGGTGAATGTTGGTAAACTTTCCTTAGTCACTCTAATTACTGTTTGCCATACCACTTCCCAGATCTCCGTCTAAACACAAGGCGACATAGCTGTTTTCCAAGTTTTTGAAATGTATTGTTCACATTTTTTGCATGTAGAATCTTGTGTTTTACTTTTGCTGCTGTAAGCCTGTGATGTGATGGCCTAATGTACTAATAATTGCTCTGGCAGTTGTTTAACTTCTTGTATGCTGCATCCTTTGAATAAGATGAGTTGCTACTGGACAAAAATGTTGGTGCTGAATGTATCTTTATTTTGTCTGCAGTATTCTAGTGAGAAAATGCATCAGAATGCAGTTGAAATGTTGCCTCTCTCATTCTGTGATCCAATCATAAATGGTTGATTCTTATATTCCAGTGCAGTTTCTTTCCAAGCAACAGTATGATGGCTGGAACAATCTATTCCCTCATTTGCACCATAAAATTAGCATGTAAGGACAAGTCTTCTCTGGTTGTTAGTGACCCCACTTCTGTGATATGCATGATGGACTGAGAAAGACAAGCATTGTGTTAAGTTTAGAAGAGCAGAGAGATAAGAACTTTATCAAGAGTCTCTGAATAATGACTCTTCCTAGCCTTGCATGAAGTGAGTCTTCTGTTCATCTCTCCTATGTGAGGACAGAGGAAGAATCACTTGCTTCTGAAAAACAGAATGAAACCTGTCAAGGATTGATAATCATTAATACTGGTGGATGCTCAAATAAATGTTTCACATTAAGGGAATGCATCCTCTTATTTAGATGGTGAGAGAAAATGGCTATGGGCTTGCTGAGAAACTTTATATTGCATATTGAGAATCCCATCAAAAGTCAGGTTATGCTTTGTCTTTTGAAATACATGCAAAAACAGTGTGGTAAAACTTAACATGAAATGTACAAAGAAGTTAATTGCTTCTTCTAGTGACATTTGGAACATTGTGGAATTTTCCTCAAAGTTGAGTCAATAGGAACATGGGTTTTACATGACTGACAATTGGAATAGTCTTCATTTTTTATTTTCACTTTTATATGAGTGAGTTGTGCTACATTAGTCTCATATAATTCAGTTTATGGATAGATGTTATTATAATGACAGAAGCAATGTATAATCTTTCTGTTCATTGTGCATACTATAGGCTTGTAGCTGAATTCATGCAGAAATTTTGGATAGGAAGTCATGATCTAGTTTTCTGAGTGTAGGTTGAGTATCCAGATTGGGTGCTGCTGAACAGTTTGAAGTAAAACTGATGTGATAATGATAATTTGAGCCTTCTGTCTCCTAGTTGTTCCCTGTTTTTTGTTTTTAAAATCTATACCCTCTTACCAGAGACCTCAGATTGCATTTAAACCGTGAAGCCATTCTGAGGCCCCTTCCTAGCATTCAGGAAAAAAGTAAAATCGTGGTTATGGGACCAGGCTTTTGCACATTAGCACAATGCAGCACTTTGGATTGGAATTGTACTGGCAAGTTGATGGATATGGCTCAATGCTTATGTTGTGGACGGAACACTGTTTTAACCTAATTGAATGTGTATTATGTGTTTAATGTTAACTGTATTTTAATGCTGAATGTTTATGTTTTATTTTATATTGTATATTGGCATCGAATTTTCAGCCTGAAGGTGACTCAGGGCATCATACAGATTGGCAACAATTAGTTGCCACAAGATACAGGGTTCCTTCACTTATTGCTGTGGTTAGGTTGCAGGACCTCCCACAATAAGTGAAAAACCGTGATGTAGGAATACTCTGTTTATTTTAATATGTATACATTATTTTAGTAGTTATACACTATTTTAAGTCTTTATAAACTTAAAATAAAGTGAAGGAAAGGCCCTTCAAGGCTGGAGGGAAGACTGAGGAGGGAAAGTGCCTTGGAGAATGGTGGCAGAAAAACAGCACAAAACAGTGACAATACCATGATATATTAATATTTTTTGAAATCCGCAAAATTAATATTTTTTGAAATCTGTGAAACAGCGAGTCCGCAATAAGCAAACCGTGAAGTAGCGAGGAAACACTGTACATACATACATATCAATTAAAAACATTTAATATCACATAATAAAATCCATATAAAACCATTTAAAATATAATAACTATATGGCTGTGTGGTAGGGCCCTAAGAGAGAGTATCTTACTTAAGGCTTCCTAACAACTTCCATGTTCATTGGGGATATTTTAAAACTCCCTGATATTCTAACCCCGAATTTTGATCACTAGAGTGCATATAAAGGGATTGGGGGGGGGGGGGCATTACTGAATAATTCCATGGTGGGAATTAATGTGGGCCAGTTTCTTTAACAACTGAGACTATCAAGGCTACATGTGCTGAGCATATGTACCACTAAATCTCATCTCTTCTTGCCTTAAAGGACAGCAGAAACAAATATAAGTAGTTGTACAGCATTGGAGCATTCTCCTCCAACAAGAAAAAATGGGGGCAATATTTTCTTGCCTAATAGTTCCTAATAGTAGCTTTGTCTATTATATGAAGTTTTATCACTGGTTTACGTGTAGATATAGCCTGCTTTGTTTTGCTTGGGGGACCTTTTTTACCTTAATTTTGCCTTAATTGTGAAGGTCTTAAGTTTAGTTTGGTATGGCATTGAATGTCATCTCATGCTGCTGACCACCACCATGACCTCAAAAGCAGGGATGCTCATTAGGTAGCTCGGGAGCTACTAGTAGATCTTTGGCCCTCTTCCAAGTGACCTTCGGGCCTCACCAGCCGGATGGGGTGCTCCTGCCATGCGCGCGCACACCTGCGCGCATGCGCTCTCCTGCTTCTGGCTTCCGCTCTTGCGGTGCTTCTTTCGCCTGCGGGGCATTGCAGGAAGAAGGAAGCATGAGGCAGGGCCTCTGGAGGGAGTGCCCTGCCTCTCTCTCATCCAGAAGCAGATGTGCAGCCTCCATTGCCGGCGAGACAGGCAGGGCGGAGTGCTCCCTCTGGATGGCCCACCTCGTGCTTTCTCCTTCCTGCAATGCCCCACAGGCGAAAGAAACGCTGCGCAGGCGGAAAACAGCAGCAGGAACACGTGTGGCGGCAAGAGCACGCCACTGTGGGAGCCCGCGGGAGCGCACGTCGGCGGGGGCAGGTAGATCTTTTGGACTTGGTTGCTTTAAGAGTAGCTCGCATGCTGAAAAAGTGTGAGCACCCCTGCTCAAAAGGTACTGTGATGGCAGTTCCACGTTTCTTATATATAGTGATTCCACAATGAACAGCTTTTCTAAAGTGGAAACAATGTTAGTTTTTTCCCCCCCTTGGTGTTTGAACTCTTTTAAAAAGTTCACAGTATTGCAATGTTTAGTTTTTCTTCCTCTTCTATGCTAAAGAAGTGTGGGTGTTGTGTAGGCTGTGGCATGAAAGAAATCTGTTTGGAACTCAAAGAGCTACTCTTTATTCTCTTCCTGGGCATACCTAGTGGAGTATTTGATGTCAGGATCTTTGGAACCAGGGAAGAATATTCTTGTGTAAGATGAACAATCATCCTCATTTAGAAATTGTAGGGTTTTCTTTCCTGTACTTTTTGGGGAGATACCTTTTACAAATGCTAATGAAAACACTTTATTCTGAAGGTGCAGCAAGGCAGAACCGGAAACATGGAGAAAGAAATATTACTTCCACCACCCAAAGCTGAGTTTACGTCTCCCCCACCTTTATTCAAGACAGGAATCCCATCAAACAGGTCAGTTGGATTGTCATATTTTCATGCTGCTGTACAGAAAAAAAAACTACTCTCAAATGCTAATTTTTCTACCATTCAAACTGGAAATGCAAGTTCAGTTATATATAAAATAATCTTATTAGGAAAGATGAAAGGCAATTTGAATAATCATTGAAAGTAATAAGTTTTAGCTCAGTGCATTTGGAGTAATCAGGTACAGAATAGTCTTTCATGAATTTTACTACTCATTTCCCTCTTTCCTCATCTAGTTCAGCTACACAGAAAAGCTCACGTTGTTATTAAAACAAGAACTATGATCGATCCTAACTGTGGTTTATTTGAAACAAGCCAAATACAAATAATGAGCCATGAAGTTGGATTTTATATCAAAATGTAGTTAAATTGAATCAAAGTTTAGAATTTCCAAGGTCACTGTAGCTTGTTTTTTTATGCTATAATCAAAACCAAAAAAGTTGGACAGGGAAATAAAGTGTAGTGACCTTGGCTTTGCATTCCATGAGTAAATAGTGTACTTGCGTGTTTCAATAGATTGGTAATTTCTTAATTTTCGGCAAAACATTATTTGCTGTAGAATCAGAACCAGAAAGCCATAATTTGCACAAATACTACAAATTCTGATTAAATCAACAATTGTTCCTAATATCCAACGTCTGCTTATTAAAATTCTGTGGTGAACCATGATTTTACAAAACCCAGGAAGTTAGTTGCCAATTGGGTCAAGGGAGCAACTAGATAGGGTCATCTGATCCAACATTTTACTCATGATAGGTCATTTAATATGTTCAGAAAGAGAAGCAACATTGTTTAATTTGCATTTAGCTAAGGCAGGGAATTACTCAGATTTATATTACCATGTATACATCTGGTGTTTACATCTGCATTTGTGTACTATGATTTAAGCTGATTGGACACAGATGCAGCTCTAAGATAACTTTTGTGGCAATTTAGTCTTTGTTGCATTTTTATTTTCCTTAAAACCTATTTATATATTGTAGCTGAATTGGATGTGTTTGGGGTAAGATACTTGCATCTGCTACATTTTAAAACATTCACTTGAAACATTAATAAGTTGGGTTTGTTTTAAAAAAACTTTTTTGTGTTCACATAGTATCAAATTAAAGAAAATAGTATTTTGGAGACAGTGATTAGCATCAAAGATTGATCAGCCAACACATAAGGACACATCACTCGCTTGGATCTCACTAATATGAGCACTCTGAATGTACTCCTTTCAACTTCCTTGATCATCTTTATCTCACTGCCATGTAGAGAGCAGTAAATACTGCTTTCTTGCATGCTAACTGGATTTCTGCCTGTCAAGCAAGGGGTTGTTAGCATTGGTGAGAAGGAAGGCGAGGAATAATAGTACCTGAGGAGAAAGGAGAATTGAGTCTTGTATTTTTTAGGTTAGAGTGATTGTTTGGTTGTGACATTCACTGGCTTGTGTAGTTTCTTTATCTGTTTGGGACCATTGGTTTTGCTAAGCCCATGGTCTAAGGTAATGGGACTTTTGCTCAGTATTTACTTGGTTGATGGAGTCTTGAGATGTCTTGAGTCATGAGCATCATGATGTAACAGAGGCCGACAAGGTCCAACAAGCCCACCAACAAGTTACACATTCCAATCAATTTTTGGAACAAGTGATACTGAAAGACGTATTCTTCAATATATTGCAAGGGATGGAGGTTCTGGGGTATAGACAAAAGGATTTTTGATACAGGTTGTGGTTTTATATTTTCTTCCTGTGGAAGGAAGTGGCCCAGGAAGTGGGAGAACTATTGAAAGTGAACAACTGGTTCCACAGATGATGCTGTGATGAACAGTGTTGCATATTGGATCATGGTCTGCACTTTCATGTAGAAGAACTTTAAAAAGATGAGTTGTATATCTCATATTTGCAAAGAGTTTCACAAAATTGAGCAAGATGACTTTTAAGTTATATGAGGCTGGGAGAACTCTATGCCAGGGAGCAGAGGGGCACTCAAGTGTGGGGAACATAACCTTATTGTACATGGATATAGGCCAATAGCACAAACATAGAAGAATAAACAGAAAAACAAAAACAAAGAATCAGGCGAATCGAATGATGCATGGTCTCCCATGTCTTTATATCAATATACAAGCATGGGAAATAAAATTAACTTGGAATTCTTAATACAGGCAAACATGATTTATAGACATCAGTAAAATGCTTTCCCAAAGAAATAGACCAGACAGGATAGAAGCCAAAGGATTGCATGTCATGGATTTGTAGACCTGTCAAGAGATCCATGACTTAGAGCAGTCGTTCCCCAACCTTTGGTCCTCCCAATGTTCTGGACTTCAACTCCCAGAAACCTCAGCCGTCTTACCAGCTATTAGGAATTGTGGGAGCTGAAGCCCAAAACACCTGGAGGACCAAAGGCTGGAACTATTGCCTTGGAGTATGGTTGAACATATACAATTTACTCCTTATGCCTTTTGCAGTCTTGTGTTTTTATAGCATTGTTTCTGATTTTTTGGATTTTGAATGCTGCCTCATCATGTGATCTGTATGAGAGAAACAATTGTGACATGATTGTATGGGATTACTGTAGGCCTCCAAGCCAGATTTTAATTATACCTAAAACAAATAACAAAATATTCAATACAGTCCCTGGTGTATAGGTATATAAATAGGTATAAAATCAATCATTTGCTGTTTAGCAAGCCCAGCCTTTGCAAGACTTGCTAAACAGGCTGATTTTTCTTTTTATAAAGTACAGCTGAAGCAATTTTACAGAGTCTACTGTAAACACTGCACATTTTTGCAAATATGGAGAGACAGTTGAACACAGAAATATTGTAGTGTTTGTGTTGTAATATTCCTTCATTGGTTTCTAGTTTCTTTTCTTAAGAGGACACAAAGTTTGTGGATGATTTTGTAACCCAGTTTGCAAGAAGAACTGTTTAAATCAATGTACATCAAGTGCATGTATTTAGGCTTGTGTCTCAAACAATTTTATGTATTTAATTCATAAAATCAAAAGATAGTCGATAATGAGTCGCAGATACCAAAATGGATTTAAAATGTGGCTACTAACGGAGAATTAAGATGTTGGTGTTGTACATATAATAATGTCACGTCTAGTCTTTCAGTAGACCTGATGCCACAGTTAATGTCAAAAGATGTGATGGGTGGAACAAGAGGGAGGGGAGAGAGAGAAAAGAATCTCTGAGAATAGGGAAAGATAGAAACATAAGAAAAGAAAGAACATTTATCTCACCAGAAGCAGCACCTCTTCTCAATCGCAGACGAGCACTGCAGCCAGAAAAACCAGTTCAGGCATTGGGAAGTGGCAGGATCGATATGGGAGGGCTGATTCGCCTGAACTAAGGTAAGAAAGTTTTAAAGGACTTAAAATTTTTTGAATTATCATTTTCCACTCTCCCATAATTTGGATATACATACACAAGACTATCATACTGGATAGCATTCTTCACTATGTATATGACCAGATTTGTGACA
Source organism: Anolis apletophallus (assembly GCA_030556195.1). Lineage (NCBI taxonomy): Eukaryota > Metazoa > Chordata > Lepidosauria > Squamata > Anolidae > Anolis > Anolis apletophallus. Next base: position 21,891,037 of record JARBWK010000012.1, read on the forward strand.
TTTACCTCGTTTCTAAGTTTTAAATGTATATGTAGTTAAAGATAGTAATAATACTTGAAGGAGGAGCATGTGCATAAATGAAGAATGTTGATGTTTAGACTCCAGTAATGTCTGATAATTGATTTAAATACACCAGGTAGATGAGCTATTTGTGTGTGTGATCACCCTACCTCCCTTTTTAAAGCTTTTTATTGCATAATCGAAAAAATAGATTTTAGAATATGTTCTTGTAGGATGGTAAATAAAATGTTTAGGACAAGAGGCCTTTATAGACACTTCCTCCACATTATTTCTAAAATACATATGGTATAGCAATTGCTGTGTAAGACTACACACCATTTCACATAATTACAATTCTTGGCCTTGGTTTCCGTTCCTGATGTTATGATTAGCCAAGTTATTATTTGCCATCAAATCGGCTTTCACTTCCAGCATCTCATTTGAATGAGAACCCTCTAAGAGCCCCAATCAGTGACAGCTCTGGTTACAACCATACAAATTGAGGACCATAGGTTCATTGGTTGAGTCAATCCATAGGTAATTCAGTGTTCCTTTTTCCTTCTGTCTTCCATTCTGCTAAGCAATATTGTCTTTTCCATTGTGTGTGTCCAGAGAATGATATTCCTATTATATGCTATAATTGTTTTCATATCAGATCTAAACTTTAGCAACATAAAATCCTTTATTCACAACTTAAATAATATAAATTGGTTGTATGTACTTTATTAATGTATGACATTTACAAAATATAAATATATTTCTACAAGCCGTTGTGCAAAACAGTGAACCCTCTGCTATTTCCATTTTTTTCAGTAAAAGAAATGAAATGCAAACTGTAAATTCTCTAATATAATAAATTAATTCACAGACAATTGTCTTTGGAAAAACAGAAAGAAAAACTCTTGCCCCATGTTTTCCAGCTATTTCCCCGCATGTTACACTTCAGAACGTAATGTTAAGTTTGAGAAGAATCCCTACATTTCAGACCTCTCGGATGTGGGCAGAGATCATCCCTCCAGTCTCAGATTCCTCCCAAGGTGATCAAAGCTCCTCAGAAACACAGAGCTAAAAGGGCAGAACTTAGTCTGCAAGCTTGTAGTTGGCTAAGGTTGGGGCTGTGAACAGTTTCAGCAATTATACTACTCTTCTATGACCTTTGAAGTACCCTTGAAGTATAGTACAGCTATTGGAATTATTTCCCACCATCTCTAGCCCTGAGCTCAACAGACACATTGGGGCTAATGTTGTCTGCGTTAATGAAATTATGATTATTTTATTATTTTACAAAAGGATTTTCTAATATACCAGGAGCAAGGATGTTTCCATTCTAGCAACTAAAAATGCCCAAGGGCCAAATGACTGCAGCTATCAATGGCCAAGCAGTTATTACTCTCTGTGTAGTAAAGATAAGAAATTGAGCCCAGTGGCATCTGGAGAGCAACGTATTGTCCAGTTCTGATTTACAAGCTGATGCTGCCAATATTAGATACTTTTCTTTGGCTTTTTTTTTTCAATCTTTGTTAGAAGCCGAAATTTAGTCCTGTGTCAGAGAAAGGGCAAGGCATTAATTTATTTATTAATTAAATTTGTTTTTTTTCTTGACCACTCAGCAGCAGAACTATCAGAAGGCTCATTTCCTTCTAGGGAAGACATTCTGTTTGTTTGGGGATAATTTTACAATGGTTGAGCATCCCTTATCTGGAATTCCAAAGTGTTCCAAAATTGTCCACATGGATGTGGTTGAGATATCTTTGATTTTTGATAGTTCCATGTACACAAACTTAGTTTCATGCACAAATTTTAAAATATGTGTATAATTCTACCTTCCAAATATGTGTATAAGGTGTATTTGAAACATAAATGGAGGTCATGTTTAGATTTGAGTTCCATATCATTCTGTGCAGTAACAATCAATGAATAAGTCTAGCAATGGCTTTTTTACTCATTTGCTACAATCCATCTACAAGATATCGTATCAGGGATGCATTTACAGATTCGGTATCCCAAAAACCAAAGCAATCTGAAATCCAAAACACTTTTGGTCCTAAGCATTTCAGATAAGGGATATTCAACCTGTATATCCCTTTTAGAAATAGGTGTTGCCTTACCAAGCTTGCACTGCTTGGTACTTGGAAATTTTCATAGTCCCAAAGTGAGAAGCAAAGCTGGAACTTTCCTAGGGGTCAGAAGAACAGTCACTATAATCAGCATGCTGGATTAAATTGTGAATGCATGCATTCCTGTTTTCACTACATAGATACTTGCTTTCTTTTCTTAGAATGACTTTTGTGGGAAATCATCTGTGGTGTGGTTGTGGTTATTATAGACGCAAACATTTTGCAGTACAATTTTTCCCCTTTGCTTGCTGTTCTTCTATGCTCCTGCTTTTATTTCACCTGTTGCATGCTTTCTTATGTTGAAGATTTTAAAGGCTTTGTGTTTTGGGTTGTATCTTCAACTGTGTCAGGGCCTTACAAATTTTGCCTTTCTTGAAACCAGCATGGATTTTACTCATTCGTAATTTTTAGAGCTGGTGATTAATGTTGTGATGCTGGTTTTTTTAAGGGTTTACATTAAATACAGTTGTAGTCCGAATAGTTCACTATAGTTTGACTAAGGTATTGTTTACAAGTGGAAGAATGTTGATTCTTAAGTGGCAACTGGGGTTTCCCCTTCTTTATTTGTTAGGTTAGAAACTATATATTAAGTACTTTACAGTAAGTGTTTTACCAGCATAAATCATCCTTTATATGGGGTCTTCCCTCAAGCCTACACTGCCCCTCATCTGAAAACTGGGAGATAAACATAATTCTTCAGGGAGAAAAGGCTTTTGTGTGTTGGAGAGAGAACCCTTTATTTTAATTTACTTTCTTTGGATGACGTCCCACCCTATTAAAATGTATGGGACTTCTGCAGTTTACTTCAGAGGAATGTGAACTGTAACCATTTGTTTTGAAACAACCCAACAAATAAGGTAATGAGTTTGTTTTCCTCCTGTGTGAGTCCTTAGGATGGTTCTTTCAGTAGATTTGGAAAGTTTTTACAAATGAGACAAAATTGCTAATTTTAGAATCGTTCTTCCCAGCTAAGCAACGTTGTTCCATCTTAGTATAAGAGTATGTTTGAATAGCATCTGAAGGCACTAAAATTAATCAGGGTTGCCTTGAATTGGTAGTTGTTATTTTGGATGGTCGAGTTACATTAAGTGCCTTAGTGGCGCAGCGGGTTAAACCGCTGAGCTGCTGAACTTACTGACTGAAAGGTCAGCAGTTTGATTCCAGAGAGCGGAGTGAGCTCCTGCTGTTAGGCCCAGCTTCCTCCAACCTAGCAGTTCAAAAACATGCAAATTTGAGTAGAACATAGGTAAGTGCTTTGTCGGGAAGTTAACAGCGCTCCATGCGGTCATGCCAGCCACATGACCTTGGAGGTGTCTATGGAAAATTCTGGCTCTTTGGCTTAGAAATGGAGATGAGCACCACCCCCAGAGTCAGACATGGCTAGATTTAATGTCAGGGGAAACCTTTACCTTTAGAGTTACATTGGGAGCAGTAACACTGTGACTTCTGTCAGCCCAGTGCCTACAAATATATATGACTGGGTCCTGGCTCAGGACTTTGTACCATTTCTTCATGTGGAACTCCAAGAGAACTAGTTGCTTAACAATTTTAGTTCTTGAGGTTACTACACACTGTAGTAGTGAAAGATGGTTTCATCAGAGCATAGAAAGCTGTCATATACTGACTAAAACCTTTGGTCCATCTTGACTATGATTGATAGTGGCTCTCTAGAAATCTTCCATAATCTACCTAGATGATGCAGTAGTATAGCCTGGTGGTCTTCTATTGAGATGTTAACTAGGGCTTATCTTGCTTAGCTTTTTAAATCAAAGGAGATTTGATATGTTCAAAGTGGTATCTTTTTATTCTCTCCATTATTTAATATTAGCAGTTTGGGTTACTTCCAGCTCTACCACCACCATATCAAATTTTTGCTTTTCAATCAAATCCAAAAGGTATCTTATATCTCTTAAAATCTTTTCTTTTAAAATATTAGTAATTTTCATACTTGTGAAAAGGGTTTAGGTAAAGTATCTTGTGTGCTGAATGTTTCAGTTACTTTCATTTGAAGCAGAAAATCATTACATTTTCCTTTATAAGTAAAGTTAAAAGAAACACCTCAGCTCATTATCTTTCTTAATTAAAATCATTCTGAATCCTTTAAGCACTTAAATTATTAAGGAAAAAACATTTTTCTGAGTATTCTTCCTGATTAATTTCTTGTTCATGTGTCTTTACCTATGTACCATTTTTCTTAGATACATATTTCTTTTTCAGAAGGCTTGCTGGTGCTATAGATGTGATTGGACAGACTATCACAATCAGCCGAGTAGAAGGAAGACGTCGTGCCAATGAAAACAGCAACATACAGGTTTATGTTTGCTCTTAACATTTTTACTAGTGGATTAACAGACAAATCACTTTTTAGTTAGAGTTTATATACAGAATTTGGTTTCGCAGTTTTAAAAAAATATCTCAGGCCTATATATGAAATTTAATTTCCAGTTTTGTTCATCGGAAAGCAGTTGTGTTTCTCTTATGTTTCTGCTCCTTGCCAAATAAGGAACTTGTGTGTTTTGCCTATATCAGTGAGTAGATCTCTGAATTATAGTCAGAAGTCTGGCTATAATTCAGAGATTTACCCACTGATATAGGCAAAATACACATGTTCCTTAGTTTGAAAAGTGGAGACCAACCAATTCCCCACCCCCATCCCAAATATATAGTTTCTTTTATTACATATTCTCACATAAGTGATTCTTTCTGTTTGAAGCCACCATTTTGAAACAAAATTTAATAATAGAGCACACGACTATAACAACTTCCTTATTTTCCCTATTGACCTCTACTTTTTGAGCAACTTTATTTTCTGGACACACTTTATACACTTTTGTGATATTTTATTTGGTGTTAGTAAGTAGTATCGACTGTGTATTTTACTTTTCTGTCACTAACTATCATGGATACTTTGTTAGAAATTAGGCCAAGAATCTTGTGCTTTAGCTATTCAGCGTTAGAAGGTAAATATTTCTGTTTCTTACAATTAGAAGACCTTCACTTACTATTTAATGAGGGGAAAGTGTTGTTTTTTCTCATTTTTTTTCTTAAAAAACAAATTTATTGGTTTTATTTTCTAGGTTCTTTCTGATCGCTCCAGTACTGAAGTGGATGGCGGTTTTTCCAAGCCCCCTCCGTTTTTTCCTCCAGGAGCTCCTCCTACTCATCTTCCACCTCCTCCTTTTCTCCCACCGCCACCGTCTGTCAGTACTGCCCCGCCTCTGATTCCTCCTCCAGGTAAAAGCGGAGAAGAGAAAAAGAACAGCATTCCTTTGTGGTCTTCCTATTTTAGTTGTTTGATTTCAGTGTGAAACTGCTGAAACTTTAATTAATCGTTACAGTTTTCTTGAAATGTTTCTTTTATTTATTCTATTTTCACACAGTTATTTCTCTTTTTTCCCGATGTAAATCCAGTTTTAGCCTGAACTAGTTTTAGGTCCAACTAATATAGACCCATTGGAATCAATGGGGCTTATGTTAACATTGAACAATAAATCCTTTTTATTTCAGTGAGCTTATTCTAATTGGAACTAAAGCTGGATTTAATCTATTGTCTTTTCATGCTCGGCCTTTTTTATTCTTTCTCTCTTTGGATGACAAGCCCTTTCTTTTGATGAGTTTGCATTATATTGTTTTATATAAAGACTAGTACCTGCCAATCTTAGAACAGAATCTGATTCAGTAAAGACTGCCAGCTGATATTGCAGCCAGTTTTTAAAATATATAAATATGTGAAGGGAAGTCATAGGGAGGAAGGAGCCGGCTTGTTTTCTTCTGCCCTTGACACTAGGACATGGAACAATGGCTGCAAACTGTGAAAGGAGATTTCGCCTGAACATTAGAAAACTTCCTGACTATGAGAGCTGTTCAGTAGTGGAACTCTCTGCCCCGGAGTGTGGTGGAGGGCCCCTTCTTTGGAGGCTTTTAAACAGAGGCTGGATGACCATCTGTTGAGGGTGCTTTGAATTGAATTTTCCTTCTTCTTGGCAGAGAGTTAGACTGGATGGCCCACAAAGTCTCTTCCAACTCCATGAATCTTTGATTCACTGCTACTTTAATTTTTTTTAAGTAGTTGACATGGAAATTGCTACTAACATTGAAGCCATTGGAATTTTTTAAAACAATATTTACGTTATTAACGTCTTTAGATATAGGTATGAAATATTCATACTAATGCTGTACACATTATGTGTCATGCAGCTAATCTTAAAGTAATGCATCTTTTCCTTTTGGTAAGAATGTATTCCTTTTTGTTATTACTGATATTATTAAAATAGGGTAAATTAATTCATTGAAGTATATTTTTGTTAGCTGACAACTTGGTGGTAAAATCATTGAATATAACAGAAAACAACAGTTACAGATTTATTTTTTAGTATTCAGGCTTAAACATTATTGAGGAATATGCTCTTCATCAAAAACTTGAGAAATGTGTATATTTTTCAGAACATAATGAAGTATTTTCCACCAATTGTTATTTACATTAATGTCAGCAATATTCCAATAATGTGGGGTTAATTTTTAAGAGGAAGATTTTTGGGGAGGAATAATGGTGGCAGTAGTGTCATAATTGTGACTTAAGTAGTTATTGGGAATACAAAAGAGTTACCTAGATTTAATGATCTATAACTGTTTCATATTAACAATCACTGTTTGGTCACTATAGTGATACTATTGCCACAATCATAATAACTCCACCCAACCTGTTTTAATGGGCATACAGGTTGGTCTATTCTGCCAGTGATCAGTGTATACTGTAGGTACATGATATGTCCGTCATGTTTGAGAGTAGAAATCAGGCCAGACGCGGTCACTTATTATTTTATTATTTATTCAAATGTATTCGTCGCCACTCCCAACCAGCTCGGGGCGACTTACAGATAATAAAACCAGCAGTGCAACATCGTTTAAAACATATCATGGGTTAAAACAGTAACAATTACACATAATATCAGGAGAGGTCAAACAGTTTTCAAGGGCCAAAGGCCTGCTGGAACAGTAGTGTCTTGCAGGCCTTCCGGAAAGCAAGCAGACTGAAGGGCATGGACTTCAAAAGGAAGCGCATTCCAGAGTGTCGGAGCTATAACTGAAAAAGCCCTTCTCCGCGTTGCGGTCAGATGGTATGCCTTAGAACTTGGGACCACCAGGAGATTTTGCATCTCTGCAATGCGGACAATATGGGAAAGATCTGGAGGGACAGTATGGGATGAGGCGGTCCCTTAGGTACACTAGCCATAGACCATTCAAGTTAGTTAAATAACTGATCCAAAATATTTGTCATAGTACCCAAAGACGCAAGTATTCAATTTTTTAGCAACCTAACCTGATTTTTCAATGTTAAATATGAGCACATTAACTTAGGAATTTTTTTAACCAATTGTTCCCCTAATAATTCATATACTATATCCTTCATTTCAACATATTTCTGTTTTTAAAAGGGCACTAACTTTTGGACATTGTCCAGATCCAAAATGCCCAGGAATTTCTTTAATGTTTAATTGCTTTTTATGTGATTTAGCTTATGTTTGTGTATCTTATCTTTTGATCCTTGTAGTTTAGACTCTAGCTACTTACCATCTTTTATTTTTGTGTGAATTTAAAATAATGAGCAAAATGTTATTGTTTTAAATGAACCTCACGGAATACTTGAATTATTTATTTATTTAGAGGATTTTTACTCTGCTCTTCAGCCACAAAGAGTGGCTTGCAAAATATTTATTTGCTCTCAGGCGTGCAATCTATTATGACCTATCCCTCATTTTCTTAGGAAGAAAAAATCATTATTTGTACTTTATAAATGTAGTACTGTTTTAATCAATTTTCTTAATTCCTCACCTTAGAAAATGTAGGTACTAGAGCATTATTTGTATCCGCAAATTCCTGATTTTACCTAATAGAATCCTGGAAGTGCAGAACCCATATCCTTGTTTTCATTTACTTGTACCTGGGGGATATGTCTCTTTAGGCATCTGCTAGGTCCTATAGAGCAATTATATGGTATGTTTCCCCAATAAGTTACCATAGCGTCACACTGAAGAAGCTGGCAAATGTCTCAAGAGGTTTGGGGGAAAAATAGAATGAACGCTTGAAAAGACAGTCCCATCCTGCATATGATAGAATGAAAAATGTAAGCAATGGAGAGAAAGAAAAAGAATCATTATCTTTTGCACCCAGTCATGAACCTCTACATGGAGTCCCCGGTCAAAACTCCCTGCTTTAATTGGTTTCATTCAAAACCGTTCCTGTCACTCAGTCTTGTGCGAAGCAACACCTCTCCATTTTGCTGAGTAGAACTGCTCCATGATAGAAGGATAGCTTCCTTCCCTTGTCCCAAGCCACTCTGGTGAAAGGCATCTTAAAGAAACATATGGTTAAATTTTCACAGAAGCTTTCATCTGCAGAAGTTCAAAGTTAAATAAAACATGCATGTGTTATAATCCAGCAGGCATATCGATGGAAGCAAAAAAAAGAAAAGAATCGTAACAGTTGCACAGGTTTATGACATGAGTTTGTCCAATATATTTCCTTTGCTATCTCTTGTATTTTTAGAGCAGTTGGAAATAACCATTAAGAGCAGTGGCTTGGGCTCCTTGGGGCTTGTTTTAATTGTGCTGCTGCCAGCATTCTATCTTCAAAGCTTGTACAAAAATAGAAGCTTCTCATCCCTCCTTATTTTAGAATGGGGGGAAGCTTCTTGTTAGTTTCTCGTTACCTAATATTAACTGGAACTATTGGCCAAAAGTTTAAGCATTCAAATAGAAAACATCCCTCAGAAGATCCTTTGAAAACTATTGTGCTTTGAAGTCCTGGTCTCTTTTGCTGTGTTCACTTAACTGCTTGAGATACAAATACCTTGTGAGACACTAAGAAGTGTCATTGTTGGGAAACACAACTCTAGAAATCTGAATGATGGCTACTGGAATAACTCACCATATGCTTTTTAAAAATAAGTACGGCAATACTAAGAGTTTCTGGAATGATAATTTTATTGAATCATCTATAGTGACTTAGGAAAGTGGCTAAATATACTTGTGCTGTGTCATGTCTCCCCAATGTGTGATAATTTGACAGATTCTAATTACGAATATGGTATATAACTCATTCCTATTTCCATGAATAAAAAGAAGCAAAACATTAGGTTATTCAACATAAGAGGGGGAAACTGCACGGTACATGTAGAATAAAAGGGAAATCCTAATTGAATGGTTTCAGGGGACTAAATCCCGATGTTAGTTCCACTAAGGCATTGAATGTTTGTCTTTTTTGTTTATCGGAATCTGCCCTGAGACCCCTCAGGGAGATAGGGCAGAATATAAATATAAAGTTGTTGTCGTTGTCATTATTATTGTCCCAAATCCAGGCAGTCCCTGGCTTACGAACAAGATAGGTTCTGTAGATTTGTTCTTAAGTTGAATGTGTATATAAGTCAGAACAAGTACATTTTTAAAGTAACTCCCGCCAATTTTTAAATTTTATTTTTGGATAGCATAGGGAAGGGTTAACAACCCTGTAATATTTGTTTTGCTGTCTGTGCCCCTGTTCAGAAGATTTCCCCAGACTTTCTGCCCCCGTGACAATTGGATTTTGAAAATGTTGGGTTGTAGTGGAAATAAGACAGTTGATAAAGCTTCAGTTGAGATAGCTTTTTCCCATAACTCTCCCAGGAGTCAATTTCCCTTCCTAGGGATAGATTTTTATCTCACTTCCTGTTGTCTCACCCTCGTTTGTAACCAGTCAGATGTTTGTAACTCAGGTACTGCTTGTAGATAGATCAATTGAATCAATTGTTAACACTTGTGTGAATCTCAATCATTCTGTAATTCTGATATTGTTGAAACTACCAATTTGATCTACGTTTAAAAAAAATCAATAATACCGACTCATTTTGGAGATGAGCTACAAATAAGATACAAATAGAGGACAAGAGAGTATTTGAAAAGCAAATGGGTAAAACAATGTTGTAGAAGTACTTTAACATGCTACTTTGTTTCTCCCCTTCTTTTTAAATATAATGTTTTGTGGAATTTGGTTAATATATTTTTACAACAAAACTTAGTAAATATATGTGAGGAAGGAGTGTAAAAAAAAGCAAAGTAGTGCATTTGGGATTTTATTCTGTATCATTTCTTTTGTTGATTGAGCATGTCTCCATATCACATCCATGCAGATTTTTCTGACTGAATTAGACTGTACTCACCTTTTTAAATCCATATTTCTTAGCAAAAAATATATTTAGTTCTGTCATTGGTGTTAGTATTGCATGTCTTGTGTCTTTATTATAGACTCTGAATATTATTTTAATAATGCTGTCTATTACATGTTTTTTTATATTAAAAAAATCAGTATGGCCCAGTTAACATTAACCTATCATTTTGCATTTTGAATTTGCTGTCTTGTGTGTTATCATTGAGGATATAAAGGCACAGGTGGGTTTTTGCATTGGATTGTGCATGCATATTGAAAGACATTTACAGGACAAGAGTGTTTTGGGTGTTGTTTGTACAGCGTATTGTTTATATGTAACGTCATTTAATGTATAGGGTAAATTTTCTGCAATGTGTTTCATTTAATGCTACTTTATATTCTGGAAGATGATTTGTAGTTTGGTGAAAACACATGGTTTGAAAAAGAACATATTCTTAATATTCATTCTGAAGATCTGAATGTATCATAGCTTTTAAGCAGTGATCCCTCCCCAGAGAACCCTTCAAGTGCACAGAGATCAGCTTGAGTGCATGCAGTCATTTTTTCCCATTTTCAAGAACTATAATGCCATATTATAGTTGGGTTAGATTTCAGCTGCTTGTGCAGACTTCTACTAAAGCGTTACTGAATCAAAGCCACTGTAGACTGAAACTAACCAAACTTCGTTTACCACCAGATTTTATTGGCTGTATGTTGTTGACATAAATGCCATGATGCCTATTCTGAAAATGTGGAGATGAGAGTATCAATATAAACGCATTACTGAAATGACTGGGTGCATTTTTTTGTTTTGTTTTTAGGTATACCAATAACTGTGCCACCGCCAGGTATATTTATTTGTTCTAAAAGTATATTGAAGTAATCTGAAAAATAATGTGGTTCCGTTTTTTGGTATAAGGACATTTTATCACTCCCATCTTTTACAAAACAATACATTTGTCTTGGGGAAAAACAATCATATTTAGAATGGTATTTACTGCCTATAAGTAAGGCTGCTATAAATAATTCAAGAATGCTATCGGATACATATATATTTAACTATAAGGTTGAATGGGTTTGTTGCTGGTTTGGTTTTGAATATTTCACATCTGTGATTCATTGTTGCCTAAGTTGGTCTTAACATGTGTATTACTCTGGACACAGCTAGTACTAATACATGATGGTTTTTTTTGTTTAGAAATTACGTTGTAATGATCATCTATACCAACTAGTTGATTTCTCATTTAAATTTTTCAGGCTTTCCTCCCCCACCTGGAGGGCCACCACCGTCTCTTATACCAACAATAGAAAGGTGTGTTCCTGTTTAGAAAACAATCTAACATCATAGAAACTGTACTTCCATTATTGTGCTTCTCTTAAAATATACTTCTAGCTTTACAAGCCTCTCAGCCACTATAAATTCTCATTGTCTCTACATCCAGTATATTTAACACTAAAACAGGAAGAAAGAAGGAAACCCCAATAGTGTCAGGAAGCATAGGTGGGCTTTTACATGTACACTAGAGTTTCTCCTTGACTTGTCATTTTGATACAGAGCTTTCTTGTCTTTCAAGTCTCCTTCAGATGCTATTTGCAATTAGAGGGCTGATCTATCAAGTTTAGATATATAATTCTCCACTAAATTTCTTCTTGAAGGGTAGTGGCAACTTATTCCGTGGAAAAATGGCATAAAGTTGTTTTGCACAGAGAACAGAATTTTCTGCATTAAAAATAATATTTCAATAGAGAAATGTGGAGAAAATGTTTTCTATGCAAATTATGTGCAAATTTTATGCAGAACAAACCCGCAGTTATAAGATTTTATACGTAGAAAACAGCATCTAAAGTGCAAGAATTGGTATTTCTGTGTTGAAATACTGATTTCCACACAAAAAATGTTTTCTCCATAGAAAATGCTGTTTTCTGTACAAAACAACCACGTGCAGATTTATGCAGAATACGCCTTGAACTGCAAAGATTCTCATCAGTTCAGGATTCTTATCAGCAAGGTTTCTCAAAAACTCTGTTTTTGACAATCTTTCAAATACTTCCAATTATTCTTCCCATCCCTAAGAAGGCTGTAGCAAAGTGGTGTAAAATAACATTTGACACCTGCTTCTTACATTTGACTGTCTGAGAACACAATGCATAGAAAATATGTTTGTGTTTCTTGCCAGTCATGCATTGCTTTTCTTTAGGTACTATGAACTATATACATTCCAAAATGTGACAGTTTGCTTTCTCAATCACCAGATGACAAGGGGGTAAAATATAGCATTCGTTATTTCTTTGCCATTTTGGGAAGGAACAAGTCAGGTCACTCGCTCTAGTCAGGTGTCCTGCACAGAAGGTGTTTTTTTTAATTGAACTTCTGTTCAAGTAGGAAGCCATTGGACACAACATATGAGGTGCTGCCCCCGTCCTGACTTTTCTTCTTATTCTTCTGAAAAAGCACAGTCATTATTTTTGTGTGACAATTTCTAAATCAGATTAATTCATTTTGTCATGACAAATACATTTGTGTGATACAATTGTTATTCGATTGACATGTCTAAAATAGATTGTGTAAACACCCTTGTAGGGCTCCAGATGTTATCTAATAGCGAAGGATACTGAGAGTTGCTGTCCTACTGTATGGGCCTGAAAAATCACACAATTCTAACTTCTGGTTTAAAAGCATTTTGGAGCATAATAGCCTGTCTAATATTTTAAGCGGACATAGCTTCTTATTGCTTGCCGTTGCTAGTCTGCAAAATAAGCATTTCTACTTGTATTTCCTTGATATAAAGACTTTCAGTCAAGCAGAGAGTACTCCTTGAGGAAGAAACTGAAATCCCACCATGTTGGGGCTACAAGGATGGCAAAAATGCTGTATTGTGGTGATCTGTGTATGATCCAATTCTTTTTCCTACATGATCATAGCTTATTCAAGTAGGGTGAGAGCAATCGACAGAGCATGTGCAAGGGAGCACATGTATTAGTCCAAAATGTCTTGGGAAATATTACAACTTTGCTTAGAGCATTTCAACATCCCACCTTACAGGGATGGTAAAAAGTTAGTTTTTCTGAATAGTAGACTTATTAATAAGACGACCTGACTTCTCTTCCAACAGCGGACATTCCTCTGGTTTTGATGGCCGCTCAGCACGTGCATTTCCATATGGTGGTGGTAAGTGTCTTCAATGTTGATAATGTTTTTTGGTCAGGTAGCTGCCATCCCTCTAAGTTATGCTTATGTTGCTGGTTTTTAATTGCAATAACCTTGCGTATTGTATTGTTTTACTTATATTTGGCCTTGTATATGGACTTCTTGTTTTCAACTTGATATATTTAAACCTTATCTTAATATGTAGTGTTTTCATATCCAAGATTTATTGCATACAAAGAGTAAAGTGTACATAGTTGTTTGAAAATAAATTACTGGCAGCTTTCTGGTAAGCAAAGAAATAACATACAAGACAAGGTACACCCAAGCAATTGAAATGCAGTTTGATTACAGCTCCCCATCTTTCAGTTGGATAGTTAAGTTTTGCACAAAAGAAGAAAAATATATTCAAACAAACATTTTAATCTGCCTTTTATTTGTCCCTAAGGAATAGGCAGGCAATAATTATTTCCAAATGTTGGAGACCTTTGGCCTTATTCTGGTTTTTACTGGCAGCAATTGGTGATCACTTGAGTTACCTTATCCTAGTGCCCATTCTCTCCTTTTCCTAGTTCATATGAACATTAAAAGTGTGATGGGGATATGGCGACTAACAATTCTTGACTGCAAGACTGGAGTAAAATGGGAGGGGTATGTGGATGTGAATGAACAGACTAGAATTTTGCTTCACATAACAAAAAGCAGATGATGATCAAAATAACTCTGTTCATGGGAAGCAGATGTTTTGATGTGTGTGTGCTCAAGTTTTCTAAATCTCGTCTTAGGTCTTGCACATTTCAGGGGGTCTTCCACATTTGTTCTCTGTCCTCAAACAGTAAGATATGTTCAGTCTTTCTTCAATTAAACACATGATGGAAGGCTGTCTTCAAAATATGTGGTTGTTCAGTGAGTCTGCTAGAAAGTCTTGCAGATCTCTTTGCGATCTTTCATGTAATTTGAAGCACACACGGAGGCTAGTTGCAACAGTTCGTTTTCTTTCAGTAAAGAAGTTTTTGTAATAACAGAAAAGTGTACACATGGACATAATTGTTTCAGAATAGGTAATCTACATAATTTATTCAAAAAATATTTATGGAGGATACAGAATGTTTTTCTAAAAGTGACATTTTAAATCACACCATGAGCACTGATTCAAACTTGCATTTCCCAAGTTTTGTTTTGCGGTCTCTGTCAAACAATGTGAATATAAAAATGGTTTCCCTACCACCGTTTCTTGCTATTAAGCTTTTGCTCAGATAGGATTTAAACGAGAACTCTCTGACTGAGACCCTTCTACTGGTTTGTTTCAAATGAGGACAACTTCACATTTTCATATCACACAGGTATTAGTCAACATGTAGTTAGGTGTTTACAGATATTGGAATGAATTAATGCTATTTACAATCCAGCATTAGATTCACTATTTCAGAATCACCAAAGTGGAATTAATATTTAAATACCTTCTACAAACTTTGGGGATATCATCTTGAGTTCACATCAATATGTTGTGAATCTGGACAAGAAATGAGAAAAAGACCAGCATACCTAGCCAGAAGTAAGTTCCATTGAGTTCCGTGAGAATCAATCCTGGTTAAATGTGTGTAAGAATGTGTGTACGTGTTTATTATTTGTAGATACTCTGGGCAGAAAAAGGTTCTGATTGAATGTCTCAACTCGGCATAAGAGTAACCATGATTTCACAGCTAGATTGAATACTTAGTCTAGCTTTTTTGAATTGGTGAACAAGCTAAGAGCTAAGAAAAGCTAGCAAACATATTGACTATTACCCTGTAGCTGCAGAAAATGGCTTTGACAATGGGAACTGATTGCATACCTAAAAGAAAACCTGTTGACTCAACTGTGGTCTGGAGTCATTATGCTCCTCCATTTCTTTGCACTCCTGGCTGTTCCTTAGGAAGAGTAAGACTACTGTAAGACATGCTGAATTGGAAATGCATTATATAGTGATACTGTTCTGTACATTGATTTATGGCACAACAAAATTTGCTCCACGCTGATCTAGTCCTTGTTACTTCAGATAGATGTAGAAGACAGTTGCCATGCCAACCCCTTCAAATCTATTGAATTCAGTACGAGTACACTGTGGTTAAATTTCAAATAGATTATGAGGAATTGGGGTTGTCTCCAGAAGTGCTATTTCAACATCTGTCTGTTTCTGTCCTACCCATTTGATTACTTTTCCTTGTTTTTACACCACATGCTTTTTTATATATTCTTTTCCTTTCCTACTTCACTCCTTTCAGTCATTGTTCTTCTGGTACATTTTATATTGCTCTCACCTCAGATTGCCATCATGTCAGTTGTTGTGAATTTCCACAATGCTCCAGTAAGCAATCAAGGCTTTAAGTCAGGGGCAGGGGCGGTCTAAGGTAATTTGAAATGGTAGGCGAACATTATTTTGGTGCCCCCCCCCAAAATTATTTTGCCCCCCCATGTAAAACAAATATACAATTATAATACCTCAATACCATTAGTAGTATTATATTGTATCAATGTATATTCAATATATTATACCATACTCATACTATATTATATCATAATTATATTATACTACATTACAATATAATTATATTATAATATATTGACATTATAATTCAATATAACATTCTATTATATTATTATTATTATTAAATAATAAATAAAATTATATATTTAAATGAAATTATCCTCTACTAAATATTTCCATGACTCCTATAAAACTCAAATAACCCAAAATAAAGTAAAATAAAATATTATATATTACTATTTTGTACAATACCACTCTACTGCAATATTGTTTGTAATATTACATGTAATATCAAATATATCATTATTCTATTGTTATATTGTATTTGTATTATATTGTATGACAATATTAAGCAGAACTGTATAATAATCAACAAGAAATGCAATGTAAATGCATCAAAATCAGAATATATTACCTACCACCCGTCTCATGATCCATAGGAGTCTCCCATAAGTCCAAAATTAGGATCCCAATGTAAATGTAAATAGAAAAACAGCCAAAATGTTCAAATGAGGTCAAATACAGGCAGCGCGGCCTGGGCAAACTTGGGCCCTCCCTCCCTCTAGGTGTTTTGGACTCCAACTCCCACAACTCCTCATAGCCTCAGGCCCCTCAGGTCTAGACAGAAATAGAGCCGAAGGAAGGAAGGAGGGAGAGAAGAGGTCGCAGAGGAGGAGGAAAGCCCTTCATTCATTCCTTCACTTACACTTCCTTCACTGATTCTTTTTTTCCTTCCCCGCAAACGCGCGCGCGGTGGAGACAAAAGGAGAAGGGAAGCACTCCCTGCCTGCCCGATAGGGAGTGCTTTGCTTACAGGCTTCTGCGCAAGGGAGCTACTGGGCATGCGCTCAATTTCAGCTCTGGAGCAACTGCGCCTGTGCGAAAACCTCGCGCATGCCCAAGCGGCGTCGAACACACAAGGCCGGGGCCCAAAGCAGGCAGCTGCGGCGCTGCCTGACGAACATCGGCAGGGCCAGGATGGTGCCCCATGTGGCCAGGATGGCGCCCCCTTCCCAGATGGCGCCCTAGGCGGCCGCCTACTTGGCCTACCTTGTAGGACCGCCCCTGGTCAGGGGTGGGCAATTATTTTTTCTAAGGGGCCACATGAGAGCCAAAAAATATTATGGAGGGCCGCACCTAAAGGCGGAACTACATGCCAATCTACTGGTCCCATCGATCCGCACCTGCCATCTATCCACAACTAGGCAGCTTTCTCCGTGGCGGCCCCAATATGGTGGAACTCCTTGCCAGATGCTACCCGAGCGATCCCAGAGCTTGGCCCATTTCGAAGGGCTTGTAAAACTGCCGTCTTCAAACTGGCTTTCGACTAATTGAGCTGCCCTGAGGGGTCCATGCCTTGAGCTGTAGAAATTGAAATCCTGTTGATTTTACTGTATATTGGCTTTATGTTTTTAGGTTTTATGTTTATTGTACGGCTGCTGGTTGTATGCGCAGCATGTTTTTATTGTATGTAATCCACCCCGAGCCTGCAGGGAGGAGCGGAATATAGGATCGAATAATAAATAAATAAATAAATAATTTATTTATTCACTTACTATATTTACTATATATTACACATCATTAATATTAACATATTAATATATCAAGAAATATTCATATATTATTAGTATTAATATCATAATTATATTATAGTATATATATACATACATTACAAAATATTAAAATTATAATATAATATAATATAATATATTATATTATTTATTATATTATAATAAAATTATTATACAATAATAATAAAAACCACTAAAATAAAATAATGCTTCCTTGTAGTCCCCTTCTCTGGAGAGTTTTATGCAGAGGCTTGTTGGCCATCAGCCAGGGGTGCTTTGATTGTGTATCCCTGGGGGTTGGGCTGGATGGCCCTGGGGTCCCTTCCCTCTCGATGACTTCCTGTTCCCACCTTTCTAAAAACCTCCTGACAGCGAGCCTTTGAGATTTGTGACGGAAAAGGAAGAGATCAAACCCCATTGAAAGGATGGGAAACTCAGGACCAAACTTGGCACGAATCCTCAATATGTGAACACTGGGGAAATTTGGGGGAAAATAGACATTTGGGAGTTGGAGTTGCTGGGATATATAGTTCACTTATTAAGTATGCTCAGCAGCGGCGCTTGCTCCCTCCCTGGCCTCTTCCTCTCCCCCCTCCCTCCCTCTCCCCCTCCCTCCCTCTCCGTCGGTCGCTCTGCTTGCCTGCCTGCCTCACCCTCTTGTTCCGCTCGCTTGCCGCTCACTCGCCACTCGCTCACTCACCTTGCCCCGCCTGCCTCTCGCCTCGCTCTCTCGCCCGCTCCGCCTCTCCCAGCGCCGGCGACCGCAAGGCCTTGCTGTTGCTGGTGCTGGGAGAGCCGGAGTGGGCGAGAGGGTGAGGCAAGCGGGCGGGGCGAGGCGAGCGGCGGGTGAGCCTGCCTGCCTGCCGAGGCCCTTAGGAGGGCCAGATAGATTCGGCCAAAGGGCCGCATCCGACCCCTGGGCCGTTTGCCCGCCCCTGCTTTAAGTAGTGTGAGATTTCCAGTCTGAAAATTGTACATCTCTAATATTTAAACACTTCTTCCCCTGGAAAGATAGGTTGGCGAGTTGTAGCTCCTTTTCTCTGCTCAATTATGGTATTATCAAGCTGATCTTCCATAAGATGCCTTATGGGGAGAATACTGGGATTTTTCCAAAATTGATAGTTTGAAGATTACTGCCTAAAGTTACCATACTAAACATAGGCCATAATGAATGTTCATTATTTGAAAGGTGGGGCTGTTCAAGTAAAGAAAAGAATACTTCCTCATCGTTCTTTTCTTTTGCTGGTTTGTGCCATTTGAAAATAAGTTCACAGAGTGACTTCTCTGTACAGCAGAGATTCATGTTGAAGTGGGGATGAAACAAACCTGTTTAGGTTGAAACAAATCTAGTCAGATGTAACGTACTACTTTTGAGAAATGAAGTAACTGCTGAGCAATGCTGTACTCCTACAGACTAACCAATAACAAACCAGAGTATTGCCTGATAAAGAAAGATTTCTAGCTACCTTGACATGTTTTGAGGTTCTGCAGTCTTTACATTGATTATATTTTTCTTCCAACATTACGCAATTAATTGCTGTATTAGAGAGACATATATGCACTATGTCAGTTCACTATAATGTACTGAATGGAGTTAATCTGACTGTTTTTTTTTGTAATTGTGTTCAGTAACTACAACATTTCTATGTATTTAGTATTTCTTCATATACTACAGAACAGTGGTTGGCATCCATAGAGACTTGTATAAATGCACAAAACTCTTCCACATATAGACAGGGCATCATTGCTTAGCTAAGGCCTTGCTTTTCTGCGCAACTTCTTATTTCTAAGTTGTTCTTTCATAGGACAACATGCTACAGTTCTCCATCTAATTGTCAGTTAAATTTCCCTTCTTATTTAAACTTCTTATTGGAAGTCTTAAATTGATTAAAATAGATTCTTTTGTGAAAAATCCCTACTCTTTTCCTTCTTACATTTGTCAAATTAATATATTGTCCTATTTATTTCCCTATTATTATCTAGGAAATAAAAATACTTTTTATTAGTGTGTTTATATACTTCAGTTTAAAATGTGCAGTATCTAATAAGCAAGGGTTTTTTTAACACTCTTGATTTCAAGTATTAAAAAAATTGCTTCAGAAAGGTTAAAACTTGAAACAAAACTTAATAAAAGATTCATATTGTAAATTTAAAATAATGAACGGAGACTGATAATTTTGGTAGTACATTTGTATTTATTGTGATTATTGCTAGGGGGAAAACTATTTTATTCTTAAATTTTCATTGTTCAGACTACCTGAGTAGTTTGAAACTAACTTCAGACTTAACAACTGGAAAATAACATGCAGACAAAATACCCAGAGTTTTTAATTTTGCATTTTAGGTTTCAGATAAACTTGTAAAATAGGATTTAATTAATTTAAAGTAAGGCTCAAACTACACTTTTCATGTTTTCCTAGCTTCTTTTTTTTTGCTTTCTAATGCTAGCAATTTTTTTCTTTAGTCACCTTTCCACACCTTGCAGGTTCTGCCCCAGCATGGTCTAGTCTCATGGATTCAAGCAAACAGTGGGATTATTATGCGAGAAGAGATAAAGATCGAGAACGGGAGAGAGATCGAGATAGAGAAAGAGACCGTGATCGGGACAGAGAGCGAGAACGTACTCGTGAAAGGGAGCGGGAGCGTGATCATAGTCCAACTCCTAGTGTGTTCAACAGGTGAGTGTGAGGGGCCGATTCTGATGCTCCATTATAGTGATTTAGTGCCTGTACTAGAAGCATACTTAAAACTTGTCCTACAAAAAGGGTTGAGTTACCTTTTGCCTATTGTTGGAGGCATAAATTATTTTTATTATTATTAACCATAATCATAATCTTTTTCTCTTCACAAATGAGATTGAAAGTGGCTTACATTAAAAGCATAATCAGCTGTTTCAAATACAAACCACAAGTTCAAAAGTAAATAGTATGTCTGAAGCAAAGACAATTTCTAAGATTATTTGCTTTCATTTTTATTGCTAGGAAGAGATATGCTTGCTTCTAGTTGCATTTCAGAAGCTTCATAGATGGGCCTCGTTTGCTTGACGTTTTGCCCAGTCTAAAATTGTTGCCATACTTATTGCTTTTATGTGTTCATTTGTATAGGAGTAAGCATTTAATCTCAAACTCAGAATAGCATGGATGGTGACTGAGCATCTATATTTGCCCTCATGTTGTAATTCAATTCATTTAGTTTTTGCTCAGCCAAGGCACTACCTTTATTATTTAAGTAAAAGTGAACCAAAGCCATATTTATACCATAATCATAACTTAGTCTGTAATCGTTCTTATGTCAGTTTGTTTTATTGAATGTTTGGTATCATGCAGAACACTGTAGTAGTTGGCAACTCATTCAGTGCCTGAACATAATCTCAAGGTTATTTTGCTACATCTATGTACATGGGAAGTTTTTGTTTTACTGCTTATCCTCTGTTGTCTGGATATCTGTGCTGCTTTTTGAGCCATATTTGGAAACCAGTAGCTTAAACAGCATGATGTAGTAAAGTGTAGGGCACCTTTGTATTGAGATGTGTGCACATAATGCTATTTACTAATTGTGCAAAGCCTCTTCTCAAAATTAGTCTTGAGAAAGACATCTTTTAAGATGAATTTTTAAACATGGAGTTAGTGTTCTTTTGCAGACATAAAGAGTAAGAGTTCTGCTTGCTGTTAAATGCTTACTAATAGATTTACAATCCAGCCTTTATCCTGTTAATCAGGATAGAGGAATGTTTTCTTGTGTTAAATTTAAAAACCTCTCTCTTGCATATGCAGCTAGAATTTCCATTTATTTTTCACGAAGACTGTGATGTATGTTTCTAACTTGAAAATATCTTGACACTATCATTGTCTTTCATTCTTTAACATGTTACATGGTTTAAATAATGTATATTTTCATATTGTCCAGGAAGAGCACAATGAAGTCACTGTTGTCTTAGTTAATCCAGTTTGGGTGTGGATGTTAATATCCTTAGAAACATAGAAGTAGAGTTATATTTAGGCATTAAGATAGTGTAGCTCTTACTTTTGTTCCTATATAGTTTTCTGCGGCAGTGTTCTATAGTTAGTGTTTTCCCCCCCTACAAATTGTAGGGTCAGTGTCTTAGATGTTAGGATCAATTTAACATCTGTTTTTTAAGACGCTTGATTGAAGGCCAGAAAAAGGCTGGTCATTCAAGGGTGCCTGAAATGATCCTTAATGATTTCCAGACCTGGAGAAGTCTCTGTGTTGCTGCCAAACTTATCAGTAAGGGAGGAGGGAAGAGGCTATGTGACTGAATTATCTGTAAAGCTGCTGCCACATAGCTGTGTGAGAAACCAGGCGGTCCTTAGCCTCGTTTATAAAATGGTTATAGGAGTAACATAGAAATTGGGAGATTTGTGGTTTACAGATAGTTATTTATTTACTTCATTTATACTCCGCTCTTCTCACCCCAAAGGGGACTGCGGATTGCAGACAATCCCTGCAGTTCAACATATCTAGACATATTTTAGACATATATTGACGAATGTAGACGAACAGATCCTTCAGATATGACACTCGTGAACAGATATTATTTCACCATTTAATAGTCTTTGTTTTAATAACTGTCCAGTGGTGTTTGTAAACACTTTTTTGATAAATTGAGTAAAAAAAATTTCCAGGAAAGACTCCTTTGTGGGTACCATAACAATGGGATACCAAGAGCCTCTTTGCATTTGTAAAGATTGAAAATTCATGGTTAAATCCTAAAGCATGAAATGTGTAGTCTTTTTCACATCACCAAAACAGTTCTCAAAATGCTGCTATATTTTAAAGTAGCCAGTGGGATTTGTAGTTGTTGTGGTTTTTAGAGCCACAGATATCCTAATGCACCAGCATGGATTTGCTGTCATATGACTGAATAGATTAGTACACTTTGTTGCAATAGCCCCAAACCAGATTTCAGTTCAAACTGATTTCACATAACTGGCTTAACCCTTAGGTTTTAAAAAAAAAGTTTAACATTTGGCTGTCAGCACGTGCTGCACAAGTTATCTGTGGAATACATTTTCTGCTAAGGCTATAACCATGTATGCTTCCCTCAGAATAGCTGGATGAGCTCTTAATATCCTAATGAATTTGATAAATGAATGAGCACATGCCAAAAGTCTGTAGTTGCATTTATAGGAAGTGATTTTTAAAATATATTTATTGTTAGCCACCTTGAGTCGCTATATCGGGGGAGAGGCTGGATAAAAATAAAGCAAATAAATGGAATGAAATTAAAATGTTTACTCATGAAAGATGGGTGTTGTAAGATGGTTTTTAAAAGGCTAAATGCAAGATTTGGAATTTGTTGCTCTCTGAGAGATAGTTGTACTGCAGCCTTAGCCAGCATAGCACATGATAAGGGATTGTAGCTTTTGCAGTTCCACATCTCCAGCACCATTTGTTCCTGGTTGAATTGTATAGTACTCTATATTTTTCCTGGAAACCTGTAGATTTCTAGATTTGTGCATATAAAATACCTCTACTGACCAGAAGGTAATGAGTTCGAAGCCTGCCCGGGTCGGGGTGAGCTCTCAACCTAATTGTGTAGCTTGTTGTCGACCTTTGCAACCCGAAAGACAGTTGCATCTGTCAAGTAGGGAATTTAGGTACCACTTTGTGGGGAGACTAATTTAACTGATTTACGAGGCCATAAAATCTCCAGGAAATATACAAAAGAAAGAAGGAATGTGATAGCTCCCCCTGGTGGCCAGAAACTAGAATGTTTAATGTTAAATTGCCTATGAGTGTCTGTCTAGATATGTTGTGTGTCTATAGCATTGAATGTTTGCCTGTATATGTACATTGTAATCTGCCCTGAGTCCCCTGTGGGGTGAGAAGGGCGGAATATAAATGATGTAAATAAATCATATAAATAAATCATAAATAAATGTAATAGTAATTACAGTCTGCTTGGGAATAAAATCTAAAATGTGAAGAAATGTGAACTTAGTTTATAAGTACAAAACATTTACTTTGCTCTTTCACATCAACAGTATGTGTTCATAATATGGTAAATTTCTTTTCAGACTGTAGAGTTTCAAAAGTTGGTTTTATGACAAAGGATTTAGTTTTTCCCTTTAAAAGAAGTTAAAAGCGTAGTAGTGATCTAAACTTGAGTTGTAGTGGCTCATGTTCTTTGGGTAAAATGAAGTTATTCTTTGAATATTCGTCGTAGAACAGAATTAGATAAATGTGTTCTATTTTGCCAACATGCAGGCCATTGGTTTAAACCAGAGGTAGAGCATCCAGGTATTTTCCATATTCCCACTGAAGTAGGACAGTCCTTCAGAATTGTACTTTGCTGGATTTGGAAAGCGCATAAGACTCCCTCTAACCACATCACCATTTTAAAATAGATATGGGGGAAACTAAGCAATGCTTTTTGAATTTTTTGCTTACTGAAAGTATTATTTTTTTTAACAGTGATGAAGAACGCTATAGGTACAGAGAATATGCAGATAGAGGCTATGAGCGGCATAGAACAAGCAGAGAGAAAGAAGAGCGGCACCGAGAAAGGAGACATCGAGAAAAGGAAGAGACAAGACACAAGTCATCGCGAAGGTTAGCTTTTTAATATATTTGTGGGGCAAAAGGAGGATAATTAAAAGTATCTGGAGTAGTATTGGCCAGCCTTGTGCTTCTTTTAGATTGATGTGATTTTAAAACAGAATACAGGTGAAAATTGTGTAGCATTCACTCTTCTTTCATATGATCAATATAGAAATAGAATTTTAATCAAAGGCAATGGAAAATGGATTTTTCCACCAATTAAAGTTTTTAGTTGATCATCAGGATGTTAGTGAACACCTCTGGCAGAGAACTGAGGTGTAGCCATAACTTCTCTGTGGATGTTGAGGTTAAGTCTAGTGTGTTGTCAGAAGGATCCACTGAGTAAGCAAAACAGTGTCTTCTGCTTGTCCATTTGAAATGGTGGAAGATTTGCTGCCATCTTGGATAATGATGGGTAGAGTAAGAGGCCTGCCCTGCTAATCATTGCATCAAGTACGTCTAGGTGGGCCTGGACAATCGCCTGAATAGTGGCCAAACCCTGCTGCTGGCTCTGATACACAGATTGAAATCAGCTGAAGTCCTCTATTTCTTTTCATGTGTTAAAAGGAAAACTAAAAGTCAGAATCATATTATCTATCGATGCCTTTGATCATTGTAGGGTGGACCAAGATGATCTGTTTAGCCTCTTGGAATGAATAGATGTGGTAAAATAAGGAAAAGTTGGAAAAGCATTCAGGCTTCCTCTATAAACCAGGACAGAACTTGGGGCTAAAAATATCAACTTTCATTGGTAGAATAACTCTATGTCAGGGGTGCCCACACTTTTTCAGCATGCAAGCTACTTAAACTAAAACCAAGTCAGAAAGATCTATCAAGAGAGCTGGGGAAGGGGCGGGGCTTGGCGGGGCTTGGCTCCGCCCCCTCCTCCCTCTGGCTTCAGCATTTCCACTGCTTCTCCTGGGTAGAAGAGGGTAATGCCAAGCCAGTGGTGGCATAGATAGCCACCACTGGCTTGGCATTACCCCCTTCTACTCTTGAGAAGCTGTGGAAATGCTGGAGGGGGCGGAGCTTGGCGGGGCTTAGCTCCGCCCCCTTTTCCTCTGGCTTAAGCATTTCCACAGCTTCTCCAGGGTACAGAAAGGTTATGCCAAGCCAGTGGTGGCGATCTATGCCACCACTGGCTTGGCATTGCCCTCTTCTACCCAGGAGAAGCAGTGGAAATGCTGAAGCGGAAGGAGTGGTGGGGCTTGGCGGGGCTTGGCTCCTCCCCTCTGGCTTTAGCATTTCCACTGCTTCTCCTGGGTAGAAGAGGGTAATGCCAAGCCAGTGGTGCCATAGATAGCCACCACTGGCTTGGCATTATCCTCTTCTACCCAGGAGAAGTGGAAATGCTGAAGCCAGCGGAGGGGGCGGGGCTTGGCGCGACATGGCTCCGCCCCCTCAGAAACGTCCCATCCAGCTGGGATCGACCTCCCTGGGTCCCAAGATCGACCAGTCGATTGCGATCGACTTTCTGAGCACCCCTGCTCTATGTCATCATTGAAGAAATCAATTTTATGTCATGATGGAACAGTTCTAGGAGTCAAATGAGCTACCAATCCCTATCCTAAAGTAAATATTACAAAATTGAATCATGGTGTTTTTCTTCAGTCTTGCTCTGGTTTTGATTTTATGATGATACTCCTTCATGTACTAAGTAATTAGCTTTGTGGTGTCAGGGGTTTTAGAAATAGCAGGCTGCCACTACATTTTACATTTAATAGCTTTTTCTGGGTTTTTTTCTTCTTTCTCTTAGTACCAGCAGACGTCGCCATGACAGTGAAGAGGGAGACAGCCACAGGAGGCACAAACACAAAAAATCAAAAAAGAGCAAAGAAGGAAAAGAAACAGGTGGCGGGGAACCTGCCCCTGAACAGGAAAACACCGAAGCTGCTTCAGCAGACTAGGCATGTGTGATCTTTGCCTACTTGCTTATATTAGTGCCAGAAATAGATTGCTCTAAATCTAATTATTTTTTTCTGGATCTTAAAAACATTGCTATTAATATTGTTCTGTTAGTACAAAAAAACCCCCTAAGTTTAATTTGGATTTTTGAAAATAAAAAGAGTGAATTTTTTTCATGTTAAAGCACATTATTTTGTCTTGCTTATACATCTAGAAATGTAAAGGTATGTGTGAAAACCAGATTATATTAGTACATGGGATATTGTATCGAGTGAAAAGTATACATGGAGAACTGTGCTGTGTTGAAATCCTAAGCACAGTTCATTCAGGTTTCATCACTGTGCAGAACCTTTCCATATTTTAAGGAAACTGATTACACCACAAACTGGAGAAATTCTGTGTGACCTCTTTAAAGATTCTGGAAGAATGAATTGGAACCAGCATTTTGTTCAGTTCTTCAGATACATACTTTTCATGTAGTTTTTAATCCAGAGGAAGAAAATCAAAACTAATATAACCTAAACCTATTTCCTTTTTTTCTGTATATTTGGATTTATAAGTTTAGGGCATTGTGTTGTTGCAGTGGCCTCTGTGAGTATGTCTATCAGTGCTGCTTTGCTTCCTTAAATCTGTGGAAGCTGTCTAGCCTTAGATCTCAGCACAAATAAACCTGGTCCTTTATTCTTACTTTCTCAATCTCTATAAGTAGTTCACTACACCTAATACTTCCTGACATTGGCATGCTTATTCAAAACTGCTCCAGCAAAGGAGATACACAAAAACATGTAAAATAAGCAGAACTCTGATATGAAACGGCCGATGTCGTTAAGAGAAATGTGTATTCCTGTGCTTTTTTAATTAAAATAACCCGGCCTTACAAATTACAATTACAGTATTTTGACAGTAGAAATGAAATTTAATTCACAGTTATTACACACTAGGAAACAACATAATTAAAAATACTTGATTCATACCAACCACAAAAGGGGGGGGGGGTTTCGTGTAATCATCAAAGTTCTATGTTGTGAATAAATGCTGTCAACGTAACAATTAGAAAAGTATTGCAACAGTTATTCAAGAGGTTTTTGGGGAAACCTTCAGATGGGATATTAAAGTTGTTTCTTAAAAAATTAATACTAGGTGGAACATACTACTGCTGCTTTGATTGAATATAAAAATACAAACATGAGACAAAGAGCAGCATGTGTACCCTGACTGACAGTCGTAGTGAATTTCCATGTTTAGAAAGTGCGTGGTTTTCTCTAACACACCAAAGCAATTTTTTTCATAGAAGCGTTCTGTTTGTGTTATGCACATTTATACTTCACACCTTTTTCTTTAGCAAGCAAATAGCTGAGCAGAAAATGGAGTAAATAGATGTCCTTATTAGGTGGAAGGTTTTGTGTCAAGTGATTTCTTGCTCTCCAGTCGAAAGATATCTTCATAAAAAAGTACCAGGCCACGATACAATGGTTAGAATAACTTTCCCCTTTAGTTCTTTTAGCATCCTTGCCAAACAGGCATGCACCATTCCTGAGATGTTTCTGCCATTAACGGCAAGGAGGATGTCACCGCACCTGGAAGGATGAAAGAATTTAAATGTTGCTGGTGGCTCAACAACCCCAATACAGGAATTTCCCCTTTAAAAAACCCAAGCACGTCTCTTATTAATCTTCAGTATTGTTCTGCATAATCCAGAGCATCCATTCTGTCGTTTCGTCATTTTTTTAAAGTTTTTAGGAACAAATATGAAATTCATTAATGTGACCATTAATACCTGTTTTTAAGGGCCAGACCATATACCAAACATGCCTCTGGTGTAATTTCTGTAGAAAATGTACGCATGTATTTTTTTTGAATTTCATAGTAATATCAGTTTGATGTACAAAAATTAAAAGACTTGGATTTACAGAGTTCTCAAACATTTATTAAGGACATTCCATCATGGAAATTAATCATAATTTGTAAGCCACCTGTAACTTGGATTCAAGAAGTAAAACTAGTAATTCTCAAGTTGGCATTTTTTTTTTCTATCAAGGAACTTTTCTAGACTTGGAACATTTAGGATTCTGCTCTCTGTTCCACAACATATACATTACAGACCCCATATCTCTGTGTGATATGTTTTGGTGGTTTGGCAGGATACATGAAACAAATCATTGTGAACCTTATTGAAACAAAGGACTTTTGCACCAAGAATATCATAGTCAAATTAGAAGATGTGGAAAAGACATAGAGTACATATTTTGTTGGCAAGGATCAGTGAAACCATGGGTACCAGTAATGTGGATAATATAGCAGTCTATGGCAGATTTCTTGGCTTTTCTTCACGAACCAAGATTCCAGAAGGATTCATCCCACGCTTTCTACAAGCACGTTGATTTCGGAAGTAGGATGTGTCCTTTGAGCCTGTGCAATGGATTTCTCTGGTGGAGCACAGTGTGCACAGAACTGGTCTCACCCTTTAAACCAAAGGTTCGTCTGCCATGGCCTAGCAAGCCTGGACAGTGGCAGCGAGGTCCTCGGGTCGTAGTTTTGGTTCAAGTTTCCTTCTCTTAGATGGTTGACCTTACAGGGTTAAACAAGCAGCATCTGCCTGGGTTTGAAATCAGAGTTTTCCTTCTCTTAGGATGGTTGCCAAAAGGCTAGAGAGCCCATCCTGCCCATTGACGCTCTTTGTCAGACCCTTTGGTTGTGACCTGTCTGGCATGGGAGGCCCTACCGGTGGGTATTATGCCACCGCCAGCATAGCTCACAACTTCATTAGGGTACACAAGCCTCTCCCCCACGACAAGGAGGTGCCAATGGAGAGGATGGCAGATTTATTGCACTGATATAAAACTAGACTTAATTCTTTTTTTCCTTTCTGACTTAGCTTTCTGAATGCAAGACAATGTAAAATAAGCATGCTGCTTTCTGCTTTAGCTGTTAAAGTGTACCTAGAGACAACGTAACAGTTTTCTGCAGGCCTTGTCACTAGAAGTGCCAGCAAGAAGAAAAAATAAAAGTGTAAAAAAACCCAGAATTTATGTCCAAGGAACTTTCAGCTGAGCTAAATTTAAAGGAGACATGTTCAAGAAATGGAAAAGGGAGGAGATCACCAAAGAAGAATTCAAATGAATAACTAACACATGTAGGGAAAAGGGCTGAAAAGCTAAAGTGCAAAATGAGCTCAAGCTTGCCAGAGAGGTTGAAAACAAAGAAAAAGGGATTCTTTGATTATGTCAGTAGAAAAAGGAAGAACAAGGAAATGGTTGAGCCTCTGCATGGAGAGGATGGTGAAATGCTGACCAGGGGTAGCGAAAAGGCCGAGCTGCTCAACACCTTCTTTGCCTCAGTCTTATTCCAAAAAGAGATTGGTGCTCAATCTGAGCAATATGGAATGGACAAGGTAATAGGGGAAATGCGTCCCCCCTCGGGGGTAGAGAAGAGCGGGATAGAAATGTTGGAAATAAATAATAAATGCAACCTAAAATAGGTCCAGGAATACCTGGCTACTCTAAATGAATTCAAGTCTCCAGAGAACTACGTACAAGAGTACTGAAGGAACTAGCAAAAGTCATTTCAGAACCACTGCCAATAATCTTTGAGAATTCTTGGTGAACAGGAGAAGTCCCAGCAGACAGTCCCTATCTTCAAGAATGGGGGGAAAGGACCCAAACAATTACTATCCAGTCAGCCAGACATCAATATCGGCAGAGATTTTGGAGCAGATAATTGAGGTAGTCTGTAATCACTTAGAAAAGAATGCTGTGATCACTATAAGTCAAAATGATTTTTTCAAAAGCAAGTCATTCCAGGCTAATCTTACCTCTTTTCGACAGGATTACAAGCTTGGTAGATGCAGGGAATGCCGTGGATGTAGCATATCTTGATTTCAGTAAGACCTTCAACAAAGTCCACTAATGGTTCTTCTTCATTCTGGAAAGAAATGATTAGTGAGGTGCCACAGGGCTCAGTCCTGAGCCCAGTTCTGTTCAACATCTTTATTAATGACTTGGATGAAGGTTTAGAGGGCATGCTTATCAAGTTTGCAGATGACACCAAATTAGGAGTGATATCTAATCCTCCAGAAGACAGGACCAGGATTCAAAATGACCTTAACAGATTAGAGAGTTGGGCCAGAACTAACAAAATGTATTTCAAGAAGGACAAATGTAAGATACTACACTTAGGCAAAATAAGTGAAATGCAAAGATACAGGATTGGTGATGCCTGGCTAAACAACAGTCCATGTGAAAAAGATCTTGGAGTCTTCATGGACAACAAGTTGAACATGAGCCAACAATGTGATGCAGCAGCTAAGTAAGCCAATGGGATGTTGGGCTGCATCCAAAGGAGTATAAATTGAGAGAAGTCATGGTGCCCCCTATTCTGCTTTGGTCAGACCTCACTTGGAATACTGTGTCCAGTTCTGGGCACCACAACTCAAGAGAGTTATTGACAAACTGGAACATGTCCAAAGGAAGAAGATTAAAATGATCAAAGGTCTGGAAGACCATGCAGGGAGGGTTGAGAGGGGACATTATAGCCATGTATAAATAAAGATGTCATGAGAAAAGGGGAGCAGACGTGTTTTCTGCTACTCTGGAAACAATGACTTGGAGCAATGGGTTCAAATTAAAGGAAAGGATATTCCACCTGAACATTAGGAAGAACTTCCTGACTGTAATAGCTGTTCAACAGGCAATTCACTGTCTCAGGGTGTGGTGGAATCTCCTTTGGAGGCTTTTAAATTGACTGGATGGCCATCTGTCAGGGGTACTTTGTGCTTTTCCTAGATAGCCCATCTATGATTCTAAGGGAAAACCAGTATGATCTTGGTTAGGCTCATGAAGTGTTTTGAGTTGGTCCTAGGTTCCTAAATAAGTGGTCCCTTGCAGAAGTAATTGTAAATCCTTGCTTTAATACAAAGATTAGAAGCATACAAGGAATTCAAGGTTTAATTTGAAACCAGCCAGCTTGAATATATTATGGAGAGAGAACTGGGTTCGGAATTCAGGCATGATATTAACTATATTAAAAATGTCATGCCCATATACATTTACAATTATTTATGTACATGTGTTGTCTGTGGCATTAATCCATCACACACACAAACTGTGTGTAGACAGAAGCTGGAATCTTCATGGTTGATATAATGGCATACATTCTGTTTATGAGAGCTAACATAATGTAGTGGTTTTGAATACTGGACTGTGACAGGAGATAAAGGTTCAATAAACTGGCCATGGAAACCTACTGGGTGACTGGGTGAGTCACATATTTTCAGCTCCATGGTAGTGTTGCTATATGTTAGAGATAACTTGAAGGGACGTAACAAGAAGTGGTTGCAGGTTCTCAGCAGTAGTGCAGTGGTGACATCCTATTCAGAACGTTGTGGGCCCTGTGATGCAATTGTCCATCCCTGGAAGGTTTGGCAAGTATGGTTCTTCAGCAATGGGTTAGCATTAATTAGAAGTTAAGGCAATTATGCCAACTCATACTTTGCGTCCAAAGATGTTCCAAGTTTGCACCCTGAAAAATCATGCAGAAAAACTCCTGTATGATGGATCAATGTCAAGGGATCTGTGTTGGAAGGAAATAATTTACAAATCTTTTTTTTACCTGATTCTTCCATCGTTATATGCTGGTGTTCCTGCAACAATTGATTTGATGAAAAATGGCTTGTTCCCACTGCTTTCTTCATAACCTCCTACAATACTGAAGCCAAGACTCCCTTCTGTATTTCTCCGTAATACAATTTCTTTGCAACTGTACAAATACCTGCAGTGGGGAAAAATATTTATGTTTAATAGTAAAATCTCAAAATCACCACACAAGTACTATTTTCTTCATCATATCAGGCTGCAAAACTAATTCTTGATCTACATTGTATATTCAAATTGCCAATTTCTGGTGGATTGAGTGTTTGCAGAGTTTGGAATGCTGCACAGACTAAATTAAATTGGGGTTAACAGACGAAAACATTGACACAAATGTTCCCGTGTACCTGGAATGTTTCTTAATAACTCTGGATATTAAAAGATATCTGAAAATAAAACGAAAACTGGTCTGATAACATCTATTGGACTGTTTGGCAAATCGTAATGGGTAAGTAATCTGGGATACTATGAATATGTAACCAAAAGCAGAAGTGGTTTTAGTTCTTTTGAAAGAATGTTGCCAAATGTTACACTTCACGGGTTTGCCAAAAGCTGTCAAAAGTAAAGGATTCTCAATTCGATAGTCCAAATTTTTGATTATATTATTTAAAAACAGTAATTCAGATTACAGTTCAGGCATTCATATTGCGCAGAACACTTCTTCCTAATTGTATAAGGGCTCTGCTCCACTTGGAAATGTATAGTACGGTGTTACCTCCACACAGTTGAGCCAATAAAACTCTTTCCAGTCATTCTAATTTCAATTTTAGAGTAAAGCAGGAAGTGCATTTCTAGTATCTATATTACTGGCACCACTCAGAGATAGAGTTTTAAATTAGAAGGAACTTTTAAAAAAAACAAGCATTGGTATTTTGCAAAGAATTGAGGGAATGGGTTTTTGCTCTTTTTCACCAGGGTTTTCATTGTACTGCTATATGAAGCCCTTGGGAACTACAAATATTCACCTGCTGGCATGATAAAAAGTTTGTGCAAAAGTTAACTGGCTCTAATGTGAAAAGCAGGTGCCTCTTGCTCTTCCACATGAGGCCAGCTCTATCGTTTTGCCATCTGTCTTTGGCTTGTAGCATTCGAAATAGCATTTTTCATAAAGGCATAAACTCACCACAGGATTTAGCAGTGCTTACTGTGGTCATGCTCGAATGTTGCCAGGATTTAGCTGTGACTGATAGCTAAACATATAGCTAAACTGATAAACATATTAGCATCTGTTAAGCAAGTGGTATTGGCACTATTTTATAACAATTCTGAATTTTTTTTTGTTTTTCAAAAAAGAGTTTGGGGTTTCCTTCACGCTATTACATATAACTTATCCATAAGGAAAATATTTGCCTAAATTGACATCTGAAACAGGTATGGCAACTCATATATTTAGCACACCATTCTATGTTTGGGATGCTGTGGGTGGTGTTTTGAACAATTCCTATTTGTCAAGTTTTAAAAGATTTAAAAGAATTCTAGATCTCAGTTTTCTAGAATCGTTTTGGGTGGCTCTGAAAATACCAAACGTCTCTTATTATAGCTATACAGTAGGAATGAGATGTAGCTCACTGCTAGGAGCGGAGGATGAAAGATTCCAATTTGCAATTCTCCTCCCCAGTTGCTGAGGTCCTTCCTGAAAACAAGGAAGGGAGCAAAGTACATGGGAATGTGGCAGTAGATGTACCAAGAGATGCTACGAGCCCTTGTCGTAACCATAAAACAGCAGCAGATCTATGCCGGTCTTGGAATTGGCATAAATAAATCTCCCACTTGTTTAGCAAGTAAAAAGGTTTCAGATTCAGTTCTTGAACTCTCTAGGTTAGAACCTTCTAAAATCTAGATAGCGAGTAGTGCCAGGAAGTGTTGGTGGTAATATCTCAGAACAGATGAGAACAAGAGTACAGTCCTCCATATGTTGCTGAATTGTTCCCAATAGCACTAGCCAACACTGCCAGTGAAGGATGCTGGGAGTTGGACTCCAGCAATATCTGGAGGGCTGTATGTTACTTACCTTGTGCTAGATAACTTGACCAATTTTTCATTCATACAACCCATTGCAGGTTGCTCCAGATCACATATGTTCAAAAATATTTTCTAGCCATTGGATAAAAATTGGGAAAAGTGTGTCAATGAAGGGACCATTTTCCCAAAGTGCGGGGAATGTATCCATGGAGGCCAATTTTAGGCTCCAGGGAGGTCTTTTTCCCAGTTGAAAATGACTTGAAAATTGATTTCCAGTTCCAGTTTGGGTGGAAAGACTCTCCTGCTCCTAAAATTGCACACCCTCCAACATATGTGTGGACAAGCAACAAGAGAATGTGGTAAAGATGTCATAACAACACAGGCTAGTTCAGGCTACAACACTTTGCTTTTGCCCAAGGCCAGGAAAGGCAGTTTCTGCCTCTTTCTCACCTCTGCTAACTCTTCAGTTAATTGTGTGCAGACTGCACGCTTTGAAGGAGTGACAAAAAGTGAGATGATAAAATTATAATTGGGTCTATCCTGCCAAATTGGGATCGTTGAAGGGAATTGAAATGCTCTACAGAGGATAAGAAAAATATGAATAAATTGCAATACATAATTCGAGAGAGTATAGGGGTATGGACTGCCAAGGTTCCCTGGAGGGGAAATGCAATCCCTGGCCTATCCCTGCACTAGACATGCCCAGATTACCCATAAGACCAACGAGGCTATGGCCTAGGGGCGCAAGCCGAGGGTGGGGGGGGGACGCAGATCACGGACCAAAAAACCCCCTGGTCTGCGCCCCTCTTTCCCCCTTTCTCATGCCCCTCCTCGCTCCTCCCGGCAAAGTCACTTCGTCCCCTCTCTCTCTCTCTCTCTCTCTCTCTCTCTCTTGCGCTCTCTCCCTCTCTCGTGCACTCTCTCGCGTGCTCTCTCTCGTGCTCTCTCACACACTCTCGTGTGCACCTTTGGAGCGAGTTTGCACCCGCTGCACTCTCCCCAAGCCTCCCGACTCCCAAGGAGACCTTCAGAGCACAGCGGAGCTTTCCAGCCAGTGGGAATGGGGGCCTTGGAGATGGCGGGAGGTTGGCTTAAAGAGGGCGTAATTCCAAAGTGTGGCCTAGGGCGCAAAAAAGTGTTAATCCGGGCCTGGCACTAGATGAACCAATATATTTGTCAACTGCCTGTGCTCCTACATTTGAGATTATGTGGGATATCACAATATCAATAAATGCAGCTTGAGTACTTAGAAATACAGTTGTTTTAAAGATCTTTCTGTTCTGATAACTGCGTTTTCTAAAACACTATCTTGATTTGCTCTTTGGTAAACTGCCTTGAGGACAGTATGATAAAACATGTAGGTAATGTTTGAACAAAGATATCTAAGTAGTCAGCTGTAATGGTTCCATGGTGTGTGCGCACGTGTATTTAAGAAGCACAGCAGTTTAAGACAGCAGTTCCTTTTGGTTGGAATAATTGCACCCAGAAATCCAGTTGGTAATTTGATATCCATATGATGCAGGTGGGTGGCTTGACCAATTTGCTATTATAAGGAAAGTAGGCAGGGACTTGTTTTTCTTGGCTGCTAATGAATACCAAGTGGTAGCCCAAGTTAACCAGTTACAAACAAGGTTTATCAAAGTACGGGTGAGAGTTTTTAAAATTGTAGATCAGAGTTGTGAATGCAAAGCTATTTCTAACCGTAGACCTCCCACATGTGCTCAATACAGCAATTTTATGGATAGAAGTGGAGTTGCAGCACGTCCAACACTAGATTCTCCCAAGAATTGCTGGATCTTTGCTGGAAAAGTTGAAGAAACATGGTTTTTCGCCATGTTTCTTCTACAAATATCCTCACTGTGAAACAAGTGGGAGAGGATTTATTTATGCCAATTCCAAGACAGGCATAGATCTGCTGCTGTTTTATGGTTATGACAAGACAAGGGACCGCAGCATCTCTTAGTATAGCTACTGCCACACTCCCATGTGCTTTGCCCCCTTCCTTGTTTTCAGGAAGGGACTGGTCTCAGCAACTGGGGAGGAGAATTGCAAATTGGATCTTTCACCCTCCTCTCCTTCCCTTTGTCACGGTCTTTGCCCCACATTTTCTTCTTCCGTTAGCTGATTCCTTTCTCCATCCTTGGAGGGAGAGCGCTAATATCCTATCACTACTCCAGGGACATATGATTGCATTCAAGAAATTGCCTGGGACTTCACACTTTTTTTTTCTTTTTTCTTTTTAAGGGCTGATATCATCTAGCAATCTTTATCCCTCAAACAATTTAATTATTTGTCTAGCAAGCTGGCCTGAATCCAGGAGAGAGAGCCAGACATATATCTAATAAATGGAATATGGTAGACTAAATTGAGCTAGTGACAATAATAATAGCAATAATGAGGCACTAAGAAAAAGTTGTCTTCCACCCCCGATGGGTGAACAATTAACTCAAAATATTCTGGAATGAAGAACGTCAGCGAGTTGCCCAATTATGTATTTCACTTAGAATTAGGATTCTTGGGAAGACTTATAGGTACCAAAGACAAGGTCAGAGAAAGAAGCATCTTCTACTCCCTGGTGCCTGCCAACAGGGGTGGTCTAAGGTTATTTTATATAGTAAGCAAACACTATTTGGCGCCCCCTTGTCTCCGCCCCCTCTCCCTTTGCCTCCACCCCCTGCCTACTTGCATGGGCGCCGCCGCACCGGCCATGCCGGCGCGCCACCATAGCAGACCTCCCTGCTGCTAGCCTGCCTGCAGGAGCTTCTGAGCATGCGGACGCGATTTTCACGCATGCCCAGAACTGCCAGAGCTGAAGTTCAGCTCCGGAGGTTCTGGGCATGCGTGAAAATGTCCGCGCATGCTCAGAAGCTTCTGCAGGTAGCAGCAGGGAGTTCCGCTTTGGCGGCACGGCCGGCGTGGCGGCGCCCATACATGATGGCGCCCCACGCGGTCGCGTAGGTTGCTTACATGGACGGACCGCCCCTGCCTGCCAATTAGGATCAGAAGCAGCTGTATCATGTGTAAAGTCTGGTGGGCCTTGAATTAGGCTTATGATAAAACTGTCTATGCTCCAAACAGGCATGTAGCCGGGGGCTAAGGGGCTTCAGCATCCCCCAAAAATTCTCAGGGTGGTCCGCGAGAAGGTCTTACTGGTACATTATTTAAACTGTTATGTTTATTCATATCATGATCTGATCACCATGCCCATTATATCCCACCTTCATGGGGTTATTGGGATAACAATACAAAAGGTTTGCTAGGGTAAACCCTCTTCCACCCAGTCTCAGCCCCCCCGAACCAAACTCAGCCCCCTCTGAACCAAAAGCCTGGCTACGGCCCTGGCTCCAAATTCAGTTCCATCTTCTGAGCCTGAGTTAAGTCGCCTTACGTCTAATTACAAATTTCAGTGTCTTTAATTAACTTACTGGCATGACCTTGAGGGGATGGATGATTTAAACCATTTGGAGTATAAACTTAACGATTGGGGGCTATACTTAGTTTTACTGGAAGGCTAAAGCTGCTAAAACAGGTGGACATGGCTGGTGTTCTTTCAAAACTGTGAGAAAACAGAACGACAATTAGGTCTCTTCCTGATTTTCAATGTGGCTGTTGGTGCCACACTGAATAGTACACAAACTGGAAGCACTGCCTTTCCAAAAATATCTGATATACTCTTGAAAGTTCAAGAATGATTCAAAAGACTGCCAAACAGAGGTCATGGCTGTCCACTCGTCAGAGTAGATGTAAGCAGAAGCCATAAATCGGGCTTTTGAGCTTCCGAATAGCATGAAGTTACGTGCTTGCGTGGTTTCGGATGGAAGAACAGCCGTTTCATTTAGGTGAGATTTCTAAACTGGACTTGGGTGAGTCATTGTTTAGATACTCTGAGAGAACTGCCTATTCTCCTTTTCAGTAAAATAAGAGCAGTTATGAAACAGACAGACTTGGTGATGACATTTGTATACCAGAACAAAGGATGTTTATTTTTTTAATTTGGGAAGCTGTGAAGTAGAACAAATAATGGTAGAAGGAAAAAGACAGGTGAGAGAAACTAGCTTCTTTAGAAGCAAAGCTAGGATGGGTATTTGTAAATGCAGGCTATATTTCAAGCGAAGCAAGTGGGTGGCAAAAACACCTCTGAGTATATTTCCTTATATAAGAAAACTCCATAAAATTAATGGGATTGTGGTATGTCGATGGTTCATTTGAAGGCACACACAATGGTGCAAAAAGAGAGAAATCATATTAGATTTTAACTGGAGTACTGTTGTACTACCAGTATTGTGCTCTGGCACCACGAGATGCAGAGCCAACCTTAAGAAATGGGGCCACAAAGTGGAGTCCACAACATGTAAGTGTGGAGAAGAGCAAACCACAGACCACCTACTGCAATGCAACCTGAGCCCTGCCACATGCACAATGGAGGACCTTCTTATAGCAACACCAGAGGCACTCCAAATGGCCAGCTACTGGTCAAAGAACATTTAGTATAACAGTGTTTCTCAACCAGTGTGCCGTGGCACACTTGTGTGCTGTGAGCGATCATCAGGTGTGCCGCGAGAAAAGCTCTCTGCCCCCCTTCCTCCCCCCCTCCTGCCGAACTCCTGCTGCTTGGGAGAGGAGGAAGAAGGGCCGAGCGGCGGCGAAGAAAAAGAAGAAGGGGCCGGGGCGCCGCCTCCTTCGGCCGTTTCCCCAGCCAGCCTCCAATCCGCCATGACTCCCGCCACGACTCTCACCCCTCGCTCACTGAAGCCGCGCGGAGGAGGAGCCCCGCCTACTGAAGCCCGTCCATCGCTCATGCTTCTCCTCTGTGGGAGAACTGAAGCCGCGTGGAGGGGGCAGGGCATGGCGCGGCCTGGCTCCGCCCCCTCCCCCTGGCTTCAGCGCTCCCACAGCTTCGCCAGCCTTGAGGGGGCAGTGCCAAGCCAGCATTGTGCTGGCTCTGCCACCGCTGGCTTGGCACTGCCCCCTCAAGGCTGGCAAAGCTGTGGGAGAACTGAAGCCGCGTGGAGGGGGCGGGGCATGGCGCGGCCTGGCTTCTCCCCCTCCCCCGGCTTCGGCACTCCCAGCAGCTGCTCCCAGCAGGTCACCATCCCCCAGCCATTCTTTACTGTGTTATTGTCATTTTGGTTGGTGGTGTGCCCCCGGATTTTTATAATGTTAAAAGTGTGCCGCGGCTCAAAAAAAGGTTGGGAAACACTGCAGTATAACACCAAGTTTTTTTAACTTTGTGTTTTTAAATACATTACAACTGTACCCTCAGTTTGCTTCTGACATGATAGAGAGCTTCACTGGCTGCCGTTTACTTTCCGAGCCCAATTCAAGGTGCAGGTGATTACCTACAAAGCCCTAAACTGTTTAGGACCCGCCTACCTTTGTGACCGGCTCTCCCATGAACCAACCCAAGCCCTTCGCTCCTCAGGGGAGACCTTCATTTTGCCCCTGCCAGTCTCACAAACTCGGCTTGTGAGCACTAAGGAGAAAGCTTTTTCCTCAGTGCCCCCCGGCCTTTGGAACTCCCTCTCGGGAGAGATTAGGAATGCCCTCATTGGAATCCTTCAGAAAAACTGAAAACCTGGTTCTTCCACCTGGCCTTCAGAGATTAGGCTCCCCAAATGCCCCCGTTTCCGTGAGACCTTTTCCCCCTATGTGACCCTTTGTGTTCAACACTACTCCAGCTATCTCCCCTGAGACTTTAATTATCCTATACGTTCATGTGGCCCGCCCTGTCGGTTCTGTTTTAAGATTCACCTGTATTGTTGTGTTTTCACAGATGTATTTTATTGTGTTTATTGGTTTTATTATGTTTTTTGTTCTTTGATGCTGTTGATATTTTGTGATGTGTTGTTCGGGCACGGCCTCATGTAAGCCACTCCGAATCCCCTCCGGGGAGATGGATGCGGGTTAGAAATAAAGTTTTCTAAAATAATAATAATAAAAATTATTATTATTATTATTATAAGTAAATAACTGTCCCAGTGTTTAATCTTTCACTATTCTTCAGGCACCACCGTCAGAATATTGTCAAACAAAGCATTGATGGTGAAGGATAATATTTGGTGACCCAAACACTTACTTAAATAGACCCAATTCTTGTGTGGCAGTATTCCTGAGATGTTCAGCAAGATTCCAGTAAAAATCCTACTTTCCATTTCATCCCAAAATATTTGATATTTCTCATTCCAGAAAGTACATAGCTAAGGTTAGGAGAGAAGGGCAGAGAAAAGATTTACCCCTTTGCTCTTTCTTTTTTTTTTCTCCAGCTGCCTCCCGTCTTTCTTCCCTGCTACTCTCCTTCACTCACTCTCTTAACTCAGTGCTTTTCAACCTTTTTTGAGCCGCGGCACATTTTTTGCATTTACCAAATCCTGGGGCACACCACCAACCAAAATGACACAAAACGACACTCTAACACAGTGTTTCTCAACCTGGGGGTCGGGACCCCTATGGGGGTCGCGAGGGGGTGTCAGAGGGGTCGCCAAAAACCATCAGAAAATACATTATTTTCTATTGGCCATGGAGGTTCTGTATGGGAAGTTTAGTCCAATCCATTGTTGGTGGAGTTTAGAAAGCTCTTTGGTTGTATGTGAACTATAAATCCCAGCAACTACAATTCCCAAATATCAAGGTCTATTTCCCCCAAACTCCACCTTTGTTCACATTTGGATATATTGAGTATTTGCGCCAAGTTTGGTCCAGATGTATCATTATTTGAGTCTACAGTACTCTCTGGATATAGGTGAACTCCAACTCCCAAACTCAAGGTCAATGTCCACCAAACCCTTCCAGTATTTTCTGTTGGTCATGGGAGTTCTGCGTGCCAAGTTTGGTTCAACTCCATCGTTGGTGGAGTCCAGAATGCTCTTTGATTGTAGGTGAACTATACATCCCAGCAACTACACCTCCCAAATGACAAAATCACCCCCCACAACCCCACCAGTATTCAAACTTGGCTGTATCAGGTATTTGTGCCAAATGTGGTCCATTTTACATGATGATTCATAACAGTAGCAAAATGACAGTTATGAAGTAGCAACGAAAATGATTTTATGGTTGGGGGTCACCACAACATGAGGAACTGTATGAAGGGGTCACGGCATTGGGAAGGTTGAGAAACACTGCTCTAACACAGTGATACATATAGTTAATATGTTTTAAATGTATTTATACATTCAGTGTGAAGCCTGGGCCAGTTTCGATGAACTCAACATATATATCCTGGCAGGAATGGCAGAAAGACACAAACTTCCCACACAGAACTCCCATAACCAAGAGAAAATGCTATAAGAGTTTGGTGGGCATTGACCTTGAGTTTTGGAGTTGTAGTTCACCTATATCCAGAGAGCACTGTGGACTCAAACAATGTTGGATCAGGACCAAACTTGGCCTGAATACTCAATATGCCTAAATGTGAACACAGATGGAGTTTGGGGAAAATAGACCTTGATATTTGGGAGTTACAGTTTCTGGGATTTATAGTTAACACACAATCAAAGAGCATCCTGAACTCTTGCAACAATGGAATTGAACCAAACTTGGCATATTGAACTCTCATTACCAACAGAAAGTACTGCAACAATGGAATTGAACCAAAGGATTTGTACTGAAAGGGCTTGGGAATTGACCTTGAGTTTGGAAGTTGTAGTTCACCTACACCCAGAGAGCACTGTGGACTCAAACAATATTATGTTATGTTGTTGTTTGTTTTCTATCCAGAATCACAATGTTGGAAGGAGGCTCACCACTTTAAGGTCCCTAAAACAGGCAAGGGAAAACTTCGGCCCTCTGGGTGCTTTGGACTTCAACTCTCACCAATCCTAACAGCCTGAGGCCCTTTCCTGCTTAAGTGGCTGAGGGGGAAAAAGGAAAAGGGCCTGAGGCTGCTAGGAATGGTGGGAGTTGGAGTCCAAAACACCTGGAAGGTCCAAGTTTGCCCATGCCAGCTTTCGACAGAGACCTCTTCCTCCCCCTTCCCCTTCGCGCCGTTTCTTCCTCCTCCTGCCCAACACTTACTTCTTCTTCTACACTGCCGCTTCTGCCACCATTTTGATCCGAGGGGGCAGCGTGAGCGTGTTCAGGAGGGGAGGGGGAAGGGAGGAAGACGTGACCCGTGCAGGCGCTACTGCGCAGACCCGCCCCAGAGCAAAGTGAGCAGAGCGAGGCTGGGAAGAAGGGAGCCCAAGTGGAGAAGAATAGGGGTCTTGGAGGCTCCATTTCCCACTGGTCACACCTGAGGATCGCTCACGGCACACTAGTGTGCCACGGCACACTGGTTGGGAAACACTGTCTTGACTTATGCTCTTCTGTTCTATCCACCCTTTCTCTCATTCTCCCACCACAGCTCTCTCAGTATTTGTTGTATTTCTGTGTTGGTTAATGCAGTTTAAGAAAAGGATAACATATTATCAAAATCAGGACTCCCTGTTTTTCCAACACAGTTTTGCAACTTCTGGAAAATGGGGTGAGGGGAAGCAGGGAAGAAAGTCCTTTGCGACCCATCTGGCTCCTCTTTAAGATTCGGTGGGCAGTTGTCCTGACTAGCACCAAATGGGAACTTTTCTCCTGAAAGGTTACATTCTCAGACGAGAGGGGAAATGAGTTAACATGTATTAATGTGATGCATGCTCTGGCAAAGTGACCTACTAAAGGGCTTCCAGATGTGTTGTGCAAAACCGAGAGAACAAAACAAAACAGACCCCGAGTCATAAAGATGCTGAGTTGAACTCAGCAGGTGAGATTAACGTATCTGACTGCCTCTGCTGTTAGGTAATTAAATCTGCATTTTGATGCCTGGGCAAACAAGCAAGTACTAATAGAAAATACACCTCTGTTCCGATCAGTTCTAATTAGCTCTTAAGCCCCCACCCCCCAATAACTTGAATTTAAGAAGTCCAAGGTACCAGTTCAGCATACTAATCCCCTTTGGTGTTCATATATACACTGTAGCCCTTTTCTGTTAGTAGTGCTGCAGCTGGAGATATGATTACAATGAATTTCCTGTTTCAGACCTGCTGACATGGTGGGTAATTTTGCTTTAGCCAAAGAGGCCACAAGGGAAAGGGAAGGACAGGAGTGTGTGCATAAATTTGGAACAGGGAGAGGGAAGCCCAGAACAATTTGCTGATGGCTTCAAGAAAGCAAAGTTTTTCCACTGTAGGCTTTTTTAAAATATAAAAATAAAATAAAATGGCATCTTTGTTTTCTACATTGTGAGAAAAATCCATTAAGAGACACATTAAAGAGATGCCATGCTTATCAATGGGTTGGAAACAACAAGGTGCAACAATGGTATAGTTTTTAAATCCTTCATTAAACAATAATCATTTCATTATAATGCATATAAATCATACAGTCAAACGCAACCGATCCAATTCCAGTCCTACCAGATATTTAAACTAAATGAGAGTCCAACCGGCTAGAATCCACGGGGGTGCCAGGTTATTTGTAATCCATAAATGAAGGGTAGGAGAAAGTAATGATGCCCGAAGTCGGGGGAACGAAGGAAGATGCGGTCGCGAAGCCTCAGTGGGAGTTGGTTGGAGGGGCAGGAGTAGTGCTCCTCATAGTAGATATTAGAATGCCAAAACGCCGACGGAATGCAAGTGCTGCTAATCCCAGGCCATGTTGGTATCCGTTTCTTCGTAAATCGGGTTTTCTCAGGGCAAGATATATCAATAATGAGAAACCAACCACATTCTGAGTAGAGCCATAAATATTTTATTTATTTATTTATTTATTTCTTCGGTTTTGTATTCCGCTCCTCCCTACAGGCTCGGGGCGGGTAACAGTGGAATATATATGGGCAGCATGTCGCAGACAAGCAGCCCTACAATAAAAGCATAAAAACAAGTTAAAAACACAATCCAACATAATTACAACATGCAGGGGCATACAGAGATTTTATGGTATGCCGTCCATAGAGACCTAATATTTATTTATATAACCCCATTCGCAGTCAGAAGGGGTTATATTTATGGCTCTACTCAGAATGTGGTTGGTTTCTCATTATTGATATATCTTGCCCTGAGAAAACCCGGTTTACGGGAGAAACGGATACCAACATGGCCTGGGATTAGCAGCACTTGCATTCCGTCGGCGTTTTGGCATTCTAATATCTACTATGAGGAGCGCTACTCCTGCCCCTCCAACCAACTCCCA
Organism: Anolis apletophallus; assembly: GCA_030556195.1. Classification (NCBI taxonomy): domain Eukaryota; kingdom Metazoa; phylum Chordata; class Lepidosauria; order Squamata; family Anolidae; genus Anolis; species Anolis apletophallus. Next base: position 21,934,809 of record JARBWK010000012.1, read on the forward strand.
CCGAGGCTTCGCGACCGCATCTTCCTTCGTTCCCCCGACTTCGGGCATCATTACTTTCTCCTACCCTTCATTTATGGATTACAAATAACCTGGCACCCCCGTAGATTCTAGCCGGTTGGACTCTCATTTAGTTTAAATATCTGGTAGGACTGGAATTGGATCGGTTGCGTTTGACTGTATGATTTATATGCATTATAATGAAATGATTATTGTTTAATGAAGGATTTAAAAACTATACCATTGTTGCACCTTGTTGTTTTCACTGTTTAGTAAGATAACTTGGCTTGTTTAAATATCAATGGGTTGGAGACACACATCTAGAGGTCATTTACTCATCTACATCATAAAGCGCCGGAAGGAGCCCACCCCCGGAGGACTGGAGCGCCGGAAGGAGCCCGCCCCTGGGGGTTTGGAGCGCCAGAAGGAGCCCGCCCCTGGAGGACTGGAGCGCCAGCAGACCTGTGGCCGCCCCCCAGGAAGGGAAAAGACTCCGAACCCATAGGTCTAGGGCCTGGAGACCCCCCCAGCCCAGGACCCTCTGGACTTCCAGTTTCCGGCTTGAGCTCCCCCGGGCTCGCCCTAGGCCCGAGAAGGTAGCGGCTCCCACCAACAGGGGCAGCTACTGCGGGCAGCTGCATGATGAGAGTGTTGCACCTGTTCCTCTGGACAAGCAGGACCGAGGTGTTCGCCTGGGAACCCCCAGACTGCCTCCTTGTGAACACATACTGATCCCGCTCGGTCTGACTCAGCGAGTGGTTGATCGGCCCTGTATCCCTTTCTCCCCCCCTCTTTGGGTTATTGTTTAGTGTACTGTGTGTCCCTTTGTGTATTGTACTTTTCGCTTTTATGCTTCTTGTGAACCGCCCCGAGCCTCCGGGGAGTGGCGGGTTAGAAGTCGAAATAATAAATAAATAAATAAATAAAACGGGCTTTGTGGTAGAAAATCTCTTAAGAAAGGAACTTGGTGAATGACAAAAGTCCTAAAGACAATGGATTTCATTATGACATCCATGTTTATGACAGAGGTAGGCAACTTCAGGTCCTCCAGATTTTGTTGGGTTGCAGCTCCTATCATCCATGGCTACTAGCTGTGCAGGCAATGGTGATTGGGAAATGCTATCTAGCAATATCTGAAGTGTGATAACCCACCACTCTTGTATGGATGCTACAACTCACTGACAAATGCATGAAGTGTTGCTTTGGATTAGATCAGTGCTTACCAGCCTGTGATCCATGGACCACCAGTGGTCCCCATAAACAAAAATATGGTCCACGTCCTCACCATTAGTACACCATTGCAACAAGAGTGACTGGTCTCGCAAAACCCTCTTATAGTGCTGAGGAAATGGGGATGTCATGTGGGGAGAGGCTGACTACCCATGAAAGGCATGACAACAAGCTTCCTGACTGCTGCTTCTCCTCCCCCTCCCTCCCCCTGAGCAGAGCTGTTCCATGTGGCACCTGGAAGCGGGGGCTCCTTGGTGTCTTCATATTTATTTATTTATTTATTTATTTATTTATTTATTTACGGCATTTATATGCCACCTTTCTCACCCTGAAGGGGACTCAGAGCGGCTTACAAGTAAAATGTAAATACAATATATTATATTATTGCCATAGCACTATATTAATATTATATCTTACATTAGACCTGGGCAATTGCCGGCCCTCCAGGTGTTTTGGACTTCAAATCCCAGAAATCCTAACAGCTGGTAAACTGGCTAGGATTTCTGGGAGTTGAAGTCCAAAACCCCAGGTCTGTATTACATTGTACTATAACATTATATTGTAATACTATTAGTAATATTACATGTAATATAAAATATATAATTATAATATTATATTATTAGTAGTAATATTATATTGTATTACATTATAATACTATCAATATGATATGTATATAAAATATATTATATTACATTATAAGCACAGTGCAGGAAAAATGGAACTGCCTTCCTGGCCCGTCTCTTCACTCTGATCTCAGAGCAGCGGTTGGTGCTGTGGCCTCCCAACTGATGACACTGGAGGCAAGATGGAACTGCTTTCCTGGCCTCTCTCTTTTAGGCCTGTTCCTGTGGTTATTTGGGGTGCTGATTCAGAAAATTGCATTGGATAGACCACATCAGCTCTAGATTATGGCTTTCTGTGAGTGAGCAGATGGCGAATACTGGATGGCATATGTTTTGTATGAGAAACTAGAGCTGATCTGGTCCATCCAATGCAATTTTCTGAAGCAGCACCCCTAATAACCAAAGCAAATCTAAAGTTGACCAAAAACCGATTCGTAACCCTTTTGGTACTCATGTTGGAGAGTGATCAAGTGGTCCCTGGAAAAAAAGACTGGGAAGCACTGGATTAGATGGGCAGTTACACAGACAGACAGGAAGTGAAGAAGGATTGCATTCAGGGAAATCAGAAGATAATCCTAAGGAGGGGAATCAAGTGGAAACTGTGCTCTTTAGCTCACAATTGACTGCTTGCGTAGTGACACAAAGCTTCCTTGCATAGGTGACTTCCTTAACATACATATTGGCCAGAATCCTGTTGGTGCATTAGGATTTTCACATCCCACCCAAAGACATAGCAGAAAAATGGTGATCCACATACCCCAAGCATCCAAAAGAGACAACTGGAAATTTAAAATGGCCTTTGTTTGAGAACTAAAATAGCTTTTTTAAAATAAAAGAGACTGAAAGGTTACTTGCAGGGGAACAATAATTATAGCAATGAAACAGGTCCAGAAGACGTACAAACACACAAAACAACTTGTCAATGATCTCTTTAACCCCATGGGCTTAGAAGGCAGAAATGGTCGTTCTTATGTCTTTTATCAATATGGAAGGCAGGGTTTTGCAAAAATTGTGGTCCTCAGGGCCAGACAGTCCATCAACAAATTCCCCGTCTCCATAACTTTGGAGAGGAAGAGTTTAGGGTTAATGACACAGAAACGTTCTTTCAAGCAACTAAAATTTGACTGCAGTTGGCCCTCCATATTTTCAGGTTTGACTTTTACAGATTCGACATCTACATGCAACCACTTGCCCGGCTGGTGCGCAGCTTTGGGCTTGAGTGTCATCAGTACGCTGATGACACTCAGCTCATTCTGAGGATGGAGGGCCGGCCCGACTCGGTACCCGATAATTTCCATCTTTGCCTTGAAGCCATCACTGGATGACTGCGAGCCAGTAGGTTGAAGGTGAATCCAGCGAAGACGGAGATCCTTTGGCTAGGTCGCCCAGGTGGTGGGGGTCTCCAGCTTCCGACTCTGGATGGCAAGGCTTTATGCCCATCACCTTCAGTAAAAAGCCTCGGAGTCCATCTGGACACTCGGCTCTCCATGGAGACTCAGGTCTCCATGGTTAGCAGAGTTGCATTTTTCCATCTCCGCCAGGCTCGGAGGCTGGCCCCCTACCTGTCCCAACGTGGCCTGGCCACGGTGATCCAAGCGACGGTCATCTCAAGATTGGACTACTGTAACGCCCTCTACATTGGCCTACCTCTGTCAGTGACCCGGAAACTTAAGTTAGTGCAGAACGCTGCAGCCCGTGTGCTCACAGGCACCCCTGTGGGCCACCACATTACACCTATATTGCAGGAATTGAACTGGTTGCCTATTGAATTCCGGATCACCTTCAAAGTGTTGGTTGTGACCTTCAAGGCCTTGTATGGTCTGGGGCCAGTGTACCTGAGGGACCGCCTTACCCCATACTGTCCCATGAGATCACTGAGATCCGAGGATCAAGATCTTCTTCTTATCCCGAGTGCCAAAGCCTATCGTCTTACGCCGACAAGAAGAAGGGCATTTTCCATCATTGCCCCTACGCTTTGGAATTCCTTGCCGCCGGAAGTCAGGTCACTCCGCGACCTTCTGACTTCCCAGAAAGCCTGTAAGACCTGGCTATTTCGGCAGGCCTTCAATGTTGAGTCAGTCTAGTCACATATGTTAGTTTAGCTAATTCTGTTGTTTTTAACGTAATATCTTAATGTTTATTGCTATTGTGTTTTAGTGCTAGTGTTTTACTGTTGTTTGCTTCTCTTGGATTGTAAGCCGCCCCGAGCCACCCGGGAGTGGCGGCTAAGAAGTCGAATAAATAAATAAATAAATAATTTGTGGAGTTGATTTCCAGAGAGGTGTTTTCTCAGGGTTGTTGTTTTTTTAAATAAAAAAAATCATGTTTTCCACTTTTGCAAGGGTCTTGTGGTTGTGGATGGCTGACTATAAGTACTTGAAATTATTTTCATGTATCTTTAATAAATAAATCCTGGAGTCCCTGAGTTACCTCAGCGTAGCCACGTATGTTTAATAATGTAGTGTGTGAAAGAAAGAGGGAAAGAGAAGAAACAGATGTGCACTCCAACCAATTAAGGTGAACTTCAGATCATCTACACTTCAGATTCTAAAATATTTGAATAAACAGAGACTAGACAAAATGAAAGGCGAGTGTTGAAAACCTTTGAAGTGATTCTCAAGTCTCTTCTGGGATGGTGAGCCTTCCTTACTTATGGGTTTCTGGGTTTTAGCTTGAGGGTAGATTTAATTCAGTGTCATGCTGGCAGGATCACATTTTAAAAATTCAGGTTCAGACGAATGTTGCAATGAGGCCAGATTTATATCCCAGGGAGACATTAAAAGGCACTGTGTGAGTGGGTGACAAACTACGCACTCTGCGGTTTTTGTTATTTTTCCTAAAAGTTACAACACAGCTGCTTCCGGCCCATTAGAGAGGAACATTTTCTTTTTCAGGACAGGGTGAGGGCAAGGAGGGAGACAGTTTGGAGAACACATACTCCTGTGCGCACACAACCCTCAAACATCTGGGCAAAATCAAACAATTTAAGATACCCTATTGGTAAAACAGTGTATGGGTGTTTGGCAAGCGTCGTTTGGAAAAGAGGCAGGGTGGTCCAGGAGCCCAGACCTATGTTCCAAGAGCTTTGCTTTTATGCTGGTTCTCCATTAGATCTTTCACGGCTAGTTACTAGGGGTGGTTGATCCATGAAAAAATTGATTCTAAACTCAGGTGGGGGGATTCATTTTTTGGTTCGTTATAGAAATTAATACAAAAAATTTTTAAATAAATTTCGTGATTGTAACGTTATTAATAACGAATTTTCGTTTTCATTCATTATGCCAGCTGGGAGGCTAGAATGGAGGGCTTCCTCTCCCTTCTTCCCTCCCTCCCCCCCTGGCTCAGAAGCATAGCACATTATAATGTGCGATGCCTGTCAGCTGGAAGGGGCAAGGAGGGAAGAAGGGAGTGCTTCCCCCCCTCCTCCACTAGATGGGAATAACGCAAGTTATTCCCATCCAGGGAAGGAGGAGGGCAGGCGGAACCCCCACCCTCCCTTGGATGGGAATAACGCGAGTCATTGCCATCCAGGGGGGGAGGGCAGGCGAACCCCCTTCCCTGGATGGCAATAACTCACGTTATTGCCATCCAGGGGAGGGGGGGTTCGCCTGCCCTCCTCCTCCTGTCCATGGGAATAACACGAGACAGGCTTGTCTTGCTTTTTTCCCATAGAGAGAAGGAAGAGGGGACTCACGTCCCCACTTCCTTCCCTGCTTTGGAATAAAGCGCCCGCCTCAGCTCTCAGCTCGCGAGAGGAGAAAGAAACTGATTTCAAAGAATTTAAAACCGGAGATATCCAGCACTACTAGTTACCTTTTCCCAAACTGGACCTACTCAGGAGATTTTTGCTATTTTAGAAGTGGATCCTCATGTCATAGCGTCTGCTAGCTCACGCCCGGCCCAATTGTTCAAGGTAATTCGGTCTTTGACGACGGTCCCTACTGTCCCAAAAAATAGTGATCAGGCCCTCACTGCCGGTGCTTTCTTCTTCACAGACAAGATACTAAGCCTCCGCCGGGACCTTCCAGCCACGGTTGACACAGTAAGAGAACTTGAGACCCCGTGGCCCTCCGCCGGGCCCACCCTCGACCGGTTTCGGCCACTGGACGCAGATGCTGTTGATAAGATAGTGGCTGCAACTAGGCCTACCACCTGCTCCCTCAACCCGTGCCCCTCCTGGCTTGTTAGATCGTGCCTGGAGGGGTTACGTGCCTCTGTTGAACATCGTAAACAGCTCCCTTGAGCAAGGAGTCTTTCCAGAGTGCTTAAAAGAGGCGGTGGTAGCTCCATTACTGAAGAAACCGTCACTAGACCCGGCGGTTCCCTCCAACTACCGACCAGTGTCGAACCTTTCGTACCTGGGGAAGGTAGTTGAGAGAGGCAACTCTTGAGCAGTTGCAGTCCTTCTTAGATGATGCAACATGGCTAGACCCCTTCCAGTCCGGCTTCCGTTCGGGGCACGGGACGGAGACGGTTCTGGTCTCCATCACAGACCAACTCCGCTGCCAGCTCGACCAAGGCGGGTCTGCGCTGCTCGTGTTATTGGACCTCACGGCAGCGTTTGACACGGTCGACCACAATCTATTGATCCACCGCCTGGCCGTGGCTGGAGTGAGGGAGACAGCCCTTAAATGGCTGACCTCCTTCCTCCACCAGCGGTCTCAGCGTGTGAGGAGGCGAGGTGGTCTCGAGGGCTCCCCACTATTCTGTGGGGGTCCCCAGGGGCCATTCTCTCCCCTCTGTTATTTAACATCTACATGCAGCCGCTTGCACAGCTGGTGCGGAGTTATGGGCTGGAGTGTCACCAGTACGCTGACGACACCCAGCTCATTCTGAGGATGGAGGGCAGGCCGGGTTCTGTCCCCGCTAATTTCCAACACTGCCTCGAAGCCGTTACTGGATGGCTGCGAGCCCGGAGGTTGAGGGTGAATCCGGCGATGACGGAGATCTTGTGGCTGGGTCGCCCGGGTGTTGTTAATGTCCAGCTTCCGAGCCTGGACGGTGCGGTGTTATGCCCATCGCCTTCCGTAAAGAGCCTGGGGTCCATTTGGACTCCCAGCTGACCATGGAGGCCCAGGTCTCTGCGGTCAGCAAGATCGCTTTTTCATCTGCGACAGGCAAGGAGGCTGGCCCCTATCTCTCCCGGAACGATCTGCGGTGATCAAGCCACAGTCATCTCAAGGCTGGATTACTGCAACGCGCTCTACGTTGGCCTTCCTCTGTCGGTGACCCGGAAGCTCAGGCTAGTGCAGAACACTGCCGCCCGGCTCCTGTCTGGCACGCCAGCTGGCGCCCACATAACACCTGTTTTGCAGGATCTGCACTGGCTGCCAATTGAGCACCAATTGTTGGTCCTCACCTTTAAGGCCTTACACGGCCTGGGGCCAGCGTATTTGAGGGACCGTCTCACCCCATATTGCCCTCCGAGATCACTTCGGTCTGAGGACTCCAATCTCCTGGAGATACCTTCAGCTAAACTCGCAAGGCTGACTGCTACCTGCCGGAGGGCGTTCTCTGTCATAGCACCTACGCTGTGGAACGCCCTCCCGGCGGAACTCGGGCTATGAAGGACTTGCTCCCGTTTAGACGGGCCTGTAAAACATACCTGTTTAAGCAGGCCTTTGGTGAGTAAGTCCTGCCCATGCCCCGCCATCTATTCGTTCTTCTGAGGATGATGTGCTGTTCATTGTTTTAACTGTGTTATTAATTACTGTACTGCTGTTGTTTTTAATTGTTTTTAACTGCTTATTGCCTGTATTTTACTGTGCCCTTCGGCTCCTGTAAGCCGCCGCGAGCCTCAGGGAGTCGGCGGCATAGAAGCCCGAATAATAAATAAATAAATATATAAAATATTATAGCTAGAATTGATTGAGGAAGGAATGAATTGCTTGATTACAACCAGACTAAGGAAAGAAGAAGTACTTGAAATAATGTTGTTTGACCTACTTCAAGAAAGATTGGGACTTGTTTATCACATTTTCCAGCAACGATAGGGGCAAATTTCAATTATTGAATTTATGAATTAGAGCAGTGGTTCTCAACCTGTGGGTCCCCAGATGTTTTGGCCTAAACTCCCAAAAATCCTAACAGCTGGCAAACTGGCTGGGATTTCTGGGAGTTGTAGGCCAAAACACCTGGGGGCCCACAGGTTGAGAACCACTGAATTAGAGGAATGTTATTAAAAGCAGAAGTGTGGAAAGATAGTCTTTTCTAAGGGTAGTAGGATAACAACAGACAAAGAATGTGAATTTTGTAGAGAAATTTTAGCAGATGTGTGTCTACATGGGCCTGCCTTTGTCGGCGATCTGGAAACTCAAGCTGGTGCAGAACGCAGCAGCACGCCTGCTCTTAGGAGCCCCAAGATCTGCTCATGTAACACCGCTCTTGCGTGAACTGCACTGGCTCCCAATTGAATTCCGGGTCTCCTTCAAGGTGTTAGTTTTAACTTTCAAGGCCTTATATGGTTTGGGGCCAGTGTACCTGAGGGAGCGGCTTACCCCATATATGCCCAGAAGATCACTGCGCTCAGAGGGGCTCAACTTGCTGGAGGTGCCTGGCTTAAAGACCTGCAGGCTGTCTAGTACGCGGCAGAGGGCGTTCTCTGTGGCCGCGCCGACTTTGTGGAATTCCCTGCGTGAGGAGACACGAGTCATACGGGACTTGATGCCATTTAACAGATCCGTCAAGACCTGGCTATTTAGGCAGGCATTCGGGCCTGACCGGTGCCCGCCATAATCTGCCACTCTGCCGTGTCATCGCCACTTGCACTATGCCATCTTGCTGTAGTTTTACTGTGGGAATGGGGTTTAACTGGGGGTTTTAACTTGGTTTTATAATGTTTTTATGTGTTTTATTTGATACTTTTGCTGTAAACCGCTTTGAGCTCCAGAGAGAGCGGTATACTAAACTGAATAAATAAATAAATACATTAATAAATAAATACTCTGGGTTTATTGGTGTTTTATCAGATGGAGGTTCAGATACTGGAAGACAGCAGGGAAAACTGTAGGGCAGCACCCAGTTTCGTCCCCTTATCATAGTCAAGGGCTGCCATCTCATGACATTTCCTGGCTATCCCTGGCTTCCTCGCATGCTGTCCCCAGCTTCTTCAATGAGGATACGGGTAGTCACCTGTATCCTCATATCTTCCTTTGAGTACACTTCCGGGCAGGGGCGGTCCTACAAGATAGGCCAAGTAGGCGGCCGCCTAGGGCGCCATCTGAGAAGGGGGCGCCATCCTGGCCGCATGGGGCGCCATCCTGGCCTTGCCGATGTTCCTCAGACATTTACATTTACATTGGGATCCTAATTTTGGACTTATGGGAGACTCCTATGAATTATGAGTCAGGTGATAGGTAATATATTCTGATTTTGATGCATTTACATTGCATTTCTTGTTGATTATTATATTCTGCTTAATATTGTCATACAATATAATACAATATAATACAAATACAATATAACAATAGAACAATGATATATTTTATATTACATGTAATATTACAAACAATATTGCAGTATGTACAAAAGTATTGTACAAAATAGTAATATATAATATTTTATTTTACTTTATTTTGGGTTATTTGAGTTTTATAGGAGTAATGAAAATATTTAGTAGAGGATAATTTTATTTAAATAAATAATGTTATTATTTTATAATAATAATATAATAGAATGTTACATCATATTATAATGTCAATATATTATAATATAATTATATTGTAATGTAGTATAATATAATTATGATATAATATAGTATGAGTATGGTATAATATATTGTATATACATTGATACAATATAATACTACTAATGGTATTGTGATATTATAATTGTATATTTGTTTTACATGGGGGCGGCAAAATAATGTTTTTTGGGGGGGGGCACCAAAATAATGTTCGCCTTCCATTTAAAATTACCTTAGACCGCCCCTGCTTCCGGGACAGAGCACTGCCAGAAGTAGCCCTGCATCATATGATGCACTCTGTTGGCTCTGTGCTGGCAGCGTGATAAAAGGAAGGAAAACCCCGCCTGATGAGGTCCTTAGGTCAGGATGATTGTTTTAGGTTTAGCTGCATTAGATGAAGTAGTTTTAGTTTTATGTACTGTATTATGAAAATCTGCTTTCTTGTATTGTTTTGGTTCTTTCTAGTGTCTTTCTATCTGTCTCGATGCGACCTGGCCACAGTGATCCAAGCCACGGTCATCTCGAGGCTGGACTACTGTTACACTCTTTACATTGGCCTTCCTTTGTTGGTGATCCGGAAATTGAAGCTGGTGCAGAATGCCGCAGTTCGGGTGGGCAATTACTGGCCCTCCAGCTGCTGGCAGGTGCTACATCGAGCTGCCACATTGCGCCAATCCTCCGCGAACTGCACTGGCTCCCAGTGGAATGCCGGATCTCCTTCAAAGTGCTGGTACTGACCTATAAGGCCTTACATGGTCTGGGGCCAGTGTACCTTAGGGGCCGCCTCATCCCATATTTTCCCTCTAGACCAGGGGTGGGCAATTACTGGCCCTCCGGGTGTTTTGGACTTCAACTCCCAGAAATCCTAACAGCTGGTAAACTGGCTAGGATTTCTGGGAGTTGAAGTCCAAAACACCTGGAGGGCCGGTAATTGCCCACCCATGCTCTAGACCACTGCGTTCAGAGACCCAGAGCCTCCTGACGGTCCCAAGTCAAAAGTCCTACCACTTGACTGCGACGCATAGGAGGGCCTTTTCTGTTATTGCCCCAACTCTTTGGAATGCGCTCCCTGCTGAAATTTGTGCGCTTCCAAGTCTTTTGACATTCAGTAAGACTCTACTATTTCAACAGGCCATCGGATCTTAATTTGGTGGCCCTACTATCAACTAGAGACCCTTCTGACGTTGCTATCTATTTTTAGAACTGCTGTTTTAATTTTGTGATTTTAATATTTTAATGTTTATACACTTGTTGTATTGCTGATCTGAGTCCCTCGATAGAGGTGAGAAGGCCGGGGTACAAAAGTTTTAAATAATAAATTGTATTGCTGTTTGCTGTGTAAGTCGCCCCGAGCAGTACGGGAGTGGCGACTGATAAGTCCGAAGAAAGAAAGAAAGAAAGAAAGAAATAGTGTCATCCATTATTTCTGAATAAAAAAGAATTACACAAAAAAGCTTCCGACCCTGGACGGTGTGGCACTATGCCCATCGTCGTCTGTGAAGAGCCTGGGGGTCCATCTTGACTCCCAGCTGACCATGGAGGCCCAGGTCTCTGCGGTCAGCAAGGCTGCTTTTTCCATCTCCGCCAGGCAAGGAGGCTGGCCCCTATCTCTCCCGGAGTGACCTGGCCACGGTGATCCAAGCCATGGTCATCTCAAGGCTAGATTACTGTAACGCACTCTACGTTGGCCTTCCTCTGTCGGCTATCCGGAGGCTCAAGCTGGTGCAGAACACTGCCGCCCGGCTCCTGTCTGGCACCCCAGCAGCCTGCCGTATAACACCTATCTTGCAGGATCTGCACTGGCTACCCATTGAGCACCGGGTCGCCTTCAAAGTGTTGGTTCTTACCTTCAAGGCCTTATACGGCCTGGGGCCGGCGTATCTGAGGGACCGTCTCACTCCATATTGCCCATCGAGACCACTAAGGTCTGAAGACGCTAACTTCCTAGAGATACCATCGACAAGGTTGGCACGCTTAACATCTACCCGCCGGAGGGCGTTCTCAGTCATAGCTCCCACGCTGTGGAACGCCCTCCCGGCTGAAACCAGGGCCCTGAGGGACTTGCTCCCGTTTAGGCGAGCCTGCAAAACCCACCTGTTCAAGCAAGCTTTTGGAGAATAGGCCCGTGCATTTCTATGTATGCTATTGCAGAATTGCTTAGCGGTTTTATTTGTATATTTGTATTGTTGTTTTAATTGCTTTTGCTGTTTTTATCGCTGTTTTATTGTTGCCTTTGGCTCCTGTGAGCCGCCGCGAGCCCCCGGGAGTCGGCGGCATAGAAGCCTGAACAAACAAACAAATAAATAAATAAATAAGTAGGATAGAGTCTGGATTTCATTTTGATATCAATGCAAAACATCAAGAAAGAGGTGGTCAACCTCCACGAACTCCCCTTTTCTGAGGCTCATTGGACTTACCGTGGAAGCTCTAGCCACATGACCCATGTAGGGGACCATTCGTTGTGACTGGGTGTGTTCTCCTCGGCGTCACAGGACGAATCCTCGCTCTCATCCAAAGAGGCTTTGCACTCTTTCAGTTCGAGTGCTTTAAGGACAACCGAGGAGGAAATGTTTTTCAAAAGGGCTACAGCCTCCCCACGGCTGACACCTGTCAAATCAATTCCATTCACATTGAGCAGAATGTCTCCTGGGGGGGCAGAAAAATAAAATAGAAAATAGAACACACTTGCTCATTCAAAGCTCTACTACTAAGCTCAGGAACGTCCAACTGGCATCTTGATACACTCTGTGTTTTTTCTGCACCCTGACAAAAATAGATTCAACTGAGCACTGAAAGCTGGGGATCTGCATGTCAGCAGAGAAGTGAATTTGCCCTTGGTTTGAATCCAAATTTTAATCTATCCAAGGTGCTGGGCCTCTTTGTACGATAGGCATAAGCGCCTCAGAGAGCATCCTTGGAGTGTGGATTAAAACCCACCACAGATTCATTGCCTCACTTACATGCAAGCTGCCAGCCACTATGGCAAGCAGGTTGCAAGATATAAAGAGATTCCAGATGTCCCTCTTACAAATTACATTGATAAATATAATGTTATATTCCCAAACCCATTAGGGCGTTCGCTGGAAGTCTTTTGGCAGCACTAGCCCAAAGGATGGATGGGTTGCACGAGGATGCGAATTCAAATTCTAACTCAGCCAGCAACACTTAATTTTTTTGTTATGTGATTTACTTTCAACCTCCACCCACCCGCACCAGCTATAAAAATGGAAAACAATAGTTTGGCAGGAAAGCAGTTGTACTTGCTGTCCAAACTGAGGGCAGAAAATTAGTTTCTTTAGAAGCACGACAAACAAATCTGTGCATGAGTGTCAGGCATGTAGCCAGGGGGGGAGGGCTAAGGGGGCTTCAGCCCCCCCCCCTCGAAATTCTCAGGATGGTCCGTGAAAAGGCCTTACTGGTACATTATTTAAACCAGTGCTGTCCAACTTCTACGGGGTCCAGGGCCGGATAAAAGGTCACTGATGACCTAGGGGGCCGCTCGGCCCCGCCCCCAGGCCCCGCCCCAGGCCCCGCCCCCAGGCCCAGGCCCCGCCCCTCCTAAAACTGCTGAAAAGGGCAGAAGGCGGCGCCAACAGCAGCGCGTCACAGGCCTGGCATGACGCGCTGCCCCTTGGCACTGCCTACTCCTCCTTTCGGCGCCCCTCCCTTCCTAGGGCGGGGGGCGCCGAGGAGCAGTAGGCGGCGCCAAGAGCAGAGCGTCACAGGCCTGGCGTGACGCGCTGCTCTTGGCGCCGCCTACTCCTTTCGGCGGCCCCCTCCACCCTAGGAAGGGAGGGGCGCAAAAGGAGGAGTAGGCGTGCCAAGGAGCAGCGTCACGCCAGGCCTGTGACGTGCTGCTCTTGGCGCCACCTACTCCTCCTTTTCGGCGCCCCCTCCCTACCTGGGGCGGGAGCCACGAAAAAGGGCAGAAGGCGGCGCCAAGGGGCAGCGCGTCATGCCAGGCCTGTGACGCGCTGCTGTTGGCGCCGCCTTCTGCCTTTTTCAGCGGCTCCCCGCCTAGGTAGGGAGGGGGCGCCGAAAAGGAGGAGGAGCTAGCTCTCTTCCTCCTCCCTGCCCCACCTCCCCCTCCCCCCCGGCCCCTGGCCGCCATTTTTTTAAAAAAAAATTTGATTTTTTTTTCAAATTTAAAAATGGCGGCTGAGGGCATAGGTGGGGCCGTGTCCAACAGGCTACGGGGCCGAATCCGGCCCCGGGGCCGCCAGTTGGACAGCCCTGATTTAAACGGTTATGTTTATTCAAATCATGATCTGATCACCATGCTCATTATATCCCACATTAATGGGGTTATTGGGATAACAATACAAAAGGTTTGCTAGGGTAGACCCTCTTCCACCCAGTCTCAGCCTCCCCCGAACCAAACTCAGCCCCCCCGAATCAAAATCCTGGCTACGGCCCTGATGAGTGTGTATGGGTTTGTGTTTCATAATGCACTTGTGTAAACACTGTAGGGAAAATATGACAAAGTCCATGAAGTTCAAATATTTTTTTCAAATATGTTTTGTGGTGTGCCTTTAAGTTGCTTATGAGTTATGGCAACTCTAAGGTGAACTTACTACAAAGTTCTCTTGGCATATTGGGAGTGTGTGTGGGGGGGGGGGGAAGGTGAGGGGTGGGAGGTTGCCTCTGCCTTCTTCTCAAGGTGAGACAGCAACCCAATGGGTATCCAGGTCTCCCTGAATCCTAATCCACCCTCCGACCACTGAACCATGTTGGCTCTTATTCAGACATGTACAGTGGTTGAAATCAATAGACTCAAAATTATACATCTATTTTTTTTTCATTGGGAAAATAGACGTGTTACACAAGGTATAGCGCTTGTATAAATAAAGAATTAAAAAGAGATGGGGTTTTGTGTATATTTGAGCAGTGAATCATTTATCATGAACAATAGTGGGAATTATTGACTCTCACCAGTTTTATTTGTTATCAATTCAAAGCTGTGCATTTGAAACACTTCAATGACTTCTATGCACATTGACCGTCTAGAGCAGTGTTCCCCAACCTCTTTTGAGCCGCGGCACACTTTTAACATTAAAAAAATCCGGGGGCACACCACCAACCAAAATGACACAAAATGACACACTAACACAGTAAAGAATGGCGGGGGCATGGTGGCCTGCTGGGAGCAGCTGCTGGGAGTGCCAAAGCCGGGGGAGGGGGAAGAGCCAGGCCAAGACATGCCCCGCCCCTCCCCCCCAGCTTCAGCTCTCCCACAGCTTCTCCAGCTTTGAGGGGGCAGTGCCAAGCCAGCAGTGGCAGAGCCAGCACAATGCTGGCTTGGCACTGTCTCCTCAAGTCTGGAGAAGCTGTGGGAGAGCTGAAGCCGGGGGGAGGGGGCGGAGCCAGGCCGTGTCATGCCCCGCCCCCTTCCCTGGCTTCAGTTCTCCCACAGCTTCTCCAGCCTTGAGGGGGCAGTGCGAGCGAGGGGCGGGAGTCATGGCACCTGTCCCTGGCGCAGCTCTCCGCCATGACTCCCGCCCCTAGCTCGCTGAAGCCGCACAGAAGAGGAGGAGCATGAGCGGTGGACGGGCTTCAGTGGGCATTGCTCTTCCTCCGTGCAGCTTCAGCGAGCAAGGGGTCGAGAGTCATGGCGGATTGGAGGCTGGCTGGGGTTAGCCCCGGCCCCTTCTTCTTTTCCTTTGCCACCGCCTGGCCCTTCCTCCTCCTCTCCCAAGCAGCAGGAGTTCGGCAGGTGGAGGGGGAAGGAAGGGGGCAGAGAGCTTGTCTCGTGGCACAGCAGGAGGTCCGTCACGGCACACTAGTGTGCCGCGTCCCAGTGGTTGGGAAACACTGTTCTAGAGTTTAGAAAAGTTAATTTTTGAGCCTACATGACTGCTAGTTTCCAGGGTTTTATCTTCTGAGTTCTAGAAAAAAAATCTTCAAAGTGTAAAAAAGATATCGAGCTGATTGATGGCAACAGATGATGGGTGCTGTAGTCCCACAAGATTAGACATAACCCTATATGCAATTCTTGTGAACAACATTTGTTCCATAAGATTTACAGCTACAGGCCCAAAGAAAAAAAGTTCTGGGGTTTTTTAAAATAGGAAAGCCATATGTTTTCTAGTGCTGCATCATAGCTACACTTTCCCCCTCCTGAATTCAGGATGACGAGAAACATTTGGCCAATTCTTGACAAGATTACCAGAATTTTTAGAGCACACAGTTGTGGTTCAAATGTTTTAATTATTATAAAATATATAAAGCAGTTAATTCAAAGATTTAAACTGCATGAGGATGAATATAAAAATGGGAGAACATTTATTCTGTCCCTATGTGAATTGAAAAATAGAGAGGAATATTGCATTTTAATAGCCCAGATTTTGTGAACAAAGGGCTATCTCATATTTCAAAAGACATCCAATTTATATCAATTGGTTTTGAGGAAAAATATGGTAGTACTTCTTTTGAGAAGAATGCTAATATTTGAGGAGAACTAAAACTATATTTGTAAATAGACAGTACTCTGGAATAAGGAACCACATTTTAATAAGCCTCTTTGTGGAATCTGGAGTTGATTTCTCCCCTCTTTTGTCCCAATGTATATGCAATTGTTTTAGATAGTGGCTTCAATATGGACATCAAACACTGATGACCACGGAACTGGTATTTGAACAAAGAATACTACCAGATTTGGGTTTGGAAAATGATTTCAGTTGCTCATCATAAAAATGTGTGCAGGAAAAAGGTTCTTTGCAAAAAGCAATATTAAGACCAGATTATTATTATTATTATTATTATTATTATTATCAGTGCGCAGCAGCAGTGAAAAAAGCAAATTCTATGCTAGGCATGATCAGAAAGGGAATCGAAAATAGGTCAGCAAATGTTGTATTACCTCTCTACAAATCGATGGTAAGGCCACATTTGGAGTACTGTGTACAATTCTGGTCTCCGCACCTTAAGAAGGATATAATGGAACTGGAAAAGGTACAGAAAAGGGCAACAAGAATGATCCAAGGGATGGAGCGGCTCCCTTATGAAACCAGGTTGCAACGCCTTGGTCTTTTCAGCCTTGAAAGACGGCGTTTAAGAGGTGACTTGATCGAAGTGTATAAAATCATGCATGGGATAGAAAAGGTGAATAAAGAAAAACTATTTTCTTTGTCACAAAACACTAGGCCTAGAGGGCACTCCTGAAGCTCCAAGGTAGGAAAATTAGGACTAATAAAGGGAGATATTTCTTCACCCAGAGGGTCATTGGGTTATGGAACTCACTTCCAGAAGAGGTTGTGACAGCTGTCAGCCTGAACAACTTCAAGGCAGGATTAGACAGATTCATGGATACCAAGTGTATCGGTAGTTACTGAAAAGGACATTCAAGTGCCACCTCGGAGTTGGTTGAGGTAGGCAGGATTTCCCTGGGTACTGGTTGTGGGGGGTCGGGAGCAGGTCAGGGTTTTGCCCTCCCTTCTGCTCGAGATCCCCGTGTACAACTGGGGGCCACTGTGTGATACAGAATGCTGGACTAGATGGGCTGAGGTCCGATTCAGCATGGCTCTTCTTATGTTCTTATGTTCTTATTATTAGGTTTATTTATACCCCACTTTTTCTCTCTACAGGGAGACTCAAAGCAACTGCTACATTTATTTATTTACAATGTTGTAGTAGCTTGAGCACCTTACTGGAGAACTAACCTAGGTCATCCCAGATTCTAATTATTACACTATGCTGGCTCAATTTTTCCAGCTGCTCCCAGCTCCCTTTTTCATGCATTAGGGCAGCGTTTGTCAACCTGGGGATATGGACCCCTGGGGGGTGGGGGTTATGAGGGTGTGTCATAGGAGTCGCCAAAGACTATAAGAAAATACAGTATTTTCTGTTGGTCATGGGGTTCTGTGTGGGAAGTTTGGCACAATTCTATCGTTGGTGGGGTTCAGAATGCTCTTTGATTGTAGGTGAACTAAAGCCCACCAACTTCCACTCCCAATTGCCAAGCTCTATTTTCACAAACTCTACCAGTGCTCACATTTGGGTATATTGAGTATTCATGCCAGGTTTAGTCCATATCTATCACAGATAGTTTGCGGCCAGCAAACAAGAACCTTCTTCACATACCAGGCTTGAAAAAGGCCCACCTGGAGACCACGAGACGGAGATCGTTCTCCGTTGTGGCCCCCGTTCTTTGGAACTCGATGCCACCGGACCAGAGAGCCTCCCTCGACCTGCCCCAGTTCCTGACCGCTCTGAAGACCTGGCTATTTAGGAAAGCCCATGGTTAATGCAGAACCAGGAACTCAAATACCGAGCCTGGCCCCTGCATTTAACCACTGAATATTTTAATCTAGTTTTAAATACTCTATTTTAATTGTGGAATTTGTTGTGTGTAAGTCGCCTGGAGCACTAACGTGGAGGGCGACTCAGAAATAATAAAGTCAGTCAGGCCCGGATTAAGAACTTTTTGCGCATTTTGGAATTACGCCCCCAAGCTTTTGCCATGGTGCCTCCGGAGCAGAAGAGAAAGGCACCATCCTGCCAACAAGGTCCCCATTCCTACCAGCTGGAAAGCTCCGCTGTGCTCTGAAGGTCTCCTCGGGAGTTGGGAGGTTTGGGGAGAGTGCAGCGAGTGCAAACTCGCTCCAAAGGTGCGCACGAGAGAGAGAGAGTGCGAGAGAGAGAGAGCACGCGAGACTCGAGAGTGAGAGAGCGCGCGCGAGAGAGAGGGCATGCGTGCGAGAGAGAGAGAGCGCGAGAGAGAAAGAGAGCGCATGAGAGAGAGAGGGCGAGAGGGCGAGAGTGAAAGAGAGAGAGAGAGCTGCTCCCGAAGGCGGGAGAGCCAGACCCTCGGGACGGAGCAGAGACTTTGCCGGGAGAAGGAGCGAGGAGGGGCATGAAAAAGGGGGAAAGAGGGGTGCGGACCAGGTTTTTTTTTGGTCCGTGATCTGCGCCCCCCCTCGCAGCTTGCGCCCCTAGGCCACGGCCTCATTGGCTTTATGGGTAATCTGGGCATGATCTATCATTGTTTGAGTCCCCAGTGCTCTATTGAAGTAGGTGAACTACAACTCCAAAACTTAAGGTCAATGCCCACCAAACCCTTCCAGTATTTTCTGTTGGCCATGGGAGTTCCGTGTGCCAAGTTTGTTCAATTCCATCGTTGGTGGAGTTCAGAATGCTCTTTGATTGTAGGTGAACTATAAATCCCAGAAACTACAATTCCCAAATGTCAAAATCAATCTCCTCCCAACCCCACCAGTATTCAAATGTGGGTGTATCGGGTATTCGTGCCAAATTTGGTCCAGTGAATGAAAATACATCCTGCATGTCAGATATTTACATTACGATTCATAACAGGAGCAAAATTACAGTTGTGAAGTAGCAACGAAAATAATTTTATGGTTGGGGGTGATCACAACATGAGGAACTATATTAAGGGGTCGCAGCATTAGAAAGATTGAGAAACACTGCATTAGGGAAAGGAATTTCCTTGGAGCAAACTGCTGTGAAGCAGGGTTTGGCTCTTCTTTAGAAGTATGGGAGTGTGAGGAGATCAATGAGGGCCAATTATTCAAATGATTCCAGGCATATTCAATGCTTTTCTATGCATAGAGAACATTCCTGATGCCATGATGAAGCATTTTCATAATATTTATTCCAGTAATTCCAAGAAAAATCAATTTCCTCTAAGGCACATCTGGCCACTGTCTGCTCTTTCTGAGTCAAGTGGGACATTTGCAGATCTATGTTAATAACTTTAGGAGATGAGTCAGAGTCAGAATTCTGGAAAACTTTTCAATCAATTAACATATTTAATATATTTAATATATTAACTCTATCTGAACAGGCTTATAATGTTTTATGCCATTTGTATGCCATATAACAGTCTATAAGCATCTTCTCAACTGAGGTTATGATTTCAGACCAGAATTCTTTAAAATGACCAGTTTGGCATTGCCTGTGAACCAGATCAGCAGATTCAAATATAAAATTTGAATAAGGACCTCATCACATTGAGGTCAATAAGCCGGGTGGCAATGGGGGTATTCGTCATACAGTGTGGCAAATGTGGTGGGCAGTGGGGGAAACAATTGTCCTACATTGCCTGCTGCTCTACTTTCCTCATCACATGGGAGAAAGAGCCACCGCCCAGCTTCTTTCTGTTCCCAGAGAAGTGTCCTACACCCTGCCAGGATGCTTCCTCTATGGCAGTGTTTTTCAACCTTTTTTGAGCCACGGCACATTTTTTACATTTACAAAATCCTAGGGCACACCACCAACCAAAATGACACAAAATGACACTCTAACACAGTAATACATATAGTTAATGTGTTTTTAAATGTATTTATACACTCAGTGTGAAACCTGGGCCTGTTTTGATGAACACAACATAGATTTCCTGGGAGGAATGGCAGAAAGACACAAACTTCCCACACAGAACTCCCATAACCAAGAGAAAATACTATAAGAGTTTGGTGGGCATTGACCTTGAGTTTTGGAGTTGTAGTTCACCGACATCCAGAGAGCACTGTGGACTCAAACAATATTGGATCAGGACCAAACTTGGCATGAATACTCAATATGCCCAAATATGAACACATATGGAGTTTGGGCAAAATAGACCTTGACATTTGGGAGTTACAATTTCTGGGTTTTATAGTTAACATACAATCAAATAGCATCCTGAACTCTTGCAACAATGGAATTGAACCAAACTTGGCATATTGAACTCTCATTACCAACAGACAGGGCCGTAGCCAGGATTTTGATTGGGGGGGGGGGGCTGAGTTTGGTTCGGGGCTGAGACTGGGTGGAAGAGGGTCTACCCTAGCAAACCTTTTGTATTGTTATCCCAATAACCCCATTAATGTGGGATATAATGAGCATGGTGATCAGATCATGATATAAATAAACATAACAGTTTAAATAATGTACCAGTAAGGCCTTTTCGCGGACCACCTTGAGAATTTCGGGGGGCTGAAGCCCCCTTAGCCCCCCCCTGGCTACATGCCTGCCAACAGAAAGTACTGAAAGGGTTTGCTTGGGAATTGACCTTGAGTTCACCTACACCCAGAGTGCACTGTGGACTCAAACAATGTTATGTTATGTTGTTGCTTGTTTTCTATCCAGAATCACAGTGTTGGAAGGAGGCTCACCACTTTAAGGTCCCTAAAACAGGCATGAGAAAACTTCGGCCCTCTGGGTGCTTTGGACTTCAACTCCCACCATTCCTAACAGCCTGAGGCACACCTGACGATCGCTCACGGCACACTAGTGTGCCACAACACACTGGTTGGGAAACACTGCTCTATGGAGCCCCATCAGAAGTAGCTTTATATCATGTGATGACATCTAGTGGGCTCTGTGGAGGAAACATCCTAGTAGTATACTAGGACACTTCCAAGTCTCCATGTGATGAAGTGGTATGTCTGTGAGGAGTTAAATGATCATCTCATCAAGTCTCCTGGGCTCTGTGTGATGAAGTGGATTTGATGGGGCCCATTGTACAAACTTCATGGATTTGCCATCACCTCTTTGCCTTTGGCTTGGTTAACATCTACACAATGCACATCTACTTCTAGCTGGGCTCTGTGGTGAAAGGAGTGAAGAAGCAGTGTGTGCTGCTACCACAGCAGCACAGGAGGCTTCCCATGCTGCCTTTGGTACAATGGGGGAAGCCGGGTGGTGGACGCTTCCCCCATGGGATGGGGCCAGTGGTAAATCGGGCGATGCAGGGCATGGGGTGACACATTCTCCACATCCTCACTGGGACCTCATGGATTTGCCATGATGTGTGGATATGATAGAGGTTCAAAAGACCTCTATCCCATACTTGCTTACAATATTTCTGCTTACCCAGGACATATTTAAACATTTATTGAAATCACTCATTGCTTTCACTTTGCAATCGGGAATGTGCCCTGAACTCCATCAGTGTTGTCACCTGTTTTGATTCGGCCATCCCGGCTGATGACTCCACCAGGTTCAACGCTCATCACATAAATGGGTAGATCCCATTCCTGGTGGGAGGAGACACCACCTGCCACAGTCATACCCAGGGACTCTGTATGGTCTTTTCGGACAACAACCACCTTTTCATGACTGGTGATGGCATGGAGGGTAGCCTGAGAAGGGAAAAGAGTAAAAGTAAGTTTAGTGCATGAACAGAAAGCTTTCACAGTTCAGTGACAGATATTTTTCATCCATGGCTTTCCTGATTAATTCTGGTGTGTCGTTTCTTTCCAAGCAGAAGTAAAAATTAATGACTGAATTTTTCCTGGGTGTAGATTGAATGATTCTTAAAATATTTTTTTAAAAAAGAGACAGTGTGGTAAAGTGGTCTGAGTACTGAACTAGGACTCTAGAGATCACGGTTTGATTCCCTGCATGACCACAAAGCCCACTGGGTGACCTTGGGCATGTAATACTCTTTCAGCTCCAGAAAAACCCATGATAAGTCCATAAGTCAGAAAAAGATTGAGAGCACACAACAACAGCATACAAATAGATTCTTCCTCCATCTATGAAAACAGAAACTTGTTTCTGGATGAATTCTGTTGCATGTGCAAGGGTGACACACCTCGCCAGGAACAATAACACAGACACAAGTGGTTGGATGAAAATGGCCACAACTCATTTATTGAAAACAGGAACAAAGGGTTGGCAGCCATGCATGGGTCCTGGATCAGGGTAATACAGCCCCCACGAATGTCCAATGCATTTGCAAGCCTGGGGTGTGAGCGGCCCAATGCCTGTCTACGGAAACTCGGAACCCCAGGGGGGCCTGGGCGTTATCAGGTCTGGATTAAGATCTTCGGCCACCCGAGGCCAAGACGCGCCGAGGCCAAGGCGCTGCTGCGCATGTGTGGCAGCACCCCGGGCGTGTGGCGCCCCAGGCGCCTCCTCCTCCGTAACCCGAAGGAGGCCGAGGAGGTGGGACGGAAGCCACGCGGCCCGGCCCCTTGGCTTCCACCCACCTCGCGCCTTCCTTTCGGTCACGGGAGGAGCCAGGAGGAGGTGGACGGAAGGCGCGCGGCACTATGGGGCTTCCGTCCGCCGCCTCCTCCACCTCCCGCAACCGAAAGGAGGGCGGGAAGAGGAGGGCGGGACTTCTCTTCCCGCCCTCCTTTCGGTCGTGGGGGGTGGAGGAGGCGGCGGACGGAAGCCCCACGGTGCCGCGCGCCTTCCGTCCACCTCCTCCTGGCTCCTCCCACGACTGAAAGGAAGGCGCAAGGAGGAGGAAGGGAAGTCTCGCCCTCCTCCTCGCTGCCTGGGATGCCCCTTGCAAAGGAAGGAGGCGGCCAGGAGGAGGAGGAGGAGGAAGGGAAGCCCGCTGGTGGGCGTGCGCGCGCATGCATGCATGCCCGCCGGCGGGGCGGAGCTTCCCTTCCTCCTCCTCCTGGCCGCCTCCTTCCTTTGTAAGGAGGAGGCCCAGGCGAGGGGAGGGCGCCATTCCTCCTCCCGCCCCCTCACAGCGCTCTCCCCCCACCCTCTCCTGACTCTCTCGGGAGAGGGCGGGGGGAAAGCACTGCGAGGGGGCGGTTTTTTGTTGTTTTTTTTAAAAAAATTGGGGGGCTGAAGCTGCTGCCCCCCAAAACCCGCCGCCCGAGGCCATGGCCTTGTCTGGCCTCGCGGGTAATCCGGCCCTGGGCGTTATCCCCCTTACAACCAAGGAGCAATAAGCCAGCCTGATCGAGGGGCCATGCCACATGCCAAACACGGAGTTGTGACAAAGCACATAATAACGCATAACTATGAACACTGCAACAATGAAGTTAAGTATGAACAAAATGGACACAACAAGCAATGCAATAAGTAGGGAAGGTGGGAAGAAAAACAGGACTGGCCCCATGTGCAGCCTGGGCAGCCCCAGGCGGCCTCAAATAGGCTGCCCAGGCGGAAGTGCAGGCCAGCCGGTACAAAGAGGGGGTGGGGCGGGGCCAGCCCAGTCATTGGCCGGCTGGCATTGGTGGCGGGAAACATTCCCGCCACCCCATGGGCTTCTGGGGAGGAGAAGCCCCTTCACCCTCCCCAAGATGGCGGCAAGAGCAACCCCGCCCCGGTAAGTCGGCCAAGCCCATTTCCCTCGCAGAACTGTATTTCATCTTCAGTAAATCTCTCTTTACAAGAAAGAGAGTTTTTTTTTCCTAAGGCAACTTTATTGTGAAGAGGGAAGAAAGAAACCCCCCCCCCTCTTATTTGCATTTTTGTGAGCATTCCTTCTTCATTGGGAAGTACTCATTTTTGAAAGGAAATGTCTAGTGCATCAGTCAAGGCAGTTTTTGACTTTGTTAGTAAGTATGAAAATAATATGCTTCTTCTATCTCATACTTCAATAATGCTTCAGCTCATGGAGACTGTATTTATACATTTTATGAAGAAAATGATATCGACTTTATCAAGATTTAAATGTGATGGTCAGAAATGGATTGTAATCCTCCTAGGTCACAATCAAAACCCTAATCATGGCCTGGATCCATTTCAATCTGGCTTCCGTCCTGGACACGGGACCGAGACTGTTATGGTGGCCATCTCTGATGACATCCGTCGCCAGCTAGACAAGGGAGGATCGGTACTGCTGATACAGTACACCATGATCTACTGATCCAACAATTAGCTGCTATTGGAATTCAAGGATCAGCAATAACGTGGTTCAACTCATTCTTGCGAGGGCGTAGCCAACGAGTGGAGTGGCTGGGCCAAGTATCTGAGAAATCCTCTCAACTGTGGAGTACTCCAAGGCGCTATTCTATCTCCAATGCTGTTTAACATCTATGTTCGACCTCTCGCCAAGCTAGTCCGGAGATTTGGATTAGAATGTTTCCAATATGCTGATGACACCCAGCTTCTCCTAAAACTAGAACCTGGAAAGACTTCAGTACCAGATAACTTCACCCAGTGTCTTGGAGCAGTGACAAGATGGCTACGTGCCCATAAATTGAAAGTAAATCCAGCAAAAACTGAAATCTTGTGGCCTGGCCGCCCATCAGAATTGGTTGGTCTATTACCATCTTTTGAAGGGGAACCGTTAGCTCCATCCCCCACTGTGAAGAGTCTCGGTGTTATCCTGGATTCCAAAATGACGATGGAAGCCCAGATTGCCTCCACTAGGAAAAGGGCCTTCTTTCATCTATGCCAAGCAAGGCAGTTGGCGCCTTATTTACCAACAGAGGCGCTGGCTACGGTAATCCATGCCATGGTTACGTTGAGGCTGGATTACTGCAATGCTTTGTATGTGGGCTTACCTCGAGCAGCAATTCGCAAGATCCAAATTGTGCAAAATGCAGCCGCTAGACTCCTCAGAAAAACATCAATGAGGTGCCATATAATGCCATCTCTGCAGCGCTTGCATTGGCTGCCAGTTGAACACAGAGTCCTCTATAAGACCCTGGCCCTAGCATTCAAGGCCTTTCGAGGTCAGGGTCCTTCATATCCAAGAGACCGTTTAATGCCAGTCCACCACCAGAGACTGCTCCTGAGAATCTTCTCTATGTCCCTGGCCCTAGAGAGGTTCGTTTGGAGTCCACAAGACAGAGATCCTTCTCCATTGTAGCCCCAATCTTGTGGAACTCCTACCGCCAGACCAAAGAGTCACTCCTGATCTACATACATTTTAGGGGCACTTAAGACATGGCTTTTCAGAAGAGCCTATGATTGAGTAACAAGTGGTGACTATTAGGCATGGTTTCGAACCCAAAAATGGCGATTCTAAAATCAAATGGGGGGTTTGATTAGTAAAAGAAAGACTTACAAATTTTTTTCCAAAACTTTCTAAAATATAACTTAATTACTAACTAAATTCGTTAGTAGTTCGTATGCCAGCGCATGCGCATTCCAGATGGTTTTGGCCTACAACTCCCAGAAATCCTAACAGCTGGTAAATTGGCTGGGATTTCTGGGAGTTGTAGGCCAAAACTTGAATAAATCACACTGAATTCTAGATGGGACTCTCCAAATAGGAAGGAGGGCGGGAAGGAGGGAGGGAGGGGGTATTCTATTCTTGGAAGCAGCAAAAAAAGGAGGAGGAGCTCGCTCCTCGCTGCCTCTCTCTCACCCCGATCCTGAGGGAGCGAGGGCCCAAGTTTGCCCAGGCTGAGAGGAAAAGGAAGAGGCCTGAGGCTGTGAGGAATGGTGGGAGTTGAAGTCCAAAACACCTGGAGGGCTGAAGTTGGCCCGTCATGAAGCCTCTTCAAGGCTTTAGATCCTGGCAGGCAGAAGGGGCAGGGAGAGCCGTCCACTCCTCCTGCCCTGCCAGGATCTAAAGCATCAAAGAGTATTGGGGTGAGAAACCAACCTAATGTATAATAGAATGAATGCTACTGTAAGTGCCTAATGTTATAAGTAATCCAACTGGTCATATACCTACATTCCATGCACATGCAATAATACAGCAGTAATAACAATGGGTATAAGAAGAGGTAAAATTCAAACCAGTATTCTGACTGTGCTCCCTCCTCAAACTGCAAAAGGCTCTTCTCTGAGCCGGGAAAAGGCAAAACCCGGGCACAGCATTTGCTTCCTGGGTGCACACACATACATATTCTTTGGGGGATTTGCTGCAGAATCTTCTCTATGAGCCCGGGATTCTGCAGCAAATCCCCCCCCCCCCAAGAATATGTATGTGTGTGCACCCAGGCAGCAAACGCTGTGCCCGGGGTTTTGCCTTTTCCCGGGCTCATAGAGAAGAGCCTTTTGCAGTTTGAGGAGGGACCAGTCAGAATACTTCGGTTTGAATTTTACCTCTTCTTATACCCATTGTTATTACTGCTGTATTATTGCATGTGCATGGAATGTAGGTATATGACCAGTTGGATTACTTATAATATTAGGCACTTACAGTAGCATTCATTCTATTATACATTAGGTTGGTTTCTCACCCCAATACTCTTTGATGCTTTAGATCCTGGCAGGCAGGAGAGGCAGGGAAGCCTGGAAAAAATGTAAACAGAGAGGTTTACTCAGAAGTAAATCCACAAAGGAGGGCACTTCATCCAAAGTGCCCTCCTTTGCAGATTTACTTCTGAGTAATCCTTTCTGTTTACATTTTTTCCAGGCTTCCAGCCGAAAGAAGGTGCGAGTTTAGGGCTTGCCTTGCCATAAAAATTATTTGCAAGGCAGGCGGGAGGGTGGTGAGAGAGAAGGAGGGTGCCCCCTTACGACCTAATAACGACACTCAAGAAAATCCTGGCCCCAGTTCTATAAAGAAAGTCCACTTCCTGGTTGGCGTTTCAGGTGCGGAAATACTCAAAAGTAGCATTTCTTACGAATTTCTTACGAATCATTTCATTTTCATAACTTTTTTCTCATGCCTAGTGACTATGTAACCTGTCTATTTTAATTGTGTAAGTCGCCCAGAGCACCTTTGGTGGAGGGCGACTCATAAGAAATAAAGTTAGTTAGTTAGTAATCATACCTTTCTCTCCAAATATTTCTCGTTATTTCAATTTTTTTTGAAAAACAAGAGCATTGGTGGAAGAAAGGACAAAAGGGAGAGTGAGGGGAGAACAGGAATCAATGGAAGCCAAAGCTTTGCTTTCCTAAACACCACCCTGTGCTTACGTGGCTTTATGAGAGATAACCAAATCAGATGGTTCAGTGTCAATTCTACTTCAGTGTGTTATTTTCTTTTTCAAAGTACTTCCTCTCCATGATTACAACATTACCTTGTGGGCTCTACAGAGAAGGAAAAACATCACAGTTTGTCCCCCTTTTAACATTTACTGTAAAACAAATATTTACAGCAGATTAACTCAGTGTCCTGATAGTTGGCTAACAGGCAATGGCTGCAGCTGCGTGACCATTTTAATTACCTGAAGGCTGAAACTGTTCTTTCAGCTACAGAGTTTTATGTCCTTCAATAATAAGGGCAAATGGCCCAGCCTTTGAAGACTCAAAGATAATGTATTTACATACACGATTAACAAGACTTTTTTCAGTTTCAAATGTTGTGTTAAGAGCGTTCCGTATTCACTCAGTCTCCAAAATGCCAGGAAATTGCATCAACAGATGTGTAATGTAGGCCAGTCATTGTCAACCGGTGTGACGCGGCACACCAGTGTGCCGCGCGAGAGCACATGGTGTGCCGCGAAAACATCCCCTCCCCCCGCCTTTCTTCCCCCTCCTGCGGCTGCTGCTTGGAGGAGGAGGATCAGGGCCTACCGGGTGAGGCGGGCTCTGAGGTCTTGTGTGTGTGTGTGTGAGAGGAGAGGGTTGGAGGAGCGGGAGGGCGCCGGGCTGGGGGAGGCTTTTCCGCCTGGCCCCCGTGCCCTTCCGAAGTCGGAAGAACGCGAGAGCCGGGCGAAAAGCTTCCCCCACGAGCCATCGAGGCCTGCGGGAGGCGTCTCCACCTGTCCCCCGCGCCCTTCCCAAATTGGGGATGGGCGAGGGGGCCAGGAGGAGCGCTTCCCCCAGGCAGCGAGGTCCTCGCTGCCTCAGGGAGGCGTCTTCGCTTGTCCCCCGCGCCCTTCCCAAATTGGGGACAGGCGAGGGGGCCAGGAGGTGCACTTCCCCAAGGCAGCTAGGTCCTCGCTGCCTCAGGGAGGCGTCTCCACCTGTCCCCCGCGCCCTTCCCAAATTGGGGACGGGCGAGGGGGCCAGGAGGAGCGCTTCCCCCAGGCAGCGACTTTGAAGTTGCAAGGCCATTAAATGCTAATCAACATGGCCATTTGCAACATGCGCACTTGCCTAAAGCAGGCAAGAGTTCTTTCTTCCACCCTGGACATTATTCCACAGATATTATATACACGTCACTTGCCTAGTTTCTAACAGCTCACCACCTCTGAGGATGCCTGTCATAGATGTGACTGAAACATCAGGAGAGAATGCTTCTGGAACATGGCCATACAGCCTGAAAACCTCACAGCAACCCGGTGATTCTGGCCATGAAAGCCTTTAGCAAAAGCTCTTTGATTTCTGCCAGGATATCTATGTTGTGTTCATTGAAACAGGCCCAGGTTTCACACTGAGTGTATACTTTTAAAAACATATTAACTATATGTATTACTGTGTTAGAGTGTCATTTTGTGTCATTTTGGATGGTGGTGTGCCCCGGGATTTTTTAAATGTCAAAAGTGTGCCTCGGCTCAAAAAAGGTTGAGAAGCACTGATGTAGGCAATGCAGTTATGGCGGCTCAGTTCCTTGAATGAAGTTCCCGTTTCTGAACTAACTCGAAGTTGGATAGTTCAGGGGAAGAGTGAATTTAGATCTTAGACTTGTCTATTTACTGATGAGGAGCGGCTTAAAGAGGAGCCACTCCTCCCTATGAGGAGCGACTTAAAGAGCTGGGCATGTTTAGCCAGAAGATGAGAAGGCTGAGAGGAGACATGATAGCCATGTATAAATATGTGAGAGGAAGTCATAGGGAGGAGGGAGCAAGCTTGTTTTCTGCTGCCCTGGAGATGAGGACGCAGAACAAGGCTTCAAACTGCAAGAAAAGAGACTCCATCTGAACTTTAGGAAGAACTTCCTGACTGTGAGAGCTGTTCAGCAGTGGAACTCTCTGCCCTGGAATGTGGTGGAGGCTTCTTCTTTGGAGGCTTTTAAACAGAGTCTGGATGGCCATCTGTCGGGGGTACCTTTCTCTAAAATGTTTTTGGGCTTTAGCCTTCAACATACCTCTGTTTTCTAGCCTTTTAGATTTTAATGTACAATGATTTAATGAGACTGTACCTCACTCCCCTTATGCTGGTCTATGACCATAATAAAGATTTTTGATTTGGGATACCAAGTAAGTTGGATGATGTGGGGCATTGGGCGATGGGTTCCCCACACCTCAACAGGACCCTATGAATTTGACACAATGCTTGCCGAATACATTAGATAATGTGATAAGGTCGGTGGTAAGGTAGAGCATATTTTGGGAAGGCGTTTGTTGTGTTAGGTGAAATAGAGAGGGTCCTTGTATAGGTGAGAATTTTAATTCCTGTCAACAGGCATGTAGCCGGGGGCCTTGAGGGACTTCAGCCCCACCCCCCCCCTAAATTCTCAGCGTGGTCCGTGAGAATGCCTTACTGGTACATTATTTATTTATTTATTTATTTATTTATTCGATTTTATATTCTGCCCCTCCCCGCAGGCTCGGGGCGGATCACAAAACGCGAGCATACAGTAAAACATAGCACAACAGTAGAACACCTCATAAAAACATAAAACATATCATAAAACATACAGTAAAAACAGTTGTACGTAG
This sequence comes from Anolis apletophallus, assembly GCA_030556195.1. Lineage (NCBI taxonomy): Eukaryota > Metazoa > Chordata > Lepidosauria > Squamata > Anolidae > Anolis > Anolis apletophallus. Next base: position 21,964,487 of record JARBWK010000012.1, read on the forward strand.
CACTGATGGTATAGTCTACGGTTCCTATCTGAGGCGGGATAGACCCGATAGGATTTGAGGTTACCCGAATGCCAATCTGAAGAGGGCCGTCTTGCATTCCCTTCGGAAAGGGAGAAGTTCGGGAACCATTCGAGTGTGGTTAGGGAGCGAGTTCCAGAGTGCTGGAGCCGCCGCAGAGAAGGCTCTCTGTCTTGTACTGGACAAGTGACAGGAGCGGGACGATGGTATAACCAGCAAGTTTTGCTCTTCCGAGCGCAGTGATCTCGGGGGAACGTACGGGGTAAGGCAGTCCCTCAGGTACACAGGCCCTAGACCGTGCAAGGCCTTAAAGGTTAAAACCAACACCTTGAAGGCAATCCGGTACTCAATAGGAAGCCAGTGCAGTTGCCGAAGGATGGGAGTAATATGCTCCCTCACTGGTGCTCCCACCAGTAGGCGAGCTGCAGCATTCTGCACCAGCTTGAGTTTCCGGATTGTTGACAAAGGAAGGCCCACGTAGAGGGCGTTACAGTAGTCCAGCCTCGAGATGACCGTCGCTTGGATCACCGTGGCCAGGTCAGCCCTGGACAGGTAGGGGCCAGTCGCCTGGCCTGTCGTAGGTGAAAGAATGACGTCCTGCTGACCATGGAGACCTGGGTCTCCATGGTCAGCAAGGGGTCCAATCTAACACCCAAGCTCTTAACCAAAGATGACGGGCTAAGCTGCTCGCCATCCAGGGCAGGCAACCGGCACTCATCCAGCCCAGGTCGACCAGGTCGGCTGTTATGTTTATTCATATCATGATCTGATCACCATGCTCAATATATACCAAATGCATGGGGGTATTGGGATAACAATACAAAAGGTTTGCTAGGGTAGACCCTCTCTAACTCAGACTCACCCCCCCCCCCCGCCTGAATCAAACTCAGCCCTTCCCGAATCAAAATCCTGGCTACGGCCCTGCCTGTCAATTTATCCAACCTCTCATTAATTAAAAGGAAAGATCATTGGCATGTAACATTCTAAAACCTCCCCTTCTTAAAATGTTTAGCTTCTGATCAATGTATTAAGCTGTGTTCTGAATCTCACTATATACTCTACAACAGGGGTGCTCATTAGGTAGATCACGATCTACTGGTAGATCGCGTTGGACGTCCTGGTAGATCGCAGGCAGGGCAAGAGGAAGGCTCAGTCCCGCCCCGCAGACTCCCGCCACCGCCCAGGTGCAGAAGAATTTTGGACTGGATGGCCCTTGGAAGTCTCCTCCTATTCTAGGAACCCATTGTTGTTGTTGTTGTTATTATTATTATTATTACTATCAGAGGCTGAATAGCCATCTGCAAGGAATGCTTGTTGTTGTTGTTGTTGTTACTATTAGTAGTAGTAGTATCAGCAGCAGAGGCTGAATGAATATTATCATCATTATTATGAATAAATTCAGGGGCTTATTATACTCACATTTAGTTGAATTCAGTCTTAAAATATATTATATGGCTCTCACTGACATAAATTTCCAAATATGTTGCTTTTATGGCTCTCTGAGTAGTGGGTAGGTAGATCATTTTGACTTGGTTGTTTTATAAGTAACTCGCATGCTGAAAAAGTGTGAGCACCCCTGCTCTACAATATTCCCTCTCCCCACCATTACCAGAATTCTGGTTATATACCAAAATACAATTCAACCAACACAACCATAACATAGGACTGTTCCCTATGTCCTGGTGGAGAAGAAGGGATATATGCCTTCCTCTGGCACCGTAAATTAAATCCAGGACCGGATTATCCATAAGGCCACCCTAGGCCATGGCCTAGGATGGCAGCCATGGAGGGGCGGCAGGTCCGGACCCCCCAAAATTAAAAAAAATAATTTTTTAAAAAAAGTTTGATCTTTGGGCGCTTCTGCGTCTGCGCGTAGGGTGCCATAGACTCTCAGAGACAGTTCCGCTGCCTCTGAGAGTCTATGGCACCCTGTGCGCAGGTACAGAAGCGGCCAAACATCGAACTTTTTTCCTCAGGCGGGCCGGCGTGGTGACTTTAGTAGGGAGGAAGGAGCTGCGGGGCTCCTCCCTCCTTCCTAGAGCTACCACGCCTGAGGAAAAAAGGGCGATTTTTGGCCGCTTCTGCGCCTGTGCTCAGGGCACCATAGACTCTCAGAGGCAGTTCTGCTGCCTCTGAGAGTCTATGGCGCCCTGCGCGCAGGCACAGAGGCGGCCAAAGATCAAACTTTTTTTCTCAAGCCAGCGCAAGGAGGAAGGAGTGGAGCTGCGGAGGGAAGCCCCGCCCTCGAAGAGGCGGAGCCATGGAGGGAAGCCCCGCCCTCAAAGAGGCGGAGCCAGAGCCTTTGGCCTAGGGCGCCAAAAAGGCTTAATCCAGGCCTGACCAAATCTATCAATTCTTGTCCTGATCTCACTAGTTTTGCTTAAACTGAATCCTGAGGAAGCCTTCTTTTCATGTGGAGCCCCACCACGAGACTTTCTTAAAAGAGCTAAAGAGAGAAACTGACTCACTTTCAAAGCTATCCGACACAATTTGAGAAACTACTCTCCCTTACATTTGGACTAGGGATCCTAGTGGTCCCTAGTTAAAAGAAAACGGCTAAATCCCAATAATTAAATGAGCTGGATCCAAATTCAGAGAGCTCTGCTGTTATGGATTAACAAAATGGCAACAGTTTAAATAGTAGAAGGGAGAGTTACATCTGATATTTGGAAACAGTTTTTATTGTTAAAAAGCACTCATGGAAGTGATTTGGGAAATATAAACACAGGTTTAGAGCAAAATGGTTATTAAGGATCTTTTGCTAAAGGATAAGCACTAAGATATTATATTTTCTAGTTCCACGCACATTGCAGAACTGCATTGTCCTCCTAAGATACTCTTCAAAATATCATTAGTAAGGTCTGGAGTTGTCTCTGTTAGGGTGCCTTACAACTTTCCCCAACTCTTAGAGCCGGAGAACTCACTGTTTACAATTGGCACTGGCTCCAGCGCCAGCCTCTTTCCACATGGAGGCAGGATGTCATGGGTTTTCTTCGCCAAAAGGGACGGCTGAACCATTTTATAACAACAAATGATGTTGAAGGCTACGGCTTATTCTTGGCAATGGATATTAGGAACTTGAAAGCAATCTCGACCCCACATTTACATCTGTGTCCTAGAAATGTCTAAGAAGAGAGTTGGCTCTCGAAGAAAAAAGAAAGAGAGGGGACGGGGACATTTTAGATCAAATTATCATAGAGATGAATTTTTAAATGTGGCCATAGTTTGGAGGCGATGAGATTTCCATGTGCAGCCAGGGTTTTTCTTTCTTCCTAATGTGCTGACATTAATTAGCTATAATTCTTGACACTTTGAATTAGAAAAATGAAACCTCTCCAAACTTAATAAAATCGGATTCAAATTATACTTTGCCTGAGGATTAGATTTGTGCTATTGTATATAGAGGCTGAAATTTTAATGCCAGGCTGAAAGCAACTGGGAATATCATGGCTATTGCACTAAGACAGTGTTTCCCAACCAGTGTGCCGTGGCACACTAGTGTGCCGTGAGTGATCATCATGTGTGCCATGGGAAATTGGAACCTCCAATACCCTTTCTTCCCCCTCCTGCCAAACACTTTTTCTTCTCCACTCGGACTCCCTTCTTCCCAGCCTCGCTCTGCTCACTTTGCTCTGGGGCGAGTCTGCGCAGTAGCGCCCACACGGGTCACGTCTTACTCCCTCCCCCTCCCCTCCTGAACATGCTCACGCTGCCCCCTCGGATCAAAATGGCGGCAGAAGCGGCAGTGTAGAAGAAAAAGTAAGTGTGCAGCAAGAGGGGGAAGAAAGGGCGCAAAGGGGAAGGGGGAGGAAGAGGTCTCTGTCGAAAGCTGGCATGGGCAAACCTAGACCTTGCAGGTGTTTTGGACTCCAACTCTCACCATTCCTAGTACCCTCAGGCTCTTTTCCTCCCTCCCCCAGCCATTTAAGCAGGAAAGGGCCTCAGGCTGTTAGGAATGGTGGGAGTTGGAGTCCAAAGCACCCAGAGGGCTGAAGTTTTCCCATGCCTGTTTTAGAGACCTTAAAGTGGTGAGCCTCCTTCCAACATTGAGATTCTGGATAGAAAACAAACAACAACATAACATAACATTGTTTGAGTCCACAGTGCTCTCCGGGTGTAGGTGAACTACAACTCCAAACTCAAGGTCAATGCCCACCAAACTCTTATAGTGTTTTCTCTTGGTTATGGGAGTTCTGTGTGGGAAGTTTGTGTCTTTCTGCCATTCCTGCCAGGATATTATCTATGTTGTGTTCATCGAAACAGGCCCAGGTTTCACACTGAGTGTATAAATACATTTAAAAACATATTAACTATATGTATTACTGTGTTAGAGTGTCATTTTGTGTCATTTTGGTTGGTGGTGTGCCCCAGGAGTTTGTAAATGTAAAAAATGTGCCGCGGCTCAAAAAAGGTTGAAAAACACTGCACTAAGATACTTTGTATGACTCTGGAAAAAAAAACCCTTTGTTCACATGTGTAGGGATGTCCTTGAGTAGTTACAGCTGCATGCAAATAGGGCACCCTCTCCTTATATCAGAGGAAATCTGCACTAGCTTTCCTTACATAAACAGAAAATAAATGGTGTGAGATTTAAACTGCTTCATTTACTTTAATATCAGTTAATCTAGAAATGTGGTTAGGCCCGCCTGGTCTTTGATGCAGAGAACTATCAACACAGAATATGATGTACTAGGAGCCATGTACATAATTCCATATATTAGTCTGCCTCCTTTGCAAATTGTCAAAGTGAGATCTTTTTTAAAAACTAACAGCTCTTCTGAGCTCACTCCAGATGAACACTGTTAAGGGGGAAGTGAGGGACTTGTCATCTTCCAATAGACAAAAACTTAAAAGTCTCAGGTAGTACAATCTGTACTGGGCCCTTTTTTACCAACGCTGCCGTATGAAAGCCCCAGGTCAGATCCTCCTTGACAGTTACAAAAAACAAACCTGCTCCACTTGGTTCCCATTTATTTATTCATTTGGTGGCTTTGGGCCCTAGATGCCCTGCTGCCTAAATACCCTAAAGACACCAGGTGCCTCCTGATCTTGAAATTTTGGAAGCAAAGTCAGCTCTGGTTAGTATTTAGATTTTTTTTAACGTCAGGAACAACTTGAGAAACTGCCAATTGCTTCTGGTGCGAGAGAATTGGCCATCTGCAAGGACGTTGGCCAGAGGACGCCCGGATGCTTTGATGTTTTACCATCCTTGTGGGAGGCTTCTCTCATGTCCCCGCATGGGAAGCTGGAGCTGACAGAGGGAGCTCACCTGCACTCTTACTGGATTTGAACTGATGACCTATCGGTCTTCAGTCCTGCCAGCACAATGGTTTAATCGGGAGCTCCTAGCATTTGGATTCACTACCAATGAATGTCAGTTCTGTGGCAAGACCACCTATGAATATTCCTTGCCTAGAAAACGCTATTTATTGATTTATTTCAGCTTATTAGTCGCCACTCCCGTCAGGCTCGGGGCGACTTACATATGCTAAAACACCATAAAAACACTATAAAACAACAGACCAACTTCCACACATTAAAACTACACAGTACACATACACGCCAGGATAACTCCTATGGCCTACATTACATAGTAAAGGCCTAGAGTTATTTACCGACCGAATGCCTGTACAAACAGGAAGGTCTTACAAGCCTTACGGAAGGCTAGTAAATTAGACAGCGCACGGATTGAGGGAGGAAGGGCATTCCACAATACTGGAGCAATGGCACTAAAAGCCCTCCTCCACGTTGAGGTTAGGTGAAGGGTTTGACAACTCGGCACCACAAGAAGGTTCAGAGACTCAGATCGCAGTGGTCTTGGGGGACTATATTGGGAGATGCGGTCCCTTATGTACACTGGCCCCAGACCATTCAAGGCCTTAAAGGTCAAAACCAACACTTTGAAGGTGATCCGATGCTCTATTGGAAGCCAGTGCAGTTCGCACAGAACAGGCGTAATGTGGCAGCGAGCTGGTAGGCCTGCCACTAGCCGAGCTGCAGCGTTCTGCACCAGCTTAAGCTTCCAGATCACCGGAAATTCATGGAATCATCATGTTGATTAGTGGCTTAAATACATGCAAATGTACACACAGGTGGTCAGAAGAAGAAGGGCACATTGAAACATCTGTTGATCAGGCTGGAAAATATCAGGTTGAGAAGAAGGGTGCGCTACTCTGCTTTCCTCTTGTGGCCTGACTTTGTTGTTGTTGTTTATGTGTTCAGTCGCTTCCAACTCTTCGTGACCTCATAGACCAGCCCACGCCAGAGTTCCTGTCGGCCACGGCCACCCCCAGCTCCTTCAAGGTCAAGCCAGTCACTTCAAGGATAACATCCATCCATCTTGCCCTTCGTCAGCCCCTCTTCCTTTTTCCTTCCATTTTCCCCAGCATAATTGTCGGCCTGACTTTATTGTCCTTCGAACAATGCTCAAATTTACAGTCAGAGCAAGGGGTATGAAACACTGCTGAAGAATTATAGTCCCTTGTGTTTCCTTTTGATGGGTTTAGTAAATCAGAGCAACCATCTCCTTTGGATGTTCCCAAAGACGCAAGAAATGGGCAGTTCGTTGAAGCTTCACATCCCTCTCTTGCTAACTATTAACCCCATATAGACGGACAGGACGATATCCTATTAATCTTGTACCAGATGGTCCTAGCAACAGCCTTGCCTCATGTTTCTGCCAGATGGAGAAAGTGCAGATAAGCTTCTTATTTTTAAAATAATTATTAAAGTGCATTACATTTTGTGGTCAGCAATATAGAATAACGGTGGTTCAACATACATTTGTTTCATAGTTTTCTTTCCTCAACAGCCTCCCTACCACACTTCCTGTGAGTTCTTTTCCATCACCTATTCACAAGACAGCAGCACTTCCCAGTGTATATAAACAAGAGGGACCACAGTTTCTGTGTTTACATTGCAACGTTAAATGGTGCTCCTTTTGGTGATACTCTCCAGATATGATCCTTCGACATTAACCCATTAGTCACTTCCCCGCTTCTTTTCCCTTCACATAGAAAATCATAATGAGGGGAGGGAAGAGTACTAGACCTCACCTTGTTAGGATTGTTCCTTAGTCCAGGAAATGGTGGATGGCTTCCAGTGTAATCCCATCCAGCCTCCTGCAAGATATCAGGAGCCTGTGATCTGGTTTGCCGAGACACTGTGAAATGGACACGATTCCTGCTGCCCTGCATGGCAAGACAAAGATAAAACACACACCCCTCAATCATTGACAAAACCAGTTTTCTCATGATTAGAATATCGCAAATTGATGGGTTGGACGTTCACCTCTGGTTTTGAAAAAAAAACTGTTTCAGCAACAACTGCTATTAAACTTTTATCTATTTGTTTGGTTCGAAAAAAGGATTGAAGGAGTCTGACTTTGGACCAATGAGGTCTACAAAAACTGCTTTGGAGGAAATGGAATACCTGCATATGTGCCTCTATGGTATAGATGTTATATCAGTGATTCCCAACCTGTGGGCCATGGCACACTGGTGGGCCACGAGACCTAAAGTAAGGTCTGCGGCTCTAGATTACTAAATATGGCTTTCTGTAGGCAAGCAGGTGGTGACTACTGGTTGTTCTGTATCAGAATCTAGAGCTGATGTGGTCAGTCCAAAAGTGGTCCCTGATCAAGGTGGTCCCTGGTCAAGGTGGTCCCTGGCCAAGGTGGTCCCTGGTCAAGGTGGTCACTGGTCAAGGTGGACCTTGGTCAAGGTGGTCCCTGGTCAAGGTGGACCCTGGTCAAGGTGGTCCCTGGTCAAGGTGGACCATGATCAATGAGAACCCTGGTCAACGTGGACCCTGGTCAAGGTGGACCCTGGTCAAAGTGATCCCTGGTCAAAGTGGTCCTTGGTCAAGGCGGTCCCTGGTCAAGGTGGACCATGGTCAATGTGGACCCTGGTCAATGTGGACCCTGGTCAAGGTGGTCCCTGCTCAAAGTGGATCCTGCTCAAGGTGGACCCTGGTCAAGGTGGTCCCTGGTCAAAGTGACCTTGGACCCTGCTCAAGGTGGTCCCTGGTCAATGTGGTCGCTGGTCAAAGTGGTCCCTGGTCAAAGTGGTCCCTGGTCAAACCTGGTCAAGGTGGTCCCTGCTCAAAGTGGATCCTGCTCAAGGTGGACCCTGGTCAAAGTGGTCCCTGGTCAAAGTGGACCCTGCTCAAGGTGGTCCCTGGTCAAGGTGGACCATGGTCAATGTGGACCCTGGTCAATGTCAAACCTGGTCAAGGTGGTCCCTGCTCAAAGTGGATCCTGCTCAAGGTGGACCCTGGTCAAAGTGGTCCCTGGTCAAAGTGGACCCTGCTCAAGGTGGTCCCTGGTCAAGGTGGTCTCTGGTCAAAGTGGTCCCTGGTCATGGTGGATCCTAGTCAAGGTGGACCCTGGTCAAAGTGATCCCTGGTCACTTTTGAGTAGTATTTCTGGGAAATATCCTTCAAGGTTTCAGGATAAAACAAAGCTAAAAACATGTGAGGGAAAGAATGAAAAGTAACCCAACCACCATAAAGAAAAGAGGATTGAATTGATGTATTTTTAATAATGACTAAAAGGGGAGATTTCTGTAAAGTACAGGGTCCCTATTATCAAAGGCTGCAGGAGATCTGACCTGTTGCTCATATGGCCACACAGCTGTATAAAATCCACATTGAACTGGATGATATGGCAGTGTGGACTCAAATAACCCAGTTCATAGAAGATATTGTGGATCATCTGCCTTGATATTCTGGATTATATGGCTGCGTGGAAGGGCCCTAAGGAATTGAAAAGGAATCACACTTTCCTGTTACCTTGAGTTGGGAACGCTCTGTTTAGTTAAAATGTCTAACTTCATTTCCATTGGAAAACGTAGCTAATAAACCTCAGGGTTTTGAATGATCCTGAACTGGCAACCTTATAAACAAGTGATGCATATAATATATGTTTATAGATTATAAACACAACTATATACCAGTCACAATATTGTTTTTTCTAAAAGCCACAATATGCATTTTGTTTTTATTTTAAATGGCAACCTATCATACAGAAATATTAACATATTTATTTTAAACCACTCGTTTTATTATCTTCTAACTACAAACAGACTAAAGTAGTCTGAAAAAGTTTTAGGTCCAAGCCATAGGTGTGATATGAAACCAGCCAGTGGTACGAAGACTAGTTAACACACAAGTTGATGCTATAGAAAACATATTATAAGGTCATTTGAAGGTTGATCTGCCTCCCCATGGTTTATCTCCAAACTGGTTATTTACAAGAAAGTTGTAAATGTGATTAATGGCGGGGCAGGAGTAGTAATCCCAGGAGTTCAAATAAAGTGTTTATTTGAAATCTCATGGGTTTTCCCCCCCATTCTCGTGTCATTTGAGTTCAGAGAATTCTCACAATTCAACATGAGAAAAAGATGAGATAAGTGGTTATGGCTCCCGTTTTCAGGTAAAAGGAATGACTCAAATCCAGAGAACAGTATTTATGTCTGAAAAACTCTGTTTCCTTTTCATTGCATCTCTCCAAATCCCACCCACACGGCCTTGTTGTACATTATTAGGTTGAAAGATGGTTGTCTCCCTGTATCGAAATATGCACAATTCATGCATTTATTTTCAAAAGTTTATCTAATTTATGCAATTTCCCTCTTTTTGCTGAAACATATTTTTGTGTATTTTCTTTTCAAATATGAGTATTTTTGCCATTTAGGAGAAGCGATACACATTTCTTCACAACAAGCCTGGAAGTTTTACCCCAGTGACATTTTTGACCACTATCATAAGAGTAGTAGTATGATTAACCTTCTGAAAAACAAGACTACTCATGAGAAAGCGATCCCAATCTAGTGGAATATTCTAGTCATGTCTGAATATTCCTCAAGTCAAAAAAATACGGCAGGACTGAGTAACAGAAACTCCACATGCTTTCAATTAGTTATAGTCATTACTAGTTTTAGTTGGGGTGGGCCCAGCAACTCCACAACAAGAGGAGAAATTTAAACTCAAGTAATCCATAGGACTGTCAAGCTGTCTACTGATTGCACTATGATTCAGGTACTAATATTTAGTTAATAACATTGGCTAATTATCTTGGAGAGACATTTCAGACTGAGACGGGAAAGAAAACTATTTTTATTTATTTTATTTATTTCTTGGGCTTCTATGCCGCCACTCCCGGAGGGCTCGGGGCGGCTCACAAGCGCCGGGTAAAACACAATAAAAGCATAGCAGCAATTAAAAAATGGCAGTTAAAATACAACATAACACAGTAAAAGCTAACACCATGTGTGTAAAATACAACACTACGGGTGACAGAGCGGGCTGTGCGCAGGCAAGACCTACAGGCCAAAAGCCAGCTGGAAAAGGTGGGTCTTGCACACCCGTCTGAAAGGAAGCAAGTCTTGAATGGCGCGCGTTTCTGCAGGGAGTGGAGTTCCACAATGTGGGCGCAATAATGGAGAACGCCCTCCTGCGGGTTGCAGTCAACCTTGCGAGCTTCACAGAGGGAACATCCAGGAGGTTGGTATCCTCTGACCGCAGTGATCTCATGGGACAATATGGAGAGAGACGGTCCCTCAGATACGCTGGCCCCAGGCTGTGTAAGGCCTTAAAGGTAAGAACCAACACTTTGAAGGTGATCCGGTGCTCAATTGGCAGCCAGTGCAGATCCCGCAAGGTAGGTGTTATATGACTACCAGCTGGTGTTCCAGACAGGAGTCGGGGGGCAGAATTCTGCACCAGCTTGAGCTTCCGGGTCACCGACAGAGGAAGGCCAACGTAGAACACCATTACAGTAGTCTAGTCTCGAGATGACCGTGGCTTGGATCACCGTGGCTAGGTCGTTCCGGGATAGATAGGGGGCCAGCCGCCTCGCCTGTCTAAGATGGAAAAAAGCAGACTTGCTGACCATAGAGACCTGGGTCTCCATGGTCAGCTGGGAGTCCAAATGGACTCCCAGGCTGTTTACTAAAGGCGATGGGCATAGCGCCACACCGTCCAGGGTCGGAAGCTGGACATCCCCACCACCCGGACGACCCAGCCACAAGATCTCCGTCTTCGCTGGATTCACCCTCAACCTACTGGCTCGCAGCCATCCAGTAGCGGCTTCGAGGCAGCGTTGGAAATTATCGGGGACGGTTCCAGGCCTGCCCTCCATCCTCAGAATGAGCTGAGTGCCATCAGCGTACTGGTGACACTCAAGCCCAAAACTCCGTACTAGCTGTGCAAGCGGCTGCATATAGATGTTAAATAACAGAGGGGAGAGGATGGCCCCCTGAGGGACTCCACAAACTAATGGGGACCCCTTGGAGACCTCCTCACCCCTCCTCACTCGCTGGGACTGCTGGTGGAGGAAGGTGGTCAGCCATTTCAGGGCTGTCCCCCTCACTCCAGCCATGGCCAGGCAGTGGGTCAAAAGATTGTGGTCGACCGTGTCAAACGCTGCCGTGAGGTCCAATAACACGAGCAGCGCAGACCCGCCTTGGTCGAGCTGGCAACGGAGTTGGTCTGTGATGGAGACCAGGACCGTCTCCGCCCCGTGCCCTGAACGGAAGCCGGACTGGAAGGGGTCTAGCCATGTTGCATCATCTAAGAAGGACTGCAACTGCTCCATTGCTGCCCTCTCAACTACCTTTTGTCTATCTTCCCATGATATGTGCATAAAAGGATTCCCCAGATATTAAGTCTAGTCGAGTCCAACTCGGGGTGGGGGGTGATGCTCATCTCCATTTCTAAGCCGAAGAACCAGCGTTGTCCGTAGACGCCTCCCAGGTCATGTGGCTAACATGACTGCATGGAGCATTGTTACCTTCCTGCTGAAGCAGTACCTATTGATCTATTCACACTTGCATGTTTTCGCACTGCTAGAGTGGCAGAAGCAGGCCTAGCAACAGAGCTCACCCTGCCTCCCAGATTCAAACTGCTGACTTTTGGTCAGCAAGTTCAGCAGCTCAGCCCTTTAACCCGCTGTGCCACCGGGCCCCCAGTACACTGCCATATAATCCAGATTATCAAAGCACATAATCCACATTCTCTGCTTTGAACTGGATTATATGAATCTTCTTCTTGGCTTTTCTTCACGAACGAACATTCAGGAAGGACTCATCCCAGGCTTTCTACAAGCGCGTTGATGATTCGGAGGTTGGATGTGCCCTTCGGGCCTGTGCAATGCATTTTTCTAGTGGAGCGCAGCGTGCACAGAACTGGCCTCACCTTTTAAACCAAAGGTTTGTCTGCCAGGGCCTAGCAAGCTGGGACGGTGGCAGCGAGGTCCTCAGGTTGTACGTTTGGTTTGAGTTTCCATCTCTTAGATGGTTGACCTTACAGGGTTAATGCCTCCTTACAGGAGGGCAAAATTCCAGCCAGCTTAAAGCAAGCTGTTATAAAACCGCTGTTGAAGAAACCATCACTGGACCCCACTCAATTAGTGAACTATCGGCCAGTTTCCAATCTCCCCTATTTGGGCAAAGTCATGGAACGTGTGGTGGCCGCAGCTCAGTGGTTCTTGGTAGACACTGATTATCTTGATCCGGCACAGTCTGGCTTTAGGCCGGGACACGGTACTGAAACAGCCTTGGTCGCCTTGGTAGATGATCTACGCGGGAACTCGACAGGGGAGTGTGTCCCTGTTGGTTCTGCTGGACCTCTCAGCGGCTTTCGATACCGTTGACCACGGTATCCTTCTGGGTCGCCTTGCAGATATGGGGCTTGGGGTACTGCACTGCAGTGGCTCCAATCCTTCCTGGAAGGACGTACCCAGAAGGTGTCATTGGGTGACACCTGTTCGGCTCCACAGCCGTTGTCATGTGGAGTCCCTCAGGGTTCAGTTCTGTCCCCGATGTTGTTTAACATCTACATGAAACCGCTGGGAGAGATCATTCGAGTTTCGGAGTCAGGTGTTATCTGTACGCAGATGACGTCCAGATCTGTCACTCCTTTCCACCTGTCACCAAGGAGGCTGTCCAGACTTTGAACCGGTGCTTGACTGCTGTGTCGGACTGGATGAGGGCTAGCAAATTGAAACTTAATCCAGACAAGACAGAGGTCCTCCTGGTCAGTCGTAAGGCCGAACAGGGCATAGGGTTACAGCCTGTGTTGGATGGGGTTACACTCCCTTGAAGACGCAGGTTCGCAGCTTGGGAGTGATCCTGGACTCATCGCTGAGCCTGGAACCCCAGGTCTCAGCGGTGGCCAGGGAGCTTTTGCACAGTTGAGACTTGTGCGCCAGCTGCACCCGTACCTTGGGAAGTCTGATCTGGCTACGGTCGTCCACGCTCTGGTCACATCCCGAATAGATTACTGCAATGCACTCTACGTGGGGCTGCCTTTGAAGACAGTTCGGAAACTGCAATTAGTCCAGCGGGCGGCAGCCAGATTACTAACGGGAGCTACATACAGGGAGCATACCACCCCCCCTGTTGAAGGACAGGGCCTTCTCAGCGGTGGCTCCCCGCCTGTGGAATGCGCTCCCTATGGAGGTACGGTCCATCTCATCCCTCCTGGCATTCAGGAAGAAGGTAAAATCCTGGCTTTGGGACCAGGCGTTTGCACACCAGCACTAAGCAGCATGTTAGACGGGGATTTTAATGGAATGGATGAAGAGGGCCAATGTTTTTATGGAGTGAATATTGTTTTAACTTGGAATGACTGTGTATGTTGTTGATGGAACTGTATTTTAATGTTGTTTTAATGTATTTTAATTGTTGTGGGGTTTTGGGGTTTTATACTGTATGATGTGGCATCGAATTGTGCCGTACTGTAAGCCGCTCTGAGTCCCCCCTCGGGGGTTGAGAAGAGCGGGGTAAAATCCTGAAATAAATAAATAAATAAATAAATAATAAAATAAATAAATGAGCACCATCTGCCCGGGTTTGAAATCAGAGTTTTCCTTCTCCTAGGATGGTTGCCAAAAGGCTAGAGAGCCCATCCTGCCCTTTGACGGTCTTTGTCAGACCCTTCGGTTGTGACCTGTATGGCATGGGAAGCCCTACCGGTGGCTATTATGCCACCGCCAGTATAGCTCACAACTTCATTAGGGTACGCAAGCCTCTCCCCTGCAACAAGGGGGCGCCAACGGAGAGGGTATATACGAATCTACACTATTATGAATTTAAACTGGGTTATATGAATCTACACTGCTATATAACCCAGTTTAAAGCAGATAATCTGGATTTTATATGGCATTGTAGCAGGGGCTCTAGTAGGTTTTCATGGCCAAGTGGGGATTTGAATTCTAGTCTCCTTAAGTCCTCATCCAACATTCAAACCCCACCAATTCAGTGCGCACCAAAGACACGCTGTTTGCCTGCTTCTGTCAATTTTACGAAATAACAAATTGTGTCCATTAAGTGTGGAGTTTTAATTAGCATGTATTCAGGTCGGGCCTCAAAAAGATAATCACATTGTGGAAACAATTGTTAAAAAGCAGGACTAAATCTTGTCAAGCATTTACTCAACAAGAATGGTAGAGGAAGAAAGTCAACAAAGTATTGTTTAACTCCGAAAGTGGTTAATGGCCTCTGACTGACGCCACTGATTTCAGAGAAACCTACATACGTATAAGTTGTATTTGACACATTGTGGCAAAGTAGTACCAGTGTTATATATTGGGGATCTGGGAGACCAGGGTTTGAATCCCTACTCAACCATGGAATCCCATTGGCTGACTTGGGGAAAGTCGCACACTCTCAGCCTTAGAGGACGGCAACAACAACCCTCTTTTGAAGAAATTTCCATTCCACCCCTTTAGCTAAACTTCACCTTTTTCACCAGAGCTAAAGAGTACACAATAAAAAATAATTACAGTTTAAATCATACAAAAAGTTGTAGTTAAAATAGTATTCAACCGCCTACAAGATTAAATCCACTGATTTTAAAGCAAAGAATAAACAAAATACACCACAATAAAATAGTCTTTTCTTATAATGAAATGAGTTTCCCAAAACCTACAGCATTTAACCGGCCTTTACCTTCCAAAGAGAGAATAACAGAGGGAGCCAACCTAGGGCGGGATTTCAAGTCTGGGAGAGGCCACAGAGAAGACTGTTCTAACTTAGTGGCTCCCAACTTTTTTTGACCACAGACCACTTTGACCAGGGATCACTTGACCAGGGACCACTTTGACCAGCTACAACTCTCCAACAGTAGTACCAGAAGGGTTATGAATCAGTTTTTGGTCAAATTAAAAAATTCGGTTTGGGGTGCTGATTTAGAAAATTGCATTGAATAGACCAGGGCTGTCTAACAGGCGGCCCTGGGGCCGTACACGGCCCCCGAGCCCCTTCCCTCCGGCCCCCTAACTTGTTTTAATAAAAAACAAATTTTAAAAAAATAAAAACCCTACTTCCGGGTTTAGGCTAGCATCGCAAGTCTACGGCTGCCACAGACGGGATTGCGTGTGGGGTTGAAATCCCGTCTGTGGCTGCGTAGTCTCACGATAGCTGCCGAAATCTTGGGGGATTTGCGGCCGGCCTGGGCGCGCGCCTCTTCCTCCCTCGCGGCTGCTTCCAGGCCAGCCCCCATTCCCTCAGAGAGAGGGAGGAGGGGAGTGAGGCAGGGAAAGCCCCTCCTGGCTCCGTCCTCTTCCTGTGGAGGGCCCTCGCTTCCCGCCCCGCGGATGGGAGAGCCGCCGCGCCCGGCCTGAGCTTGGCCTCGGCTCCAGCAGGGCTCTTCAGGGATGGCGGCGGCGTTGGTGCTTCGGCCCGGTGGCGGGGCTCCCGTAGTATGGGTAAGGAAGGGCCTGGCTCGAATCAATCAATCTAAAAACAGTGGGACATTGGGTGAGGGGGGAGGGGTCCCTCAGCGGCGGTTTCCTTGGTGACGCTTCCTTCCCCTCCTCCGCGCCCCTCCCCCTTGTTGTGCTGCCTTCCCCCGCGTGCAGGGCGCAACGTGGCTTCCTTTGCGCCTGCCCCCGCGGCTTGTTTTCCCTTCAGGGAGGGAGGGAGCTCTTTGGGCCTCCTCCACCCACCTCTGGGAAAGGAGGCCCCATCAAGCCCTGCGACGGCATTGAGGTGTTTGGGTTTTTTTGGTGTGTCCCAATTTGGGTGTGGACTCAAATAACTCAAAGGTATTAGGAAACATTTCCCCAAATCCACCAGTGTTCCCATTTGGGTATATTGAGTATTCATGCCAAGTTTTTGGTCCAGATCCATCATTATTTGAGTCCACAGTGCTCTCTGGATGGAGGTGAACTACAACTCCACAACTCAAGGTCAATTGTAAGTAAATTGGAGCCGGGGAGGGGGCGGAGCCGGGGGCGGAGCCGGGGGCGGAAGCAGACCCTTCGGCCCCCCAGGTGATCAGTGACCAGAATTCCAGCCCTTGGGCCCGTAGAAGTTGGACAGCCCTGGAATAGACCATATCAGCTCTACTTTCTGATAAAGAACATATACCATGGTCAGTGATAGAGAAGGAATGGCAGATTGGTGCGAAAGGAGCAGAAAATAAATAAATAAATAAATAAATAAATAAAAATAAGGGGGAAGGAGGCTCATGGATCAGATTTTTGTTCTCGCGGCCCACTGATGGTCCGCGGCCCACAGGTTAAGAACCACTGTTCTAATTAAACATGCCTATGAGAGAGCACCGAAATCCACCCAGATACTCTGGAGGTCTCATCACTATTAAGTCATTTAACATCTGGTTACAGGACATAGACAGATGCTTCTCTGATCTGACCTGCTCGCCAAAAGGAAGAAACTGGCCATGGATGGTGGGGGATGCTTAGAGGCTTCAGGTAAGTCACAGTTCATGGTGTTCTGGCTTAGCCTTTTTATGCGAGTTAAAAAAGAGAGTAGTCTTAAGTCACACACAGCATATTTAGCATACTATGATATTTAGCTCCCATCCTAACGCAGCATTATTTCTAATACTCTGCATACATTTCACGTGTGGTTGCTTTGATTCTGTCACAAACCACCTCAACTTTCCCAGGAGAATAACATGAAATCAGGGAGCACAGCTAACTTGGCAACAGTAGAGGTGGAGTACATTTTCGCTTACAAACATGTGTATGTTGTATTTGATATTATCTCTATATATAATAAAGCAGAATGTTTGTTTCTTTGTTTGTTTGTATGTTTGTGTGTGAGTGTAAGAATGTGCCGGCATTCTGATTGGCTGCCACTTTCACAGGCCACTGCAAACAGCACGAGCGACGGACCTGGACCAAACTTGGGACACATAACCCCCCTGACCCCCTTTACGTCCTGGTGCGGTTTGGGGGACATGGACCACGGATTATGGGATTTGTAGTACATTCAAACACTTTGGTTCCCATAGACCACTGCGGCCACCTTAAAGGACCAATACAGACCACACTTGGCACACACATCCCCCATTACCCACTCTACGTCCTGGGCCACTTGGGAGGAGGGCGGACCATGGATGATGGGACTTGAAGTACCTCTACTCACTTCCCAAGTCCGCTGCGACCCTTATCCAATTACTGATCGAGACCAAACTTGGCACATATAACCCCCATGACTGACAATGGATTGTGGGATTTGTAGTACTTCCACACCCCCTCTGTTCCCACAGACCACACTTGGCACACAGAGCCCCAGTGACCCACTCTACATCCTACTGCAGTTTACAGTAGGGCAGACCATGGATGATGGGACTTGAAGTACCTTCCCTCACTTTCCAAGACTGCTGCAAACCTAATCCAATGACTGATCAAGACCAAACCTGGCACACAGAGCCCTCATGACCCACTCTACATCCTGCTGCAGTTTGGAGGAGGGCAGACCATGGATGATGGGACTTGCAGTACCTTCCCTCACTTTCCAAGACTGCTGCAAACCTAATCCAATGACTGATCAAGACCAAACCTGGCACACAGAACCCTCATGACCCACTCTACATCCTGGTACAGTTTTGTGTGAGACAGACCACGGATGATGGGACTTGAAGTACCTTCACTCACTACCTCCAAACAATGCAACCCTCATCTATTCACCAATGTAGACCAAACTTGCCACACACAGCCCCCATGACCCACTCTACATCCTGCTGCAGGTTGGAGGAGGGTGGACCACAGATGATGGGACTTGCACTACCTTCAGTAATTTCATGATACCACTGCAACTCCCAATACTGATGGATCAAGACCAAACTTGCCACACAGAACCCCCATGACCCACTCTACATCCTGCTGCACTTCTCAAATGACCCAGTCACCGCCGGGTCCCCAAGCTAGTAGTATAATATAGTATGGTATAATATATTGTGTATACATATAATATTGATAATGTTGTAATGTAATGCAATATATTACCACTAATAATAATATGATACTATAACTATATATTTTGTGTTACATGCAATATTACTAATAATATTGCGATATAATTGTTATAGTTCAATGTGATATTCTTATAGTACAATGTGATATGTAATATTGATGTTGTGCTGTGGCAATAATTATAGTTCATTAATGTGCATTTTGCTTGTGAGCCGTTCTGTGTCCCCTTCGGGGTTGAGAAGGGCGGCATATACATATCGTGAAATAAATAAATGAATATAAAGTGTTTTAACCTCAAAGTTACTTCATCGTCTTTTATCAGATACATTCAAAACCAGTGGCAACAAACCTGTATCAGATGGGCTGCACTTTCTGGACCTCCATATCGCAGATCATGCCCATTAATCGCCAAAACTCTGTCGTTCTCTTGAAGCTGCCCATCCCGGGCAGCAAGGCCTCCTTCCAACAGGTTGAAGACAAAGACCCCAGTTTCATTGGCCTTGCGGACCAGCTTGATCCCCAGTTGCTCATCTGGGCTGCTTTTGTTCAGAACAACATGAAAGCTGTCGTCCCTGTTACAGGGAAGGTCGAGAGAAAGCCTGCTGTTTCGGCACCGGTATCTCTGCTCTCTCAGGACGGTGAGCCGGAGAACCTGGCAGGGCTGCTTCAGGACCGACAAGGCATAGTTGTGTGGCACATTTCTGATGTCGATGCCATTCACCTGGGAGACAGAACCATAGATCAGGAAGGTAAAGGGCCATCTAATTGGAACTGGCACTGCAGACAGGCGACCTATTTACACAGATGGCTTCCTGCAACAGTGACATGCAGCATCGGCCTGCATCAGAAGAAGCCAAGTTTTCATTATATAATATCCTTCCCCCCAAGGACAGCACACGCTGTACTATTTTCTTCCTCTCTTGCTGATTATCTCCAGACATAATGACGATTTTTCATTTTTATTATGCCTCCTCTCCTGGCTCCAATATCCTCTTGCCTATCTTAGCTTGAATCTGCCAATTTCCAGCTCTGTTCCATGTGAACCTTCGCCATTTGTTTCATTTCTTATCTGTTAACTCTAAATTACTTTGATTAAAATCGGAACATGCAATCTCCAGCCTCCTACACAGAGAGGAATCAATTTTGTAACTATGATCCACTTTTTCATGGGATATTAAGACAGGAAAAATGGGTGTTACTGATAGAGGGATGCTTAGGTTCCAATGATTTTAAATACTTGAGGAATCATGTATATTTATTTATTTATTTATTATTCGGGCTTCTATGCCGCCGACTCCCTGAGGCTCGCGGCGGCTTACAGGAGCCGAAGGGCACAGTAAAATACAGGCAATAAGCAGTTAAAAACAATTAAAAACAACAGCAGTACAGTAATTAATAACACAGTTAAAACAATGAACAGCACATCATCCTCAGAAGAACGAATAGATGGCGGGGCATGGGCAGGACTTACTCACCAAAGGCCTGCTTAAACAGGTATTTTTTACAGGCCCGTCTAAACGGGAGCAAGTCCTTCATAGCCCGAGTTCCGGCCGGGAGGGCGTTCCACAGCGTAGGTGCTATGACAGAGAACGCCCTCCGGCGGGTAGCAGTCAGCCTTGCGAGTTTAGCTGAAGGTATCTCCAGGAGATTGGAGTCCTCAGACCGAAGTGATCTCGGAGGGCAATATGGGGTGAGACGGTCCCTCAAATACGCTGGCCCCAGGCTGTGTAAGGCCTTAAAGGTAAGAACCAACACTTTGAAGGTGATCCGGTGCTCAATTGGCAGCCAGTGCAGATCCTGCAAAACAGGTGTTATGTGGGCGCCAGCTGGCGTGCCAGACAGGAGCCGGGCGGCAGTGTTCTGCACTAGCCTGAGCTTCCGGGTCACCGACAGAGGAAGGCCAACGTAGAGCGCGTTGCAGTAATCCAGCCTTGAGATGACTGTGGCTTGGATCACCGTGGCCAGATCGTTCCGGGAGAGATAGGGGGCCAGCCTCCTTGCCTGTCGCAGATGAAAAAAAGCGATCTTGCTGACCGCAGAGACCTGGGCCCCCAGGCTCTTTACGGAAGGCGATGGGCATAACACCGCACCGTCCAGGCTCGGAAGCTGGACATTAACATCACCCGGGCGACCCAGCCACAAGATCTCCGTCTTCGCCGGATTCACCCTCAACCTACTGGCTCGCAGCCATCCAGTAACGGCTTCGAGGCAGTGTTGGAAATTATCGGGGACAGAACCCGGCCTGCCCCCCATCCTCAGAATGAGCTGGGTGTCGTCAGCGTACTGGTGACACTCCAGCCCATAACTCCGCACCAGCTGTGCAAGCGGCTGCATGTAGATGTTAAATAACAGAGGGGAGAGAATGGCCCCCTGGGGGACCCCACAGAGTAGAATTTGAAATGGCTCCCAACCAAACATTTTATTACCAGTGTTTCATTTGGGCTCTTTCTGTATTTTTGCTGAAATGATTCACTCTGCATCAGATAACACTTCTAACACTTCACTCAAATGCAAAATTATCATTCAGAAATTACATTTTATAGTGCACAGACCATTGTGCAAGAGGCATTTAGGACCTCATCAGATGGAGGTCCAGAAACGGGAACAGCGGGGGAAACTCTGGGGCAGTGTGTAGCTTCATCCCCTTACCATCCCAAGGCATTTCCTGGCTGCCCCCAGCTCCTGCCACGCTGTCCCCATGCCGAGGTTATGGGTAGTCCCCGTATCCTCAGGGTTTCTTCCGAGCACACTGCTGAGATGGAGCCAGGATGAAGCCCTGCTCGAAGTAGTTCTGCGTCATATGATGACCTCCAGCAGGCTCCATCCTGGCTCTGTCTCAGCAGTGCTCTAGGATGGGGAACTCCCCACTTCTGATGAGGTTCTCATTCTCTAGCAAATAAATGTAGCCTCCTCAAAGGAAATTAACTCTTTCCCAGCTATGCTCTTGGATGATGAGGCAGATTCATCATTCTGCAGTGCAGAGTAGGGAAACTGTTTTGTTTTGGAACTGGGTGTAGCTTCATTTACCTCAAGTTTGTTTTTTTTGGTTGTGTCAGAGGCAACTTGAGAAACTGCAAGTTGCTTCTGGTGTGAGAGAATTGGCCGTCTGCAAGGACGTTGCCCAGGGGATTTCTGGATGTTGTGATGTTTTACCATCCCTGTGGGGGGCTTCTCCCATGTCCCCGCATGAGGAGCTGGAGCTGAGGGAGCTCATCCGCACTCTCCCCGAATTAGAACCTGCGACCTGCCGGCACAAGGGTTTAACTTACTGTGCGACCAAGGGCTCCATGTCTCTCAAGTGACAAGTGTTACTTATATAACACTAGCTGCGTTGCTGTGCCCTATTTAGGAGATGCGAGAAAGTCTGAGTATGTAAGGGTTGGAATTGTTGTTAGTTATGGTGTTGTTGGGGCCCTGGCTGTGTCGTTGTGGGTTGTTCTGGTGGGTGGGATGTTGAAGTCCTGGGAAGTTGTTGGTGTGTGGTGTTGCTGGCGTTCTGCATAGCTTGTGGATATACAATGTTTTTTGTCTTTCCATCTGCTGTGTTGATGTAGAGGTTGATGATTGTGTAGGTGGGGTACTTTGGAAGTGAGTGGAGGTACTTGAAATCCCATTATCCATGGTGTGTCCTCCTCTGAACTGCAGTCGGATGGAGTGTGGGTCATGGGGGGCATTGTGTGCCAAATTCGGTCTTTATTGGTCTTGGTTCTGGGCCACAGTGGTCTGTGGGGAATGATGGGTTTTGAAGTACTACAAATCCCATTATCCATGGAGGTACTTCAAGTCCCATAATCCATGGACCACCCTCCTCCAAACTGTAGTAGAATTTAGCATGGGTCATAGGGGCTCTGTGTGCCAAGGTAGGTTACTGTAAATTCAGGCCATACACAATGTCCCATGAGCTGAGGCCGAGTCAGGAACAGCAAGTTAATGAAGCCTTACTATCATTTCAGGCCATACACAATGTCCAGTGAGCTGAGGCGTAGTCGGGAGAATCAAGTTAATGAAGCCTTACTGTCAATTCAGAGCGTAAACAGCATTCCATTAAGTGAGGCCTAGTCATGGAAATTAAGTTAATGAAGCCTTACTGTCAATTTTGGGCGTGGTCTGTGATTACATAAGAACATAAGAACATAAGAAGAGCCATGCTGAATCGGACCTCAGCCCATCTAGTCCAGCATTCCGTATCACACAGTGGCCCCCAGTTGTACACGGGGATCTCGAGCAGAAGGGAGGGCAAAACCCTGACCTGCTCCCGACCCCCACAACCAGTACCCAGGGAAATCCTGCCTACCTCAACCAACTCCGAGGTGGCACTTGAATGTCCATTTCAGTAACTACTGATTCCCTTGGTATCCATGAATCTGTCTAATCCTGCCTTGAAGCTGTCCAGGCTGACAGCTGTCACAACCTCTTCTGGAAGTGAGTTCCATAACCCAATGGATTTGTAGGGGTGTAAATTTTCTGTGGGAAGTGAATTGGGTGTTTGTGTTTGTGCCTCAGCCCTTTGCCTTATCCTCCTCTGAAAGTTTATTATGGGTCGGAATGTTCATGTTGGCTGGCCAGTACAGGAGTTATGCAAATCCGCCCTTATTGGCAGCCAATCATGTTGTCAGAATGTAGAGGCTGGGAGAGTTATTGGCAGCCCCGGAGGATGCTGGGAAATGTAGTTTTTTACTCATTGTTTTGGGGGCCTTTTAGGGGTTTTTTGGGGGGGGAGTTTCTTTGCTACAAACATACCTCGCTTGAGGCCTATTTCTGTTGGCAAGTTTGGTGTTTCTGCATTGTAAGGTTTCTCTGTTTGGGATGGTCTTTCCATGACGACTCTTCCTTTATATATATATATAGGCTCACTGGTGGTAAATAATGCCAGAAACTACAAACTATAGAAAACTATTCTAACTCTCAGCATCTCCTTACAGTCAATAATAAAAATGGCTCCTCAAATTTTTTTTAAACTCAGATCTATTCCTTAACTAGCAATCAAATCCCTATCACTGGCCATATGGAAAGACCTTGAAGCAAAACATTAAAAAATCAAAGTGCACATTGACACATCTTTCCCTTGCTAACAGCAATGAGAACTATACCAACAGGTTCGCAGCAGAGAACAATTAACTGCCTGTCTTTTCCATCCTTCTTATCTTTTCCCAATTTCACACTAGTATGTGAATGCAAAGAGTAGCCAACAAGGTTACTAATCTAAGCTAACTCGTTAATAGAAGACGACCGCTACTAACATTTGGCCATGATGTCAACAAGAATGCAAACTCCATCTGGCAAGGGCCAAACTCACTATAGGGATTAAACAAATTCAGGACCCCTAGATAGGATGATAGTTTCCTGTGTCTCTTTCTGTACAAAACTCAAATCTTACCATTTAGGCATTTACTTAGGACACAAGGAATATTCTCTAGCATATGAGCAGAAACCGATTTTCCCAAAGAGGCCTAAATATCCTGAAGGCATTTATAGGTCTTTACTTGGAAGTTAAGCAGGTGAGGTTGGGTTATTATTTGGATGGGAAATTGCCAAGGAATACCAGGTGCTGTAGCCTAAATTTCAAAGGAAAGGAATACCAAATCACCTCTAAGTATTTGTTGCAAAAGAAATCTCAGTGAAATTCCCAAGTTGGCAGGCAGCCTGAGAACATGTACACACATGCATATTGTCCCCAGCAAAACGAAGAGTAGTAACATTATCGAGCAATTTAATATGAGTTGTTTCCCTAATGCAGTGGTCGGGAACCTATGGCTCGCAAGCCATATATGGCTCTTTTGATGATTGCATCTGGCTCCCAGGCGCAGCAGGCCCCAACAGGAGCAAAAAAACACTCAAACAAAAAGGCCAGATGCCGAGCCGCAAGCCTCTCCCTGCCCAAGGAGTTGCCGGAAAGCGGCCCTGGGCCGTGGAAAACTCTGTGTCTCCAGGCCCGAAACCCACAGCGAGGGAGGCGGGGAGGACCGGTGCAGACCAGGCCTGCCATGTGGCGTTTTCCGTGGCCCAGGGCTGCTTTTTGGTAACTCCTTGGGCAGGGCAGGCCCAGATGCCAGGCCGCAGGCCCCTCCCTGCCCAAGGAGTTGCTGGAAAGAGGCCCTGGGCCGTGGACAACGCCACGTGGCGGGCCCTGCCAGGCCCAAAACCCACAGCTAGGGAGGCAGGGAGGACTTGGGTATGCTGGGCCTGCGTGAATGGCAGGCCGAGACCTTTCCCCGACCAACTGGAAGCCAAGCCAGGGCCAGCGGCAAGAAAGGGGGGGGGAGGCAGGTGCAGCCCCCTTGTGAGCCCTCCCCCCTAACAGAGAGAAAAGACGGTCAAAAGAGTGGCCGAATGCAGGGCCCCTGTCGAACCCGGTGCAACGGCGGGGGAGGAGGGAAGAGTGCGGGAGGTGAGCTTCCCGAGACAAAGGAAGGAGTGGAAGCCATGCAGGTAAAGGTCCTTGCCTATGGCACATCTGGGCACGGGATAATCCTTTTCTCATAGTATGTACGTATATACTCACATTTAGTTGAATTCAATGTGTGTGTGTGTGTGTGTGTGTGTGTGTGTGTGTATATATATATATATATATATATATATAGATAGATAGATAGAGAGAGAGAGAGTATGGCTCTCACTGAAATAAATTTCCAAATATTTTGCTTTTATGGCTCTCTGAGTCAAAAAGGTTCTCGACCTAATGCTTCAGTTGAACAGAGACATTGATTGGGGAGGCTAGTTGGAAGCAAAAATCTCAATGTGTCAAGTTGGGGAAGATTGAACAAGGTTGACTAATAGAGCTGAATGATCAGAAAGAGGTGGACTACGTACTACAAAGTATAAATGAAAGCATTCCACTCAAATGCACTTGCAGGTTTCCGTGCTTTGAGTGACTTCACTCATCTCTGAGGTACAAATGAGAGAGGCCTGTTTTTATTCTCTAGCAAGAACTGTGACCCAACCAGTACTTGTTTATACACGTTGTAGGGTGTCCACCCAATACTTACAAAATGTGCAGAATAGAAAGATTTGAATTTAGGCCTAGTGAATCTATGCCAAGGCACGTGTGTGGGGAGAAGAATCTTAAATCCAAATATTTAGCCTTAATTAGATAATAATGAAAACCACCTTGTCTGCTTAACCTCAAAATGAATCCCCATCCATAAGAGACAAAACAAGAACATGATGTCCTTCTCCCCCTTTCATCACTTCCTCCATTTCTACATGACCTCAAAATATTGTCTGCCATGCCCTCCAATTGGATGAGAAACCGTTTCCTTTAAAGCTATGCCTCTACTTATGTTATTATAGTCTCCTCACATTTGCATCCTCTTCTGAACGAGCATACCTTCAGTATCATGTCCCCCGGCAGTAACCTTCCATCTCGAGCGATAACACCATCTCGATAAATGTGCTGTATTATTACGTGAACCAGCGGTGTTTCACTGCCTCCCACAATCCTAATGGCAAGGCTTTCGTTGGGATCACTACGGCTGATCTTAATGCTGGTAATTTCGCCATCTGGGATGAGGTGATATAACCTTGGGAAAACTGAAATGCACACAATAGGAACATTTATGTAGATTGCAGAGGTTGGTTTGTTTTAACGCTAGCTGCATTTTAGGATTTTTTTATTTTTTTAAATCAAAGAACTATGAAGTTTATTCAAACAAAGGCTTAATCGTAGAGGTTTCAGAGTTCAAGAGCTTGGGTGGTTACAATATCTGCTCAGAGGCACTTTTCTTAAGGTTACCATATATGTAGGAACATTTATGTAGATTGCAGAGGTTGGTTTGTTTTAACGCAAACTGCATTTTAGGATTTTCCAGAACAGATCCAACTAGGCTTTTAAATTGTCTGCTATAACAATGTAAAAGATCACACTATTCTCAGTTTGTGATGTTGAAAAGATTTTTTTCTGACTTCTGACACATATTTTTTTTTCAAATAAAACAATTCTTTTTATCACACAAGTGATATCATGGTACACAGCACTACTATAACCAACATAGGCACAGAGTTAAATATAAATAATGAATCAGAATACCTGATGGCTCATCTACACAGACATTGTAACCGGGGGCCCTTCCGGACAGGCCCTATATCCCATGACCAGCACTTTGAATTGGGCTCGGAGATGGACCGGCAGCCAGTGGAGCTGGCATAACAAGGGGGTGGTATGCTCCCTGTATCTAGTATCTCTACTCAATCTTGTGCTAAAGTAGACCTCACAACCTCTGAGGATGCCTGCCATAGATGTAGGCGAAACATCAGGAGAGAATACTTCTAGAACAGGGGTGCTCATTATGGTGATCGGGAGCACCTAGGTGATCTTCAGCTCTCTTCCAGGTGATCTTTGGCCCTCAGCCGCCATTTTTAAATTTTTTAAAAATCGATTTTTTTAAATGGCGGGGGGGCAAAGGGAGGGGCCAGGGAGGAGGAAGAGAGCTGCTCCTCCTTTCGGCGCCCCATTCCCTACCCTAGAGCGGAGGCTGGGGAGCTTTCCTTGGTTGGGGCAGAGGAGGAGCCGCGGGGCTGAAAGAGCAGCTGCAGGGATCACAGGCCTGGCGTGCTGCTGCTGCTTGTGCCCTCGCCGCCTTTCTCCGCCTCGCGCCTCCCCGCCCTCGAAGGGAAGGGAGGGGGCCTGAGGAGGAGAGGAGAGAGAGATATGGGCAGAGCCACCCTCTCTCTCTCCAGGCCTGTGACGCGCTGCCACCAGTGGGAGCCTTCTCCCCTTCCTGCCAGCTGTCCCTCCCATCCTTTCTGAGTGACACCCTCGAAAAAGGGCAGAAAGCGGCACCAGAGCGCCGTCACATGCCTGTCACCTTGGGACGCGCTGCTCTTCCACTCTTTCCTTCTACTGCCCGGCCCCGGAGGAGGATTGAGGGGGAGGCTGCCATGGGGAGCTCCAGCCTCACATGGAAAGAGCAGCTGGCCCAGGCACGCCAGGCCAGACGCGCTGCCATATCTGCCAGAGTGCCGCCTACTATAAATATCCTCCTGCTGCATGCATGGGAGGGGCCTGCTTAGGAGGGGCGGGATGGGGGGCCTGGGCTGGGCGGGGCCAAGGTGGCCCCGGGTGCAGGTCATCAGTGACCTCTTATCCGGCCCTGGACCCGCCAGAAGTTGGACAGCACTGTTCTAGAACATGGCCATAAAGCCCAAAAAACTTACAACAACCCAGAAGCGATATTGTTTTGTCACTTGCACACATGCAAATGCTTTCTTGTGTATTTGTCTATCATTTTTGAACTTTTATGATGCATGGAAATCAACTGATTTATGTTGTCTCCTTATTCTTTAGCAAAGAGAAGTCTGAAGGGCTGTTTTTGTGTTTGGTCACTTTAAAAATCTTCTCCAGAAGATTATTCTACTGAGAATAGAAGCTTGAGTCAAATGCACTTGTATCACAGTTAAGAAGCACCTCTTATTAATAGGAGTAAAATCTTACTTAGTTGTATTCTTAATCACATTTTTCTGTTTCTCTTTCTGCTTTGTGGAAGCAAGCTAAATCAAGGACAGTGCAAATCCTAGTAGATTTCTTCAGTTATTTATTATGCTCTGCTTATCACCAAGTCATCTATCTGCCCCACTGAGACTGTAGCTAACAGGGTTTTGCCATATTTGGGCTACAAACTTTAACTCAGAATCCAGATTGTCTCCACAGGCCTCGTCTGGTCCTGATTTTGACCAATCTGTAACATAAACTTATCTGGTTTGCTACATCCTTGCTTCTCATGCATCATGTACCTTCTTTGCCTGTATCAATCATCCACATAAGTCTAATTGACATAAACCTGCCATTCTCAGTGAGCAATTGTTTGGGTTTTTTTTTAAAGGAAGGCGAGTCATTAATGTCTACTGCAATGAAAAATGCCTTTCCATCAAAACCATTTGTGTCAGAAATTGAATCCAGAAAATCACAACAAGTATGTGACCAATAGGTGACTACAATGATTATCCTTAATATACACTAGGACAACCTTTTTCAACCTTTTTTGAGCCGCGGCACATTTTTTACATTTACAAAATCCTGGGGCACACCACCAACCAAAATGACACAAAATGACATTCTAACACAGTAATACATATAGTTAATGTGTTTTTAAATGCATTTATACACTCAGTGTCAAACCTGAACCTGTTTCGATGAACACAACATAGATATCCTGGCAGGAATGGCAGAAAGATACAAACTTCCCACACAGAACTCCCATAATCAAGAGAAAATACTATAAGAGTTTGGTGGGTATTGACCATGGATTTTGGAGTTGTAGTTCACCTATATCCAGAGAGCACTGTGGACTCAAACAATGTTGGATCAGGACCAAACTTGGCATGAATACTCAATATGCCCAAATGTGAACACAGATGGAGTTTGGGGAAAATAGACTTTGACATTTGGGAGTTACAGTTTCTGGGATTTCTAGTTAACACACAATCAGACAGCATCCTGAACTCTTGCAACAATGGATTTGAACCAAACTTGGCATATTTAACTCTCATTACCAACAGAAAGTACTGAAAGGGTTTGCTTGGGAATTGACCTTGAGTTTGGAAGTTGTAGTTCACCTACACCCAGAGAGCACTGTGGACTCAAACAATGTTATGTTATGTTGTTGTTTGTTTTCTATCCAGAATCACAATGTTGGAAGGAGGCACACCACTTTAAGGTCCCTAAAACAGGCATGGGAAAACTTCGGCCCTCTGCGTGCTTTGGACTCCAACTCCCACCATTCCTAACAGCCTGGGGCCCTTTCCTGCTTAAATGGCTAAGGGAAAAAAAGGAAAAGAGCCTGAGGCTGCTAGGAATGGTGGGAGTTGGAGTCCAAAACACCTGGAAGGTCCAAGTTTGCCCATGCCAGCTTTTGACAGAGACCTCTTCCTCCCCCTTCCCCTTTGCGCCCTTTCTTCCCCCTCCTGCCGAACGCTTACTTTTTTTCTACACTGCCACTTCTGTCGCCATTTTGATCTGAGGGGGCAGTGTGAGCGTGTTCAGGAGGGGGGAGGGAGGAAGATGTGACCCGTGCGAGCGCTACTGCGCAGACTCGCCCCAGAGCAAAGCGAGGCAAAGTGAGCAGATTGAGGCTGGGAAGAAGGGAGTCGAAATGGAGAAGAAAAAGTGTTTGGCAGGAGGGGGAAGAAAGGGTATTGGAGGTTCCAATTTCCCACGGCACACCTGATGATCACTCACGGCACACTAGTGTGCCATGGCACACTGGTTGGGAAACATTACACTAGGATGCTTTTACACACTGGTATTCTCAGTTTTTGGTAAAGCCTGCCCCATTCAAAACTGACATTGGCCCAAAGCCCATTATTTGGTAGGGTTCATACTGAGTATAGTTATTTAAAGGCCAGGCTTTCAAAATAATATCTTGATTCCCCCTTCAAATATCTACTTTGAATAGCACTGATTTAAAATGTAATGAATCAGTCAGTCTAATTTCTGCCACAACTACCAACTTGTATATATGCAAAAGTAGTCATTGATATTTGACATGAAGACCTCTGTAATTCAGGAATGGTTTAAAATATGGTTAGCGATACAGTGAACAGACCAAAGTCTTGAAAATGGACTGGGCACACTCAAATTCAAATTGTAACTCAAATATGAAGCTTTTCTTTTAGATAACCTTGGGGCAGTTACTCCCACTCAGTTTAACTACCTCATAGGATTTCTTTTAGGGCCTACTTAGCTCTTGGAGAAGAAACAGGATACAAATAGTGATCTGGGCTTTTCTTCGCGAATGAAGATTCAGGAAGGACTCATCCCACCATTTCTACAAGCACGTTGGTGATTTGGAGGCTGGATGTGTCCTTCGAGCCTGTGCAATGGACCTTTTTGGTAGAGCACAGCGTGCACAGAACTGGCCTCACACTTTAAACCAAAGGTTCGTCTGCCGGGGCCTAGCAAGCTGGGACAGTGGCAGCGAGTCCTCAGGTCGTAGGTTTGGTTCGGGTTTCCTCCTCTTGATGGCTGACCTTACAGGGTTAGATGAGCACCATCTGCCCGGGTTTGAAATCAGAGTTTTCCTTCTCTTAGGATGGTTGCCCAAGGGCTAGAGAGCCCATCCTGCCCATTGACGCTCTTTGTCAGACCCTTTGGTTGTGACCTGTCTGGCATGGAAGGCTCTACCAGTGGCTAGCAGAGTTATGCCACCGTACAGTCCAGCATGATGCACAAGGACAGATCTTTCATTAGGGTATAACTTGCCAGAAATCATCCTCCCACAACACCCTGATTGGGGGGCGCCAGTGATGCCAGGACAAATAGTGATACTATTTTGATATATTGTTGAAAGGCGTGACAGTGCAAATTTTAGTTTTCCTAATGGACAATCTCATCTTGAATTATCAAGGCCACAGTGTCTTATTAACCACAGTGTAAATCAGGGGTGCCCACACTTTTTCAGAATAGGAATGCAAGTAGATAATGCCAAATAAATGACCAAGTCAGAAATGTGTTAATCTGAACCAATGAAAATGATGAAGGCGGAGGAGACGGGGGGCATAGTGTGTATATAAGGGCCTGGCTCCACCCCCTCTGGCTCTTGCCCTGACCACAGCTAGTCAGGTGGGCAGAGGTCAGCTGAGTGCAAATAAACTTTGGCCAGTGGTGGCATAGCTAGTAGCCACTACTGGCTCCTGGCACCACCCTCCTCAACCTGTAAGAAAAAGGTAACACCTAGGGTTTTGGGGGAGGATTTGCTGGCGTACACTGGCCACCACCAGCATAGATCACTCATTACGCAAGCCTCTCCCCCCCACTACAAGGGGGCTTCAACAGGGTTGACTGTTTTGATATAGGTGAAAGTGCCAAGCCAGTGGTTTTTTGCATCTCAGCTTGAAGTCAAGGCCACTACAGTGTAAATCAGGGGTGCCCACACTTTTTCAGCATGCGAGCTACTTATAATAATACCAAGTCCGAAAGATTTAAAGAGAAGTAGCTGGGGAGGGGCGGGGAGGGGGCACCAAGCTCCGCCCCTGGCTAGCTCTACCACAGCTTCTCCAGGGTTGAGGAGGGTAGTGCCAAGCCAGTGGTGGCATAGCTAGTAGCCACTACTGGCTTGGGACCACCCTCCTCAACGCTGAAGAAGCTGTGGTGAAGCTGTAGCTGGGGGAGGGGCGGGCGACCTGGCTCCGCCTGGCTCCCCCTCTGGCTTTAGTCTACCACAGCTTCTCCAGGTTGAGGAGGGTAATGCCAAGCCAGTGGTGGCATAGCTAGTAGCCACCACTGGCTTGGCACTACCCTCCTCAACGCTGGAGAAGCTGTGGTAAAGCTGAAGCCGGGGGAGGGGGCGTGGCTTGGCGTGGCATGGCTCTGCCCCCTCTGAGAAGCGCCTCATCTAGCTGGAATCGACCTTCTTCAGTCCCAGGATTGACCAGTCGATCGCGATCGACTTCCTGGGCAGCCCTGGTGTAAATGATGAATAATTATAAAGACAGATTATTATAGCACAATCTCTAAAATGCATTGATTGTATGTCGTATGACCCCCATATACACAGGGGATACATTCCTGAACGTACTATGGAAACAGGAAACTATTTATAATTGCAAACCCTGTTGAAATGAGTAATTTCGAGGACTTCTACTTCTCTAGGAATTTTCTGTGTCCTCCAGCGCAACTCTGGAGGACCTAGAAAGTTTCTGGAGGACACAGTCTGTTGGATGAAGTTAGGTGTAACTATGAGTATTGATCCAGAAAGAATAGAGGGAAGTTTAACCTGTATTAGTAAAATGAAGATTCCATTATGTACTTTGCATGTCTGACTGCAAGCTGTTCTAATATTGTGTACTCTTACGTTTGAGGACATTTAAGAAACCTAGAGCGGTTACTTGTCTCCTGGTGGTCCTTCCATTTGTTTGTCTGTATAGACACTTATGAAGGGACCAACCTGAATCTTTCAAAATCACACCACTGACTAAATGTTTATTGTCAGGGGACATACGTCTAGACTTCTATTGAAGCTAAGCTGACGGCTACCAAAAGGAAAGCTAAACTAATATTGGCAGTTAAACCATCTGAACTGCATCTGAACTCACTAGAAGCATGAAATAGGAAATATAATTTTAGAAACAGTCAGCTCTTGAACCTTGATGGGATGAAATGAATACCAATTTTGATGGATGCAAACAATGCTAGAAACTAGAGGGTAGCAGCTGACAGCCAACAGGCATTTGGGCCTTGCTTAAATGTTGTTTTCTTCAAATGCCAAACTCCCCGGGAGTTATCACTCTAAATCCACAGTCTTTGCCTACACTGGAGATGTGGGGCCCTATTTCAATCTGACATTTGTTTTTCATACAAGGTAATTCCTCTGAGTCTTGCTTTCCATGCACCTGAACAAAGTTTCAGAATGCTTGGAATAGTTTAGACTGCTAACAAAACATATATCCCATATATTTTGCAAGCTTTATTCTACCCCCTTTGCATCCTGCTTTTAATTGTTGAATTTTACAATGTTCTGCACTGACGCTGGACTAATATTGTTACTTAAGCTCATTTCTTCTCTCTCTGTCTCTCTCCCCCCCCCCCTTCTAATTGACCAAATTTTCATATTGGCTTTCTACTGGTAAATACGCAACTCCCAGAACATGTTGTATTTGTGTTACTGCACATCACAATGTATATTTTGTTATGTCCTGCTTTATCCTGCTTGCACCCTACTTCCTATATATATATATATATGCACTAGCTGTACCCGGCACGCGTTGCTGTGCCCTATTTAGGAGATGCGAGAAAGTCTGAGTATGTAAGGGTTGGAATTGATGTTACTTATGGTCTTGGTGAGGTCATGGCTGTGTCGTTGTGGGTTGTTCTGGTGGGTGGGATGTTGAAGTCCTGTGGAGTTGTCGGTGTGTGGTGTTGCTGGCGTTCTGCAGAGCTTGTGGATATACAATGTTTTTTGTTTTTCCGTCTGCTGTGTTGATTTAGAGGTTGATGCTTGTGAGGGTGGGGTACTTTGGAAGTGAGTGGAGGTACTTGAAATCCCATCTTCCATGGTGTGCCCTCCTCTAAACTGCAGTTGGATGGAGTGTGGGTCATGGGGGCACTGTGTGCCAAGTTTGGTCTTTATTGGTCTTGGTTCTGGGCCACAGTAGTCTGTGGGGAATGAAGGGTTTGAAAGTACTACAAATCCCATAATCCATGGAGGTACATCAAATCCCATCATCCATGGTCCACCCTCCTCCAAACTGCAGTAGAATGTAGCGTGGGTCATAGGGGCTCTGTGTGCCAAGGTAGGTTACTGTAAATTCAGGCCATACACAATGTCCCATGAACTGAGGCCTAGTTGGGAAAATCAAGTTAATGAAGCCTTACTGTCAATTCAGAGCTTAAACAGCATCCCATTAAGTGAGGCCTAGTCAGGAAAATCAAGTTAATGAAGCCTTACTGTCAATTTTGGGTGTGGTCTGTGATTTGTAGGGGTTTAAATTTTCTGTGGGAAGTGAATTGGGTGTTCGTGTTGGCGACTGCCTCAGGCCTTTGCCTTATCCTCCTCTGCCAGTTTAGAGGGTCTGAATGTTCATGTTGGCTGGCCAATAGAGGCGTTATGCAAATACTCCCTCACTGGCAACCAATCATGTTGTCAGAATGTAGAGGCCGGGAGATTTGCTGGCCGCCGCGGAGGATGCTGGGAAATAGTTTTTTATTGTTGTTTTGGGGGCATTCTAGGTTTTGGGGGAAGTTTTTTTGCTAAAAACCTAACTTGCCTGAGGCCTATTTTTGTTGCCAAGTTTGGTGTGTCTGCCTTGTAAGGTTTCTCTGCCTAGGACGGTCGTTCCATGACGGGACCTCCTCTATATAATAGATAAGCATCAGCCCATGATCAAGTCACATAATTGCGATGTAAGCATTAGGTTCAGGCTGTAAGGAGACAGAATAGTTTTTGCTGTCATGATGTTTAGTAAATAAATATTTGTTGTTGTTGTTGTGTGTCTTCAAGGTGTTTCAGACATACAACCTCATCAGATGGGGGGAATTTATGTCTTCTGAATGAAGCCCCATGCCGGCTATCACGCAACATTGTGTGACTTCCAGCAAAGGACCCACCACCAACTGGGGTGAAAGCATTGCCGGAGGCTTTCTCCCGTGTTGCGCTGGCCCCAATTGAGCTAGCACAGGTCCTTTCTGGGAGGGTGACACTTCCCCCAGGTAATGGGGAAAGCATCATTGAGATGGAGGTGCATGCAGGGCAACAGATTTGTTCCACTACCCTTCTCCTTTTGCCGTGATGCCAGAAAAAGCGGGCTGCTTCACATGGCCATTGTGATAATGGCCTTATTGTGACCCTATCAGGATTTTTTCTAGGGCTGAGAGGATGTGGCTCACCCAAAATCACCTAGTGCAGTGTTTCTCAACCTGGGGATTGAGACCACTGGGGGGTCATAAGGACCTGTCACAGGGGTCACCAAAGACAACCTGAAAACACAGTATTTTCTGTTGGCCATGGGGTTTCCATGAGGGAAGTTTGCCTCAATTCTATCCTTGGCAGAGTTCAGAATGCTCTTTGATTGTAGGTGAACTATAAATCCCAGCAACTACAATTCCAAAATGTCAAGGTCTATTTTCCCCAAACTCCACCAGTGTTCACATTTGGGGATATTGAGTATCAGTGCCAAGTTTGGTACAGATCTATCATTGTTTGAGTCCACAGTGCTCTCTGGATGGAGGTGAACTACAATTCCAAACTTCAAGGTCAATGACCACCAAACCCTTCCAGTATTTTCTGTTGGTCCTGTGTGCCAAGCTTGGTTCAGTTCCATCATTGGTGGAGTTCAGAATGCTCTTTGATTGTAGGTGAACTATAAATCCCAGCAACTACAACTCCCAAACGACATCACACACACTCACCCAAACCCAACCAGTATTCAAATGTGGGCGTATTGGGTATTTGTGCCAAATTTGTTCCATTGAATGAAACTACACCCTGCATATCAGATATTTACATGACAATTCATAACAATAGCAAAATTACTGTTATGAAGTAGCAACAAAAACAATTTTATGGTTGAGGGTCGCCACAACATAAGAAATTGTATTAAGGGGTCGCGGCATTAGGAAGGTAGAGAACCACTAACCTAGTTCATTTCCATGGCTAAGCAAGAACATGAACCTTGCTCCGGAGTCATAGTCCTACTCTCAAACCACTAAACCACGGAAATTCTCATGTAAAGGGTTTAAGTGCTCATTCTCTGTTTTTGTGTGGGCTTCCCTTTTTCTTATATTTGTGGACAAAAGAGCGAAGATTCAAAAGATTATGATTCTTCTGAGACAGGCTAGTAAATTGTGCCACCCACTTACCAACTTCACACAGTTGCCTCACTTTGCCTAATATTAGGGCTTGTCATACAGGAAGTAGATGATAAAGTGACTTGACTAAGAAGGCACCATCTACTACAGGGGTAGGGAACCTACTGCTCGGGAGCCAGATGTGGCTCTTTTCATGATTGCATCTGGCTCTCCCTCTTCCTTCCTTCCTTCCTTCCTTCCTTTCTCCCCCTTCACCCTTTCCTTCTCCTTTTCTCCTTCCTTTTCCCTCCCTCTCTCCCCTTCCTTCTTTCCTCCATTCTCCTCTTCCTTCCTTCCTCTTCCTTCCTTCCTTTCTCCCCTTCACCCTTTCCTTCTCTCCTTCCTTCTTTCCTCCATTCTCCCTCCCTCTTCCTTCCTTCCTCTTCTATTCTTTCCCCCAAGTCTTCCTTTCTTTCTCCTTCCTTTCTTTTCACTTCCCTCTCTCTCCCCTTCTTCCTTTTCTTCTTTTCCCTTAATCATTTTACTTTTTCCTCCCTCCTTTTCCTTTCTTTTCCCCACCCGTTCCTTTCCTCCCTTCCCATTTCCTTCTTTCTTTTCCCCTCCTTGTCTCTCTCCTGCTTTTCTTTTCTTCCTTTTCAATAGTTTGTTCTTCTTTTCTTCCTCCCTCCCTCCTTTATTTTCTCTTTCTTTCCCCCTTCCTTCTGTCTTCTCTTCCTTCCCAGAGTCCTGAGCATGCCTTTTGCAGAGCCAGGTCTGAAGTGCCCCGTCATTCTGCCGGGGGAATCCTTTTCTCATAGTATGTACGTAAAGATTCACATTTAGTTGAATTCAGTCTTAAAATATATTATATATTACAGTATATGGTTCTCACTGAAATAAATTTCCAAATATTTTGTTTTTATGGCTCTCTGAGTCAAAAAGGTTCCTGACCCCTGATCTACTAGAAAGTTTTGTTGGCAAAAGCCGAATTGATTTCTATGGAACTATGAAGTGAAGAACATCCTGACAGCCAGAACTGTGAAGCAGGGATAGCACTATCAATCTATCCTTGAGCTTGCTTCCATTTAATGTATACTGTTTTTTTGAAGGCTCCCATGAAATTCCCTTCAACACACACACACACACACACATACAGTA
Source organism: Anolis apletophallus (assembly GCA_030556195.1). Classification (NCBI taxonomy): domain Eukaryota; kingdom Metazoa; phylum Chordata; class Lepidosauria; order Squamata; family Anolidae; genus Anolis; species Anolis apletophallus. The sequence continues at coordinate 22,001,107 of JARBWK010000012.1, forward strand.
TATACACTAACCATCTCTCTAAAAGTGTGAAAATGACAAGAACTGCTTTCTCAAAGGAACTACGGTGGATGTAAAAAAGTCTTTGCAAATCATTACCTTCCTCTGCAGCAATCAAATTTTCAACATTCTCATGTTCTCGTTCAGAGTGGTTAGCAACAGCGCTGCCGCTTTTTGTCCTCCGAAGAACACTGAATGCTCTATTTATCTTTTTGAAAGATCTGCTTCTTATAGTCGAACGTTCAAAATGTCGAGCTGCAGCCAAATAAAAAGAGGGAAAGAGAATTAACATGAGATTTTCGTGAATGAAACGATGTTAAAGGTTGGCAAGGCTACTAAATAGTATAAAAGCACCAGATGCTGTGTGATTTTGGAAACTAAGCAGGATCAGCTTTGGTTAGTGCCTGGATGGGAGACCACCAATGAATACCAGGTCCTGTAGACCAGTGTTTCCCAACCGTTTTTGAGCCGCGGCACAATTTTTACATTTGCAAAATCCTGGGGCACACCACCAACCAAAATGACACAAAATGGCACTCTGACACAGTCATACATATAGTTAATATGTTTTTTAATGTATTTATACACTCAGTGTGAAACCTGGGCCTGTTTCGATGAACACAACATAGATATCCTGGCAGGAATGGCAGAAAGACACAAACTTCCCACACAGAACTCCCATAATCAAGAGAAAATGCTATAAGAGTTTGGTGGGCATTGACCTTGAGTTTTGGAGTTGTAGTTCACCTATATCCAGAGAGCACTGTGGACTCAAACAATGTTGGATGAGGACCAAACTTGGCATGAATACTCAATATGCCGAAATGTGAACACAGATGGAGTTCAGGGGAAATAGACCTTGACATTTGGGAGTTGTAGTTGCTGGGATTTATAGTTCCCCTACAATCAAAGAGCATTCTGAACCCCACCAATGATAGAACTGGGCCAAACTTCCCACACAGAACCCCCAGGAGGCAAGAGGAGGTCTCTACTTGGGGAAAGGAAGGCGGGCCTTCCCAATGCACGGAGAGGGAGAGACCAAGTAGACAACGAGTGGGGAGGGGTGGTGGTTGTAATTTTGTGCCTTTATCGAGGTAGGTTTCTTAGGGTTTTTATACTTCAACACACTAGACTCTCCCCTTTGGAGGTTCCAATTTCCCAAGGCACACCTGATGATCGCTCACGGCACACTAGTGTGCCCCGGCACACTGGTTGAGAAACACTGCTGTAGACTATGTTTCACAGGAAGGAACTGGTAAAAACACTTCTGGGTATTTCTTGTCTAAGAAAAGTCTACAAAATTCATGGGACCACCATATGTCAAAAGGTGACTTGCAGGCACACACATACAAAACCCAAAAGATCAAAATTCCGAGAACTGCTACAAACTCTGCTATTTTTGTTTTTACTTCACTGTTATAAATACTTTTTCATGTGCCCTGCTATAGTATATAGCCACAATTACCCATCATAAATTGAGGACCTTTTCACATGGATGTTTCCACCTGTTTTCTCTCCATTTTTGCATGCTTGCAAAATGAAGTCTCATGGAGGCCATCCCATGACACAAGGCCACTTCCAGTGGCTGCTTGTGGGAACCTGTCTTGCCAGCATGCTACAACAAAGAGAAGGCTCCCTCTCAGGAATCAGGTGTTATTCGACTCCTGATTCCAGAAAGCAGGAAAAGCACAACCAAAGCACCCTCTGAGTGGTGAGGGGGAAATATTTATTTATTTACTTTGCTTCTAGACCGCCTCTCTCAGCCCGAAGGCGACTCGAGGCGGTGTACAACAGCAAAAACTGCTCAAGACAAACATATCAACAATTATCAATACAATACAATTCCAACATATACAAATTAGCATTCAACGTTAAAAACACAATATCAGCGTCTCATTAATTAAATTGCATCGTCGTCGTTCCTTAGGTCTCAATTTGACAATCATACTACATCTGCAAATGCCCGGTCAAATAGCAAGGTCTTAACCTTCCTGCGAAATGTCAGGAGGGAGGGGGCCGATCTGATGTCATTAGGAAGGGCATTCCAAAGCCGAGGAGCCACCACTGAAAAGGCCCTGTCTCTCATCCCCACCAATAGCGCCTGCGAAGCAGCCGGGACTGAGAACAGGGCCTGTCCGGATGATCTTAAGCATCTTGAAGGTTCATAGGAAGAGATGCGTTCCTAGGGTTTTGGAAGCAAGCAAGGCAAGGGGGAAAGGATCTGGGTGGTGAGGATGGCAAGAAAAAGGGCTTTTGGGGCAAAGGGGCCAAGGGAAAAAGGCTTCTGGTGGCAAGGGAGGCAAGGACAGGAGGAGGGAGGGAGGAGGAAGGACCCGTGGAACCCTTCAGTATGCTTTGCTGAGCCCCAAGGGTTCCGTGGAGCACACTTTGAGAACCGCTGTTCTATAAAATTTCTGGAGCTCCCAGTGGCGCAGTGGATTAAACTCTTGTGTTGGCAGGACTGTTGATCAGGTCAGTGGTTCAAATCCGGGGAGACTGGGTTATGCTCCCTCTGCAGCTTCAGCTCCCTATGTGGGACATGAGAGAAGCCTCCCACAAGGGACGGTAAAACATCAAACATTCAGGCGTCTCCTGGGCAACGTCCTTGCAGACGACCAATTCTCTCACACCAGAAGCGACTTGCAGTTTCTCAAGTCACCCCCCCCCTCTCTCACACACAATATAATTTCTAGGTTTCATGTCTTATCCCAAGATTATAAATATAGTCGTTCTTTGCTGTTTCTTGGACATCCCCATCTGTTGGTGTGGGGTTACACAGTCCCCAAGGCTTTTGGGGTGATCACGTCCCCTCCATTTAATAAAAAATACTCCACAGAAAATATTTTGGTGAAGAAAAGTAAATTGTCATTCTGAGGAATCCCTAGGGCAGGGGTGCTCACACTTTTTCAGCATGCGAGCTACTCTTAAAGCAACCAAGTCCAAAAGATCTACCTGCCCCTGCCGCCGCATGCTCCCGCCACCATGCGTGCTCCTGCTGCTGTTTTCTGCCTGCGCAGCGCTTCTTCTGCCTGCGGGGCATTGCAGGAAGGAGAAAGCATAAGGCGGGGCATCCAGAGGGAGGGCTCCGCCCTGCCTGTCTCGCCGGCAACGGAGGCTCCACAGCTGCTTCTGGACAAGAGAGAGGCAGGGTGTTCCCTCCAGAGGCCCTGCCTCGTGCTTCCTTCTTCCTGCAATGCACCGCAGGTGAAAGAAGCACCGCAAGAGTGGAAGCCAGCAGCAGGAGTGCGCGCGTGCATGGCAGGAGCGCCCCATCCAGCTGGTGAGGCCCGAAGATCATCTGGAAGAGGGCCAAAGATCTACTAGTCACTCACGAGCTACCTAATGAGCACCCCTGCCCTAGGGGAAGTGATTGCCCTTTTAAACAAGCTCCAGTAGCCCTGTGTTTCACATACCTTTCCCCAAACAAAATACTCAATTTCTTCCTCCAAACCAGAAATGGACGTTTGGCCACCTCCAACCCTTCCTCTTATGAGACCTTGGTCCAGGGGGCATTTCCTGCCCCTGCCAGGTATGTAAAAAAAATTAATAAAGAAACAACGCACAGTGTGCTCGTGGCACTAGGTTGTTTCAATTTATAATTAAATCCCAAATATCCAATTAAAATTGGGTCATAGCCAGATGAGGTTGAATGTTTACCTCTTCCACAATATCCATCCCTTTCCTCTCTGAATCTCAGAGAACCACATCTCTCTGGCAGAGAATTAGAAGTACTTCAAAACTCTACAAATTCCAAGTTTCCACAGGAGGGAGCTATTTGGCAGTTAAAATAATATTAAACTGATCTAACTGTGTAGTGTGGATACATTACTGGTTTGAAAAGTGGCAAGCATAATATGGGGTTGTGTGGCACCCCCACGGGGCTGATATTATATCTGTATTTTGTATTTGGTTGCCTTCACCTGCAAGGCTCTTTCTTCTATTGTTTAAGCCATGTGGACTGGTATGGGAGGAGTTGTGCTTGGCTCCATACCGGGCATCACCGCCCTCAACTCCGCCCTTTTCTGGAGTTTACCTGGGGGCTAGACTTCCTTTCTGCCTCCATTCCAGAGACCACACGGACAAAGCAAGGTTGGAATCTAAGCTTGCTGGGACAAAGCATTTTTAGTTCACCTACTACATCTAACCTTCGCTTTCAACCAAGCCTGCCGTGCATAGGAGAATCTGTTCTCAACAGAGACTGTGGACTTTGGGGCTTATACAGGACCTTGCGAGCCTACGAGCCGGAGAGCAACAGGAACCTGGGAACTACGAAAGACGCCATCACTTTGCAAAACAGAGGCAAGTGATAGTTTCCTTTTTCAAGGACTTCTTTTGCAATCAACTAAGCATTTTGGGCCACCAGCATTTTTGCTGGTTGTTATTCAATAAATCTTGGTTTTGGTTCACCGTTTTCGAGTCTAGCACTCACCCTGGGTTTCCCTGCATGTGGGAAGGCCTTTTCTCTACTTTCAGGGCCATAGCTTGCAATGTCCATTCTTTAAAGCCCTTTTTTAGGCCCTGAAGGCAGAAGAGGTTGGTTGGTGGGGTTTCCCCCCCCTTTTTCTTGTGATCTTACTTCTAGTTTGGCTGCTTCTGTTGAGGTCGGCAGAGCTGGCTCCTGGCTGGCTGTCTTCTGAGGTGGTGCTGAAGGCTGGATTAATTAGACCTGGTTCATCACTCATTAAGGCTATGGTGGCAGCAGCAGAAAACTCTGGCCCAAGAGCAGCTACGGTCAAAGCAGCGTTCAAATCGGGAGAGCTGTCCTGTGAACGCCGCTTCCGCTCCTTGGTAAGGCCATAATGAGATGCTCCTTTACATCTAAGGAAAGAGGGAAAGAACAGATTTTTTAAGATATACCTAAACGAGATCTGAGACAGTTAACACACCCTTTTAAAAGAATAAGACATTAAAATAAACATGATGACTAGAGACATGAGACAGGAAAGGGGGAAAATGGAAGTGTATATAATAAACAGCACACATCATGATGGCTCTGTCTTACTACCTTTATTCTCCTGAACAAACTACTCTCTGTCCCTAGACGAAGTAACAATGAGAGCAATGAGAGATCCGGCAGTTCACACTGATTCATTTGATTAAAGGAGGAATTATCCTAAGCAGTGAATACTATCAAAAGATTCCCATGTCATGTTTTTCCCAGAACTAAACAAGAGAGGGCAAGAGAAGACAACATCCAATACCAATGACTTAAATTATTAATTCACGTGAAAAGCCTACTCTGGGTGAGGAAATCCATTGTAGTAACACATGCTTGTTTGTAGCTTGTTTGCGCGTAGGAAACAGAAAGGCAAGCCTAGCAGGTGACTGATCAAAATAAAGGGACAGAGTCTATAATCAGTCCTTTGTCTTTGCTTAATGAAAGAGGGCAGTGTCAGGCCCCAAAGCTTGTTTGCATCAGCTTATGTTGGGGGGGAGAGGAAAGCCCACACATATAGGGGTTGGAGCCCGTCAGAGCAGCCGTTGCTTCATGAGTGGCGTTGCAGCTGCCTTCCAGATTCAGGATTCCCACCGCCTTTACAAGTCACTTTCCCAGAAGCAATGTGATGTAGGACTCTCTTGCTACCCCACCTGTTTGCCCAGCAGTGTTGGGATGCTTCAGACAGTTGTAGGTTTGGGCCCACAAACAAAGACACCCCCCCAACAGTCTTCCCCATTTATTCAGACACTAATCTTCATTTGCATTATTGTTGTCAACTGCTGTCAAGTTAACTTCAACCTACAATGATCCAGGCCCGGATTAAGACCTTTTTGCGCCCTAGGCCACACTTTGGAATTATGCCCCCTTTTGCGCTCTGCCACTTGGGGCCTCGCCCCCGGAGGGAGTGACGTTGTTCTGGCCCTGCCCCTGAAGGGAGTGATGTCACTCAGGCCACGCCCCCGGAGGGAGTGACGTCGCTCAGGATGCACTCCTCCTCCCTCCCTCCAAGACCACGGCGAGTTGTCCCAGCGGCAGCTGTGCGGTGCCCTTCCACACGGTGCCCCATTCACGCAGCGCAGCTGCCGCTCCCTGTGGCATCACTCGGTCCCCGCCCCCGGAGGGAGTGATGTCGCTCGGGCTGCACTCCTCCTCCCTCCCTCCTTCTGAGACCACGGTGAGTTGTCCCAAAGGCAGCGGCAGCTACGCTGCGTGAATGGGGCGCCACGTGGAAGGGCACCACGCAGCTGCTGCTGGGACAACTCGGCGTGAGTCATCGCCAATTTTTTTTGGCCTTGATCGGCACCCTTCCACGCGGCGCCCCATTCACGCAGCACAGCTGCCACTGCCTTTGGGACAACTCGTCGTGGTCTCAAAAGGAGGTATGGAGGAGGAGTGCAGCCTGAGCGATGCCACTCCCTCCAGGGGTGGGGCCCGAGTGATGTCGCTCGGGCCCCGCCCCCAGAGGGAGTGACGTTGCTCGGGCTGCACTCCTCCTCCCTCCCTCCTCCTGAGACCACGGCGAGTTGTCCCAAAGGCAGCTGCTCGGTGCCCTTCCAAATTGACTTCAACCTACATTCACACAGCATAGCTGCCGCTGCCTTTGGGACAACTCGCCGTGGTCTCAGAAGGAGGGAGGGAGGAGGAGTGCAGCCTGAGCGATGTCACTCTCTCCGGGGGCAGGGCCTGAGCGATGCCACAGGTAGCGGAAGGGCACCGCACAGCTTCCACTGGGACAACTCGGCGTGAGTCATCACCATTTATTTTGGCCTTGATCTGGCCACCCCCCTGGCTTACGCCCATAGGCCACGGCCTTGCTGCCCTAAATGATAATCCGGGCCTGCAATGATACCATGTCACCCTTTCATCAACAGAGGTGCTCAAATCTTGCCAATTCAGAGCTGTGGCTTCCTTCTGGCTAAACCATTTGAGATGTGGTCATTCTCTTTTCCTATTGCCTTCTACCTGCCAGCAATTAAATAATTACAATCCTCTTTAAATAAAAAGGCTCGTTCTCCACTCTTCACCAGATGGGACTATGATGGTAGTGGGACCAAGAGAAAACCTTCCCCTGAAGATCTCAAGACCGTGACAGGTTGATATAAAGAGACACAAACATATGTATGCTTATTTGCTTCCCTATTATTAACCCCTGTAAAGTGCATTCGACTCTGAAATTTGGGAAAAATATATTTACCAGAAGAGGAGGGTTGGTATAGAACGGAGCAATAATGTAAAGAATGGAATCACAGAATTTTAATTGGCACTGTTCCTGCCAAATTGGTGCAGTTGACAGGTATGCTTCCCAAAAAGAAACAAATGATGGGGGACTGGTAAAAAGGCACAGTAATATGATCATATGCTGTAGCATCCTTTCCTTCTTATTTTTAAAACTTTTTTTTCAAAATGAGGCAGCCTTTAAAAAATGTCAGGAGCGACTTGAGAAACTGCAAGTCGTTTCTGGTGTATGAGAATTGCCCATCTACCGTACAAGGACATTGCCCAGGGGATGCCCGGATGTTTCATCATCCTGTAGGAGGCTTCTTTCGTGTCCCCACATGGGAAGCTGGAGCTGACAGACAGGAGCTCACCCCACTCCCTGGATTCGAACTGCTGACCTGTCAGTCAGCAGTCCTGCGGGCACAAGGGTTTAAGCCATTGCACCACTGAGGACTCCTGACGCGGCAGCTGACCAAGCATGGATGTGGTGATACATCTTCATTTTATTATTTTAAAAAGCTAAACAATAACATAGCAGTATATGACCATACCTGTGCTTATGGAAGGACTCTAATGCTTCTGAATATCATTGGGAAGTCTGATTTGGCCACGGTGGTCCATGCTCTGGTTACATCCCATATAGATTACTGCAAAGCTCTCTACGTGGGGTTGCCTTTGAAGACTGTTCGGAAGCTGCAACTAGTCCAACGGACAGCAGCCAGGTTGATAACAGGAGAGGCATTCAGAGAGCGTACAACCCCTCTGTTGTGCCATCTCCACTGGCTGCCAGTTTGCTACCGGGCCCAATTCAAAGTGCTGGCTTTAGCCTTTACATAAGAACATAAGAACATAAGAAGAGCCATGCTGAATCGGGCCTCAGCCCATCTAGTCCAGCATTCTGTGTCACACAGTGGCCCACTAGTTGTACACAGGGATCTCTAGCAGAAAGGAGGGCAAAACCCTCACCTGCTCCCGACCCCCACAACCAGTACCCGGGAAATCCTGCCTGGAAAAGACCAAGGCGTTGCAACCTGATTTCGTAAGGGAGCTGCTCCATCCCTTGGATCATTCTTGTTGCCCTTTTCTGTACCTTTTCCAGTTCCGTTATATCCTTCTTGAGGTGCGGTGACCTTTAAAGCCCTAAACGGTTCTGGTTCAACTTACCTGTCCGAATGCATCTCTCCCTATGAACCATCGAGATGTTTAAGATCATCCGGAGAGGCCCTGCTCTGGGTCCCGCCTTCTTCGCAGGCGCGATTGGCAGGGACGAGAGACAGGGCCTTCTCAGTGGTGGCTCCTTGGCTTTGGAACGCCCTCCCTGGTGACACCAGATCGGCCCCCTCCCTCCTGACATTTCGCAAGAAAGTCAAGACCTGGCTGTTTGAGCAGGCATTTGCTGATGAAATATAACGGTTTAATTAGATATAAGGAATGACGACGATGCGACGGAAAGTGATTTCAACGTGACGCGGAGACTGTAATTGTATGTTTTAATGGCTAATTGTTGTGTTATATGGTTATTGTTTGTTTTGTTTTGCTCGTGGTTTGATTGGAGGGCAAAGACTGCCTTGTGTAAACCGCCCCAGTCGCCTTTGGGCTGAGAGGGCCGGTATAGAAATGCGATAAATAAATAAATAATATACATTTTTTTCTTTCAGTTATTTTACATGGTCCCCAGGATCCGGCCCTCCTACCCTCCTGCAAGAAATCAGCTGTTTTTTAAAAAAAAATTGAAAAATTGTAGCGGCGGCACAGCTGTCCGCCATTACCTGTCCTGGCTCTTCAGCAGACAGGAAATGAGCCAGGACAGGAAATGACGCCGCGGAGCCAAAGGACTACAAGTCCCAGCTTCCCCTCCGCGGCGCCATTTCCTTTGAGACTAGAAGAGTACAGGAAGTACTCTTCTGCTGTGTCTTCGGCTCCTGCCTCTGTGTCTTCGCCTCTCTCGTGCTCCGGCTCTGGCTCCTGGATCCTTGTTGGAAGAGAGAAGCCGGACCGGAGCAAGGCTGTGTGGAGCTCCATTTGGGCAGGGGTCATTTGGGAAGGATACCAAACTAAGGTAGGCTGAAGCAGAGGGCTGTTTTGCTGGGGTGGGCTCCTTCCTTCGTTCCTTCCTTCCTTCAATCCTTCCTTTCGTCCTTCCTTGCTTTTATTCTCGCTTTTATTTATTTATATTTTATTTTAATTTATTTTATTATTTATTATTTTTATTTTTATTTATTTCCTTTTATTTTTGCATTTATTCCGCCCTCATTTCTTCCCTCTATCCATCTTCCTTCCTTCCTTCCTTCCTTCCTTCCTTCCTTCCTTCCTTCCTTCCTTCCTTCCTTCCTTCCTTCCTTCCTTCCTTCCTTCCTTCCTTCCTCTCTTTCTTTCTTTTATTCTTTTATTTTATTTTTATTTATTTTCACACTGCGGCCCCCCAGGTGATCAGTGACCGGAACTCCAGCCCTTGGGCCGGTAGAAGTTGGACAGCCCTGCAATATTTATTTTATTTATTTATTATTTATTAGGTTCGATTTGATATACCGCTCTCTCTGGAGCCCAGAGCGGTTCACAAGAATAGCGAAAAAACATAAACACATAAAAACATTAAAATACATTAAAATACATTAAAATACATTAAAATACATTAAAATACATTAAAACAATTCCAATCCCCCGACTAAACAAATTGCAGACCAAGCTGCAGTTCAGTGGCAGGCTAGCAGCAGGATAACGGGTGCGGTAGACAGCAGTCAGCTATGGGCCGAATGCCTTTCTGAACAACCACGTTTTTACTGCCCTGCGGAACGGCAGAAGGGCTCGAGTGGCCCGTGTCTCTTCAGGAAGGCTGTTCCACAGAATTGGTGCCACTACAGTGAACGCCCTCCGACGGGTGGTGTCCAGTCTACAGACCCTAACACTGGGCACATCCACAAGTTGAGCCCCTCTGAGCGCAGTGATCTCCTGGGCACATAAGGGGTAAGCCGCTCCCTCAACTACACTGGCCCCAAACCATATAAGGCCTTGAAAGTTAAAACTAACACCTTGAAGACGACCCGAATTCAATTGAAGCCAGTGCAGCTCGCGCAAGAGTGGAGTCACGTGATCAGATCTTAAGGCTCCTGAGAGCAGGCGGGCTGCAGCGTTCTGCACCAGCTTAAGTTTCCCGGATCGCCGACAAAGGTAGGCCAATGTACAGCGCATTACAGTAATCGAGCCTCGAGATGACCGTGGCTTGATCACCGTGGCCAGGTCGCAGCGGGAGAGGTAAGGAGCCAGACGTTTTGCCAGACGCAGATGGAAGAAGGCTGTCTTGCAGGCGCAGGCAATCTGCTCCTCCATAGACAGCTGGGCGCCCAGCCGGACCCCAAACTTTTGACAGATGGTTGCGGGCAGAGGGCCGCACCGCCGAACGTCGGCAGCTGGGTCTCTACCCCCGGGCGGCCTAGCCACAAGATCTCCGTCTTCGCGGGTTCACCTTCAACTTACTGGCTCGCAGCCATCCAGTCACGGCTTCAAGGCAGAGATGGAAATTATCGGGTACAGAGTCCGCCCCGGGGTCCATCCTCAGCACGGGCGGGGTATCATCAGCGGACTGATGACACTCCAGCCCACAACTCCGCACCAATTGGGCGAGTGGTCGCATATAGATGTTAAATAACAGCGGGGAGAGAATGGCCCCCGGAGGGACTCCACAAAGTAGAGGGAGCCCTCGGAGACCACCCTCCCCACTTCACTCGCTGCAGGCGGTTTTGGAGGAAGGAGGACAGCCAGTTGAGGGCTGTCCCCTACCCCGCTACCGCCAGGCGGTGTGTCAAAAAGTTGGTAATCGACAGTATCAAACGCTGCCGTGAGGTCCAATAACACGAGCAGCGCCGATCCGCCTCGGTCCAAGTGGCAGCGGAGTAGGTCTGTGATGGAGACCAGGACAGTCTCCGTCCCATGGCCCGAACGGAAGCCGGACTGGAAGGGGTCTAGCCAGGTTGCATCATCCAGGAATGCCTGCAGCTGGTCCATTGCTGCCCTCTCAATTACCTTGCCCAGGTACGGAAGATTGGACACTGGGCGGTAATTGGGAAGCCGCGGGTCTAACCCGGCTTCTTCAGCAATGGAGTGACCACCGCCTCTTTCAACTCCTCTGGAAAAGCTCCTTGCTCAAGGGAGCAGTTGACTATATTCAACAGAGGGCCTCGTAGCCCCTCCGCGCAAGCTCGAATCAGCGCGGAGGGGCACGGGTCGAGGGAGCAGGTGGTCGGTTGAAGAGCTGCGACAATCAATAGAGTAATGCCATCATTCAACTTTAATTCAGCTCACATTTGGATTTAAACCAAGTTTCTTCAACCACTGTTTATTGTTGCATGAGCTGAATTAATCTATTACTTGTTTGTTACTTCCAATTTAACAAAATATCCAAAGCTGCAAGCAGTAGCAAAACTCTACAACAATTTGTGTAATAAGGCAGCAACGAATCCTCCATGCTTTTGCATACACAGTGCAAGCATGCTCATACCCAATGTTCACACTCCAAGAAATGCTTGACTGCCACACTGGAAGGAACATTAAAGATTCATTTAATGAGAATCACACACTAACCATGAAAACAGGCCAGCCTTGAGTCTGAGGAAAATGCCAGTTACGGATCTCCAAACTGAACCCTATTCTGCCCCTGCCGTGGTTCAAGCCATGTTGCTGCTTGAATTCTGCTTTCTAATCAGTCTCTAATGGTGTTGTCCTACTTTCCGTTGCTGTTTTCTTTTCCTCGTGATTAAAGCAAGTTGATGACTTTTATTCAAATGCCCTTTGGGAAGGAAAAACGTTAAGAGGGTAGCTCTTAACAAGCCAAAATCATTTGTACATATTGCTGTAGAGTGGAATGCCAGCGAGGGTTGCCTTCTGCTGTGCCATCCCTTATCTCAGCGTTTCTCAACCTGGGGGTCGAGGGGGTGCCAGGGGAGTGCCAAAGCCCATCAAAAAACCCAGTTTTTTGTGTTGGTCTTGGGGGGGGGGGGTTCTGTGTGGGAAGTTTGGCCCAGTTCTATCATTTGTAGGGTTCAGAATGCTCTTTGATTGTAGGTAAACTGTAAATCCCAGCAACTACAACTATCAAATGTCAAGGTCTATTTTCCCCAAACTCCACCAGTGTTTACATTTGGGCAGATTGAGTATTCCTGCCAAGTTTGGTTCAGATCCATCACTGTTTGAGTCCACAGTGCTCTCTGGATGTAGGTGAACTACAACTCCAAAACTCAAAGTCAATGCCCACCAAACCCTTCCAGTATTTTCTGTTGGTTGTGGGTGTTCTGTGTGCCAAGTTTGGTTCAATTCCATCATAGGTGGAGTTCAGAATGCTCTTTGATAGTAGATGAACTATAAATCCCTGCAACTACAACTCCCAAATTACAAAATCAATCCCCCCCCCCAACCTCTCCATTATTCAAATTGAGGTGTACCAGGTATTTGTACCCAACTTGGTCCAGTGAATGAAAATACATCCTGCATATCGGACGTTTACATTACGATTCATAACAGTAGCAAATTTACAATTGTGAAGTAGAAACAAAAATAATTTTATGGTTGGGGGTCACCACAACATGAGGAACTGTATTAAGGGGTCACGGCATTAGGAAGGTTGAGAACCACTGCCTTATCTGAATTGGTGCTACTGCCCATTCTGTATTTTATAATTTGATTTATTTATTTATTACTTCGATTTTATATACCGCTCCATCCCAACAGGCTCGGAGCGGTTTACATAAGGCAACATTAACAATAAATACACTTAAAAAAACAATAAAAACAATGCTAAAACCAACAATAAAACAGTCACCCCTAGTACACCTAGTTACATTGGGTCAGTTTAGATCAGTGTTTTTCAACCTTATTTGAGCCACAGCACATATTTTACATTTACAAAATCCTGGGGCACACCACCAACCAAAATGACGCAAAATGACACTCTAACACAGTAATACATATAGTTAATATGTTTTTAAATGTATTTATACACTCAGTGTGAAACCTGGGCCTGTTTCGATGAACACAACATAGATATCCTGGCAGGAATGGCAGAAAGACACAAACTTCCCACACAGAACTCCCATAACCAAGAGAAAATACTATAAGAGTTTGGTGGGCATTGACCTTGGGTTTTGGAGTTGTAGTTCACCTATATCCAGAGAGCACTGTGGACTCAAACAATGTTGGATCAGGACCAAACTTGGCATGAATACTCAATATGCCCAAATGTGAACACAGATGGAGTTTGGGGAAAATAGACCTTGACATTTGGGAGTTACAGTTTCTGGGATTTATAGTTAACACACAATCAAAGAGCATCCTGAACTCTTGCAACAATGGAATTGAACCAAACTTGGCATATTGAACTCTCATTACCAACAGAAAGTACTGCAAGGGTTTGCTTGGGAATTGACCTTGAGTTTGGAAGTTATAGTTCACCTACACCCAGAGAGCACTGTGGGCAGGAGGGGGAAGAAAGGGTATTGGAGGTTCCAATTTCCCACGGCACACCTGATGATAGCTCACGGCACACTAGTGTGCCGCGGCACACTGGTTGGGAAACACTGGTTTAGATTGAAAGCCTGCCGAAATAAAGTTGTTTTGCAGGCTCTTCGGAATGCAGGCAACTCTCGAAGGGCCCGGACCTCATCTGGCAGGGCATTCCAAAGAGTCGGGGCTGCCACCGAAAAGGCTCGCTGTCTGGTAGAGCATGTTTCCCAACTGCTGTGACACGGCACACTAGTGTGCCGTGATGGACCTCCTGCTGTGCTGCGAGAAAAGCTCTCTGCCCCCCTTCCTCCCCCCTCCTGCCGAACTCCTGCTGCTTGGGGGAGGAGGAGGAAGGGCCGGGCGGCGGCGAAGAAAAAGAAGAATGGGCCGGGGTGCCGCCTCCTTCCTGAAGTGAAGGAAGGAAGAGAGGGGGACCCTTGAGAAGGAGCAGGAGGCAGCGTGAAGGGCGGCGTGTCACAGAAGGCTCCTCTTCTCGCTTCCTGGCTGGTGTAGACTCGCGATGCTTGCCAAATCCCGTGCGGAGCCTGGGAGAGCGACAGGACTACGCACGGGATTTGGCAAGCATCGTCAGACTACGCCATCCAGGAAGCGAGAAGAGGAGCCTTTGAAGGCCCCTCCTCTCGCTCTCCCAGGCTCCCGCCGGCGGCTTCTCCATTTCCGGACTTCACACAAAACAGCTGGAGGGTAGGCGGGCCGCGTCCAAGGGGCTGGCGGGATGTGTGCCTGGAGACAACTAGAATATGTTAACAATCTGAAGGCACAAGAATAATCAGATAGTTGATAACAACATTCCAATGGGGTCTGTTTGCATTACACAATGATAACACTATAATTCCATGTTATGATTGCAGGGAAGTTGTTTTGACACTTCATGTAGCAAAAAAGCACCTATTCGGCAATAAAACAGCAGTTACAAAAGCTAACCATTACCAGGCCTTTCATTACACTCCAAATTTATTCCTTGAGGCAATTGCCCACTCCGCCAGCCCCGAGATATTGGATATTGTTGTGTGTTAATGTACTTGGTCACAACCATCTTTACTTAAAAGATGACTAATATAAAATTTAATAGGGTGTGCCTGTTTGACTTCAGGGGATGATATTACTCTAGTTATTGTGAACTATAACAAAGAGGAAGCTGGAATAGCTTCTCACCAAATAAATGCCTCTTTCACAATGCGTTGCCAATGTAATTCGAATACAGTTTGAAGGTCATTGCTTGTTTGGGCATGAATTGGTGTTATTCTACAATCCCAAGGGTGGGGTGGAGGACTGAAACATTTTCTGGGTGAAAAAGTCAAACCTTGAATCTCAGTAATTTAGCTCACAGTCTAGAGAAATTGTGCAAGAAAGTCCACATGTCCGTTCTGCATACAGGGTGTGATCCAACTAACATATCCAGACAGAGACGTACAATTAATGTGGAGTGCTTCTTGTTTCCAAACAACATATTTCAAGCAACAGAACATAAATATCTGCAACTATTTGCCATGTAAGGTGAAGGCATAGAAGAGGGAGCATGCATATTTTACAAGTTTCTGCAGAATTGTATTACAGAATTAATATCAGAGGTGACCCCCATTTTTCTTGGGCTCTGTAGAAGATAGTTTAAAACCAAGGGATTCATAGTTTTCCCAAGAACACCAGGCTGGAAGTGATCCCATAATCCCCTATCTGTCCCTCACTTGGGAACCTAAGGCTCTTCCCATGGCCCCATGGTCCCACATGACAATACCTCTGTAACCCACACTTTATGAATACACCCAATTATTTTCCTTTTGCATTACTCTTATGGACTTTTGCTCATTCTCAAAGATTTTTTCCTTTCTGTCTAGGACCCCTTTCTCTTGGGCTATCTTTTATGAATCTAATAAACTGTGTATCTTTCTGGTGGGTAGGCAGGGGTGATCAGGATGGTATAATTTCCCCATAAACCCCAATGTGTCTCCCCTTATGTTTTCCCCCATGTATGTAATTTTAAAAATATGAAAGTGCCACTGTTTACCTTGAGGCTTGCCAGTTGCAAGTTTGTAATTCAATCATCCCTCCACTAGACTCATTTGCATGGCAATGGCAAGAGCCAGCTCTTTCCAAAAGGGTCTTTCCCCTTTGGGCCAAAACTGGTTTTTGCTAATCAATAGACCAAAGCCTCCGAGTTTCGCCTACTTTGGGCTATTGATTAATAGGCAAAACTATTTCTATATTTCATAAACGGCCACCTCTATCAGCCTCAGAAACTGGTACATGGCTACAGCTTCTTCATTTGTTTACCATCCAAAGAACTGAGACCCTGCAGCAATATATCAATCTGTGCCTATCAAATAGAGAAAAACACAGATGAGGGCATTTGATCCGCAACCAAAAGACAATAGAATTGCTCAGCCTGAGAACAGGAGTGTTCTTGCTGAACAGTTGGCCACTTGATCTACATATTTCTGCCCCGGAGTGTGGTAGAGGCTCCTTCTTTGGAGGCTTTTAAACAGAGGCTGGATGGCCATCTGTCGGGGGTGCTTTGAGTGCAATTTTCCTGCTTCTTGGCAGGGGGCTGGACTGGACAGCCCAGGAAGTCTCTTCCAACTCTATGATTCTAAGGACTTTGGCTTCTAGCATAGATCTCAAAACAATACCAAAAATTAATGTTATGTTGACATGTTAGGGCAGCAATGCTGAGTTGAAGTATTAAGTTGATGCTAAATGTACCAATTTGGTTTAAAGCATATTTTTGAAATTAGAACTGAGATTTCATTGACTTCTTCACTTCAGTCACTTGAAGATGCTGAGAGAAGCCCCCCAGGCAGATTGCTGCAAACAATTGAACACTGTCTTTACACCTCTGTATTTGATGGAACATGGTGTTAATAGCCTCCCAGAAGTCTGGATTTAGTGACATTTACCTCTGACCTTTGTGACCTCCATGCCGCAGACCTTAATCCCCCATTGGCTATTTTAGGTATGGACATTTCAACCGACAGCATGTCCCAATAGGCACTAGCAGTAAATAACCCACTTTGTCTAAAGAAAGCACTTTGGATTCTGCCATTAACAGGCCAGCAAAGTGTGAAGATGTAAATCAATTGTCCAGTTGCGGGTGTCAAGGATGCTAGATGGATGGAGGGGAAATATTGCAAATAAAGATTCCAATTAAAAAAAGCAAAAGAAAAGAACGAAAGACAGTGGTTCTCTTGACCTGTTAAATTCACAATCTGACCTTTAGTTACGTGCAAATAACCATTAAGAATAAGAATGAATGATGGCGCCTGTCTATAACACTATCACACCAGGGTTTCCTTGGTAAAGAGAGGAATGCCCCTTTCCCCTGTTTTGTCTCTCTTTCCTTCCTTCCTTCTTTCTTTTTTTCCTTGCTTGCTTTCCTTTCTTTTTCTTTCCTTCTTTCCTTCTTTCCTTCTTTCCTTCTTTCCTTCTTTCTTTCTTTCTTTCTTCTTTTAACCAAAATCTTTTCCATCGCTCACCTAAGTGAGTTTGGTTGGATGATAGGAAAAAGACCCAGCCATTTAACTTGGAAGGGAGAATGCTACAGCATATTTGGATAATTGTTCCTTGCCCTCTTCATGGTTTTGTCTGAAGACATTTATTTTGCCCACTATCACCCCACATGATCCTCCTCTACCCTCAAAACATTGCCAATACAAAAATTCAATCTCTTTATTACACTGCATCCAGGATATATCCTTCCTTACCATGTTCAAAGTTATAAAGTATGGCCTGTTGAGTATGATCATGCAATAGGAAATGGTAATAGACAAAATCTTGTCTGTGATAGAGAAAAGAATGAAGCTTCAGTTGTTGTTGCTGGACAACAGAATCATAGAATAATAAGAGTTGGAAGAGACCTCATGGGCCCATCCAGTCCAACTCCCTGTTGCACCTCAGAACTCGGACAGCCCCCCCTAGATCACACACACACAGGCAGATGCAATAAATGTTCTTTTATTTAGAATAAAGGATAAAGAATAGTCCAAGGAAGTAAGAATAAAGCAATCCAAAATAGTCCAATTGAGTTCTGTAGCTGGAAGCCAAAGCGGCTTAAATCCCAAAGAAAGCAAAGTTCCAAAACAAGGCAAACCGCTCCGGCGGTCAAACATGGTACTTGAGGCAAACTGCAATGGCGGTCAACATGAACTTGAATCCGAACCACTCCGGCGGTTGGCGTGAACTTGGAGACTTGAACGTGAGACTTGATCAAGCTGAACGTGGCTTCAGGTCTGACTAGAAGTCCGGGAGCACAGACTAATAAGAAAGCTAGTCTCAATGGGCCCATCTCACCCCCTTCCTTAGATTCCATGATTTCCTAGAATCTCTGATGTTCACCCTTCTATCAAACACCAGCTCGTTAGCAGGCCCAGCTGCACCGCTATCAGAGTGAGAAGCAGGAAACTCCTCTTCTCCGGAATGCTCATCTGGGAAGGGAGTAGAAATTCTCTCTTGGGAACCAAGGCCACCGGCCCTCTCATAGTCTGATTCAGAATCAGTTTCCATGGAATCCTCAGTAAACTCATCTGCAGCCCTTTATCCCTCTAGCCATTCATCGTCCCATTGCAAACTCTCATTTGGAGACCCATACCCATCTGGCCATTCGTCATCTCCAAACTGCCCCTGATCAGCTGGAACCTGATCCTGATCAGCTGGGACCCCCGGTGCCTGACTCTGACCACTAGGCTGACCAGGCTGGAACACCACACTCCCTGCCAAGAAGCAAGAAGAGCGAGACCCATGTATAAAAATGGATAGAACTAGATAGTTAAGAACGGGGGTGAGACAAGAGGAAATGAGAGAAATCTATCCCTCAAAAGGAAAATTCACTCCTGAAAGACTTATCCTGGGAAAATGATTTCTTCACTGAAGCTTTCTCACCAAACTTTTTTTTTCCTTTCAAAATCCAATTGTCACAGGAACAGAAAGTGAGGTGAACTCTTCTGAACAGGGGCACCACCAGCCAAACAAAAACCACAGCTAAAAAACATATTTTGGGCTGGAGTTACACTTAAAATGCACCTGTTCTGACTTACATACAAATTCAACTTAAGAACATACCAACAGAACTTTGTTGTAAATTGGGGGCTGCCTGTATTGACTTAATAGTAATAGTGAAATCTAGGAACTGAAAGCAAATAAAGACAAAAAACTTAATATAACATTTTAGCTAAAATTGTGTTTTATTTTCATTTTTATTTAAGGCATTCTTTCTTTGCTTTTTTGCTGATTGCTTGAGAGTTCTAGTTCCTTGAGTTCCAGTTTATTAAGATACTACTGTATTTTGTTTTAATAATAATAATAATAATTTTATTTCTTACCTGCCTCTTCTCGTGACTTGAGGTGAGTGACAACACAGCTTTAAAAAACTCTCTTTGTGTATATAAAATGGGGTAGGCAATACAGCTAAATATATACATGAATGTCATGAACACAAGACACTTTGGATTTATTATATAAATCTATATATAATCTACTTAACATGTCAGAAGAGTTTTGCCTGCCATTGATTATTCTTTTTAACATCTTTGTTTGGAAACTGTCTGAAGAACTATGTGGATTTCATATGACAAACATTTTGAGGCCATATGGTAATGATTATAGGTTTGAATCTATGAGATGTTCTAATCCTCATTAAAGAAATGCCAAGTGTATGGTGGCACCATCTATAAAGGGAGTATAGTGATGTTGTTTCTGTTTTTTAAGTTGAGTACAGGGAAGCCCAAGGAAATCAATGATCACTTTGGTAATATTATTATTTTACCTTAAAAAGGAGCTTTGTTTCTTTATTTTCTTTATCTACTATGTTAAACACAATGATTTGTAACACATTTTTAAAAAGTAGTTGAGACTTCTTTCTTCTTAGAACAGAGAGAAATCCACATATGGCTTCTTTCCCTGACTCTTAACAATCACATAGACCAGGGGTCGGGAACCTTTTTGACTCAGACAGCCATAAAAGCACAATATTTGTAAATATTTATTTCACTGAGAGCCATATAATTACTTAATCAATTTTTAAAAATTGGTACTTGAAGGGAAAGATGCATGTTAGGGCCTCCTATCCTGGCAGGCGCGGGCAGCGGGCCGAAGCCCTCCCTTGCCGTGAACTGGGGGGCCACGGGAACACCGTGAGGCCAGCCCATGCCAGGCCCCGGCTGGTGGCAAGGTGGTGGAGGGAGGCAGGCACAGCCCCGGCGAGTACGGGAAGTGGGCCATCTCTCTCCCCTGCCCCACACTGGAGGCTCTGCAAGAAGCCCGGAGCAGGTCTCAGGATGCACGGTGGGCCCATGCAGGCAGCCCACTAAGGCCAGGCAGCTGAGCCCACTGGCACTGGGCCAGCTGAACTAGCGCAGCTGCACAGCTCAGCTGGAGGCATGCGAGGATGCTTGGCACTGGCCCGCCTCCAGCTGAAGGCCAGTAAGCTCTCTATCTTGGCTGGCACCGCCTCCAGCTGAGCTGCGCATGTGGCCCCTCCTTCACCCCAAATTCCGTGTGCACAGCTCAGCTGGAGGCAGGGCCAGCGCTAGGATGCTGGCTCTCAACTATGCGCTTGGAATTTGGGGTGAAGGAGAGCAAAGGCCACATGCACAGCTCAACTGGAGGCGGGGCCAGCACCAAGACGGAGAGAGCCACATGCAAGCCTCAAAAGAGCCACATATGGCTCGCGAGCCATAGGCTCCTGGCCCCTGACATAGACTATTCAGAAAATCAATCATTTTTGTTTAGTTGACTTTTGGGGGGGAATCTCGGAGCACTTTTCATAGAAATCCAAGGCACCGTCCCATTTAAACACTGACTGGATTGAAACAGGCTAACACTTCATAGTATACCTGAATTAGATTCTGTAGCATCATTTTCAAGGTCTGAGTTGATCTAGGACATTTTGGCTCCTGAGGTGGAAAACAAACCATTCTACTTCAACTGTGAGCATGGAACAGTATCCTAGTACAGAGCTGAGATGACTGGTTAACCTGGGAGCAAAGACAGGCTTCACATATAACAACTGGTTGCCTCTATTTTTATTTCGTGTCAGGAGCGACTTGAGAAACTGCAAGTCGCTTCTGGTGTGCAAGGATGTTGTCCAGAACGCCCTGGCCATCTATTTATTTAGGATGTTGTCCATGGCGGGGAACGCCCTGATGTTAAAATCATCCTGTGGGAAGCTTCTCTCATCTCCCTGCATGACAAGCTGGAGCTGACAGATGGGAGCTCACCCCGCTCCCTGGGTTTGAACTGTCAACCTTGCAGTCAGTACTCCTGCTGGCACAAGGGCTTAACCCATTGCACACAGGGGGCTCCGTTGCCTATAATAATTGCATCCCTCCCTAATGATAAGGTCATCCCTGGTCTAAGCCTGTGAACCAGTTTTCCAGTGGGCTAGAAATACATGTGTATTCCAAGGTCATCATCCCCAATAACCGATGGGTGTTTTCCTTTATGATTTTCACTGCTATATCCCGCATACCGTATTGCATCAAGCACTGGGTGTGTGGATGCACTGAATGCAGACATACTTAAAAACAAATCCAGCTTGTGTTCTGTAAGTATTGCTGTAACAGCCTGTCAATACAGATGGCTAATCCACACCAAATGACCAGCTTTTAGGTATAATGCTCTTATATCTACAGTAGGAAATGCTATTCTTTGTAATATACGAGGTAGGGGAAGTCTGGATGGTTTAACTCAAGAGAAATTTAGCTTTCTCTTTTGAAAAAGCAAGTCTCTAGCCCTCATGGCTGTGAATTTGTCATCAATGTGACTGTAACTGAAACGGCTCATGGATCTCTGATTGCGGACTTTGGGGTTGTTTTAATTGTTGTTTTAAATCCTGATTTAATTGTATTTATATGTGTAATGATTTAATGTTTAATGTTTTTATAATTATGTTTATGTTTTGATGTGGCATCGAATTGTGCCAAGCTGTAAGCTGCATTGAGTCCCCCTTTGAGGGTGAGATAGGGTGGGAAAAGAAATACGATAAACTTCTCACAGGCACATCTCATAGGCTGGCCTATTTCTTTTTCTCCTTTGGAGGTGGATTTGAATGCTTATTAATACACCATCAGGGTCGTGGCTGGGGGGGGGGGGCTTGAGGGGCTATGCCCCCCCCCGAAATTCTCAGGGTGGTCCACGAGAGGGCTTTACTGGTACATTATTTAAACTGTTATGTGTATTCATATCATGATCTGATCACCATGCTCAATATATCACATATGCATGGGGGTATTGGGATAACGATACAAAAGGTTTGCTAGGGTAGTCCTCTCTCACTCAGACTCAGCCCCCCAAATCAAACTCAGCCCACCCCGCCCCACACCCGAATCAAAATCCTGGCTACGGTACTGTACACCATCTAATGCGTAACATTTTTTTCCTGGCAAATTGTTGATTTGCTTCAAAGTATTCTTCAAGATCGATAGCTGTGCTTCTCAAATGTAAAAAACGAGCTATCCCATTTCAAGACATACATCTAAAAAAAGACACTTATTCTGTTTCTACGCTTGCTATAATTGTATATATTGACATAATTTATCATTTCATCCAACTTCTTGGAATTTTCTGTTTCCCATGAAATAATTTCTGATTTGTACTTCTTATCCTAACAGCCTTTGAACTTTTTTGGTTTTTTGTAAAAAAAACCAAAACAAACAAAACAAAACCCTGTGTCCTTTAACATTCATTTTTATTTTATTTTATTTGCAATGGCAATAGCTCAGGACCAAGCTTTGCTTTACTTCAGCTTTCACTAGCAGTAGAAACAACACAAAGTTTCCCCAACTGAGACAATGGCAGGAGGAGCACTCCTTCCAACATTATCTAGTTCCGTACAATTTCAATCGCTCCACACCTTCTCTCTCGGCAGGAGATCCAGGATGGGAAAAGCATTTAGCACGTAATTCCAGTTGGGTGCAAATGGGAAATACGAAAGGAAATTCCTGTTGTTATCTCTAATCACTGATTCTGGATAACTGTGAAAGATTCCTCTTCACTTTATTTATTTATTTATATACCCTATTAATACCCCGCCTTTCTCAACTCCGAAGGGGGCTCAAGGCGGCTTACATATAGGTAATTATTCAATGCCTTAGAGAAGTGGTTTCCAAACTTTTTTGGTCCTCTGTTGAGATTGATTTGGCCTCTGACCAGGCATGTAGCCAGGGGGGAGAAGGGTGGTGCGAAAAGGCCTTACCAAACATTATTTAAACTGTTTGTTTATTCATATCCTCTGATCACCATGCTCATTATATCTCACATTAATGGGGTTATTGGGATAACAATACAAAAGGTTTTAGGGTAGACCTTCTTAACCAGTCTCAGCCCCCTGAACAAATGCCCGAATCAAAATCCTGGAGGCCCTTCTGACCAACACCCCACAGATTTCAGCCACAAGAGATTTTGGCCCCTAATTCAGGATATCCCAGGACTGGACAAACCACCTATGGTGGCATTTAAAAGAATGGCCAACATAAAAAAAATCTCATAATTCATTCAGATCACAAGAGAAAACAAACCAATACTTCTATTAGAAATCGCACCAGCAGTTGCAGTCACTGCTCTATATGTAAATTCATTGACACTGATGAATATATCACCAGTCCTTACAATAATCAAAGATTCAAACTGAGAAACTGGGCCAGCAGTGGCTCAAAATTCATAATTTACTGCCTAAAATGTGTTTGTGGGCATATTTATGTGGGGGAATCTGGGAGAGAATTACGGAAGAGTGTCCAGGAGCATAAATCAAAATTTAAAAACAAGAATGAAAGCTCCTTATTATATTGGCATTTGGTTGCTGAAAAACACCATCATGAAGACTTTTCCGTCCTTGTGCTTGACCGGATAGAACCCCAACCACACTGTGACATCAAGCGTAAATTATTACAATTAGAAAGAGATTGGATAATTCACCTCGGATGCGAGACGCCATTCGGACTAAATTACAAGCTAGCTGTGAGCGAGCTCCTGGTGTGAACTCCAGCGGATTTCATTTAAGATAATTAGAGACT
Source organism: Anolis apletophallus (assembly GCA_030556195.1). NCBI lineage: Eukaryota > Metazoa > Chordata > Lepidosauria > Squamata > Anolidae > Anolis > Anolis apletophallus. Next base: position 22,024,774 of record JARBWK010000012.1, read on the forward strand.
CTATATTGTTTATAAGCCTACCCTTTGTTTCCACATGGAGTCCATGATTTGACCCAGAAAGGCTTAGTGCCTCAGGAAGGCTCAGTGCCTCATTAAGATATACTTCTGATATATTTGGTATGTATATATTTATTTTCATATTCTCCTCTATGGTCACTCTATGAGAAACTTGCTTCCAGGTATATATTGAGAATGGTTGTGGCATATTGTTTTTCATTATAGATCCTCAACACATCACATCAAAGCAACAGGAATCGTCCCCGGTTTTTGATAAAGCTGTTACCAGCAAAACTATTTCAGCGGTATTGACGCGATCGTCAGACCGCAATGAGCCTACTTTGAACTATTATTATTATTTACCCAAGATTGCCTTATAATTGTGAATATTGCAATAATGGACTATGGGACTCATGAGATGGGACTGATGCAGAATGTGTTGAATTTATGTAACTGAATAAATATCAATGAATTATTGTGAATATCAATGAATTATTGTACTGATCACTGCATGAAATTACTGATGTGTATGCTTACCCGATTGCGGGCAAAACATTATGATGATAAGAATGATTTGATATGTTTATGATTATATAGATCATCATACAATATATTATTTGAAACTGCTATTTGTTGGGGGAGGAGCCAGCCATGGCCGGGTAAAGACGTCTCCATTCCGGCTCGAGAACAAATCTACAAAAAAAGCAGTGAAAAGCAATTAAAATGAACCGATAAAGAGAACTGGATATATTCTTCTTGGATCGGAAAGAAGGGGGAAACCGGTGGAGGACTTAATATGAAATAATGAGCCTTCAAAAGGTAAATAAAAGCTTATAATTAATGAAGACCGATCAGTGAATTGAAATCGAAAGTGCCATATAGAAGAGAACAGAAGATAAGCAGGGGGTGAGGCTGCAAACTGCAAACTGAGAGCAAATTGAAAGCGGCTCAAGGTCTCCCCTGTTTTGCAACAATTATAAGCCAGAGAGTCTGTTTGCAAGAATTACAGGCAAAGCATGATGCAAAATTAAGACTTTCTTTTTGGCCATGCAGAGTGAAATAAAACTATTTACCTAAGGCTCTATAAACTTTATAACTAAGCAACTGGATGGCAGAGTTGACTGTTGTCTGAATGAGAAGGAAGGAGCCAAAACAAAAGAAAAGCTCTCCAGATAGGAAGCCTCTCTGGGTGCGAACAAAACCTTCAGATAAAATAGTTGCAAGGCTGCAAAAGGTGACCCCAGACAATTCAGACAATTTAGACAAAATGAGAAGAAGCCCTCCAGCAACTAAGAGCAAACAGTTACAACGTACGCCCCCTCCCACCTTTTCACCAACTTCCACATCGCTCCCCTCCCTACCTACAGGAGAAGGAAGTAGCGGGAAGAAAGAAATGGATAATAATCAGCTGTTAAGTAAATTAACAGGAATAATAAAAGAAGAGAGTGACAAGACAAAGAGAGAAATGAGCCTGATGTTTGAAAGAGAGAGAGAGATGAGAGAACAAGAGAGAAAGAGAGACATTCAAGCAATGAAATTGGAAATTCAAACTAACTCCAAAGAAATGAAAGAACAATTGGATGCAGAAAGGAAAATCTCAGATGACAAATTTAAGGCCATACAAAGTACCTTACAAACAATAAATGGAGAGATACAAACAATAAAATCAGAAGCTGAAAAGAATAAAAAAGAACAGAATACACTCAAACAACAAATTCAGCAAAATGACAATAAACTTTCAGATATGGAAAAAAAAGTTTGTGTACATGCAAGACAACCAGAGAAGGAATAATGTTGTAATTAAAAAACTACCCAGAAGGGAAAAATGAGAGAAGATTTGAAAACTGAAATATTGAAGTGGTTGCAAAAAGTTACTCCAATGTTAAACTGGACAGAAATGGACTTAGAACGAGTACATCGTCTTCTGGCTGGAAGGAATAAAATAACACCAAGGAATGTAATAATTCGGGTTCATAATTTTGCAAAAAAAGAAGAGTTGATGAAAATACTGAGGAAGAACCCAGAGAAATTGAAGATGGGAGAAACAAAGTTGGAAATATTTAATGACTACTGCTCCGAAACCAAAAACTGGAGATATTCAATGAAGCCAATTACGATTCAGCTAATGAAGGCCAGAATATTGTATACCTGGGGATACCCAATCTTTCTCAAATTTCAATGGAGAGGCAAAGGTACAGAGGCGACTCTTTGGAGCAAGGACTTCAATTATTGAAGGAGCTTGGCATAACAACAAAACAAGACAGAGACAGAAAGGAAGAAGAGGAGGAAGGAGCTGTGGGAGGAAATATACCAGAGGAAAAAGGAGAATTGGAAGAATTAATCGGCGCTGTCGGAGGAATTGAGATGTAAGAAGAAATTTAGAATCACTGCAATCAAAAATTTAATTCTTTTTGTTCTAAATATGAGCACTCGGGGGGAGGGAGACTCTGGGCCATAGGATGACTTCGCCCCCCCCTCCCCACTTGGGAAGGCCAGGGGCCATGGTTGGGACAAGATGTCCCAAAGGATGGAAGTGGGGGAAGGGGGGAACGAGAGGAGCAGGGGTAACGGGGGAAGGGGGGGGGGGGGAGGGGATTTTAAGGGACAAGGGTTCACAAGGGTTCAAGCCACAAAACAGTCTTTTAATGTAAATCATAACAATGTCAATAAACTACGAATCTCAACATTGAACACCAGAGGCTTAGGGACAGTAATTAAAAGAAGGAGGATTGAAACTCTACTGAAGAAAAACGCAGCGGACATTATCTTCCTACAGGAAACTCACCAGAATAAACCGGGTTCGAACGAACTAAAATCGAGTTGGATAAGAAGCTATGAAAAATCCTTTGGGTCGTCAAAATCAAGAGGTGTAGCCATAATAATTGCTAAGAAATGTAATTTTGTAATAAATAAGGTGTTGAAAGATGATGAAGGTAGATATATAATAATGTATGGGGAAATAGGGGAGGATAAATATGTATTAGTAAATGTATATGCACCAAATGTAAAACAGCAAGAATTTTATGAAAAAGTACTAGGTCAGATAGAGAATTATCACCAACAATATGTAATATTTGGAGGGGATTGTAACTGTTATATGGATAAAAAAAAAAAAAGATAAAACTACACAAATGACAAAAAATAGAAATAGTGAAACAACGGTTTAAGTAGAGTGATGAATAAGTGGCATTTAAAGGATGTGTGGAGAATGGTAAAGGGAGATGAAAAAAATATACATACTACTCGGCTGTACATAAAGTTTATACAAGAATAGATTATATTTTTGTTTCTAAAAACATGTTAAGTAAATTGTTAAATGCTGATATTGGAAGCATCAAGATTTCAGATCATGCTCTGGTGTCAATTGAGATTGCTTTGAAATGTGATTATGATAAAATGAGGAGGTGGAGACTGAATACAAGAATTTTGAACCATAGAGAGATTGTGGATAGAGTGAAATCCGAATGGCAAGAAACTTGGGACTTTAATGGAAGGGAAGTATCAAAAGGAGTATTATGGGACACAATGAAAGCGGTGGCGAGAGGGTTATGTATAAAAGAGACAATTAATCTCAAAAAAGGCAAGAAGAAAGGAAAAAGAATTTAGAAAAAGAAATAGATGAGTTGGAAAAAAAGTATATAATAAAGAGAGAGACACATATTTATGCAAGACTGAGACCTAACAACGAGGAATGGGAAAAAATGGAAATAGCTGCCGTACAAGAAAATTTAATATACTTAAGGAGCGCAATTTTTGAATTTAGTAATAAGACCTCAAAGATGCTAGCCAAATCCACACAAAAAAAGAAAATGGAAGGTATAATAAGCACGATAAAAGATAAAACGGGTAAAACATGTAGATCTATGAAAGAAAAAATTGAAGGTTTTTGAAGAGTTTTACAAGGAATTATACCAAACAAAAGCCAGCTCCATAGAAAAAATTAGGAAATATGTGGAGGAAAATTGGGAGAGTAGGTTGGAGGAGAATGACAAAGAAATGTTGGAACAACCTATTAAGAGGATGGAAATAGAGGAAGTTATTAAGAATTTAAAAGTTGGGAAGGCTCCAGGTCTGGACGGTTTGGGAACAGAATATTATAAAAGCTTCAGAGATGTATTGATTCCAAAACTATTAGAACTGTACAATGGAATAATGAAAGGAGAAAATATCCCAGAATCATGGAGGAAGTCATTAATAATATTAATACCAAAACCCGATAGAGATTTAACAGACCCAGGGTCATATAGGCCCATATCACTAGTTAACCAAGATGCGAAGATTCTATCTGCTATAATAGCCAATAGAATGAACAAATGTATGTATAAGTATATAAAAAAGACCAATGTGGGTTTGTAAAAGGAAGACAAATGTCAAACTTGATAGGGAAAGTACTAAATAAAATTTGTGTGGTTCAAGAGAGGAATTTAAAAGTAGGGATATTATCATTAGATATATTTAAAGCTTTTGATTGTGTGGAATGGCGGGCTTTAAGCGAGATTATGAACAAATTTGGAATGGGAAGTAGAATAAAAGGTTTACTAGAACAATATTATTCAAGAAATTCAGCAGTTGTAAATATAAATGATGGGGTGACAAAAGAAATAAAAGTGACAAGGGGAACAAGACAAGGATGCCCTCTATCACCAATTCTGTTTGCGATGGTGATAGAACTATTTGCAAATGCCATTAGGAATGATAAAAACTTAGAAGGGGTAGGAATAAAGGAAAAGCAGAAGGTGAGCTTATTTGCAGATGATACATTGTTATTTATTGAAAATATAGTAGGTAAAATGGATAAAGTAAAGGAACATCTAGAGAAATTTGGGGAATCAACGGGTCTACAAGTTAATTGGAATAAGTCAGAAATGATGCTATTTAATTATACAAAGAAAGAAGAAAAAGATTTTACAGAACAAAGAAAAATGGGAATTAGATTAAAGAACAAATTAAAATACCTTGGAGTAATAATAACAAAAGATTTAAAAGAAATGGAAGAGGTAAATGTAGTAGCATTGAGAAAAGAGGTTCAAAAAAATTAACAGAGTACGACAGTATACATCTATCTTGGTTTGGAAAGATAGCATTAGTAAAAATGAAAATACTCCCAAAGATAAACTTCATATTTAGAATGCTGCCACTTCAAATTACAGAGGAAGAACTAAACAGATGGCAACAAATGATAAATAAATATTGCAATGGTAGTAAAAGAAATAGACTAAACAAACAGTTATGGTATAAATCGCAAAAAGAAGGAGGTTTAGCACATTAAAAAATATTATGAAGCGAGTAGATTGAGACTGGTTATAGAAGGAATGATTAAAAAGATGGGGTAGAATGGCTAAGAAATTACTCAGGAAAAGTGGAAGAAGAAATATGGAATATATTTTTAAACAATTCACGAGGAAAGAAATTAGGGAAATTAGAAATCAATGTTGAGTAATATATTAGAAGTGTGGAATAAATACAGGAGAATGTTAATAACGGATGGATCAGTAATAACCCCAATTGTAATGGAAAAGAAATTTCCAAAGAATTTAAAACAAATAATGGATAAAAAGTTAAGGGAATTTTTTTAGATAAAATGGGGGATTGGATAAAAGTAGGAACGAAGAAGGAAATGATTATGGAAGAATTTAGAGAAATAAAATTGACATGGTTCCATTGTATACAATTAGAACAATGGTTTAAAAATTGGCTAAAAAACAATAAAAAGGAAGTAAGGTTAACCAATTTGAACAAATAATACAAAATGGGAGGGATGTAGAAGAGCACGAAAACTTGAAAGGAATAACTAGTAAAATATATAAGATAATAATTGAAATAAAGGAAGGAAAAACAAAAATAACACCCTTAAGGAGGTCTGGGAAGAAGACTTAGGGATAAAAATAAAGGAAACAGAGTGGCAACAATTGTGGAGACAAAGACATCTTAAAAATTTATCAATAAGGATTAAAGAAAATTATTATAAATTAATATGGAAATGGTACCTTACACCAGTAAGAATGGCAAATATAAATAAAAACTACTCGAAAAACTGTTGGAGAGGATGCCAAGAAACAGGAACATACATACATATGTGGTGGCAATGTAAATATGTAAGCAAATTTTGGGCGAAAGTATTTAAAGAAATAGAAGATATAATGAATATTAAAATAGAAAGAAGTCCTAGTATAGCTTTATTATCATTATATAATAGTATACAATTGGAAAAAAAGGATAAAGATGCGATAACAAACCTATTAACAATAGCAAGACTGCTTATAGCAAGGAATTGGAAAAAAGAAATAAATATACAAATAGAGGAATGGTACAAGGAAGTATGGAAACTGGCAATAAATGACAAGTTAACATGTATATTAAAAGTAAAAAGAGGTATATGGAAACAAAGTGATTTTTATGAGGTATGGAGAAAATTTATTGAAAAAGGATTAGAAAAGGAAGAAGGAAGGTTACCTCCACAAGAAGAAATGAAATTTTGGACGAATGATATGTAAAAGCAATGGCTTGGGGAGGGGGGAGGGGAGCACAGCGGTGAGGGATACAAAAATGTATAAGAAAAACATAATGGCAGATGCTAAAGATTGAAGTATTGTACCTAGAAATGAATAACATGAATCTGCTGTAAATAGACATTGTATAATATTGTGTTGATAATGATAAAACAATAAAAATATTTTTTTAAAAAAAGAAACTGCTATTTGTTGACTGGATAGTCTTTAAGTTCCTCCCTACTAGGACTTTATAGGCTAAACCCAGCACTTTAAATAGTGTTTGGTAGCAGTCTGGCAGCCAGTGGAGCTGGCACAACTGAAGGGATGTCCTCTCTCTGTATGCTGCTCTAGTGAGCAACCTGGCTGCTGCCAATTGAACTGAAGCTTCCAAACAGTCTTCAAAGACAACCCCACATAGAGCGTGTTGCAGTAGTCAATATGGGATGTATAGATAGGGTTCCCATATGTCCCTTATTCTAAGGGACGTCCCTTATTTTGGCCCTAAAATTTGTGTCCCTTATTTTCAGGCCCTGTCCCTTATTTTTGACGAGCAGGACAGGACTGGGTGGGGTTGACCAGAGGAAGGTGCGCGCTGTGGTTTCTACGGCAATGCCTGCCCGGGGATTCCAACTCGCAGGGCAGCCTGCGTCCCCGTTGGAAGGAAGAGGCGATACAGGACTTTTTCAAAGTACAGTAGACTAATTAACCATTACCCAAGGGGAATGTTGGATCATGTTGGATAAAGATAGTTTCTGGTTGCTTGAGCGGTACTCTTAAAATAGGCCTAGCTGTGAATCCCAATACTATACAATGCTGTTTATCCCATACTATACTATACCATTAACTATCGACATAATAATCATGAAGATGTACTGTCTTATAAAATTTATTTTATTTTAATGTTTAGACAGTGCACTTTTAAAGTCAGCAAAGTCAAGTACTAAACACAGATGGAGAAAATTAGGTAGTTCTAATAATGTTTTTTTCTGCATCACAAAGCATGCAGAAACATACCATGTACTGTTAAGAGGGTGTAAGTCAGTTTTTTGTGAGTTTCAATCATTATCTTATTCTGTTAATAAAACTATTTCTACCTAATGTTTGGGTTTCAAGTTTTTAATGAAGTGTCCCTTATTTTAGTGAAAAATCCCGTAAATGTCCCTTATTTCTTATATCAAAAATGGCAACCCTATGTATAGACTACTTCAACGTTAGTATCTAGGGCGTGTGTTTCGAAGGAGTGGGTTGGAGCTTCATGAACTCTACAGATTAATCCAATGGGCTAGAGGTTTCCCATGTCTGAAATACATCCTATTTACACTACACATGATTACCAGGTTTATACATCTTTACAAGTAGTGGCTTCCTGAAGAAAAATGTTGTAGGTGTGAAAATCCTCTTGCTAAAGATCCTGGTTACTGTTTCACAGTACTGCATTTTCCAGCATTACCTGGAAGTCCAAAGACAGTTAAACCATTTTAGGTCCTTGGATTTGCCCAAATCTTAATGATTAACTTGCCAAGATTAACGTACATTCTTCAAAGGTAACAGATGGGAAATTGTATTGTCGAAGGCTTTTATGGCCTGAATCACTGGGTTGCTGTAAGTTTTTCGGGCTGTATGGTCATTTTCCAGAAGCATTCTCTCCTGACGCTGGGAAATTCTGCTTTGCTTTCAGTCATGCATTATTCCACCTTCAAATTAAATCTTGCTCCATCAGTTACTTGAATAGGAGCCCCCGGTGGCGCAATGGATTAAACCCTTGTGCTGGCAGGACCGAAGACCAACAGGTCAGAGGTTCAAATCTGGGGAGAGCACAGATGAGCTTCTTTTGTCAGCTCCTGCTCCCCATGCAGGGGACATGAGAGAAGCCTCCCACAAGGATGGTAAAACATCAAAACATCCGGATGTCCCCTGGATGAAGGTGGCCAATTCTCTCACAACAGAAATGACTTGCAGTTTCTCAAGTCGCTCCCGACATGGGAAAAAAAGTTACTTTAATAAAAGACAAGGTATGGAGCATAACTGTTGTTTACAATATACAAACCACTCAGAAGTGGTAAAACCCTGTGTGCATGCCAAGCGCTATTTTTGTTATCCTGGTCTTCTGTGGCAAAGAGACACACAAAAGGCTCTTTCCATTAGGCAGTGATCGCCATTGTTTGCAAACCTTCTCTGGTGCCTAGTGGGCATTGCATGGTAGAAAATCAACACAGCAATGGATTTTTAATTGCTTGTCATCATGCATTCACTGAGCAGCTGAAATGGCAGAAGAGGTATGAGGTGCAAGAAGACCCAGACCTAGGTAATTTTAAATGGTAAGTGAACAGTATTTTGGCGCCCCCCAACCAATCATATATATATATATATATATATATATATATATATATATATATGGGGCATAGACAAATTTTGGCCCTCCAGGTATTTTGGACTGTTTGGAATTGTGGGAGTTGAAGTCCAAAACACCTGGAGCGCCCAAGTTAGCCCATGGCTGCTCTGGATGCCCACAAGCCAGGGGCTATAGGCGAGGAGGCGGGCAAGGCCACACTTTGAGTGTGGCAGCAGGGCTTCCAAGCAGGAGCTGGGCCCGGCTAACCCTCTCTCCCTCCGTCTGTCCTGCCTGCGTTTACCTCCGGTGACAAAGAAGCCAGTAGAAGTCCCTCTGTGTGGGCAACAAGGAGGGCAGGCGGGCGCTGGACCTCGGCACTGCCACCTTGCCGGCCATGGTGTCCTGTCTCTCTTGCTCTCTCCAGGGGCTGGACTAAGCCCACATGGCACCAAGCGGGAGGGTGGGCACTGACAGGCCGGCCTCCTCCCCCCATCCCTCCCTCCACTTAGAGGTGGGGAAAGCGAGGGACGGAGCCTCAATCCCTCAGAAAGGGGCATCACCCTTGGCTTGTGTTTGGGACTTCAGCTCCCAGAATGCTTGGCCATTGGGGCTGCACGCTCCCTCCTCTGGCCCCTGGGTGCAACGGTGCTGGTGCAAAGAGCACGCATCTAGGGCCAATGCAGGGAACGCAGTCCCCGCACCATGCCCTTGCTAAACACCGGGGGAGGGAGTGTGCAGGCCGGGGGAGGGAGCGGCAGGCTACCCTGGCAGGGACAAAGATGCGCCCCTCAACACGTGGCGCCCCCCATGGCGGCGTAGTTTGAGTAACGTAAGATCCAGCCCTGAGTGCAAGAAGAGAAACTGCAGGTAATAACAAATGTACATTAACTGCAAACCAAAAGACCACCAAGAGACAGTGACACTATTTCACAAATTTATGTGATGCAATAACGATTCGGATGAAGATGTTGTGAGCAAAATGTAAAGGAGGAAACCTGATGACAGAGAAGAGCAGGACACGGGATTTTGTTTTTTTTTTTTTAACTGGGAAAGCACATTCCCGAAGTGTGTGCCTGGTTTAAATTATGGTTCGTCATCTTTTAACAATGTAACCATGTAAACCTCCTTCTATAACCTCATTTCCAATTTTCAGATGATCTCTTGCCAAATTAAAACATCTTTCCAAGGTTGGATAGGTGAGTAGCATGCCGATTTCAAGTGCCAATCAACCATATTCAGGAAAAAGAAAAGAAAAGAGTGCTCGTTTTCAATTGCTCCCAGGTGATGGGAGCTTTGTTTGGTTAATGGGAGATGGTCTTTCTTCTGCCTGAAAAGTAACAGCACTGCCAAAGCCATGAAGACAGGAAGTAGTGAGCAGCGTCTTTCAAATCTGGTCTAGTGCATGGATGTAACTTTGTCAAAGAATACAGCTGAACCAGGCATGTAGCCCGGGGGGGCCTAATGGGGCTTAACCCATAATTTTTCTCAGGATGGTCCGCAAAAGAAGGCCTTACTGGTACATTATTTAAACTGTTATGGTTATTCATATCATGATCTGATCACCATGCTCATTATATCCCACCTTCATGGGGTTATTGGGATAACAATACAAAAGGTTTGCTAGGGTAAACCCTCTTCCACCCAGTCTCTGCCCCGAACCAAACTCAGCCCCCGAACCACATTCCTGGCTACGGCCCTGAGCTGAACAAGCATCAGGTGGGCAAGGTTATGCTCTCATCTGGCCTGCCTCCTCCATATAAAAATGCATCATTTCAGAGGTGAAAATTCTGTGTTCCATGAGCTTCAGGCAATCTCAGAAGCTAGTTTTTTGGGGGTTTTTTTAGTCTGGGACTCCTCCTGGATACCCGGAAAAGAAAACTTCTGCTGCCAAAGGCCTCCAGGAGCCATATTTCTTTTTCTGAGTAAGGAACTTGACCTTGCTTTGAAGCATATGTGTGTAAGGAATGGGGTTGTGTCTGTTTCTTTCACCCCTAAATTGCAAACTGAACTTCCAGTCAGTACTGTATTAGAAAAAAATGGAAAATATTGCATTTGGCTGTGTGCAATGCTGGAAAACTAAGTTGGTTATCAGAACCACCAAACTAGTCCATCTCTGCTTTAGATATACGTTGATACCTTCCAAGACAGGGGTGCCCACACTTTTTCAGCATGCGAGCTACTTATAATAAAACCAAGTCAGAAAGATCTACTGGCTTCCACTGCCCCCCTCTGGCTTTAGCTCTACCACAGCTTCTCCAGGCTTGAGGAGGGTAGTGCCAAGCCAGTGGTGGCATAGCTAGTAGCCACTACTGGCTTGGCACTACCCTCCTCAAGGCTGAAGAAGCTGTGGTAGAGCTGTAGCTGGGGGAGGGGATGGGGCTTAAGCAGGAAGATATACGGCATGGCGGCTTGGTGGCCTGGCCTGCCCCTCTGGCTGGCACTACCACAGCTTCTCCAGGCTAGAGGAGGGTAGTGCTGGCTTTAGCACTAAGCCAGTGGTGGCATAGATAGCCACTACTGGCTTGGCACTACCCTCCTCAAGGCCGAAGAAGCTGTGGTAGCGCTGAAGCTGGGGGAGGGGGCGTGGCTAGGTGTGGCCTGGCTCCGCCCCCTCTTCCCTCTGGCTTTAGCACTACCACAGCTTCTCCAGGCTAGAGGAGGGTAATGCCAAGCCAGTGGTGGCATAGATAGCCACTACTGGCTTGGCACTACCCCTCCTCAAGGCTGAAGAAGCTGTGGTAGCACTGATAGCCACTACTGGCTGGGGGGGGCGTGGCTAGGTGGGCCTGGCTCCGCCCCCTCTTCCCTCTGGCTTTAGCACTACCACAGCTTCTCCAGGCTAGAGGAGGGTAGTGTCAAGCCAGTGGTGGCATAGATAGCCACTACTGGCTTGGCACTACCCTCCTCAAGGCCGAAGAAGCTGTGGTAGCGCTGAAGCTGGGGGAGGGGGTGGGGCCTGGCACGGCCTGGCTCTGCCCCCTCCCCCCTCTGGCTTTAGCACTACCACAGCTTCTCCAGGCTAGAGGAGGGTAGTGTCAAGCCAGTGGTGGCATAGATAGCCACTACTGGCTTGGCACTACCCTCCTCAAGCCAGGAGAAGCTGTGGTAGTGCTGAAGCTGGGGAGGGGGCGGGGCTTGGTGTGGCAGGGCTCCGCCCCCTCTGAGAAGCACCCCATCCAGCTGGGATCGACCTCCTTCAGTCCCGGGATCGACTAGTCAATCGCGATCGACTTCCTGGGCAGCCCTGTTCCAAGACATCAGGGCAATGACTCCATTCTGGATTTTAGTCCGAGCTGTAATGAATTGCATCCCCTCAAATAGCACCTTTAGAAAGCTTCTCTAAAAGTAAGAGTAAAAGGCAGAATGGATTAACGTCTCCACTTACATGGAATCCAGATGGCACCACTGTTTATCTCTACCGTTTCATAGAATCATAGAGTTGGAAGAGACCTCGTGGGCCATCTAGTCCAACCCCCTGCCAAGAAGCAGGACAATTGTGTTCAAAGCACCCCCAACAGATAGCCACCCAGCCTCCGTTTAAAAGCCTCCATAGAAAGAGCCTCCACCATTTGTCCTGTTCTGTTTAATGGTAGCCTCCTCTGACTTATTCTGGACTTAAAAACAGTGATGGTAAGTGACTAAAAGTTACAGATGCTTAAATCACGGGAGACACAGCACACACACACACACAGAGGGAAATGTAGCAAACATTACTGTCCAGTCTTATTATCTTCATGACTTTGCTGGATGAAACAAGAATGTACTGCAATTTAAGCTCATCTGGGAGAAGGAAACTGGAAGAGAGAAAACATCTCACCAGAACTGATGGTAGAGTTATAACTCTTTAGAGGCCAAACAATCTTCCAAATAATTAGACCAAGCAATCTTCCAAAATACACACGTTGGCCATATAAAGTGGAAAAGATGAGCCTTGTCAGTACAATACGGTATCAAAGGACAGACTCACTTGAGGAGAAGGTCAGAGTGAGATTCTTGGCTTCCTGCACATGAAAACAACCGGTGGAGGAGAAGAGAATCTCCCAGGTGTGAAAACTAAAGTTAAGAGAACAGCTTTCCATGTATTTGACATGGCTAGGACATTCAGCCACGTCCCCTGCAGTCCTACAGCTGTTGGAAACAGCTGCACTTGAGGACATCGAAAGGGAATGAGCAATGCACAAAAAATATTAAAAACAATGTTCCTAGCATTAAAAATAGTCAAAATTCAGATACAAAATCCTATCTAATCCAACTGAACAATTAAAGGGTCAGGTGGAGCCCCAGCACTTCAAAAAATGAATAAAGTAACACTGAATCTGGAGTATGAGGCCCATCATCCCTTCTCATGCCACAGAAGATTCTGGTTTATCCGAGACTTGGGAATGCAAGTAGTGGATAAACTGTAATCTATTTCTGCAAGTTTTGCAAAGAGTCTTCTTCAGTGTATTTGTTGAGCAAACTAATGCATGAGATGTACTAGATTTGATGTCTGGATGATGCGTCAATGTTCGGACACATTAGATTCATTAGACCAGGGGTGCCCACACTTTTTCAGCCTGCGAGCTACTTTAAAAAAACCAAAGTCTAAAGATCACCTGTTGTCGCCAGTGCGCACGCGCTCCCGCGTGCGCGCAAACGCTCACGCTCCCAGTGCCGCCTTTCTACGCTCGCGCGCACGCTCCCGGTGCCACCTTCCTCCACTCACACATGCACGCTCCCAGCGCCGCCTTCCTCCGCTTGCATGCTTACGCTTCCAGTGCCGCCTTCCTCCGCTTTGGAGACCACTTCGAGCGTTGCCGCATGGGCGCTGGGCAGAAGCGGATGGAGGCAGAGTGTGGAGCTCTTGAGGTGCAGGCTGGGAAGGGCAGTGACAGAGGAGGAGGCCGAAGCAGCCCGAGGGGGAAGAAGCAGCGCGAAGCAGCCCGAGGGGGAAAAGAGCCAGGCCCGGCTCAGCCTCAGAGGGCTCAGCCTCCTGAGGGGTGATGCGATTGACAGCCGGTGAAGAAGGAAGAAGCCGCGCTGGCGGAAGAAGGCTGCGGCGGGAGAGCGCGCGGGGCTTCCGGCCTCTCTCACCGCAGCTTCCGGATGAGAGGCAGGGCGGAGGCCTTCTGCCAACGTGGCTTCTTCCTTCTTCGCCGGCTGTCAATCGCATCACCTCTCAGGAGGCTGAGCCCTCTGAGGCCGAGCCGGGCCTGGCTCTTTTCCCCCTCGGGCTGCTTGCTTCTTCCCCCTTGGGCTGCTTCGGCAGCCTCCTCCTCTGTCACCACCCTGCCCTTTCCAGCCTGCACCTCAACAACTTCTTCATGAGTGCGCGCACGGCAGCAGCAGCCTGGTCAGGGCCTGAAGATCACTCAGAAGAGGCCCAAAGATCAATCGGTCGATCGCGATCGATCTTCTGAGCACCCCTGCATTAGACTGTCTCTTCAACTTTGATTTTCCATTCTACTGCAAAAAAAATTAAAAGCATAGTTTCCATGTTGTAGCCAACACAAGTGATAACAAGTTGATCCACAACCACTTTTGTGGGGAGGAAGAATTTACTGAATTGTAGCACTATGGACATGACTGAAGGGTGTCTGCTCATCTGCTTTTCTACCATATGAAGTTTGCCTAAAGATTAAACAAGGAACCTGTTTCCATGTACAAGGGAAAGTTTGGTCTGCCAAAGTTGACTTCAAGCATTACTTGTTTCTCATATAAGGTTTTGCATAGATTGTATTGCAAAGTGGCTACCAAATCTGTTCGTTCATCACTGGAAAAACAAGTTGCTTCCGTGCTTCCATTAAATCTGCGTTTTAATGTTGTAATCTTACTAAATGTGTATATGGATATGTTGTTTATTTGTTCAGTCGCTTCCAACTCTTCATGACCTCATGGACCAGCCCACGCCCTATTGGCCGTGGCCACCCTCAGCTACTTCAAAGTCAAGCCAGTCACCTCAAGGATATTATCAATGAAATTATAATTGTCTATAATTTTCTACTCTCAGTGCAAACTTACATACTATTTGTGAAGGTGAAATACAGTTTTGAAAATGTCCAATTCACAAAAAAAAGCATTTACCGATTGTGCAATGCCATATCCAATTAAATCCATTACATATTCAAGCTATAACTGTAGGGTTCCAGCCTGGTGGACTTGGGCAGACCCTGGGGGCTCCGGGCCAGGCACCAGTTGACCCGGGGGAGATAGAGGATGATGGGTGGCCTGATGCATTTGACTCTACAGAAGAGAGCCTGCAATGGGATAACACATGGCTGGAGGGTGTGTTTAGTGAAGATTCCATGGAAATAGATTCAGATGAATATGAAAGGCCAGGCGGCCTTGGGTCTCAAGAAAGAGTGTCTACTCCATTTCCAGATGGTGAGATGGGAGATGGGGAGTTTCCTGGTTCTCACTCTGATAGTGATGCAGCTGGGCCCGCTAATGAGAAGGAATTCAACAGGAGGGACGGTATCTCGGCTTCTAGGAGAGATTGGAGAAAGGGGGTGCGGTGGATGGACAAGAGTTAGATTCCTATATCAATCCGGTCTGGGAAAGCTCTCGTCAGACTTAAAGCCACGTTTAGCTTGATCACGTCTCTCGTTCCAGTCTCCAAGTTCGTGCTAACCGCTGGGGCGGTTTGGATTTTGTTTCCAGCGACCGCAGTTGCGGCCGGACTCAAGTGCCACGTTTGACTGCCAGAGCGGTTGCTTTGCTTTGGAACTCTGTTTCTTGTGGATTTTAACCCGCTTGGATTATAACTCAAGGACTAAGCTGAACTCTATTTGGATTGCTTAATTTTAACCTCTTTGGACTATTCTTTACCTTTATTCTAAATAAAAGAACATTTATTGCATCCGCCTGTGTCTGTGTGATCTAGGGGGGCTGTCCGGAGTCTGAGGTGCAACAATAACAATGAATCAGATAGTTTATTTACAGAGACTTTGGTGCTACTGAAAAAAGACATGCAATTATATCAGATTTACTAATAATATCACAGAAATTACTGACCACTTCCACACAAAAAAGGTACGCATGCAATGACTTGCTAAAAGAAACTATTTGTACCTGAAATAGACACTTACCTCCGGATAGAAAGGCCTGCCATATCCCAAAGGCCGAATGCAGCAGGGAGGGGCTTCCTTAAACCTCTCCCCGTGCAGACTGGCACTGTTGCCAGTCTCAGAAGGAACAATGGTCTGATGGGGGAATTCAGACCGGATGTGAGTGTTGAATCCCCACCACGAAGGTTTGCTATCCTGGCTGGTCATTATTGGAAAGCCATCCCTGGGGATCTCCCTCCCGAGCCCCAGAACCCAATAGGAGAGAGGTAATCTCCTCAGGTAAGCCCCAAAGGAGATATTTTGGGGGACCCTTAAGCCCTAGAACCTGTCGAGGTCCCCTTTCACCCCAAAAGGGAGGAGTACAAAGGTGCTTTGCCCAGTGGTTGCCTTGACAGAGAATGATACCCAGAGCCGGCCCCTCCCATTCTGCCGACTACGCGGCCGCGGAGAGCGATGGCCTGTGGGAGGGGCGTTTCCACCTGGGAGGGGCGCAGCCCCGCCGGCGCAGCCAGCCGGGCTGGAGGCGTGTTCGGGAGCCAGTGCGCCCCGCACCATGCCTCCAAAGCCGGCAGCGCGGAGGAACCGGGGGGGGAGAGGGGACTCACGGGACGGGTGCCCGGACCCGAGGAGGAGGGGGGAGGCCACAAGGGCGGCCCTCACGGAGATTCCCCCGGCAGCGGCGGCAGCGGCAGCAGCAGCAGCAGCAGCGCCCCCGGGAGGGCCCGGAGCCAGAGGCGCATCTTCCTCTTCCCCGCTGAATCAATGTAGGTGGGAAGGCGGGAGAGGGAGGGGCCACAGGGATGCCAAAGCCAGCCCCCCTCGCCCCCCCGCTGCGTGACGTCACTTCCTCGCTGCCTCTGCCGAGGAGGAGGAAAGGGAGGAAGGCCTCGCCGGCCACGCGATGCAGCAAGGACGCCCGGAAGGAGAGACGCCGGAGGCCTCTTCCTCCTTCCCTCCCTCCGGCGTCTGCCGCTGCTGCTGCTCCTGCTGCCGGGGGAGTCTCCGTGGGGGCCGCCCTCGTGGCCTCCCCCCTCCTCCTGCTCCTCCTCGGGTCCGGGCGCCCGCCCCGTGAGTCCCCTCTCCCCCCCCGTTCCTCCGCGCCGGCGCGCTCGGGAGCCAGTGCGCATGCGCGAACTTCCACGCAGGCGCAGCCGGGAGCCGCCGGGGGGGGGGATAATGTTCGCCTACCCCCCCGAGAGAGCTCGGACCGCCCCTGATGATACCTGGCGTCATGCCATTGCCCATGCCACAGTGCTCTCCTCACAACTAGTTACTTAGTTCAATTACCAGTTTTAAATAGGTCAATAAATGGCCCATTATGTCTCCATATCTTTGTGTCTGGTCTCTTTATTTCACAGTGGGGATTTAAAAAAAATTGCACCCTTTTCTTCCAACTTATTACAACAATTTTAAAAATCCATGTGGTTAATGGAACCATTTTTCTTCCATTGAGTAGTCAACAACAACAACAAAACTTTATTACGGTCACTGACCAGCACAAAGCGGGCACACATTGTAGTCTTTCCAAGACTGAAAACACCCCAAATATTTCTGATTCTTGCATTTGCTTCTAACATGTGATATCAAGAAATTGAAAGAGAAGAATGTGTACGTATTAAAATACAGAAGCAGGTTCAATTTTGCCTAGGATTGAAAAATTATAACGGGCTAAAGTTGGAAGGTGCGCAATTTTGTAGTCTCTTGCTGGTTCTATTAAAGACAACTATAATACATTTATCACTTGTGGCTATGAAATGATGCTCCTTTTGTAAAGTTTCCTGCTTAATCTCAAACCACACCTACAATACATCAACAAATTTGTCTTATCTGCTGTTTTGGATCAATTGTGAAAATAACTTGCACATTATTCAGCTTGTTCCATGCACTGTCCAAGAATAAACAGCGGGCCAGCTTAATGGTTTCCTTGTGTATTGAATCAAAGCTAATACAAAAATAATTCTGGCTCCCATAAAAGAGATACATGAACATCACATTCCTTGACTATTGCACAGTGTCTCTCAAGTCCAATGTAAAAAAAGGCAAGATCCAAATTTTTCTACAAGCACATGAAAAAGACAAACACAAAAAGACATCATTATTTCCATTCTGCTGAAATCTTCTCTGGTAATTCTGATTTGATATAACAAGGAAATCTTCCAGGGTTATAAGCAGCCAAGTAAGACAGAATAAACTTGAGGATCCTTCATATTAATACGTCTGTTTCTTGAGGTCTGAACAAGACAAATATGCCATATTGAAGGATGCAGAATTACATCTTGACTAAAGAAAGCAAATGTTCATCTTCTCCTAGCAAAAGTATAACTGTTTCCTGGTTAGTTTAATTGAGAATGCAGCAGAGGTTTAAATAGGGTTGGCAGACAATGATGATACATTACTCATTATCTGGAGTGGTTGCATCAATTGCACTTCTTCTTCTAAGCATAGCTGTCTTGTAGATCAGTGTTTTTCAACTTTTTTTTGCAGCACATTTTTTACATTTACAGAATCCTGGGGCACACCACCAACCAAAATGACACAAAATGACACTCTAATACAGTAATACATATAGTTAATATGTTTTTAAATGCATTTATACACTCAGTGTGAAACCTGGGCCTGTTTCGATGAACACAACATAGATATCCTGGCAGGAATGGCAGAAAGACACACACAAAGGTCTTGCTCAACAGCTGGGAGTTATAGTTCATCCGCAATCAAAGAGCATTTTGAACTCGACCAATGATGGAATGGAATCATACTTCCCACACAGAACTACCATAACCAAGAGAAAATACTATAAAAGTTTGGTGGGCATTGACCTTGAGTTTTGGAGTTGTACAGTAGTTCACCTATATCCAGAGAGCACTGTGGAGGGGAGGGAGGAAGACGTGGGGCGAGACTGTGCAGTAGCGCCTGCATGGGTCACGTCTTCCTCCCTCCCCCCTCCCACAGAAACGGCAGCATGAGCAGAGTGAGGCAAAGCAAGCAGAGCGAGGCTGGGAAGAAGGGAGCCCGAGTGGAGAAGAAAAATTGTTCGGCAGGAGGGGGAAGAAAGGGTATTGGTGGTTCCAATTTCCCACGGCACACCTGATGATTGCTCATGGCACACTAGTTGGGAAACACTGTTGTAGATGTATGGCTATGCCTCATTGACTCAAGGGAGGATCAAAATTGTTAGGGCACTTCCTGATGAACAAGAGGGTCATTAACTTTGTTGCATGGCTCATTTAAAATAAACTTGGTGGTCCCCCCCCCCCCCCCCACACACACACAGAAGAGCTGTATAGATCTTTGCCTAATCTAAGGGTTCAACTATACTTCCCAAATGTGTAGGCTTGTTCATCTTAATCTATTACATATTCCATCTCATACTGGGTATGAAGGAAGATGGAATCGGCATGCCTCTCTCCTCATTTCCCACTCTGACCTACAAACATCAATCAATCAATCAATCAATCATCAATTACAGAGCAAGACAACCACATTACTATGTAACTTGCATTTATACCATGCCTTATATTATAACCAATAGTGCAGGACTAAATCCCAGTTCTTGTTCCAACTTAGACCCGGTGAAACAATGGGCTTTACCTGCATCTTGAATGACCAGTCAGATGGTGAGTCGATGAGTATATTCTACTTAGAACCAATACAATGCAAGTATAAAAGTGTATTTTCAAATGCTGAAATTTGGTCTATAAGCTTGGAGATAATAATGATGCTGGGGGGAAAAGAAGGAAAAAGGAAGAGGGGCCGAACAAAGGCAAGATAGTATTCTTGAAGTGATGGCTTAACTTTGAAAGAGCTGGGGTGGCCACAGCTGACAGGGAGCTCTGGTGTGGGGTGGTCCATGAGGTCACGAAGAATTGGAAAAGACTGAATGAATAAACAACAACAACAACATGCCGTTCAAGGCAACATTCGTATCTTAATTGGCATATGAAGAAGACAATCTTGGACTTGCCCCAGTGCAAATATGGTACTCTCTCCTGAAATTATAACTGAATTATTAGAAATACTGAAATGTTTCTCTAAACAGTCACTGTGCAGAAAGAGCAAATGCCAGACCGACTCTTGGCTTTTTGGCTTTTCTTCACGAATGAAGATTCAGGAAGGACTCATCCCACGCTTTCTACAAGCGCGTTGATGACTAAGTTGGATGTGTCCTTCGAGCCTGTGCAATGGATTTTTCAGGTGAAGTGCAGTGTGCACAGAACTGGCCTCACACTTTAAACCAAAGGTTTGTCTGCCGGGACCTAGCAAGCTTGGACAGTGGCAGCGAGGTCCTCAGGTCGTAGGTTTGATTAGAGTTTCCTTTTCTTACATGGTTGACCTTACAGGGTTAGACGAGCACCATCTGCCCGGGTTTGAAATTAGAGATTTCCTTCTCTTAGGATGGTTGCCAAAAGGCTAGAGAGCCCATCCTGCCCGTTGACGCTCTTTGTCAGACCCTTCGGTTGTGACCTGTCTGGCATGGGAGGCCCTACCGGTGACCACCATGCCACCACCAGCATAGTTCGCAACTTCATTAGGGTACACAAGCCTCTCCCCCACGACAAGGGGGCGCCAGTGGAGAGGACCAAACCAACTACTCAACTATATAATGGCAGAAAGATGTGAGAAAATGCAAATTCCAACAATACCCTTGCATATTCCTGTCATCTACAGCAGTGTTTCTCAACCAGTGTGCCATGAGCGATCATCAGGTGTGCCATGAGAAAAGCTCTCTGCCCCCCTTCCTTCCCCCCTCCTCCTGCCGAACTCCTGCTGCTTGGGAGAGGAGGAGGAAGGGCCGAGTGGCGGTGAAGAAAAAGAAGGGGCCGGGGCACCGCCTCCTTCAGCCGTTTCCTCAGCCAGCCTCCAATCTACCATGACTCCTGCCACGACTCTCACCCCTCGCTCGCTGAAGCCGCACGGAGGAGGAGCCCCGCCTACTGAAGCCCGTCCACCACTCATGCTTCTCCTCTGTGGGAGAACTGAAGCCGGGGGAGGGGGCGGGGCATGGCACGGCCTGGCTCCGCCCCTCCCCCGGCTTCAGCGCTCCCACAGCCGCCAGCCTTGAGGGGGCAGTGCCAAGCCAGCATTGTGCTGGCTCTGCCACCGCTGGCTTGGCACTGCCCCCTCAAGGCTGGCAAAGCTGTGGGAGAACTGAAGCCGCATGGAGGGGGCGGGGCATGGTGTGGCCTGGCTCCTCCCCCAGCTTCGGCACTCCCAGCAGTTGCTCCCAGCAGGTCACCATCCCCCAGCCGTTCTTTACTGTGTTAGAGTGTCATTTTGGTTGGTGGTGTGCCCCCGGATTTTTTTCAATGTTAAAAGTGTGCCGCGGCTCAAAAAAGGTTGGGAAACACTGATCTACAGGATAGGCTTGGATCGACATACAAATAGAAGTGCTGCATATTGCTTTGAAATAACCTTAGCTGGGATTACATCTGTTACAGCTACAAATTGGCAGAGTGATTTGGTTCAATCCCTTTTCAGGCTGTGGAAGGTGCCAGAGCTTTTGAACCAGAGGTTCTGGTGCTTGGAATAAAGAGCCCTGTATCACCGTGATAGGAAATTTGTATTGCTTTAGGATGTTTCCAGATGGAGGGCTTCTAGCCCTGCCAATCAGTTCTGCTATTCTGTACTCCTCAAATGATTTCTTTCTAGGAAAAAAGATAGAAGAGGTAGTGGAAAATATGGAAAGATCACAAGACAAAGATATTTCTCAGAAATCTGTGAATAAACCTGAGGGAAATATTATTTCCCAGAGTTTGGATTGTCAGCAGAATTTATCTTCATACCATGGAGCTGATGCCAAGTAAGATAGGTTGGAGAGAGGAGTTACAATCATAGCAATGGTATCACAATTGTGACTGCGTAGTGATCATGAATACAGATCAGTTAAGGAGTAAACCAAGAAAACTGTTTTGTAGTCATAATTGCTATTTAGTCAGGAAACTGTGGTACTTATGATTTCATTAGACTGGGGAAAATTTGGCGGCACCTATCCTTTCATGACGGAACCTGCTGGCTCCCATCCCATGATAGACTACAACTTCCATTGGGGTTCCATCGCAATAGGGAAGGTGAACGGTACATGCCACCACCGCGGCAACATGGGAAGCTCCCCATGTTGCCTTGGATCAATGGGGGCAGGCGCTTCCCACAATGCAATGGGGACTCATGTGAGTTGGGTGATGCAAGGCATGGGGCAACAGGTCCCTCTTGCCCCCAGATGGGCACCACCAGAATTGCCACGAACCTTGGTGATTCTGGCAATACGTTTGATGAGGTCCTCAGGCTGAATCCACACAAATGCTATATCCAGGTTTGACTCTGCTAATGTCACTCTCAGCTGCTTAAATCCAAACTCAAATGGTTCTTGAAAGCCACACAGTCCCCATTCACTGAAGCCACTTTAGTACAAAAGTGAGTATCTGCCACGTCCATGTGTTCACTACATAGGATTCTTTTAGGTCACATGACCGCAGTGGCTCCATTTGTATTCTTTCCAACATGCATAAACCTATAAACAAATAGACAACTTGTAGAGCTATCTCCTGGGCCAAAACATTGATTTATAGACAGTTCTTTTATTGCTTTATTTTTTAATAAATGGATTGAAAAAGAAATGTACAACTTCATTTAACCCTAATAAAATTAGGAAGGTATAAAGTAAAGAATATGTAACAGCAACAGCACAGAATGGAAGTCAACTGACACCCCCCTCCCTTTCTTTCTTTCTTTCTTTCTTTCTTTCTTTCTCTTATCTTAAATTTCTGTCTTTTCTATAAAACAAATATTTCCCCTCTTTCCATGTATGGTTATACTTTTTTTGTTTTTGTTTTGTATTTTATCATTGTGGATATGTTAATCAAAATACTTATTAAAAAACCAAAAAAAATGCATAAACCTATCAACCAATAGATTTTCTCATTTTCTTATTGATCTTATCTCCCACCTAATACTTTACACTCCCGTTATTTGAATGCATGCATGGCTTCGGTTTTATGGCAGTGTGTGGCTAAAGACAATTCTTTTTCCAATGGGGTCCAAGGAAGCCAAAATATGCGACACTCGTGCTGTAGACCAGTGTTTCTCAACCAGTGTGCCGGGGCACACTAGTGTGCCGTGAGCGATCATCAGGTGTGCCGTGGGAAATTGGAACCTCCAGGAAGGGGGGGGGGGAGTCTAGTGTGTTGAAGTATAAAAACCCTAAGAAACCTACCTCGATAACCCCCCCCTCCCCACTCGTTGTCTACTTGGTCTCTCCCTTTCCATGCATTGGGAAGGCCCGCCTCCCTTTCCCCAAGTAGAGACCTCCTCTTGCCTCCTGGGGTTCTGTGTGGGAAGTTTGGCCCAGTTCTATCATTGGTGGGGTTCAGAATGCTCTTTGATTGTAGGGGAACTATAAATCCCAGCAACTACAACTCCCAAATGTCAAGGTCTATTTCCCCTGAACTCCATCTGCGTTCACATTTGGGCATATTGAGTATTCATGCCAAGTTTGGTCCTGATCCAACATTGTTTGAGTCCACAGTGCTGTCTGGATATAGGTGAACTACAACTCCAAAACTCAAGGTCAATGCCCACCAAACTCTTATAGCATTTTCTCTTGGTTGTGGGAGTTCTGTGTGGGAAGTTTGTGTCTTTCTGCCATTCCTGCCAGGATATTTATGTTGAGTTCATTGAAACAGGCCCAGGTTTCACACTGAGTGTATAAATACATTTTAAAAACATATTAACTGTATGTATTACTGTGTTAGAGTGTCATTTTGTGTCATTTTGATTGGTGGTGTGCCCCAGGATTTTGCAAATGTAAAAAGTGTGCCGCGGCTCAAAAAAGGTTGGGAAACACTGCTGTAGACAGTTAAATCTGTTGATCCAGAATCAATGGATCCATGGATGTACAGTGTTCCCTCACTACTTCACGGTTCACTTAAATATTTAATATTTACGTCCAGTGGAGGCCAGGGACCTTGGAAGTGCGGCACCCTGAGGCGCAGTGGGGAAGGCCTGCCTCCCTGGCCGGCTGCTGCCTGTGTAGGTCCGGAGGTTCTGCGGAGACCAGGGGGGCAGGCAGGCACCCTTGGGATGGGCCAGGAGGCAGGTAAGGAAGTGCAGGTCAGAAAATTAATATATAAAATATGTAAAATAATGTATAAATATTACAATGAATATGACATCCCTACTTCACAGATGTTCACTTATGGTCCTGGAATGGAACTCCTATGATAAGTGAGGGAACACTGTATGTATTATTGGCTAAGTGTAAGTAACTCATCTCAGTGCCACTCCCTACTACACCTTCTTATTTTCCATTTCACGTTGCACCATATATATATATATATATATATATACCCTCCTTTACAGATATTAAGACCAAAGTTTGGAAAAGTTCATTTCAGATTACAAATCCAAGAGCCACATAGCCAGTAGTCCAAAATATAGTTTCTAAGCTCTGCTACCTGTCTTCTGGATTACACTCCCCTCCTCTGTGTGTTTGTGTGTGTACTCTGCCACAGGGGACACTTTGGATACTCAGCTGCATGCCAAGACAGACAAATCAATTTGAAGCCCCAAAAGACAGCATGGCTGAGGGAGAAGGTCACTAAACACTCACCAGCTGCTCTGTTCCTAGAAGCTTTGAGGCAGATTCAGCACAAAGGTCAAGGATATTTAATAATCACACAAACACTCTCTCTTACACACACACTCCACAGGGTGTGCTCTGGGATCACAGAGGCAGGCTTACAGGGGTCATCTGAGAATAGACTTCCTTTTGTGTCTATTACAGTGGCCCATGATAAAAAAAATGGAGGAAATTAATGTCAGCATTGGCAGCTTTTGAGCAGCGCTGCCTGATAAACAGCACACGAGCCACGGTCATCTCTGTCACATTGCCAAAACACAGCCAAACTAGGCTGACTTTTGTATAGTAGGGCGGGTTGAACTAGGTCTGTTGATATACCGAAGTCCCCCGGATTCATTCCGGAAAGACTTTGATTACACTGGCCAACATACATTTTGGTACCTCAAATGTTTGCCTTGTTTTAGGGTATATTTCACCTGCTGATTCCGTAAATTACACTAGTTTTCCCCTAGCAACTCTAGTTTTTCAGATACGGAACATATGCCATCTACTAGTTGCCATCTGCTTGTCCATCGAAAATCATAACCATATCTAAGAAACTAGAGCTGATGTGGTCTATCTAGTGCAGGGGTGCTCACACTTTTTCAGCATGCGAGCTACTTATAAAACATCCAAGTCAAAATGATCTACCTACCCACTACAAAAATGTGAAACATATAATACAATGTCTGCTTTGAACTGGGTTTTCTGAGTTCACACTGCCATATAATCTGATTCAAAGCAGATAACATGGGATTTTATTCAACTGTGTGGAAAGGACCTCAGATAACCCAGGGCCAGCATCACTTGGGCCGCGTCAGGAGCCTGCGGGGCAGGACTGAGCCTTCCTCCCACCCTGCCTGTGATCTGCCAGGACGCCCTACACGATCTACCGGTAGATCGCGATCTACCTAATGAGCACTCCTGATCTAGTGGAATTTTCTGAATCAGCACCCAACCTCCCCCCAAAAAACAGGCCTAAAAACCAAGACACCAAGATGTTTTGTTGTTGACCTCTGTTATTAATGATGTCCCCATGCTTCTAATTCAGGCTGGATGGTCATCTGTTGGGAGTGCTTTGATTTTATTTTCCTGCATGGCAGTGGGTAGGACTGGATGGCCGTAATGGCGACTCAAACCCCACCTTCGTCTCCCTCAGGAGAGCGGGAGGCGGATCCCCAGGGCCCTGGGAGGGTCCGGGGGGCGGAGCCCAGTTCATGCTACGGCGTGCCCAGCCCCGCCCCTTCCTGCATTCTCTTTTACACCATCAGAACGGGAGG
This sequence comes from Anolis apletophallus, assembly GCA_030556195.1. NCBI lineage: Eukaryota > Metazoa > Chordata > Lepidosauria > Squamata > Anolidae > Anolis > Anolis apletophallus. Next base: position 22,050,534 of record JARBWK010000012.1, read on the forward strand.
TGGGCCCCCAGCCATCTGGGAGGGACGGGGAGCAGAGTACGACGCAAGCTCTCGTGACGATGCATCCAGCCCTGCCTTCGCCGCTATCCCCACCCCCCTCCACACAGATGCCAGCTGAGCAGGAGGCGAATACACCGCCTCCCAGGAGGGACTGTAAGCGGAGCCTGACTGAGGGCTGCTGTGACAACCACGTTGAAGCTCGGGCTAAATCTCAGCCCCCCTCTCCCCCCCCGAGTGGCCTCCGACCCCCCCCAGTGTTGAGGTCATGAATATGGCGCCTGCAGATTGGGCGGCTCTTGTGCCTGCACCCTTGTTGCTGGAGCCAACCCCCCCCCAGGCCTCAACCCCTTCTGCCCCAGGGCATGAAGACAGGGGCTGGCGAAAACGGAGGCGGGGTCGAGGACGGCGCCGAGGCCGGGGCAGGGGGCGGCGCCAAAAGAAATCCCAGCTCCACCCAGAAACTCCTCCGCTGCGGAGGACGACCCCAAAGGCCGATGGAACCACGAGGACCCTTGTATCCTCCCTGGACTCTTGGAGCGAGAGAGGTCCGATGCCTGGGGCATCCAGAGGGTTCCCCACAGGACCTTCTGGAATGCCAACTCCAGGCGCCACCTGCTGGCGAACCCTCAACCTAGGAGGCTGGACAATCCGACGGCAGGGAGACCAGAGCCACGAGCACGTGGTGACTGTCTCCCGATGGACCTAGCAACATTAAAGTCGCTGTTAGACCTGTGGGACCCTCCCAGGCTCCCCTCGTTTGACGGCCAAGCTGGATAGCCCTGGACTGCTCCCCGGCCCATGTGGTCACGAGCTCGGTCCCCCCTTCCCCTGTCTTAGATGTTAGCTACCCTCCTTTTGTTGCTGTATTGTATCGTCTGTCCATTATGTATTCTATGTCGAACATGGAGACCGCTCCGAGCCCTCGGGGAGTGGCGGTATAGGAAGTTCGAACATAATAATAATAATAATGATGATGATGATCTTTTCCAACTCAGTGATTCTATGATAAGAAGATAACCTTCATAGTTGAGGGGGAACTGAATCCAGACTGACTTGTTCTAAATTCGAATGCTAGCTGTGGCACCATCTAACAGACAGAGTAATATCCCCTGTTCAGTTTTGGGATCCCTTGTTCCACTCTGGCATGTTATGTAAAAGAAAGCATGCCGTGCAGTTTTCTTCACACAATTCACACAAAACTCAATCATGACAGAGACATTGCTTATTCATGAGGCCGGGCGTTTGTGTGAGCCGAAACAGGAGTATTACCTTTTCCTTGTAGTTTAGCAGCCAATTCTGTTCTGATGGTTTACTACAGAAGTCCTGTCCCCAATTGACTTTGCCTGATGTTAGCATTTCTGAAAACTGTCATAAAGAAGCCAAGAGCAAAAGATACATGCAACAAGACATCATCTGGATCCAGATTACGCCCAGGAAATATATGAGAGCTTTTCAAATGCACTGGAGGGTAAAATATGTTAGTACTTTCATTGAAATTGCATTCGTTACACCATTCATCCTTGTTTATAATCTATGACAGCAACAGAGAGTTGTCACAGTACACTGTAGGAATGCTTTTCAGGGGTGAAAGGAGACATTATATGGTGAACATTCATATAACTGAAATAATACTACTGCAGAATGTGTCAGAGATGTCCCTTACATAAATTCGTTGGTGCTCTGACTTTGAAATGTATTAATCTGGCAATGAAAGTTAAGGCAAAATACATTGGACTGAATATAAAGTTGACACTAGGAGATTTGTTCACCCATAAACCTTATTGGGCGACCTTGTGCCATGACCAGTTCACATCTCAGCTACATATGTATGTGGTGAGCATTTATTTATTTATCATGTCAGAAGCAAATTGAGGATACTATTCTGTCTTCCAAACATCTGTCTTGTATTACCCCCAGTTCTATAAAACAGCATCCCTTTGCATTTTCTTTTAGGGTTGCCATAGACCCACTGGCACCCTGTTGGTTAACCATTTGCAAGTTTGCAGCCAGGTTTGCAGCCAGTTTTTCAGAAGCTTGCTGCTGGAGCCCTGCAAAATGTATCCCTTTGGTTTGGGGCCCGCCCCTTTTTCCCCTGGGGATGAGTTCTCCATTTTGAGATCTCTCTTCAGTCTTCTCCAGGTTAGGGAACGATTCAGATGTGCTTTGGTCAAGCTAGGTCAGCTTAGACAGGCTATTGTAAGTACTATCTTAACATAACCTATCATATCATCTGTGTTTGTTGTAGTGTGGATAGTCAGCCAATATACTTTGTTATTGTCCTGCACTATTCTGTTGTATTTTTGGGGCTATCTGGCTGCAACTTCACTGGCTCTGCCTATAAAACTGACTCTGTGCTTAGATAGGGGAAGATCCACTCTTCCTAAATAGCCAGTCAGAGTCAGGATAGGGAATATCCCCGGATTTTCCTATCATTGGTGGAAGCAAAGAGGGATTTTTCAATCTTTATCCCAGCAATCAAGTATAGAGAAAAAAACCATCTAGGAAGTTTGTTTCATCATCCTTTTGAAAACTGTTAAGATCTGTGCCAAGTTCTTCCAGAACTTTATTCAAATAAAGGACTCTGTGACTCTGTTTTATTCCATCCTGAGGTAGTTTTACTCTTTGGGACCCCTGAGCTTCAAGAGAAGGCACCCGCAGTCCCCCAGGCTTTAGATAGAGAGCACATCTTAGCTTGAGCCCCAGAGTTGCCTGGGTGTGACGGCACAGATACAGTTATAATGTATTTTAAAATACAAACCAAGTTAAAATTTTATTTATTTATTATTGGGGCTTCTATGCCGCCGACTCCCGGGGGCTCGCAACGGCTCACAAGAGCCAGGGGCATAAAAACAACGATTAAAAACATAAAACAATTGAACAATTAGAGCAATAGCAGAACAGGCAATAAAACAAATGGAGCAGCAACAGGTGCCACAACACAGTACCCAGAGCACGCGGGCCTACTCTCCGAAGGCCTGCCTATACAGATGGGTTTTGCAGGCCCGTCTGAATGGGAGTAAATCCCTCAGGGCTCTGGTTTCGGCCGGGAGGGCGTTCCACAGCGTGGGGGCTATGACGGAGAACGCCCTCCGGCGGGTAGATGTCAGGTGTGCCGACTTTGCTGATGGTAAATTTGACATTAAACTAGATTTCCTTTGACCAGGTGCTGGCCATTTGGAGTACCTCTGGTGTCACTGTGAAAAGGTCCTCCATTGTGCATGTGGCAGGACTCAGACTTTATTGTAGTAAGTGGTCTGTGGTTTGCTCTTCTCCACACTCGCATGTCGTGCACTCCACTTTGTAGCCCCATTTCTTATGGTTAGCTCTGCATCTCGTGGTGCCAGTGCGCAGCCTGTTCAGCACCTTCCAAGTCGCCCAGTCTTCTGTGTGCCCAGGAGGGGGGTTGTCATCTGGTATCAGCCATGGATTTAGATTCCAGATTTTAGCCTGCCACTTTTGGACTTTCACTTGCTGAGGTGTTCCTGCAAGTATCTTTGTGAATCTCAGGAAGCTGCTTCTTGATTTAAGGCATTGGCATGCTAGCTGATATCTGATCAGAGGATGGGCTGGAGATGTCAATGCCTTGGTCCTTTCACTGCAGGCTGCTACTTCCTGATGGATGTCAGGTAGTGCAATACTGGCTAAACAGTATAATTTCTCCAGCGGTGTAAGGCATAGGCATCCTGTGATAATGCGGCAACTCTCTCTCTCTCTTTTTAAATGATTTTTATTGATAGCAAGTGAAAACTAAAACATAGGAGTACAGCGAAAGTGGGGGAACATTTTTTTCATAGTAAAGTAGGAAAATATAAGAGATAGTTCAAAGTCTTAAAAGTGAGGAAAAAAAATAAAACCCTCAAATGCACAAAAATTTGAAAAAAAATCAAGATAAAAGAAAAAAATTGAAAAATAGAACATAAATAATTTTTAAAAAATAAAATAAGGACTTCCAATGATCTGTGTTTTGATATGCCAAACTTATTAGTCATTCTAAAAATCTTATTTAATCTCCTTTCCACCTATGAGTTGAATTGTGTAAAAACAAAATATACAAAATGAAAATTTAATCTGAACCATTCTCCACTTTTAGGTAGTTTATTAAGTTTGACCAGTCCGTTTGTGGTATTATTCTGCCGGTATTACTCTTTAGTAAAAACGTTAGTTTGTCCATATCCATTATTTCTAAAATTCTGTCCAGCCATTCTTCTTTCATTGGTATCGTATCTAACTTCCAATGTCTTGCATAGGTGATTCTTTCAAAAAATTGAAAAGTTTATCCACATTACTTTCAGGTATTAGCTCTTTCTCATACAACCCAAAGAGATAGTATTCGGGTTTTCTTATTAAATTTATTTTAAGAATTTTCTGAGTTTCCTAATGGATCATTTCCCAAAAGGATTGCTTTTTTACAGCTCCAGCATTTGTAGTCATGATTGGCATACATAATTCCCAATTTTTTCAGATTTTTTAAATTCAGATTTCCTTCCAATCCTTGAATTTAATTGGTCTGCCTACATTTCTGGCCTATTTTATCATTGTATTTATAATTTCTTCTTTCTCAGTTGCCCAGTCTATTAATCTATTATATAATCCAGAATGCATTGATTTATTCCAAAAATCGTCCTCCAGACAGAACCCCATTCTTCTGTCCTCGTCGTAAGACTTCTTAATTTGTATATATTGAAGCCATCCTACTGAATTATAATTTTGTGATATTTCTTCTATTGATTTAAAGCACAAGTTCATTCTTCTCATTTTTCCTCAGCAGATCTCTATAAGCTGGCCATTTGGTCCAGCCAAGGAGTCTCCGTTAGCCTCTAAGAGGGAAAGGAGGAAAGCCATAGTGGGCTTTTGGAGTAAAACATGCAACATGGCTAGACCCCTTCCAGTCCGGCTTCCGGTTGGGGCATGGGACGGAGACGGTCCTGGTCTCCATCACAGATCAACTCCGCTGCCAGCTCGACCAAGGCGGGTCTGCGCTGCTCGTGTTATTGGACCTCACGGCAGCATTTGACATGGTCGACCACAATCTATTGATCCACCGCCTGGCCATGGCTGGAGTGAGGGGGACAGCCCTTAAATGGCTGACCTCCTTCCTCCACCAGCGGTCTCAGCGTGTGAGGAGGGGCGAGGTGGTCTCTGAGGGTTCCCCACTTGTTTGTGGGGTTCCCCAGGGGGCCATTCTCTCCCCTCTGTTATTTAACATCTACATGCAGCCGCTTGCACAGCTGGTGCGGAGTTATGGGCTGGAGTGCCACCAGTACGCTGATGACACCCAGCTCATTCTGAGGATGGAGGGCAGGCCGGGATCCGTCCCCGATAATTTCCAACGTTGCCTCGAGGCCGTTACTGGATGGCTGCGAGCCAGTAGGTTGAGGGTGAATCCGGCGAAGACGGAGATCTTGTGGCTGGGTCGCCCGGGTGGGGTAGGTGCCCAGCTTCCGACCCTGGACGGTGAGGCGCTATGCCCATCGGTGTCTGTGAAGAGCCTGGGGGTCCACCTTGACTCCCAGCTGTCTGCTTTTTTCCATCTGCGCCAGGCTCGGAGGCTGGCCCCCTATCTCTCCCGGAGCGACCTGGCCACGGTGATCCAAGCCACGGTCATCTCAAGGCTAGATTACTGTAACGCGCTCTACGTTGGCCTTCCTCTGTCGGCTATCCGGAGGCTCAAGCTGGTGCAGAACACTGCCGCCCGGCTCCTGTCTGGATCTCCAGCAGGTTGCCGCATAACACCCGTTTTGCAGGATCTGCACTGGCTACCTATTGAGCACCGGGTCGCCTTCAAAGTGTTGGTTCTTACCTTTAAGGCCTTATACGGCCTGGGGCCAGCGTATCTGAGGGACCGTCTCACTCCATATTGCCCATCGAGATCACTAAGGTCGGAGGATGCTATCCTCCTGGAGATCCCTTCGACAAGGTCAGCACGCTTAACATCGACCCGCCGGAGGGCGTTCTCAGTTATAGCTCCTACGCTATGGAACGCCCTCCCGGCCGAAACTAGGGCTCTGAGGGACCTGCTCCCATTTAGGCGGGCTTGCAAAACCCACCTATTCAAGCAAGCGTTTGGAGAGTAAGCCTGTGCATTTTAGGAACGCTATTGCTGCATGGCTTAGTTGTTTTATCTGTTTTGTTGTTTTTATTCTGCCTTGTTGTTTTATTGCTGTTTTTATTGTGGCCTTCGGCTCTTGTGAGCCGTCGCGAGCCCCCGGGAGTCGGCGGCATAGAAGCCTGAACAAATAAATAAATAAATAAATAAATAAAAATATTCTTTGTATTTGTTCCAAACTTTAATTAAGCAAGATCTAATAAAGTGATTATTTTTTTAAAAAATCTACCTTGATTTTGCCATACCATAAATAGGCATGTCTCATTAAGAGCCACATCCACTGTTTTAATGTGGATATGGCATGAGTATTCAGAAGCAGAGTAGCAAATAGCAAGGGCAGATGTCTTCCCTGTGTCTGGTTAAGATCCCCAGGTTGTACCAATCTAGGGTTGCCATATGTCCCGTATTCTATGGGACGTCCCGTTTTTCAGCCCCCAAAATCATGTCCCGTATGTTTTGGTCGTGTCCCGTATTGACAGGACAGGACGAAGCAGGGTTTAGACTGGTCGTGGCTTTGGGACTGAGAGGAGGAAAAAAGTGAGGAGGAGTGTGTGTGCACAGTGCTTGTGAGGTGAAAGAAGGCAGGAAGGAAAAGTGACCGGGAGGAGTGAGAGGGGCCGGCTCGCTTTGCTTGTCAGCCAGCAGCATGGCGGCTGAGCGCAAGCCGCTGCTGACTTCTCCTCCACCTCCTCCTCTTCTTCTCCCTTCTGATTTCCCTTCCCCCCCCCTCTTCCTTTTTCTTCCTGGCAGCCTGGCCTCTTCTACCGGAGCCCCGAGGCCCTCGCCCGGCCTCTTCCTTGGCCCCCTTCTTCCCTTCGGAGAGGAGAAAGGATGCAACCTGACAGAGAGAAAGAGAAGAGGAGGAGGAGGAGGAGGTCGCCGCCAGTCCCTCGCCACCCGGCCATGGAGCTGGCCAAGCCGGTCTTCCCCGCGCTGCCCCAGCCCAAAGAGGACTCAGAGGTGAGCCCGCCCTGGGTTTGTGTGTGGAGGCAACCAGGCAAGGGAGGGGAGGGTACATACGCCTCACCTGCAAGGGGAGGGAGGAGGAGGGAGGGGAACAACAACCACAAGAAAAGGAGGTGGTCATTCTGATGTAGATCCCACCAAAAGAATGAGACTCAAAGCGGCTTACAGGAAACCGAGGCAATACAATTTATTGTATTTGTTGTTGTTGTTATTATTATTATTATTATCTCTCCAGAAAGAGAGAGGTTCAAAGTGGCTTATGGTAAAACCAAGGCAATACAATTTATTATACGTATTATTATTATTATTATTATTATTATTATTATTATTATGTATACCCTGCATTTTCTCTCCAGAAAGGGAAAGGTTCAAAGTGGGTTATGGTAAAACCAAGGCAAAACAATGTATTGTATTTATTATTATTATTATTAATACCCTGTATGAAGTGTTCCTTATTTCTTATATAAAAAGTGGCAACCCTTGACCAATCAGTTTCGTATGATATTATTTCTAGCACCCACTTTTTGCTTGATATTCAAGCAGTGCTTCTTGTAAATCAGAGCACGGTCCAGAGTGACTCTCAGGTATTTGGGTGTGCTGCAACACTCCATTGGGCAGGCCCGGATTACCCATAAGGCCAGACTAGGCCATGGCCTCGGGCGGCAGGTTTTGGGGGGCAGTGGATTCAGCCCCCCGAAAACATTATTATTATTATTATTTTAAAAACCGCCCCCTTGCAGCGCTTTCCCCCCGCCCTCTCCCGAGAGAGTCATCATACCTCGGGAGAGGGCGGGGGGAGAGCGCTGCGAGGGGGCGGGAGGAGGAATGGCGCCCTCCCTCGCCTGGGCTGCCCCCCTGCAAAGGAAGGAGGTGGCGAGGAGGAGGAAGGGAGCTCCGCCCTGCCGGCGGGCATGCATGCATGCACACGCAGGCCCGCCAGCAGGATTCCTCCTCCTCCTCCTCCAGGCCGCCTCCGTCCGTTGCACGGGCGGCCAAGGCGGCCAGGAGGAGGCGGGACTTCCCCTTCATCCTCCTCGCGCCTTCTTTTCGGTCGTGGGAGGAGGAGGAGGTGGACGGAAGCCGTGCGACACTGCTCGTGGGGCTTTCGTCCGCCTCTGCCTCCTCCTCCCGCGAACAAGAGGAAGGCGCGAGGAGGATGAAGGGAAGTCCCGCCCTCCTCTTCGCGCCCTCCTTTTGGTCACGGGAGGTGGAGGAGGCGGCGGACGGAAGCCCCATGAGCAGTGCCGCGCGGCTTCCGTCCACCTCCTCCTCCCATGACTGAAAGGAAGGCGCGAGGTGGACGGAAGCCGTGGGGCCAGGGCTGCTGCCGCACATGCGCAGCAGCGCCCTGGGGGCGTGGCTTTCTGCACCCTGGGGGGGGGGCGGCGCGGGGCGTCTTGGCCTCGGGCGGCCGAAGAGCCTAATCCGGGCCTGCCATTGGGATTCCTTCCCAGGTAATCCTCAGAGCTCAAGATGCTTGTCTGTTCTTAAGGTGAAAAGCACACATCTCTCTGCTCCACAAACAAAAGGTGGGATGACAATGCAAGGATAAATGTTGCAAACAGAACTTCTGTTGACAACATAAGCTAGAAACAGAAACTTCTCTTATTGCTGGGCTGTTGAATTCCAAGTAATTTTGGAATGAAAGAAACTTAAATCTTCCACTAAAGTTACATGGAAACAAAATGGGTGCAGGATTCCCAATACACAGGACATATTTTTAAAAATCGGAATGGATGAAGATTTATCACAGTTTAGTCTTGATGTGTTTGTTCAGTTCTAAGCAGCTTTGAAAATATAAAGCAGTAACAAAGGCAAGTAACAAAGTGAAGTTTCCGTATTGATGTTGAACAGCAATGGGAAACAGTGGTCTTCCAGACTGACTGTTAATCCTAGCGGCCTAGCCAATATTGTAAACTACAGTCCAAAAACAAACGGCTCAAGCATTCCAAATGTTAAGACTGCAAGCTGCAATATGCCTGAATCCCAGCACATCTCTCTTTAAAAAAAAAGAATCAATTTGATCCCTCTTCATAAATCACCATGAAATATGCTTATCTGACCCTCTTTCTTCCTCAGTTGCTTAGTTCGTGAACTTTTCATTGAGACTGCAGAAGGACAGCGTGCTTTGGAAGTAGCCAGGGGCCAAGATCCATCTCCTCTGTTTCCCCAGGCTCTCCCTCACAAGCAAAGGGAGAGCCTGGGGAAACGAAGGAAATCTCGGCCCCTGGCTGCTTTCAAAACATGCTTTGGAAGCAGCCAGGGGCCAAGATTCATCTCCTCCATTTCCTTGCGGGAAGCCTCTCTCCCGGTTCGCTTGACGGGAGAGGCAAGCCGGCAAAAACTGGCTCCCAGGCAGGGCCTGTTCCTTGCGGGGAGCCTTTCTCCTGGTTCGTGGCTCCACCAAGCCCGGCGGAGCCGCAAACTGGGAGAACGGCTCCCCACAGGGCCCCGCCCCTCCCTCCTTCCCCTCCTCTTTGGTGCGCACGAAACCGCTCTCGGCCTCCCTCCGGCTCTCTGTCTATTTTCCCCAAACTCCATCTGTGTTCACATTTGGGCATATTGAGTATTCATGCCAAGTTTGGTCCTGATCCAACATTGTTTGAGTCCAGACTGCTCTCTGGATATAGGTGAACTACAACTCCAAAACTCAAGGTCAATTAACTATATGTATAATAATAATAATAATAATAATAACTTTATTTCTTGTGAGTCGCCCTCCACCGCTGGTGCTCCGGGCGACTTACATCATTTAAAAACACAGGTACATCAATTAAAAACACAGGTACAGAGAGAAGGCCAGAGGGCCCAGCCTCCGGGCCATCCAGTCAATCCCCACCCGCCTGGCAGAAGAGCCAAGTTTTCAAGTCAGACAGGAATCTGGCTGGGGCCGATGTGGCCCTGAGAGCAGGCGGAAGCGTGTTCCAGATCATAGGGGCCACCACAGAGAAGGCTCTCCGTCGGGTCTCTGTCAGCCGGGCCTCTCTCACCCCTGGGATAGCTATACGGTCACCATTTATTGCACGCGCTGGTCTTTCGCTGCGTTGGTCTGTCAGCCGATCGCCCAAATAGGCTGGTCCGATTCTTTGCCGTGCTTTGAAGGTTAGCGCCATGAGTTTATAGATCACTCTGAACTTTGTGGGCAGCCAATGAAGATCTTTTAGGATTGGTGAAATATGGTTCCTAGCCGATGCCCCGGAAATGAGTGTTAGAGTGTCATTTACTGTGTTAGAGTGTCATTTTGTGTCATTTTGTGTCATTTTGTGGGTGTGCCCCAGGATTTTGTAAATATAAAAAGTGTGTCGCGGCTCAAAAAAGGTTGGGAAACACTGCTCTAAGGTAACAAGATTGAGGGGGAAAGTCAAGGAGCCCAGAAGTGATATCTGTCTCAAGAATGATGCCTTGGGTCTCCTCTAAGCAGATGGTTAGGTGTCGAAATTTAAAAAACAATTGAAGACCCATCTCTTCCGGCAGGCCTACCCAGTCAACTTTCAGTCATGACTTTTTGTATACATTCTGTTGCTATTCTAATGTCAATTCAGTATCTGTGTTGGTGCAAAATTTTTAAAATATATTTTTGTATATTTATCTGTGTAATTATTGTATATATTTATGTTGACCCCACCTCAAGCCACCAGGAGAAGAGCATAATAAGAAAGGATTTTAATATTATCATTGAGGCAGGAGTAGGCAATCCTGTGTGATGGAGGTAAGTAAATTCTTCATCTTTCAAGACGGAATCCCATGCAAAGAAGACATTATATAAACAAGAAGATAATTTCCTCACTTTCCCTCATTTTCCACAGATAGGTCCCCTCTCCTACTCTTGGGCAATCCTTCTCATATACTAGCCCTCTTACTTAGAGCCCTATTTGCTTAAAGAATCTTACAAACATTTCAAGAGATTCTGCACCACACCTTTGGGTCACACAGGACAAAAAACTGAAGTAGCAAAAAGTCTTGGGTGGACCCAGAAATTTCTACAAATGCACAACGTAATTAGTTTCTGAAATTCAGAATACTAAGTAATGTGCAGACGGGGTTTCATTAAAAGAATTATTCATCAGGTTAAGCTCCAGAACTTGCTTTTGTTGCCTAGGCTTGGTTCCAGAATTATGAAGAGACAAAATAAAGAAATGAAGGGAAGGTCCATTAGGGAGGATGTGATTTATATACTAAGGTTTCCAAGTTCAGTCCTTGTCAGTCCAGCACTAAAGTCATCTCGTTGCAAATGGGGAAAGCCTGTCTACATTAGTCCATGGAGAACTGCCATCAGCAAGATATACATTCAGGGGATCTCTAACTTTGGCAAGTTCAGAATATCTCTGATTGGTATGATTAAATGATTGTAACACAGTATTGAGGACAGGGACAGAATTCAAAATGACCTTGACAGATTTGAGTTAGGTCAAAAATAACGAAATAAATTTCAATAGGGATAAATAAGATACCACATCTAGGAAGGAAAACAAAATATACAAATATTGTGTGGGTGACACCTGGTTTGAAAACAGTGCATATGGACAAGGTCTATAGAGCATGAGTTTACACTGGCACACAACAGCCAAAAAATGTGAATGCAATGCTGGGCTGCATCAACAGGAGTGCAACATCTAGACTAGGCCTGCACAACATTTGGTCCTCTAGGTTTTTGGGACTCCAGTTACCAGAAGCCCTAGCTAACTTTTCCAATGGTCAGGAATTCTACGAGCTGAAAGCCAAAACACCCAGAGGGCTGAAAGTTGTGTAAATCTGTTCTCATCTAAGAAAAGTAAAAATACAACTCTATTCTGTTCTGATCAGAACTTACTTGGAATACTGTGTCCAGTTCTGGGTTACACAGTTCAAGAGGGATATTGACACTAGGGTTGAGGAATACTGTGTCCAGTTCTGGATTACACAGTTCAAGAGGGATATCGACACCAGGGCTGTGGAATACTGTGTCCATTTCTGGGTTACACAATTCAAGAGGGATATCGACACTAGGGTTGTGGAATACTGTGTCCAGTTCTGGATTACACAGTACAAGAGGGATATCGACACTAGGGCTGTGGAATACTGTGTCCAGTTCTGGATTACACAGTTCAAGAGGGATATCGACACTAGGGTTGTGGAATTCTGTGTCCAGTTCTGGATTACACAGTTCAAGAGGGATATCGACACTAGGGCTGTGGAATACTGTGTCCAGTTCCGGATTACACAGTTCAAGAGGGATATCGACACTAGGGTTGTGGAATACTGTGTCCAGTTCTGGGTTACACAGTTCAAGAGGGATATCAACACTAGGGTTGTGGAATACTGTGTCCAGTTCTGGGTTACACAGTTCAAGAGGGATATCGACACTAGGGTTGTGGAATACTGTGTCCAGTTCTGGGTTACACAGTTCAAGAGGGATATCGACACTAGGGTTGTGGAATTCTGTGTCCAGTTCTGGATTACACAGTTCAAGAGGGATATCGACACTAGGGCTGTGGAATACTGTGTCCAGTTCCGGATTACACAGTTCAAGAGGGATATCGACACTAGGGTTGTGGAATACTGTGTCCAGTTCTGGGTTACACAGTTCAAGAGGGATATCAACACTAGGGTTGTGGAATACTGTGTCCAGTTCTGGGTTACACAGTTCAAGAGGGATATCGACACTAAGGTTGTGCAATCCGGGTAAACCTTGAGCTGTTTTGTGTCCCGGCTTTCAGTGAGGGTCCCAATCTGGTTTTTTGACAGCCTACTGAAATGAGGAGGGCAATTATCTGTTTTCACTCTGGGATGCCAAAAGATCTGTTTTTCTATAGGCCTATTGGGGGGGGGGAGGTCCCCCAGGCTTTCCTTCCTATCATTTTAGGCATTTAAGCTGTTTATACTCTAGAGGATAGGCGCTCAGTTGCAGGTAGGTGCACACGCTTTCTGGGTCTGCCCGCCACACACACACTCTTCAAGGCAAGGAGGCAAGTTATGCCTCTTACTCAAGAGGAGGCACTTGGCTGCAGGCAGGCACATGCTTTCAGGATGCTTCTTACCTGTTTCTTTACTCTGGAGGAGAGGTGCTCAGTTGCAGACAGGCACAAGCACTTTCCGGGCCTGTATGCCATGCACATACTCTGCAAGCCAAGGAGGCATCAGGAAAATTCTGTTTCTTACTCTAGAGGAGGTGCTCGGCTGCAGGCAAGTGAGCGCACTTTCTGGGCCTGCATGCCACACTCTTTCCAAAGCAAGGAGGCTGCTCACAAAAAGCAGGTGAAGAGCCAACATTGGCTCCTGCTTGCTTTCATTGTTCGTGACTGTTTTATGATAATGTTGTTAGCCGCCCCAAGCCTTTCGGGAAGGGCGGTAAACAAGAACAAACAAATAAATGTCAAGCTGATTTTCATAACAGGAGGGGACTTCCCATTATGTGCTCCCAAAGTACCAAAGGTACCAAATTAAATAGAGGAAACAGAGGAAACAGATTCTGCGCACAACCCTAATTGACCCCCTTCTTTAGACATGGAACATAGAATCAGAATTGTTGAGTTGGAAGGGACGTTTCCTGCCAAGAAGAAGGAAACGTGCATTCAAAGCATGTGTAAGGAAGGGTGACCAAGAGGATTCAAGATCTGGAAAGCAAGCCTTATGAGGAATGAATGATGGAGCTGGGTATGATCAGCTTAGAGAAGAGAATATCTTCTCCAAGCTCTTCAGATATTTTTGGATATCTAAAGAGATATTGTGTAGGAGAGTCTGTGTTCTGCTGTTCCAGAGACTAGAATAGATACACATTACAAGAAAAGAATTGTTTGGCAGTAGAATAGATTAGAGACGCTTCATTTCCAGAGGACTTTAAACAGAGGTTGGATGGGCATCTTTCAGGAATGCTTTAGTTGTGCATTTTCATACATTTATGGAATGGACTATATATCTTCTGTGGTCCCTTCTAACTGTTAGATTCTATGCTTCTATATATGGTACAACCAAGGCATGAAGTTAAAAGATCATATAGAATTTAAAGAAAATAAACAGTATGAAGTTCTTCCCTGATTCACCAAATGGAGAAATCAAGCTCAGTCTAAAACAGCACATGTGGCAGAACATTATTGCACCATACTACGTAGCACCCAGAAGCACCAAAACCACACAAAGAAGAAGCTCTCCTCTCCTAGGCTTGACGTTGCCTTTCCAGAAAGAGCAATGCTGCTGAGCGCACATGTGCTCATTTCATACCCTAATTTTGTTGCGCTGACCCAATTCACTTGCAGTTCTGTGCCTTGTTCTTGCTCCCTCCCCCTCTCACTGCTCCAGAAGAGCAGCACACCACTAAACAGATTTGTGCATTGCTGATATCTGACAAATCACATCCAATACCAAACCAACTGTAAGTAAACAGTGTGTCAACAAGAATAGCCATCAAACTGTAGTTAAGAGTTTGTAGGTTAGAGGGCAAAAATAAATTCAAATGCAGTGGCTACTGTACATAGCAGCTTTTTCGGTGTTTGATAGGAATGAAATGGAATTTCCGAGGAAACGGCAACAAGGAGGAGAGTTCGGAGCGTATGCTCTGATTAATCTCATCTGTTTGTTTTCCTGGAAACTGAATGTCCCAGATGCCATTGTCTTCATGATGAAAGTTCATCTGGTCTGGTTTAATCTTGCTGCTTAGAATTAACTGCTGCTTTCCTAATTATCGTCTTTAGCTAATATCATCATCTTTACATCACACATTTTAAATCAGCTCCTTTTTTTATTTTAAAAAAAGACTATTTCACCTACAGAGAAATCCAGATTCTCATTTTAAAGGGGTGAGTAAAATAATAGCAGCCTGCACGTTGTTTTCTCAAAACGCTACTCACTGGTAGCATTCCGAGCAAATCAGCAGATACACAGCACTGATATACAGCCTTAAGCACCTTATTTGAAAGCATCTTACCAACATTTTGTGCATTTTAAAGATGAACAGTGCAGAGATCATATGCATTTGTGTGATGTATTGCTCTATATGCACTTCACTAATCCATTTTGCACCAGAACATATTTGACAGATTATGCACTGGCACCCAAGCACCTTAGTAAGGACTGTCAGCCTTCTATTCATCATGACATTTACAAGCATTAGAAGCATTACTATTAAAAGTAATATATTTATTTTGAGCAGTAAAAAGCAGAATATTTGTGTTTATATATACATATACATACCACCTCAGATTATATCCCACAATTCTTTTTTTTCAAAGGAAAGTGTTTGACTGAGAAGCGCTGGATAGAAATGAGGTACATTTACATGCTCCTACACAAATTATGCATTGTGAAATGGTTCTCAGAAACTGTGAGTGCATGCTGTCTCGAGACCCATTTATGCATAAAGCATTATTTGATCTGCTTGGATATATATTTTATAAAGGAAAACATCTCAGCCCCAATTATCAGCTCAGCAAAGGGAAGCAGAGAAGGTAAAGTAACTGGCTTGTTTCTGCTGTTTCTAGCACATTGAAAGAAAAGGAAAATGCAATAAGGCATTCTTGCTCAAAACCTCTGAGACAAGTTACAAAGCGATTAGTCACATTGTTCCTTTTGCACATCTATGTATCTATGTATCTATGTATCTATCTATCTATCTATCTATACAACTACTCATCTATATCTATCTGCCATCTGACACATAAACATGTATCAAAGAAAATCAACGAAGGAGTTTCCAACACCAACTCATTTCTTTTTCAAAAGACAACACAGAGACACAACACAGAGACACCACCACAACATCACAACTGTGAGTACTCACAGCTCTGAGTACAGGAAGTGCAGGTTCCCCACACTGTCTATGTAGTTTGCCGGACTTAGCCAAGGTAGGACCAACAACAGGAGAGCTTTCATATTTTTTTTTGTTCAAGTGCAAGCTTTTAAAATTGCCGCCTGGTTTCCTCTTTGCCCCCTTTTTTTCCTCTGTCTCCCTGCGGTGGGACACAGAACTTCAAGCGTGATCAATGTCAACCAGTATCGACCCCTTTCTTTCTTTTTTTTAAACAAGCCTTCCCATTTTAAAGCAAGCGAGAAAGCACGTTGTGAATTAATGCAAATCCCTTAAATGAAGCTATGCTGGAAAAAAAATTATTGACCTGTAAGAGGATTACTTGATCTGATTCTCAGATGGAGGCTAGCTAGGAGGGTTTAAGAGACAGCAGGCAGAGCATGGTTGGTGCGAGGCAAGTCTGGGTGACTTACTGCTCAGGCACACAGGAAAAAAAGACCTGCCTCCTCCTGCACTCTTCAGAGTGGTTCTTCAGAAGCAGCTGGTACATTTACATCATTGGTCAGAGAGGCAGATGGGTTGTGAGCCGAGCTGCATAGGAGAAAGGACCTGAATGTTTCAAAAAGGAGAGGAAGACTATGTACGCAGGCAGTGCCATGTACGTATATCTCAAATGTCGACACTCCTCAGCTGTGATGCCATCTGATCACGGAGGATTCAAGCAGACGGAGAGAATGGGAAGCTATGAATCAGCCAGGCTCTTGGTTATCAGGTCTAGATTGGATTTCAGGCACACTGATTTCTGGCAGGCACATCCACCCAGGCGAGCAAGTTAGCACAGGCAGATTTATTTAATATGATACCACGTGCAATTAGATTTACACTTTGCAACACTTGAGTTCATTTAGTAATCCGTTAAACAAACAGGCTGATGTTTTTACTAGCAAATAACCTTCAAATGTATGGCTTCTTGTCAAGTGAAGGTTTGGCAAAGCTATCTCTTAAGGAAATAACACTGGCTGCCATGATTTTTGCCTTCTTGGAAAAGGGAATGTAGTTTTGTGGCTTGTTGTAAAAAAAAAACCCCACCTTGGCAAGCAACACAACATATTCAGATCCAGACCTGGAGTTGATATGATTTATTTCTCATTCCTGTTCCCTGCAAAAGCCTACATTCTCAAATCAACAGTCAACTGGGAGTATGGGAAGTTAGGTGGAAAATGTTGATTTCTCTTGGGTACATGACCCAGCTACCTGACGCTACGAATGCAATGCTTTGCTAATAGTCTTCTTGAAGGAAATTTCTTGCTAATAGTCTTTTTGAGAAATTTTAGCAATTTTCTTCTTGCTTAGAAGGCAGGTATGTAGTGGGGGTGGGGGGAGGTGGGGGGGGGGGCTTGAGGGGCTTCATCCCCCCCCCAATTCTCAGAGTGGTCTTACTGGTACATTATTTAAACTTATGTTTATTCATATGATCTGATCACTATGCTCAATATATCCATATGCATGGGGGTATTGGGGTAATGATACAAAAGATTTGCTAGGGTAGACCCTCTCTCACTCAGCCCCCCCCCCCCGATCAAACTCAGCTCCCCCCCAATCAAAATCCTGGCTACGGCCCTGTTAGAAGTCTTCAAATTTTGTTTTAAATTATTGGGATAGAGCTCTTGAGTGACTTTCCGGGCTGTATGGCTGTGTTCTAGCAGCATTTTCTCCTGACGTTTCACTTGCATCTGTGAAGACGCTAGCCACAGATGTAGGTGAAATGTCAGGAGAAAATGACTTAATGCTTAAAAATATGGACACAAAACATTGGCCATGCAGCCCAGTGATATTTGAAAAAATGTAAGGACTTATATATAAAAAAAGAAAAACCTTTGGCAATATATTACCAAGAAGAAGAAAAAGATTATTCACAATTTAAGACTTAATGATGAGCAAAACTCACATACAGTATTTTAGTACGCAGAATCTTGTTTCCTTTGCAGAAAAAGCTGTTTTCTGTTCACAGAAATATTATTATGTGATTTCAGGTTATTTCCAATTTATGGCAACTAAAGCAAACTCATCACAGAATTTAATGGGACTGAGAGTGCGATTCATTCAAGGCACCCAGTGGATTTCCATGGTCACGTAGGGAATCAAACCCTAGTTTTCTGAGCTATACCATAGTGTTCAAACCACCATACCACAACCAACACAATCACCACATGCTCATTTTGGGCAAAATAGATCACAATCTGTGAATTATTCAAAATTCTACTGTCAGATTTTCTCCGTACTTAAGAAACACATTTTTTCACAAATTTTTGGATTATTTTTGTACATTAGTTCCATCAATACTTGTTATCGAAAAATCCAGCCACGCAGAATGTTTGCAGTGTGATCAATGCACATGCCAATACATGGATTCTGATCATTTGCAAGGCTGTTAAAGTTGGTTCAGTCAGATCAGTATTGGAACATATGGTTCTGCTTAAATTATCAAAACTTTTCTGATGTTCTCAATAATTGGATCTTACACATAGCAGGACAGCATGGAGAAAAGTGCTGAAACAGCACGCCCGTCCCAGAAATTAAAATTGTCTGGACCACTTCTAAGCTATAGCACCAAATCCAAAAGTCAAACAGAAAGTCTACTTTAAGTGGTTGCTACTGAATATAATTGCTTTATTTTATTTATTTGCTGATGTCCAATCTCTCCAAAGCAGATTAGTAGTTAAAATAAAAGCAGTAGAATAATATATATAAAAAGAACTGTCTTCCTACCTCCTAACATGGCATGTTATACCAGGAAAGAACAAAATATTAGCTGTGATCAGCACAACTGGATTACAGGAAAGTGTCACCTAACAAGTCCCATATCCTTAGGGTGAAAACAGAGTTATGCAAACAACCTCATGACTGCCACATTGCAAAGATAAAAGTGATAAAATTTAGAAATGGCGCACAAAGTGGTTGGATGAAAAACATTGGGTAAGAAAATGTGATGAGTATGGAGACCAGTATGTAGGTTGTCTGGAGTCTGCTCTCTAAACTCTAAACATTAAAAGGATTTGGGGCTTATTGAAATTGGGTAAGAGGAAAATCGTTGTAGCTGTCAAACCAGTTCCACTATGTTACATGAACTTAAGCAATGTTTCTTAAGTATGAGTGTATTAAGCCCTAGGCAACAAATTAGCACAGCAAAATTAGCACTTGAGCCATTAGAAATCCCTTCAAAGTGCTGAATAAACTTAGCCTGAGACCAGTTCAACCAACTAGATACAGGTTGGGTATGACTTACAAAATTCTCGAATTCAAAACATTCAAAAATCCAAAATTATCCATCTTGGTGACTGACACAGTGAAACTTTTACTTTCTGGTGTCTCAATGTATAGTATACTAACTTTGTCACATGCACAATATTATTAAAATATAGTATATGAAAACATTTTCAGACTATGAGTTGTGTCCCATCTCCAATATATTTCATTATGTATATGCAAGTATTACAAAATCGGGGGACGACGACGACGACGACACAGAAATACCACACACTTCTGGACCCAAGTATTATGGATATGGGATGTTCAATATGGAAATAAGCAAGCACAATTTCACAGATGAGACAACTCGATACACATAAGCTCTAGTCTAGGGAACCTTTCACACAGCCATATAACCCAGAACATCAAGGCAGAAAATCCACAATGCTTTGAACTGGGTTATCGGAATCCACACTGCCATATATACCAGTTCAAAGCAGATAATGTGGGATTTTATTCAGCTGTGTGGATGGGGCATAGTGGTCAGCTGATTTAGCTCAAGGCTGGAAGACCTTTGCTGTTCCAGATGTTTTGGACTTCAATCGTTAGAAGCCCACAGCACCATCTTCAATGACCAAGGACTATGAGTGTGAAACAGTGACACTAGGTCCACTGCCTAGTGAGAATGCATGAGATTCAACAGACAACTTATTTACACTACAGCAGAAAAATGAAAACACTTGAAAACGCTTGAAATACAGTGCTTTTACTGGCACTGAGCAAATTCTCAGCTTTTGTGGAAGTGGCATATAAAAGGACTTACCCATTTTGGAAATGTTGTTCAAGGTTAGAGCGTTGCACAACCTCTGAGCAGAAATCTGTGAAAGGACAGCTAACCAAGAGTTTATCCAAGAGTTTATTCACTAGTAAGCTGGATTTTCTGCAAGTCTGTAGTATCAGAGTTTTACGGTCCATAGGGCAGAAGTCTTGTTCCACTAAGAAATCCGTTAAGCACACTGTGCAGAAGGTATGCCCACAAGGTGTGTCCAGTGGTTCAAGCAAAGGTTGCAAACAAATGTGGCAAATGAGATCATCGTCCACATCCTCAGTATAGGTATACATGTGGTTCTCTTCTGATTGATGTGGCTGGCCACAGACCACACATAAGGAAACAGCGCTTTCTTCTGCTTCTCCTAATGGATCCTTTTGATTCATAACTGGAGAGTGTTGCATGACACAAAGGTCAAGAAAAAGATTTCGATTCAAATTTCAGTTTCAGTCCAAAATATAATCTGTTGTTTCAGTAGTTCTTCAGATCTGTAGGGAAGCATGATGACAAATCAAATGAAATTGTTTTGAAGCAACTGCATTATTAAGATTGATTATGACATACAGTGCTCAATTAAACTTTAGTATGCTGGTCAATAGTCCATGACACTTTGGAAATTGAACAAGAACTCAAGATATACAGACACAAATTACAATATCAATTAAATGAATCAGCAACAGAAGATAAAAAAGGATGAATAATTTAACCTATATCTCCTGATGCTAACCAAATTCTCTCTGGTCAATTGTTTTTCAAATCCAGGTGCAAACACATACAAATGTTACGTTTCTTTTGGAAGGCACCAAGAACTTGTTTCTCAGCAGATTACATAGTGTGTTACAGATTATGTAGTGAAATGAAGATGTTCAGAAGCTAGTTGATGCATGTTTTCAAGGTATTTCCAACATATAGTGACCCTTAAAACAACATCATAGGGTTTTCTCGGCAAGGTCTGTTTGAGGGAAGAGATTGCTTTTGCTTTCCTCTGAGGCTGAGAGAGTGTGATTTGCCCAAGGCTGCCTAGTAGGTTTCCATATTTTATTTATTTATTAATTTATTAATTTATTGAGCTTCTATGCCGCCACTCCCGGGAGGCTCGGGGCGGCTCACATACGCAAGGTACAACAACATATTAAAACGAATTAAAAACGCAGCAATACAACACAGTCTAAAACAACTGAATTAAAACCCTGATGTGAGGAATACAGGCACAACAGGTAGAAAATTACAGACATGGCGGGTTATGCATAATAAGACCTATAGGCCAAAAGCCTGTTGGAATAGATAGGTCTTGCAAGCCCGCCTGAAAGGCAGGAGCTCTTGGATGGGAGGGCGTTCCACAGTGTGGGCGCAATCACGGAAAACGCCCTCCTGCGAGTTGCCGTTAATTTAGCTGACTTCGCAGATGGAATGTCTAGTAGATTGGTACCTTCCGACCGCAGTGATCTCGTAGGGCAATATGGGGAGAGACGGTCCCTTAGATACGCTGGCCCCAGGCCGTGCAAGGCCTTAAAGGTAAGTACCAACACTTTGAAGGTGATCCGGTGCTCAATTGGGAGCCAGTGCAGATCCTGCAAGGTAGGTGTTATGTGACAACCAGCTGGCGTACCAGACAGGAGTCGGGCGGCAGTGTTCTGCACCAGCTTGAGCTTCCGGGTCACCGACAGAGGAAGGCCAACGTAGAGCGGGTTACAGTAATCTAGTCTCGAGATGACCGTGGCTTGGATCACCGTGGCCAGGTCGTTCCGGGATAGATAGGGGACTATATCTGAGCAGTGATTTGGATCTGGTCTCCAGGCTCATAGTTCAACACTCCAAAACACCACATCACATTGGCTCTTTCTTCTCAACCACTACCCACCCATAAATAACCCACATTCTCAAAATTACAAATTTGTCAACAAAATTTAAAATAATGGCCTATCTCATGGATACAGGAAAGACCTTCTTCCTCTTCTGACCCATTTGTCTAATTCAAAGGTTAACGAGAGAAGCTGAACCATATGAAACAACAGTATATTCTGGCTGGGTACCAATAGAACTGGTATTGTAGAAGATCTTTGAAGTTCTTTCTTCAGCTTCAAAGATCCTACTTCCCAAATACGTAAGATTACTATATTATTGTTATTGTGAGCACCCATTTCATACTCGCAACAATCCTGCAAGGCAAATTAGAATGAAAGAAGTTATCCAGCAAGCTTTATAGCTAAATTGGAACTGAAGTTTGGTCTCCATTTAAGCATTGCACCAAACTGGTTTTATGTTATATCTTACAAGACTGTTTTGAAATGAATTCTACAAAAGGTTGGTTTTTTGGTTTTTTAATTTTTTTATCTCAATTTTGCAATTATGGCAATATGAACATATTAAATTATGATAAATTAAATATTTGTTAAAGGAAAGTTTGTTTTGGAATAGCAAGGAGTAAAGATGACAAATCGGTATATACCCACTGATGCCAAATGGCTGCCAGTAAATTAGAACAGAAGCAGAAGGAACCTATCATACTGAAATAAAGAATGGTGTGGCAACGGAATGAATATCCATTAGCCATTACTCTCTATTTAAAAAGAGCACTACATAAAGGTGGGAAGCAAAGGACTTCTTCACACGGGGCTAAATTCGGTGGCATGCACTGATTTAGCCCAAGTCAGCCATTGAGCTGGTCAGCTACATCACACTGGGTGAAGGAGGGTGTAGCTGGCATATGCCGCCGCCACATCAACACGTAGGCTTTCCGTGTTGCCGTAGACTTTAATGAGGGGAAGATGCAAGCTCCATGTGTGCACCATGCTTCCTCCCATGGGATCAGCTGCTGGAGGAGCCAGGCAATGTGGGGCATGGGGCGTCGGCTTCACCACTGCTTCCACTCCTTTTAATTTCAACTTTGTGACTTAGCTTGCTAGCCAAAGAAATTAATGTCTTATAACAGGGCTGTCCAACTGGCGGCCCGGGGGCCGTATACGGCCCCCAGACCCTTCTCTATGCCCCCCCTAAGCTTTTTAATAAAAAATAAAAATAAAAAATAATTAAATTAAAATATTTTTAAAAATTACCCACTTCCGGGTTTTGGAGCAAGTATCGCGAGACTACGGAAGCCACACGGATTTCGCTCAACGCGCGAAATCTCACCTGCGTTGAGAGCGAAATCCTGTGTGGCTTCCGTAGTCTTGCGATACTCCTGTTGCCGGCTACTTAATCCCTGCGGCCCACGCAGACGTGATTTGTACCTTCCCGGCTGCTGCCTCGGTCGGTCGTTGCCTCTGCTCGTGGTCCGGCTGCTCCTGGATCCCGCGCGTTTGGGAAGGTAGGCTAACCTTTATGTTATTATTATGGCCGTGTGTATTTGAATGCCCACCCTGCATTTAATGTTAGTAAAATATTATATTTGACTGTATGGATGCCCCTTTTGAATGCCCACCCTGCATTTAATGTTAGTAAAATATTATATTTGATTGTATGGATGCCTCTTATGAATTCCCACCCTGCATTTTATCTCAGTAAAAGATTATATTTGACTGTATGCATGCCTCTTATGAGTAGTAAGCCGGGGGCGGACCCGGGGTGGGGGCGGAGCTGGGGCCGTGGCGGAGCCGGGGGCAGACCCTACGGCCCCCCAGGTCATCAGTGACCGGAATTCAGGCCCCTGGGCCGGTAGAAGTTGGACAGCCCTGTCTTATAAGATACATTTCTAGAATGGGTTAGTGTCTGAGGAATCTGTAAAGAATTGAGATTTTTAAAGCAATTCCTTTGAAATATATTGCATGACAACTGTATCCTTTGAACCTAAGAAAAACCCACAAAGAGCTTGTTTAAATTTAAATCCTATTTAAGCTGTACCTGTTGACCCAGGAAGTTCTCAACATCCATGACCATTTCTTTAACAGTAAATGTTTTCTCCCAAGATGTGAAAAATAATCCCCTCTTCAATAGGTAGATGGTTGGACCTACAGATCATTCAAACTTCACTTCCCCACAAAAGTCACAAAATGTCACAGC
This sequence comes from Anolis apletophallus, assembly GCA_030556195.1. NCBI lineage: Eukaryota > Metazoa > Chordata > Lepidosauria > Squamata > Anolidae > Anolis > Anolis apletophallus. The sequence goes on from JARBWK010000012.1 coordinate 22,074,402, forward strand.
ATCCATTTCTTTCTTGCTGAGAGCATCACCCAGCTGCCTGCTTTACTATGGACTCCATTCTGTAGGGAAAGGCTGTGTTTTTCAAGCTCCCAGGATTATGTATGAAAAAAAGAACCATAGAATTATAAAGCACTACTATAAAGATTATATGACAATTTCATTAAACCTGGGAGGGGGATCTTCTCTTCATATACCATTTGCGGCAAGCATAAGAGAAAGGCAGAGAGGGATTGGGGTCAAAATATAATATTTATGTTAACTGCAGCCTATGTTTATAATGGAAGTAGCTGCTGTGTGCTCTTTCTTTATTCTGTCATCACTCTCTAGTGGTTTTAGCAGCACACAGATTATTTAAAGCTTGTTGATACCAAAAAAAGAAGAGAAAAAGCTTGCATCAATCTATAACATCAGATTAGTATTTTTTTTTAAATATTAACAATGCACACAAAAGCATGTCCCACTGAATTCAACAGATGTGATATTGTAGAAAGCCTATTTGGGATGGTATCCAAAGTGATGGTATGAAATAACTCACCCTTGTATTGTCGAAGGCTTTCATGGCCGGAATCACTAAGTTGTTGTAAGTTTTTTGGGCTGTATGGCCATGTTCTAGAAGCATTCTCTCATGAAGTTTCACCTGCATCTGTGGCAAGCATCCTCACTACTATTGACTTTGATGCACATTGGTAACACGGGTTATATTCCAGGATAATCCGGGATATAGGGATTTGAAATATATTTCCGTTGTCTTTATTGCTACTTACAGCCACAATACCGTTCTGGGATTACATTACTATGATATCTAATAGTATATTTAAATATTATGTATTGTGTTTTGTGAATTAACCTATTTCTGTTTCTGTATCTCTATATATAATAAAGCGGACTGTTTGTATGTGGGTTTGTATTTATGTATGTAAGTATGTGGCAACGTTCTGATTGGCTCCCGGCCTCTACATTCTGACAACATGATTGGTTGTCAGTGAGGACGTATTTGCATAACGCCTCTAATTGGCCAGCCAACACGAACATTCCGACACTCTAAACTGCCAGAGGGGGATAAGGCAAAGGCCTGAGGCAGTCAGCCATGGTGGGAGTTTCAGACCAAAATACTTTGTGGCTCCCAACAATGACAGAACAAGACCAAACTTGGCACACAAAACCCCCAAGACCCACTCTACATCCTGGTGCAGTTTGAGGGAGGATGGACCATGGATGGTGGGATTTGCAGTGCTTAAAGCACCGCGGCCCACACCAATGATGGATCAGGACCAAACTTGGCACACAGCGGCCCAATGACCCACTTTACAACCTGCAGCAGTTTAGGGCAGAGTGGGGCACAAATGATGGGATTTACAGTAGCTTCACCTGATTCACTTCCCAAACAACACTGTAGCCCCTATAAATCACAGACCAGGCCCAAATTTGCCACACAGAGTACTCATGACCCACTCTACATCCTGCTACAGTTCTAAGGGGAATGGTCCATGGATGATGGGATTTGCAGTACCTGCACTCACTTACTGAAACCACTGTGAACCTCATCCAATGACTGATCAAGAACAAACTTGGCACACAGAGCCCCAATAACCCACTCTACATCCTGGTGCTGCTTAAAAGAAGATAGACAATGGATGATGGGACTTGCAGTACCTTCACTCACTTCCTGAAAACAATGTGACCCTCATCCAATGACTGATCAAGACCAAAGTTGGCACAGAGGGCCCCCATGGCCCACTCTACATCCTGGTGCTGTTTGGAGGAGGATGGACCATGGACAATGGGAGTCACAGTACCATCACTAACTTCCTGAGACCACAGCGAGCCACATAAATGATAAACCAACTTTGCCACAAAATGCCTTTCTCAAATAACCCGGGTAGCGCCGGGTCCCCAAGCTAGTATATATGATAAAGCCTATATAAGCTTCTGTGTTCAGGCTGCAGTAGCTGATTTTGTACACATAGGAGATTGATACTTTCCCATATATGTGTTGATATATTTGATATATGTATACTGACATAATAATAATAATTGTTATTTTATTACATTGGGTGCTGTTAACCCCTTGTGTTTTCTCACATACAGCCCAAAAAACCTACAACAACCTAACTCACCCTTGTTTTTTTCTATTTAGGTTATGTAGTGTGATAACAAAGAATGCTCAGGAAAAGAAGATCCAGGCGAACTCAGTGTTAAACAAAAATGCATGAGGCAAGGAAATAGTCAACTCAGAAGTAAGTTCCATATTTTTTTCAATGGTGCTTCTATCCAGGAAGAAGGAAATGTGTGCAGAACTGCCGCCTACAGTGACAAACAATTCCAAGCAGATGGCAGAACTAATAAAAATTAATCATATCCAAAGTTTCAGAAGGTGCCAGTGTAATGTCCAAAATTAATCAGCTTTTATTACAGGCACTTAAAGCATTGCCACCATTTTGCAAAAGAGGCTGGTTGGCAATAACTTAGTTTAGACTTGTTCAGAAAGTCACCCGGGGAGTCAATGCCTGGCGTGTGAACAACATTCAGGCCATCAGACTGAAATTCTATTCCTTTGCTTCTCTCTTTGTATCATACACAAAGTAGTTTATCCAGTTGAAATCTGGTTCTGCAGGAATACGGTGTTCTATTTTATTCACATTCACAATAAAATTACAACAAGAGGGCTATTTCTTTTTTTGGGGTCACATGTTGCCCTTATTATAAAAGAAAATAAATCAAAAACACCCACTACAAAACATACCCATTAAATCACAGTAGACCCAGGGAAACATCAGTAAGGGGGTATTTTGCATGTGTGTGTCTTTTGGCTGACAGCCCAGTTTAAAGAAGTTGATGTATGCACAAATGTTAGTGCAGCCCCTCCTCTCCAACACACAGTGAGTCCTGGTTATTCAAGGGCATCTGAAAGAACAGATACTACTGCTGGAAACTTTACAAGTTGAACATTCCTTTTCCAGGATTCAGAAATATTCCAAAATCTAAAATGGTCCACATAATTGGCTCAGATAGCAGTCACTTTGCTTTCTGATTATCAGTGAACATGAACTTTGTGTCATGCACAAATTATTGAAAATATTGTGCATAAGACTGCTTTCATGCTATGTGCATAATACATATATGAAACAGATACATTTTTATTTAGATTTGGATCTCATCTTGAAGATGGCTCATTATGTATGTATATGCAAACACAAGTACAGTTTGCCCCCCACATTTGTGGATTTGCAGATTTGTATTCACATATTTGATTCAAATATTCTCTCTGGTTATGTCCAGGTCTTCCAGCGCAAATCTATGGTTAACTTCTGTTGGAGTCGACGACTGAGTTCACATTGGAGGATCTATGATCTCATCAGACAGGGCTGCTTTCAGTGGCATATACCAGTCTAGCCCTAGTTGACCCATGGAGCCAGCTGGCTCCCATCTCACGACGCTTATATACTTCTGGCAGGACTCTGTGGGTCACCTAGACCGGAGTTGGCACATGCCAAGGTGGCGGAAACATGTGAGGCTTTCTTTGTTGTGCAGAAGCAATGGGGGAAGTTGTGTGGTCAGTGCTTCCCTCTGTGAAATCAGGTTCCTGTCAGGCCAGGCGACATGGGGTGTGGGGTTACGGGTCCCCCACACTTCCCCACGGTGGTCCCTGGATTCTCCATAATACATGGCAATTTCAGCAGCTCTGTGACGAGGTCACTAGAGTTATTATAATTATATTTATTTATACCCAGATTGAGGACTTCCAGCATGATGTTATGGTCAACTTCCTAGAGATTACCAGAGAGGTAAAAAAAAGTATTCTATTTGTGGTTTTTCCAAATTGGTAATGATACAGCCCTAATCCTAGTGAATGTGGAGGGCTGACTATATATACACCGTATATTATGGAATATAAGACGACTGGGGGTATAAGACGACCTCCCAACTTTTAAAGATAAAACACAGAGTTAGGGATATACTTGGCATTTAAGTCTACCCCCCTCTTCCAAGACTATGCCCCCATGGCCCCCACCACTCTTCGTTCAAGGACTTCCGCGCCCTCACCGCTTACCTCCTCCTAGGTCCAAGGAAGCGTCTCCAGATTACTCCTAGCAGTGCTGGGCGATGGCATCCCTTGGATAAGATCCCAGAGGCATGCTGGGAGCAGTAGGAAGCACATGCACATATAGGGCACACTAGGAGTTGGTGTCTGGAGGCCCAAGGGAGCGTCTCCGGATGACACCTAGCAGCACTGGGCGATGCCGTGCCTTGGATGTGCTCCCAGAGGCATGTTGGGGGCAGTAGCTGCCCAGCGCTGCTAGGAGTCGGAGTCCAGAGGCACTTCCTTGGGCCTAGGCAAGCCTTCGGAGGAGGTAAGCAACTTGAATGGAGAGCATTGGGGGATGCAGCGAAAGCCCAGCAGGCCATCACCCCCAGCCGGTCTCCGCGGCAATGTGAGCTGCTACTCCTCCTCCTCCCTCCCTCCTCAAGCCGCGCCACTAAGGGCGATTTTATATTTTTCTTTAACTTATTATTTTAATTTATACCTGGCGTACTAGACAACCCCAAACTTTTCATAAGATTTTGCAGGCATAAAAAGTCGTCTAGTATGCCGGAATATATGGGGTGTCTATCTATCTATCTATCTATCTATCTATCTATCTATCTATCTATCTATCTATCTATCTATCTGAAATCTCCTAATTCCCACCATCTCTTATAAGGAATACTCAACCTGCATTGGTATTTCCAAGTGACTGGCACTCCCTATTTCAGCTCAAGAAAATGATAAAGAACTGGCATGTCAGTGCATTACTACACCTTGTGGACCAGGTCATCATATACAATCAGATGAGGTGCACTTCAGATGCCTGCTGTTCTTTGTCCATCAAACTGAGGCTTAGTAGACCAACTATGACACTGAATGCATATCATAAGACATGCTCACTAGAACACCACTTCAAATTGCATGTGATCAACACAATTCTGCAGTCATGCCTGGAGTGGAGTATAGTACAGTGGATGTTAACAGTGGAATAAAAGAAGGAGTGTGACTTATAGAACAATGTTAAGTATCAAATAAATATTAAAAGGGGATATGGTGTATGTGAATGATAAGTGAAGAGAAATAAAACATGGAAGAATAATGCAGCCTTAAATCTGTATTTGTTATTCAAAATAATTTTCACATTTTGTCAATGAAGCTTGACTGTGTCAACATAATCATCATCTTACAGTGCATTCTGATGCATGGTTATACCGAAGTATTGGAATGTTCAGATATGTAGGATTTCTGAATATGCATATAGTGTATATAGGACTGAAAACACTGTTGCTCTTTATACACATAATCTACTGGTTTTCTATGAAATTAACAGGATTCTCACATGCTTAGGTGATTTCTTATTATTTAGAAGCTCGTGTTTTTAAGTTTTTCATATATATATACAGTATGTATGTATATATATATATATACATTTTTTAAATTAAGCATAGAATTTTCCATATATATATATAAAAAGAAGAAATTGGGGCGTTTGGGGGATTAGGAAAAGAAGAACAGCGACCAATAGAGAGGGAAAGGAGGGGGGAAATGAGAAAATAGAAAAAAAGGAAAAAAAAGAAAAAAAATATATAGGGGGATAGAATAGGGAGCAGGGGTATTTGTTGACTTCCAAATCTTCTTCTATACGGGGAGATAAGCAATATTTTCTAGTCCTCGTTAATCTATCATATCTTCTCTCTCTCCCCTCGTCTGTATGTCTTGTATTCTCTTCGTCTTTTTTAGCCTTGTCCTTCTCCTATTTGACATTTCTCCTCTCCTTTATTTCTCACTTTCCAGTAAAAATTAATCAAAAAGTTTCCAATAAGTTTTTTTTATAGGTCTACCATTTGATCCTTTCAGGGCGAATGTTAATTTGTCCATATCTCGCATTTCTTTTAACTTGCTTAACCAATCATCTTCTGTTGCTAGTTCTCTTTGTTTCCAATTTTCTGCATGCACCATTCTCGCAGCTGTAGTGAGATAGGTAAATAATATATCTTCATTTATATCCAGATCCAATTCTTCATCTATGAGTCCCAATAGGAAATATTCCGATTTCATCTGTATTTTTCTTTTAAGTATTTTCCTACTTCTTTCTTGTATTGTTTTCCAAAAGGACTTTACTTTAGGGCACGCCCACCACGCATGATAGAATGTTCCTACTTGCAATTCACATTTCCAGCACTTGTTTTGTATTCTTATTAGGCCTGTTTTCGAATTTTGGATACATCCAAAATTCAGATGTAATTCGGATATTTTAGACATTCGAAGTGATTCCAAGGAGAGTTAAAGAAACAGGAAGTGGATTTGCCATTCCAAAGTCTCCGTCGCCATATATTCGGAATATATTCGGATAGGACTCATATGTCATTTCCGCCCGTCCCATTGCGTTTAAAATGTTTTAGATATTTATTAATGTGTTAAATGTGTTCAATATTTTGTACCAGTGTGGCTAGTTTTGTCAGTAGTAGTGGTCAAAAACGGAGGGAAAGGGAATCCCCCAAGTTTTGACTGTCCCTTCTGCAGGTTTCTGCGCATTGCGCAATCACAGACGCCATTAATGAAGCCATTCCGAATTTCAGAAGTACATCCGAATCGATTCCGAAAAAACTGCAGAAAACTTCGGAAGTCTATCAGATACGAGGCGCCAGCGCCCCCTACATCCAAAGCAAGTTTTGAAGCCATTTTTCCATGATAAAACAGACCTAGTTCCTATACATTAGGCCTAATTTTGGTGGTGTTATTTACCAACAATAGAACATCTTGAGGCAATTTTCTTTCAAATCTGTTGAATAGGTATATTTTAGAGGTTTTTTCTCCATATTTGTTCCCATTTATTAAACCTTATTGCTCTTTCAATATTAGTTGCCCATTTGATCATACATTCTTTGTAGCACAGCAGTTCTCGTTTGTGCCTGGAGGGCAGGGGACAGGGCCTGGGGTCCCATTAGCATTAGAACCGGCTGTGCTAGAACTGGATTCTGAGGATGAGTTAGATGACTGGGGCGAAGGGCAGCTTTCCCCGCAAGAGCCTCTTTCACCCACAGAGAGCTTGGCCTGGGAAGAAATGTGTTTTGGTCAAGGGATGATTCAGATCACCAGGTGCAGTCTGATAGTGAGGCAGGGAGTTATGAACACCCGGGAGGGAGATCTTCCCAGGAGCCCCTTGAGGAAGATATGGAACAAAGCGCATGGGAAATGGCTAGGGAGGAAAGCTCTCAGAGAGATAGCAATACAGCTGCCGAAAGACAAGGTCGAACCTTTGATAGGAGACGGAGCATTGAGGCTAGTAGGAGGGATTGGTCCCGAGTCCTAGACCGGCCGAGGTCCGTCAGCAGAGATTGGAGACGAAGAAGCCTAGAGGCGCCGAGGACCTCGGCCGAAGGATTAAGTATAGGATCCGTGGGAACGAATCCTCAGTTCTCCGGCCACGTCTTACCTGAATAGGCGTGAAGCGGAGTGGGACCACAGGCTAAGCCGTGGTCATCAAGCCTTGCCTTGCCTTGCATTACCATGTCTTGTTTCCTGATCCGCATTGGTTGCGGAGCCTTGCCCTGTTTCCTGATCCGCATTGGTTTGCGGAGCCTTGCCTGGTTTCCTGATCCGCATCGGCTGCGGAGCCCTGCCAAGCCTTTGCCTATTTTGCTACGTTATCTTGGACATTGTTACTTTGAACCTTTTGGACTATATCATATTCACATTGGACTATATTCTTAGGAACTGTTTTTATACTCAATAAAGTAGTTAGCCTTCAGTACGTCTGTGTGTGTGTGATTAAGGGGCCTGCCAAGTCTGTGCATTGTGACATTCTTTTACATTTTCTGTTTCTGTTGCCCAATCTAATAATTTATTATATATTTTGGATATTAATTTGTTGTCTTTCATCAAAATTCATGCCGAAAAATCATCTTTTTCCATAAAACCAAGTTCTTTGTCCCTATTAAAATATTATTTTAGTTGTAGATGTTGGAGCCATGATACTGAGGTGTATCGGTTGGCTATTTCTTCTTTTGTTTTTGTTTTTTTTCATTGGGAGAATTAATAAAAATGTATTTATGTCATAGAGACTATATATATTTAATAAGCTTCTAGTCTTCTTTGATTACATAATAATTTTGTACTTGGAAAATTATTAAAATTGTATTAAGGTACAATTTTATTAATATGTATTATTATATGCATTGCCTGGATGCTAAACAGACTCCCACAGTTATAAACACTGATTGATTTGCTTTGCATCTAAAAAATATTTCAGTCTTTGAATTCTGCAAATTGGGCTGGAAGCATATGCCTCTCCTAGCACCATGTCCCTCTGCAGCAGATGATCCTTCCTTTTCATCTGTATTTCTACCTTTTTCTTGCTCTCTCTCATGCACTCCTCAGTGCCTCCCTATTATTATTATTATTATTATTGGTTCAATTTGATGTACCGCTCTCTCTGGCGCCCAGAGCGGTTTACAACAGCATGATATACAATAGACATGGAAAAAAACACAAGGAGAGGGAAGGGGATGGGGGGGAGGGAAGGAGTCAGCAACGATGCCCACTAAGGTGCCACCCCGCCATCGAAAGAGGGCAGGCGGGGCGGTCCCAGTAGGATCGCTGGTACTAGGGGGCTGGCGGAGGGCGGAGACCGTCGTCTCCCACAAGAGAGTCCGCAATGGGGGTCCCGGTCCGTCCGCACAGTGGCCCCGTCAACTTTCACACTGGTCTGGTGGGTCCTTTGGAGCTGCGACTGCTTGTAGCAGGAGCTCCAGATCGTCCTGGCTAAGAACGTTTTTCGAGGCCGCACCACTCTCGCCGTTAATCGTCCTTCATCTGGGGGGCCAGCAGGGGTGCTGGCTCTATGAACCTGGTCCTTTCGGTCTCTCCGGCAGGGGGCTGGACCTGGAGGTCTGAGGTGTGGGGGATGGCATACTCGCCTTCCTTCCGTTTCTGGCGCTGTCTCCTCCTCTTCCGGGGGCAGCGTTTCTCCCTAACCGGATTGCTGCTAGGGAAAGAGTCGTCCGGGGGCGAGGCTTCCAGGACTTCCGGTGGGCTTCCACCACTGCTGCTCCTTCATGGGGTCCGAGCACATGGAGTGGCTGGGCATCTTCAAGGACGCCCGCCATGTTGGGTCTTGCCTCCTCCAGGATGCTCCCCCAACTTCTCCCAGCATGCCGCCACCACCTGGAAGCGTCTCGTGGAGGGGCTAGGACCGCGGAGATGTCAAACTCAGCAAGCGGCAAGCCCGGCGGCACCGACGGACCTCCGGGACCTCTGGGAGTTGACAGTGAGTATGTTAATGAATGGCTAGCATTTCATGGAGGGAAAATTTAACCATTTTTCTTCCCGGCATATTATCTTTCTGGAATAGGTCTTTTTTGGCTTTTTTTAAATTTCAGACTGAAGTCACTCAGTCAAATAAAAGCTCATAGAATAAAACACTCTTTCATTTCTACACTTAATGTTATATGTGTGTGTCTTCAAGTGACCCGTCAGTTTGTAGCAACCCAGTGAATCTCATTAGACTTTCTTAGGCACTTCACTGCAGTAACCTTAATAACTTTAATAATTTCATTACAAGACAACTGAGATGTCAAGCAGAAAAAAGGATTGTACTACAGGAGCATAATACGATAATGTGGCAAAATGAGTAGACACTTAGGACAGTCACAATATCATAATGATTAAGTACCAGAAACATATTTAGAGAAAATGACACTATACAACTTGACATAGAACCAATCCATCAGCTCATAAAATTTTCCCATTGTTTCTGCAGGATAACTAACTGGACTACATCTGGAATTATTTCTTCTATTGCTATTATTAATTTACATATCTGTGTGGAGACGTAATCTCCATGAGGCAAAAAGACTAATTCTCTGGCTGGCAAGTGTATTTGCAGTAGCAGCTCAGGGTCCTTCCAGACAGGCCCCAAAATGTGGGACTTGTCGGGCTTTTATCAGAGGCACCCAAACAATGCCTCCGATACCTGTACAAGCAAATTAATTTGACTCAAAGCAGATAAATCTTACATGCCTGGTAAGACCCGGATCTTTGGTAAGATCTGAGACTTACCAGGTGTGGGCTCAGTGTGGATTGTTGGGTCCAGGGACAACATCACATGATCCCCGGGCCCAATCCACACAACCCTCTTGGTTTTTCAGGTTCCACAAGCCCAGAAAATCGAGGGGTCACCACCAATCCCCCCCCCCTCCAATGCCCTTAAAATTTAAAACAATTTACCTGGCCACCATTAAGGTACTGTTGGACTGCTTCTAGCTCGTAGAAATGACATATAAATGGGTTTCCTCCCCATCTGCTGCAGAGGGACATGGTCCTAGGAGAGGCATTTGCTTCTAGCTCAATTTGTAGAATTCAAAAACTGAATGGCGGCCAGGTGTTGTTTTAAATTTTAAGGGCTTTTTGGGAGGTTTCTGGATGTCTGTGTGCCCTCCTGAAAACCATGCTTTACCCCAAATTAATTTGATACCCCATTAGACCCTGAAACGCCAGCTGGCGCCCACATAACACCTGTTTTGCAGGATCTGCACTGGCTGCCAATTGAGCACCGGATCACCTTCAAAGTGTTGGTCCTCACCTTTAAGGCCTTACACGGCCTGGGGCCAGCGTATTTGAGGGACCGTCTCACCCCATATTGCCCTCCGAGATCACTTCGGTCTGAGGACTCCAATCTCCTGGAGATACCTTCAGCTAAACTCGCAAGGCTGACTGCTACCCGCCGGAGGGCGTTCTCTGTCATAGCACCTACGCTGTGGAACGCCCTCCCGGCCGGAACTCGGGCTATGAAGGACTTGCTCCCGTTTAGACGGGCCTGTAAAACATACCTGTTTAAGCAGGCCTTTGGTGAGTAAGTCCTGCCCATGCCCCGCCATCTATTCGTTCTTCTGAGGATGATGTGCTGTTCATTGTTTTAACTGTGTTATTAATTACTGTACTGCTGTTGTTTTTAATTGTTTTTAACTGCTCATTGCCTGTATTTTACTGTGCCCTTCGGCTCCTGTAAGCCGCCGCGAGCCTCAGGGAGTCGGCGGCATAGAAGCCCGAAAAATAAATAAATAAATAAATTCAGGGAAAGTTAGGTTTGTTTACTTACTGAAACATTTACTTTCATAACATCTTTCGGTTATCAAATATCTTCAGAAAATTACTTCACCTTCCAGACGGGTTATTAAGAGATGCATCTTATCTTCCTCATTGGACTTTTAGATTTATAGGATTCAGCCTTACTCTGGCCTAAATCTTACTGCTAGTCCGAACCAGGGCAGATCTCTTCATTACGTAAGTGATGACTGGCTGTTTTGCAATGGATTCAGTGGGCCCACTTAACTGAGATAAGCAGTTTGTGTTCTTCTCTTTACTGAAATGAGATGAATGAAATACTTCCATCCTGATGTAGGATATTTTTAGATGTAACGCTGCCTATTGATGGAATTATCTTTTCAAGGGAGGTTACAAGGGATGACTTCAGGTGAAAATTTGCAACGGGAAGCCAGCTGCTGCTGGTGACGTCCGTGTCAGAGAAACGGGGAATTGACTCGAGAGTCTAATCAGAACTTTAAAAGAGCCATCGAAGCTTCTTTGTCAAATGTACTTTGCAAAATGGAAGCTGCCAGTTACCAGTGCAAAAAGCACTACCATCTGCTAACTGATTTTCTCTCACACTGCAACACTCACTGGATCTTTATGCCATCAGCTCTTACATGAAAAAAAAATCTAACCCTCTATCTCGTCAGTTAGAAAAAGGAATGCAGGATAGTACAGAGGGTCTTTAGTGTCTGCTGGGGTTTGGTTCCAGAACACACACACATTCACCCATGAATATTATAGAGCCCCCAGTGGTGCAATAGATTTATTTATTTATTTATTTAAAACTTTTGTACCCCGACCTTCTCACCTCTATCAAGGGACTCAGATCGGCATAACAGCAAAAAATCAATGCTAAACAATTTAAAAACAACTACAACAACATATTAAAATACATTTTAAAAAACTAGCATAAAACCACATCGCAATTAAAACAATTCCACTCAATCTGTAAACGTGGTCATACATTCAGACAATAGCCAATCTCAGCCTATTCTGCGACGGCTTAGTTCCACATCCAGGTCTTCACTAGCATCCTAAAGGACAACAGAGAGGGGGCAGATCTAGCATCACTTGGGAGAGAGTTCCACAGCCGAGGGGCGACCACAGAGAAGTCCCTGTCTCTCGTCCCCACCAGCCGCACATGCGAAGTCGGCGGGACCGAGAGCAGGGCCTCTCCGGAGGATCTTAATGTTCTTGATGGTTCGTAGGGGAGAATCCGTTTGGACAGGTAAACTGGGCCAGAACCATATAGGGTTTTGTAGGTTAAAACCAACACTTTGAATTGTGCCCGGAAGCTAATTGGCAGCCAGTGGAGCTGGCGCAGCAAGGGAGTTGTATGCTCCCTGTGCCCTGCTCCTGTTAGTAACCTGGCCGCCAAACGTTGAACTAATTGCAGCTTCCGAGCAGTCTTCAGAGGCAACCCCACATAGAGAGTGTTGCAGTAGTCTATTTGGGATGTAACCAGAGTGTGGACCATTGTGGCCAAGTCAGGCTTCCCAAGGTACGGGCACAGCTGGCGCACAAGCTTTAACTGTGCAAAAGCTCTCCCAGCCACTGCCAAGATGAATCCAGGACCACTCCCAGACTGTGAACCTGCGCCTTCAGGGGGGAGTGTAACCCCGTCAAGCACAGGCTGTAACCCTATGCCCTGTTTGGCCTTACGACTGACCAGGAGTACCTCTGTCTTGTCTGGATTTAGTTTCAATTTGTTAGCCCTCATCCAGTCCGTTACAGTGGCCAAGCACCGGTTCAGGACTTGAACAGCTTCTTTAAACCCTTGTGACAGGAGGATTTTTGACCGAAAGGTCGGTGGTTCTAATCTGGAGAGCAGGGTGAGCTCCTGTCTGTCAACTCCAGCTTCACACGTGGGGACATGAGGGAAGCCTACCATAGGATGGTAAAATATTCAGACATGTCCTGGGCAACATCCTTGCAAACAACCAATTCTCTCACACCAGAAGCGACTTGCAGTTTCTCAAGTCACTCCTGACACACACACACAAAATCCCACGGATATAAAGTTCTGTGGGTGCTCAGATCCCATTATATGCAATGATGTAGAAAAATGTGGTCCCTTACATACAATCACAAATCAAGATTTGCTTTTGAGGACTTTAATGCTATATTTCCAAGCTACGGATAGTGAAATCCATGGATGTGGAACCTGTGGTTACAAGTTTTCTCATGCACGTTATAAACTTTGGAAAATGTTTGAAAGGGCGCTTCACAACGCTTCAACTATCATCTACATTAATATTAATCATCCACCCCCCCCAAAAAAGAGAGTAGGAAGGGATTTGAAAAGACTACAAACACAACAAGCAAACTATTTTTTGCAATACAAAGACTCGAGTCTGAATCACAGACAATGTGGGAGATAGAACGTGAAAAAAAGCAAAAAGCAGCCCTTGTAAATTGAAGTGTGAATGGCCCCCAAATGACTCCGTTACAATTATATATACATAATACATCTTCCTTGTTTCAGCCATTGACACATATATAATTATAAATAAATAATTGAAATAAATAAATAAATATATGGAAATGTCTCCACCCCAAAGTAGTTAAACATTTAAGATATGCAATTATTCATAGAAGGATTTGAAGGTAGGCCTTCATGTGTATGGTCTTAGCTTGATGGTACTCGTAATGTGCACAAGCAAAGGCACGCTACATGCACATTCCAGTATCCAGGGATAGGTATTCTAGGCTGGAACCGCATTCCATATTTCACACTTACCTTGGCTCTAGGTGCACCTTACAGTGATGTTTCAAGGCATTTTATTTGCTTCAAAATATCTGTGACTCCAACATATTCTACCATTCCCAAAGAATACTATTCAAATTTTCCAACTTCTGGGATAATCCAGTAAAGTTAACCTTTGGCATCGACTTCTTTCACCTATGCACAGGCAAAAAATCCTTTAGGTCCGGAGACGCCAAAAGACAGTAGTTGACTGCTTCACCAGCACTCTTCTCTCCTAACCATTAGGACACAGTCATGTGGTGTAAACCAAGTCAGGTGCCCAAACTCTTCTGAACTACTCTTTAAAATATGTGCTCCTTCTAATTGCTCTCATAAATGCAACAGCACTCTGTGTAATAAATCTTATTATGCAAATATGTGGGGCTATAGAATGCTAACTGCCTAGCTGCCACTTCATCTGTTCCTCTAAACGTGCAGGTTCTTACAGGCAAACTGGTCATGTGTTACACATCAAATGACACATTCGTATTGATTTTGCAGCATAACCCTGTGGTGATGAATAACGATTCCTTTGTAGGCAGAGAGCTTTGGAGGCTAGTATTGGATTTAGGAAACCAGGTTCATATCAAAGCTCAGAAAAATTGCCTTCCTGGACTGCTGCTCCCAGAATTCCCAAGCCGGCATGGCCATGGTGTGTAGGCAATTCTAGGTGAAGTATTCAGAAAAAGTAAATGCAATAAGAAACCATAATCCATTCCATATCCATGGTTTCACTTAAGGCACATCTATATTGGCCATTTGGGTTGATATGAACCTGGATCAGGTTCATGTGAGTAAGTGCTGCCTTTAGATGCTTAAGATCTTCCGGAGAGAGAAGCCTGAACAACTTCAAGGCAGGATTAGACAGATTCATGGATACCAAGTGTATCGGTAGTTACTGAAAAGGACATTCAAGTGCCACCTCGGAGTTGGTTGAGGTAGGCAGGATTTCCCTGGGTACTGGTTGTGGGGGGTCGGGAGCAGGTCAGGGTTTTGCCCTCCCTTCTGCTCGAGATCCCTGTGTACAACTGGTGGGCCACTGTGTGATACAGAATGCTGGACCAGATGGGCTGAGGTCCGATTCAGCATGGCTCTTCTTATGTTCTTATGTTCTTATGTAGAGACCCTGCTCTCAGCCTCGCCTTCTTCGCTGACCCGACTGGCGGGGACAAGAGACAGGGATTTCTCAGCGGTGGCCCCTCGGCTATGGAATGCCATCCCTAGGGACAGTAGATCGGCCCCCTCCCTCCTAACATTTCGGAAGAAAATCAAAACCTGGCTGTTTGAGCAGGCTTTTGCAGATGAAATGTAATTATTTAATTAAGACCTTTGGAACGATGACGATGCAATGGAAATCGATTTCAATAATGAGATGCTGAGATTTGTATTTGTATTTTTAACTGTGATTTTAGCTTTTTATATGATTGTTTTATTAAGTGTTATGTATTTTATCTGTGAGCATTGTTGCCATGTGTGCACCGCCTCAAGTCGCCTTCGGGCTGAGGGGGGCGGTATAAAAATATAGTAAATAAATAAAAATAAATCAATTTACCCAAACTAGGAGCTGCCAAAATAGCTGTATTGGTTCTTAACCAGAAGTGACAGCAGCTGTCTTGACTGAAGTCTCGTGTTCTCCAGGGCCAGGTGGGCCAGGGATGGGAGATGGCAATCGCCTTCAATCCTCCCCATGTAGTGTTTGTCTCCACCCATGTGTAAGGACTCACCCAGTCTGAGTAGGCCGAAGCCTGTGTGGAAGTTTGGTTCCCTGATTAGTATGGTGGCATCCATCTTGGGAAGGGAGATCCACACAGCAGCCATTAGGAGAAGGGAGTTGCCAGAGCCAGGGGGGAGTGGCTTTAGTGCTTCTCTGGCTGGTTACAAAGACTCCCAGGAGATTGGCTGAGAGCCAAGAGGGAGGAGTCAGGCGGTCTAGGAGGGAGAAATACTGACAGGAAAGTTTAGTTTCTGACAAGCTCTCGGAGAGAGAGGAGCAGTGCTTGACAAGCTCTTAGGGAGAGTGGAGTGTTTTACAGACACGCTCTCAGATAGCTCCTTGTCAGCACTCCAGAGTAAAGAGCCTCTGTAACAAAGCTCTGTGGTGTTAGAGTATAGGGACTCTGTGTCAAAACCCTGTTTAGAGTATAGGGACTCTGTGTCAAAACCCTGAACTATCTAGGATAGTTGTTTGGTTAGATCTCTCAACTAGTTTAGATATTAGTGGGAGTTCTAGTTTAGACAAGGTTAGCCCTGTCTGTTTTACCATCTAACATCTAAGCTTTAGTGAACATTTTATTCTGTAACCATACGCTCCAGCACACTTAGATCTTTTGTGAACCATATGCTCTTGCCATTAATTTGTTAACCGTACGCTCGTTGCCTTCAATTGAATAACCATACGCTCATTGCCTCGTTAGTTGTAATCCATTAAGCTCTGTGCCTCGTTTGTTTGTAAAAGTTAATAAATTCTTTCTATTTGACTTTTACCACAGCCTCCATTGTGTTTCCTCTAAGTTTCCTCATAGCTGTTGATTTGATTAGGAGCATAACTAAACATCTTATTTAATTTTTAAAATCCTAATTAGATAATTAGGTTGGTGGCAGTGATTTAAGTATTGGGTGGATCCGAATTCATCACATTAATTGGTGGCAGCGGTGGGATTTCACTAAAGCCCTGCCCTGCCACAGTGACCCGACGTCCCTTGGGTAATTAATGTCTCCTGGGTCGTTACACCATGACACTCACTTGCCATGTCCCTCGCCCAGTCATTCTTGTTGATGTCAGCCAGGGCACCCACTCACTGTGGGTGGAATGGAAAGCGGCAAAGGGGGCTTTTCCCACTCCCTCCTTTCTCCTCCTTAGCACCCAGGAACAGCTTTTTAGTGTCCAAGGACATAGTAGGTGATGGCTATGGTTGGGGACACCTTTTGGTCAAGCCTGCTCGCGATGCGCAATGTGTGAGATACCTTCCCTGCATCGACGCATGCTTTTGTCTGCGGGTACAAGCCTACACCGGTGCAGCCTCTGATGAAGCCGTGAGCTCCTTCCACAACCCAGGAGCCCCCCCCCCCAACGGTCCCTAGAACCGTCAGGCGAACCGCGTGGAGATTTACAACACCATTTGATTTATGGAACCTCAGCCTGCTACCCACCAATTTACTGCTATCCTTGTGGAGGACAAACACCAGTATACTAACAGCAAAACAGATCTTTGGAAAGGCATTGTTTGTTTATCCCTAATTTGGAGAGGCAGTCTATAACCCACATTTCAGGATACTCTGGATAAACTGCTATACTACAATTGGGGTTGAATTCTTCACCCTTAGGTGGGACTACAGGTTAATTAGATGGTTTCTTTGTTGCTACCGTGTTTCCCCGAAAGTAAGACAGCGTCTTACTTTCTTTCCGAAAAGTCCCCTATGACTTACTTTCGGGTACGTCTTATATAAACTAAGACGTACCCTGTTGCCACGTCCACGCCGCCGCTGCCGCCGCCGCTGCCACCGTCACGCCGCCGCCGCAGCATAACCGGCCCATCGGCCGCGGCACACCTCGCGGCGCACCTTTCTGCCAGGCCTCAAGGAAGGGTGGGGAAGAGAGCCAGAGGCGTGGCAAAGCGGCGCTGCGTCAGAGTGACGCGTCGCCGTCGCTTATCACGCCCCTGGCTCTCTTCCTCCACCCTTCCTTGGACAAAGGAATGGAAAGGGAAGAAAGCCAGGGGCGTGTAGAGCGACGACGCGTCACTCTGACGCGCCGTCACTTCTCCATGCCCCTGGCTCTCTTCCCCCACCCTTGGAAGGGAGGGGAAGAGAGCCAGGGCGTGGAAGCGACGACGCCGCCAGAGTGACGCATCGTCGCTCTACCACGCCCTGGCTCTCTTCCCTTTCCATTCCTTTGTCCAGGAAGGGTGGGGGAAGAGAGCCAGGGCGTGATAAGCGACGATGCGTCACTCTGACGCAGCGCCGCTTGCCACGCCTGGGCTCTCTCCCCCACCCTTCCTTGGAGGCCTGGCAGAAAGGTGCGCCGCGGAGGTGTGCCGCGGCCGATGGGCCGGTTGCGGCGGCGGCGGCGGCGGTGAGCAGGAGGCACGGCTTACATTCGGGGTACGGCTTATATAAGCCGACCCCTCTGACACCCCCGATACGGCTTACAATCGGGGGTGTCTTATTTTCGGGGAAACACGGTAGTACCTTGCTCTATTATATGTATACGACTGTGATGTGAATACTCATTGTGATAATATGCATTCTATGAATGAAAATGACATACATGCCATGTATATTTGAATGATTATTGTGAATATTGATGACATATTTAAATGTATCTAATTGCACCTTGCACTATATTTTTAATATGACTTATAGACCATATATATATATATATATATATATATATAAGTGATTTCCACACCAAATTGTATTAGCAATATTTTCTTTAGCTTCCACTTTGTGTTTTCAATATGGTTGGGGACAGCCACAACACAGGTGATGGAAGGATCCAGCATTGCCGAGGAGGTTTGGGGAGATGATCAGACATCTACAATGCCAGATCAGCCCCACATTAGTGGTCAGTGTAGAAGGGCCCTTACTTGTACTCAGGGGGAAAAGTGTATCTAAGCATTTTCTAGGTTCTCCAGGAAATTCTATGTTATTCTCCCAGCTATGGTATGTTGGGACTGGAAGTGAGGTAGCTTAATAAATGTTGGTCTTATCTGTAGTTTCACATAACTATGAATCCAAACAGGAATGTATTCCCTGTGGATACAGGACTTGTACTACAGTAATAATATTCTTATTCAGTTATGAGACATACTGTGTGATGGTGGAATATTCATCATGCCTAGAAATAACCTACTCCACAAGAACTGTTAGACTGGTTTTCAGGATGAAGACTTTAGTTTTTTTTTTTGGAATTACCACTTAAAACACTGGGACAATTCCAACTAAGGTAAGGTAAAGGTTTTCCCCTGACATTAAGTCCAATCATGTCTGACTCGGGGGGGGGGGGGGTTGCTCATCTCCATTTCTAAGCTGAAGAGCCGGCGTTGTCCATAAACATCTCCAAGGTCATGTGACCAGCATGACTGCATGGAGTGCTGTTACCTTATTTATTTATTATTTATTTATTAAGTTCGATTTGATATACCGCTCTCTCACCTTCCCAAGTGGTACCTATTGATCTACTCACATTTGCATGTTTTTGAACTGCTAAGTTGGCAGAAGCTGGGCCTAACAGCGGTAGCTCACCCCGCTTCCCAGATTTGAACCTGTGACCTTTCAGTCAACAAGTTCAGCAGCTCAGCGGTTTAATCCATCGTGACACTGGGGGTTCCATTGGAAATAAACACAACCATGTTTCCCATGAACTCACTGAGGTTTCTGAGTACACAAAGAGTCTCCAATTGTAAGAAAAGGAAACAAATGTAATATATATTTTTATTTAAAGACATCTACTCTACAAGGAGAGTGAGAGAGAGACGCGGACGAGCGGATAGGTGGTCACTCCAACCACCTTCATCCACGACCATCCAGCCAAGTCTCCCTGCGGCCAACAGCAGTCCAAAGCATACGGGATCTGTCAGCTCTGGAGGCCCGGCCCCCGACTTGGAGCCTCAACAGCTGGCTCCCCCTCCCTCCGCTGACCAGACCAGCACCGGGCCAATCCACCCTATGGACCCACCTGAGGTGGCTCCCTTGCCGCCAGTACTGAATGCGCCGGCCACTCGGGGCGTCGGTCTGAGCCGGCGGTGACTAAATGGGTTTCTCCACAGGCCTCCCCTTTTCACGGGGGGTGCCGAAAGCTGAACCCTCGGCCAACTCCTGCAGATCAGGTTCGCTGAGTATTCCAGTGATCTCAGGGCGGGGTGAGTACGGTAGGCGCAGGCCAAATGCTAACCTGACTGCGAGAACTGGTTCGAGCCAAAGGCGGTCTCGACCCAGTTCTGACCAAGGCGCCCTATCCCCAGACACGCTGTTGGTAGACATCCAGCTTCTCCCCTTCCACTCTGGTGCTGGTTAACGCACGCTCCATTCGGAATAAGACTGCCACGGTCAGGGAATTTTGTGAAGATCTCAAAGCGGACCTGTTCTGTATCACAGAGACCTGGCTTCAAGAGAGCGATTCCATCTGCCTCCATGAAGTGGTTCCCCCTGATTACGTTGCCACGCACCAGAATAGGAAGGAGGGACGGGGGGGTGGCAATACTCTCCCGTGATGGATTACACCTTAGAGCGACCCCTGCGCTTGTCACCCCAGGATTGGAGAGTGTCGGCCTAGTGTGGGAGTCCCCGGAGAGCCTGGCGATTCTGCTGGTGTACCGTGCGCCCAGCGCACCGGCAGCGAGCCTGGCGCGGCTGCTGGAGACTGTGTCGGAGTGGGCATTGAGGTTTCCCAGACTCATTGTCCTGGGTGACTTCAATGTCCACGCCGACGCAGCCCCCATTCCATCTGCAGCCGCGGACCTAATTTCGACCATGGCGACATTGGGCCTCTCCTTATGTAACTCGGGACCCACGACTCGGCTGGGCACACCTCGACCTGGTGTTCAGTGCAGGGGTTCAAGTGACCTAGCCTCGGTAATCGAGGTTCCATGGTCGGACCACTGTGCTCTAAGTATCCGGGTTGAGCAACCACCTCCCCCATGCATGGGCGCCGAACGGATTTTTGTTCGCCCAAAGAGACTTATGGAACCCGAGAGGTTCCTGAATGCTCTGAGGGATCTGGAGTCTACCAGCGTCTCAGTCGATGAGCTGGTGCAGGCTTGGAATGCCTCACTAGCTAGAGCTCTCGACGAGATTGCCCCTAGGCGCCCTCTCCGACCCCGCAATCATCGGTCCCCTTGGTATACAAGGGACCTCAGGGTTATGAAGCGGGAGAAGAGACGGTTAGAGCGCGAGTGGCGGAAACTCCGTGACGGGAGCCTCACTATCGGCTTATAAGTTATTCAAAGAAACGTATGAGCAAGCTGTCAAGGCAGCCAAAAAAGTATACTTCTCTGCCTTGATAGCATCTGCTAGCTCACGCCCGGCTCAACTCTTTAAGGTAATTCGATCTCCAACGATGGTCCCTACCGTCCCAAAAAAACAGCGATCAGGCCCTTACCGCCGGTGTTTTCCAGAGCTTTTTGCAGACAAGATACTGAGCCTCCGCCGGACCTCCCGGCCACAATTGATACAGTGAGAGAGCTCGAGACTCCGTGGCCCTCCGCCGGGCCCACCATCGACCGGTTTCGGCCACTGGACGCAGATGCTGTTGATAAGATAGTGGCTGCGGCTCGCCCCACCACCTGCTCCTCGACCCGTGCCCCTCCTGGCTTGTTAGATCTTGCCTGGAGGGGTTACGTGGCCTCTGTTGAATGTCATAAACAGCTCCCTTGAGCAAGGAGTCTTTCCAGAGTGCTTAAAAGAGGCGGTGGTGGCTCCATTACTGAAGAAACCATCATTGGACCCTGCGGTTCCCTCCAACTACCGCCCAGTGTCGAATCTTCCATACCTGGGCAAGGTAGTTGAGAGGGCAGTAATGGAGCAGCTGCAGTCCTTCTTAGATGATGCAACATGGCTTGACCCCTTCCAGTCCGGCTTCCGTTCGGGGCATGGGACGGAGACGGTCCTGGTCTCCATCACAGACCAACTCCGCTGCCAGCTCGACCAAGGCGGGTCTGCGCTGCTCGTGTTATTGGACCTCACGGCAGCGTTTGACACGGTCGACCACAATCTTTTGATCCACCGCCTGGCCATGGCCGGAGTGAGGGGACTGTCCTTAAATGGCTGTCCTCCTTCCTCCGCCAGCGGTCTCAGCGTGTGAGGAGGGGCGGGAGGTCTCTGAGGGCTCCCCATTAGTGTGTGGAGTCCCTCAGGGGCCATTCTCCCCTCTATTATTTAACATCTACATGCAGCCGCTTGCACAGCTGGTGTGGAGTTATGGGCTGGTCTGCCATCAGTACGCCGATGACACCCAGCTCATTCTGAGGATGGAGGGCAGGCCGGAATCCGTCCCCGATAATTTCCAACATTGCCTTAGGGCCGTTACTGGATGGCTGCGAGCCAGTAGGTTGATGGTGAATCCGGCGAAGACGGAGATCTTGTGGCTGGGCGGCCCGGGCGGGGTGGGTGCCCGGCTTCCGACCCTGACGGTGCGGCGCTGCATCCAGCGCCGTCTGTGAAGAGCCTGGGTGTCCAGTTGGACTCCCAGCTGACCAAGGAGGCCCAGGTCTCCATGGCCAGCAAGGCTGCTTTTTTCCACCTCCGCCAGGCAAGGAGGCTGGCCCCCTACCTCTCCCGGAGCGACCTAGCCACGGTGATCCAAGCCACGGTCATCTCAAGGCTAGACTACTGTAACGCGCTTTACGTTGGCCTGCCTATGTCGTCGATCCGGAAGCTCAAGCTGGTGCAGAACACTGCCGCCCGGCTCCTGTCTGGGGCACCAGCAGGATGCCGTATAACACCAATTTTGCAGGATCTGCACTGGCTGCCTATTGAGCACTGGGTCGCCTTCAAAGTGCTGGTTCTAACCTTCAAGGCCATACACGGCCTGGGGCCAGCGTATCTGAGGGACCGTCTCACCCCATATTGCCCAGCGAGATCACTTCGGTCCGAAGAGGCCAACCTGTTGGTAGTACCATCTGTAAAGTCGGCACATCTAACATCCGGCCCGCCGGAGGGCGTTCTCTATTATAGCTCCCACACTATGGAACGCCCTCCCGGCCGAAGCCAGAGCCCTGAGAGATCTGCTGCCATTTAGACGGGCCTGCAAAACTCATTTGTTTAGGCAGGCCTTCGGCGAGTAGACCTCGTCTATACTCTCTGGACTGTGATATCTCCTGCTGCTCAATTGTTATATTGCATTTTGCTGTTTAATTGTTTTAACTGTTTTTAACTGTTTTTATGTTTTAACCTGTGGCGTTGTGCCACTGGCTCTGTGAGCCGCCGCTTGAGCCCCCGGGAGTCGGCGCGAAGAAGCTAATAAATAAATAAATAAATAAATAAATAAATAAATAAATAAATAAATAAATAAACAAACCCAAACTCAAACATGTTTTTAAGGCTTTCAAAATACTGATATATAATAAAAATTCAAAAGAGGTAAAGGTTTCCTCTTGACATTAAGTCTAGTCATGTCCGACTCTGGGTGGTGGTGCTCAGGACAAAAAGAACAATAAGAAGCACCAAAATCCAAATCCCAAGCAACAACAACAAATAACCTTTCGCATAACAGAATTTTCATTTGGGGACAAGGTTGAAAGTGAGTGACTTCCCTGTCATGGAGAATACGTAAACAGAATTTCTATTAGAATCCATAGTGAAAACACGCCTAACAATTGAACACAATGAACTGGAAAGATCACTATGACTATTGTTTAGTTTAGATAATGCAGTTAGAGATCTGTTCCAATATGTTGAAGCAGAAACAAGGAAATCAGCATTTTAATATGCATTAAAAGATAAAGGTTTCCCCTGACATTAAGTCTCTGGGGGGTGGTGCTCATCTCCATTTCTAAGCCAAAGAATCGGCGTTGTCTGTAGATGCCTCCAAGGTCTTGTGGCCGGCATGACTGCATGGAGCACCGTTACCTTGTTGCAGAAGTGGTACCTATTGATCTACCCACATTTGCATGTTTTCGAACTGGTAGGTTGACAGAAGCTGGGGCTAACAGAGAGAGCTCACCCCACTCCCCGGATTTGAACAGCCAACCTTTTGGTCAGCAAGTTCAGCAGCTAGTGGTTTAACCCACTGCACCACCATATGCATTACAGAGATTTTCAAAACACTAAAAGAGTCATGGTGCATCCGATCAGATCAAATTAGTACCCAACCTATAAAAAGGAAATGTTACTTTTCGGACTAAAATTCCCAGAATCCCACTCCCAACATGCTAATAAACATATCTGAATGTAGAGCTCATCTATTTATATTCTCCTGATGTACCTTACTACTCAAGTTACTACACAAATTTGTCTTGCACCATTTAACAAAATTCTTTGAAGATATACACTAAAAGTGGCGAACAGCACTTCCCAGAGCTATTATTAAAATACTATTAATTAGTTGTTGTTGAGAAAAATGTTGGCAAGCTAAGAGGCATCGTGTGGTTTCCCAGGAGGGAAAAAATCAATCAGAATTATTCATTTCAATGTATCAAATAGAAGATTAAGAGCTGGAGGAAAAAGACCAAGAGTGCTTTTCACAGGGTGGGAAATACAGAAAACTGAATATATAATAATAATAATAATAATAATAATATAAAACTTTATTTATACCTCGCCACCATCTCCCAAAGGGACTCGGGGCGGCTTACATGAGGCCAAGCCCAATGACACATAATAAAACAAAAACACAGTAACAATAACAAAACAATACAATCAATATAACTTAAACATAAGCAATAATAGACAATTTAAAACCGTTATGGCCAGGCCAGATATAAATTATTAAAATTTTAAAATAAATAAACACTGGATGCGAACAGATGTAGAATGTATGTAGCAGGAAGGTTTAAGATAATGTGGGGCAGACAGCCCAACAGGTAATTAAAGTGCTTCTGAGGACATTTGCAAGGAATTGATCAGAACGGGGTGTTGTTCACTTTATTCAGGAAAGGCACATTGGAACAGCCACGTTTTTAGGCTCCTCCTAAAAACTGCCAATGTGGGGGCTTGTCTAATATCTTTGGGGAGTGAGTTCCAGGGGCCACCACTGAGAAGGCCCTCTCCCTCGTCCCCATGAATTGCGCCTGTGATGGGTGTGGGAGCTAGAGTAGGGCCTCTCCAGATGATCGTAGAGATCACCTGGGTTCATAAACAGAAATGTGGTCACGCAAGGGTAGTGCAAAGCAAAGAAGGAGGCACAAGTTAGGATAGAAAACAGGAAAAGATATTAGGGACTTGATTCCAGATGATGAATAGTAAGGAAGAGTCAGGGAGAGATAGGGCACTTCCACACAGGGCTTAAACCCATGACAAAGTGGGTTTAAGAAACCCACTTCATTGTGGATTTGAGTCCGCACACCCAAAGAAAAACTTCAGGCTTTCCCAGGTGGAGGGGGGAGGTCCCCATCACATCAAAATCCCCCCCCCCCCAAGCCTTAAAATTAAACAAACCTTACTGGGTCGTAATGAGGCTGCTCCAGCAGCCCTCCTGTCGTGTAAAACTGATGTGCCAGGAGACAATCTTCCACCGCCTCCTGCCGTGTCATTTTTATGTGCCAGGAGGGCTGGCGACCCAGTAAGGTTTTTAAATTGTAAGGCTGGGGGGGGGGGGGGGCTTTGAGAAAGGGGTGGGTGCCATCTCGCATCTTCGGGCTCCAGGAGCCCAAAAAGTGCAAGATACATGTGGGAACTTAACCCTGGGAGTAGCCAGGGGTTCAGTCCACACAGCGCCTATACCAGGGGTGCTCATTAGGTGGCGCGATCGACTGGTCGATCCCAGGACCTTAGGAGGTCGATCCCAGCTGGATGGGGCGTTTCTGAGGGGGTGGAGCCATGCTGCACCAAGCCCCGCCCCCTCCCCAGCTACAGCGTTACCACAGCTCCTTCACCCTTGAGGAGGTTATGCCAAGCCAGTAGTGGCATAGCTAGGCCACTACTGTATTGGCATACCCTCCTCTAGCCTGGAGAAGGTGTAGCAGCGCTGTAGCCAGAGCGGAGAGGGGGCGGGGCCAGGCCACGCCAGGTCCCGCCCCCTCCCCGGCTACAGCGCGACCACAGCTTCTTCACCCTTGAGGAGGGTATGCCAAGCCAGTAGTGGCATAGCTATGCCACTACTGGCTTGGCATACCCTCCTCTAACCTGGAGAAGGTGTGGCAGCCCTGTAGCCTGAGGGGGGAGGGGGCGGAGCCAGGCTGCACCAGGCCACACCCCGTCCCCCGGCTCCGCCCGGCTTCTCTCTCAGGTAGATCTTTCTGACTTGGTTTTATCATAAGTAGCTTGCATGCTGGAAAAGTATGGGCACCCCGTCCTATACTCTATTAGTCCTAGGCCTTTCAGGAAGGCTCGGGTCTAATGGGAAATAAATTAATTTGGGACAAAGCAGGGTTTTCCTGTTTTGTCTCAAATTAATCCTCTTTTAGATGCCTCAGGTAAAAGTCTGACAGGGCCCGCATTTTGAGCCCTGTCTGGAAGGGCCCAGAGAGATGCCCTTCCTCTGACTGCTGGAGGTCTCCAGAAACATCTATCTGTGATTCTGATAGTTCCACGCAATGTTTAAAGTGAAAGCCAAACCCTTAGCAACCAAATCCTGCACTGAATTTCCAAGCTTGTACAGCAAAATCTGTTGACAGGCATGAAAATCATGAACATCCTTTTTTAAAACCAAGTTCTTTGTGTTCTACAAGTTATTTTTGTTACTTCCCATTGAATCAATTCCAGTTTTAAAAAAGAAATAAGTCTTAGAAGAAGAAGAAGAAACCCAACAGTTCGGCTGCACAAACAGAAAACAGATGTCCATGAGACCAGGGACCAGAATACAGTTTTTGTCTGTGGAATGAGCTCAACTTGTGTATGCCTTTAGTCAGCCTTCCATATCCATGGGATCTGTATCACAGATTAAACCATTCATGGCTTGAAAATGTTTTTTTTTAAACCCCTAAATTCCGAGTTTGCCTTTTTATGTAAAGTTCATCATTTTATTTTGCCACTGTATATAATAGGACTTGATTACCCATGGATTTTAGTACCTGGAGGGCTCTTGGAACCAAAACCTAGTAGATACCAAAGGCCTATTGTGCATTTCTATGATGCATATATTTGTCTCCATATTGAACTCCAATTTCCCCAATACTAATACCCATCCAGGTATGTAGCCGGGGGCTAAGGGGCTTCAGCCCCGAAATTCTCAGGGTGGTCCGCGAAAAAGCCTTACTGGTACATTATTTAAACTGTTATGTTTATTCATATCATGATCTGATCACCATGCTCATTATATCCCACATTAATGGGGTTATTGGGATTACAATACAAAAGGTTTGCTAGGGTAGACCCTCTTCCACCCAGTCTCAGCCCCCCGAACCAAACTCAGCCCCCTGAAACAAAATCCTGGCTACGGCCCTGTACCCATCTCACATGTTTTTATGATTGGTTTCTCTCATTTTGTTCGTATATGTACACCTTGTTATATACCAATTATACAACTTACATTTTCTAGTTCAGAAGTAGGAGTCATGCAATCCTTCAGAAGGTGTTCAACTGTAAGTCCCTGGAGTCCTGGCCAGCATAGGCAATAGAAAGAATGCTTGAACCAGTAGTCCAACAAAGCTGAAGGGCGGTTCTAGCTTTGTCGTTTCTAAGTCGACTTCCGTTTATGGAAATCCTATGAATAAGCCCAGTAGGGCCTTCCAGACAGGGTCCAAAATGCGGGCCCTACTGGACTTTTACTGGAGTTGTCTAAACGATGCCTCTAGTAAAATAGATTTAATTGGGACAAAGCAGGAAAACCCTGCTTTGTCCCGAATTTGATACCCCCATTGAACCTTGGCCTTCCTGAAAGGCCTGAGTCTAATGAGGTATGGGGCCTGTGGGAACCGACCACTGGATAGTTTCGTGACCCAGGGGTCAGTCCCCACAGCCCTCTTGGTTTTTTGGGCTCTATGAGCCCAGGGGACCGAGAAGTAGGGTTCCCATATGTCCCTTATTCTAAGGGACGTCCCTTATTTTGGCCCTAAAATTTGTGTTCCTTATTTTCAGGCCCTGTCCCTTATTTTTGACTAGCAGGACAGGACTGGGCGGGGTTGACCAGAGGAAGGTGCACGCTGCGGTTTCCACGGCAATTCCTGCCCGGGATTCCAACTCGCAGGGCAGCCTGCGTCCCCGTTGGAAGGAAGAGGCGATACAGGACTTTTTCAAAGAACAGTAGACTAATTAACCATTACCCAAGGGGAATGTTGGATCATGTTGGATAAAGAAAGTTTCTGGTTGCTTGAGAGTTACTCTTAAAATAGGCCTAGCTGTGAATCCCAATACTATACAATGCTGTTTATCCCATACCATTAACTATCGACATAATAATCATGAAGATGTACTGTCTTATAAAATTTATTTTATTTTAATGTTTAGACAGTGCACTTTTAAAGTCAGCAAAGTCAAGTACTAAATACAGATGGAGAAAATTAGGTAGTTCTAATAATGTTTTTTCTGCATGACAAAGCATGCAGAAACATACCATGTACTGTTAAGAGGGTGTAAGTCAGTTTCTTTTGTGAGTTCCAATCATTATCTTATTCTGTTAATAAAACTATTTCTACCTAATGTTTGAGTTTCAAGTTTTTAATGAAGTGTCCCTTATTTTTTGTGAAAAATCCCGTAAATGTCCCTTATTTCTTATATCAAATAATGGCAACCCTACTGAGAAGGCACCCCTTCCCCACCCCACCCCACCCCACCCCTAAAAAGCCCTTAAAAGAAACAAAAACTTACCAGGCCACCATTAATCTCCTCTGGCAAGCCTCCTGGTGTGTAGAAATGATGTGCCAGGAGGTTGGGGGGGCGCTGGGGAGGTTTGAAAATCACTCCTGGCACATCATTGTTACCGGGATGACATGGAGACACCCAAACAGGAAAGCCCATTTTTGGGGTGGGTGTGGGGACAAAAACCATGCCGAAGCAGGTTTGGTTGAGTCTACCCATTTAGAGCAGAGCTTTTGAACTATTTCATGTTGGCAACACACGTTTGAGACAGGCATCATTTCACAACACAATAATTCAGTTTTCCTAGCAAGCCAGAGGTTAAACCAACCCCTCATAAAAGATAGGGATGAATACATAAATTGTGATAATGAAACATATGGGGATGCAACATATCTCGTGAAAACCTTTCATTTATAGTTTAAAAATATATGATCTATTGTTTATTCATATAGACTTGGGGGGTTCCCATTACATTTGTGCAACACACCTACACACTGGAGGCAACACACTTAACATGTCACATAATACCTTGTTTTTATTGTTCCAAGTGAATGTGCATTTATACATTATTTGTTATTTATAAAGTACATTTTCTTATTTAAAAACACGTAACAAAAACTTTTGGGTTTTTTGAGGCCCCCTGGAATGGATTGATAGCATTTCAATGTGAAAATTCAGTCTAAGATATGAGTGTTCCGAGTTAAAAACTCGGTCATATAATGAAATAAGCTCTTAAGTCAAAGTACAAGTAAGAGAGTTTTCTTATTGGCATGGTTTAATAACCTATTACATTTTAAAAAGTTTTTGAAATGATTTTCTACTGACTTATGTGATCATTTTAATTAATATAATCTTATGTCATACCTTTTAATTGACTCTCTGAAAGCTGCCTTGGGGCGCATTCTCAGAGAAGATGGTATAAAAATGAAATCAAGGAAGCAATGAATTAATGAATATCATGGCTTCCACTGTACCAAGTACAATAGTCTTAGTTTAGTCACCTTGGATTCTGGAGAGAGCTTAGACCTGATTTGTTCCAGGAGTCAATTAATCTGTATCTGTATACCTTTATAAAGCGGAATGTTTGTATGTATGTATGTGTGCGGAGGGCGGGAGGGCGGGAGGGCGGATATGTGGCAGCCACTTTCACAGGCCACAGCGACCAGCGCGGGTGATGGACCTGCACCAAGCTTGGTACACATAACCCCCCTAACCCCCTTTACGTCCTGGTGCGATTCGGGGGACATGACCCACGGATTATGGGATTTGTAGTACTTTCAAACACTTTGGTTCCCACAGACAACTGAGGCCACCAAAAAGGACCAATACAGACCACACTTAGCACACACAGCCCCCATGACCCACTCTACGTCCTGGTGCAGTTTGGAGGAGGGTGGACCATGGATGATGGGACTTGAAGTACCTCTACTCACTTCCCAAGTCCGCTGCGACCCTCATCCAATTACTGATCGAGAACACACTTGGCACACATAACCCCCATGACTGCCTTCACGTCCTGGTGAGGTTAGGGGGAGGACTGACAATGGATGATGGGATTTGTAGTACTTTCACACCCCTCTGTTCCCACAGACAACTGCGGCCCCCAACAAACACCGAGAAAGACCACACTTGGCACACAGAGCCCCAGTGACCCACTCTACATCCTACTGAAGTTTGGAGGGGGCCAGAACATGGATGATGGGACTTGCAGTACCTTCCCTCACTTTCCAAGACTACTACAAACCTAATCCTATGACTGATCAACACGAAACCTGCCACACAGAGCCCTCATGATCCACTCTATATCCTGGTGCAGATCGCTGGAGGGTGGACCATGGATGATGGGACTTGAAGTACCTCTACTCACTTCCCAAGTCCGCTGCGACCCTCATCCAATTACTGATCGAGACCACACTTGGCACACATAACCCCCATGACTGCCTTCACGTCCTGGTGAGGTTCGGGGGAGGACTGACAATGGATGATGGGATTTGTAGTACTTTCACACCCCTCTGTTCCCACAGACAACTGCGGCCCCCAACAAACACCGAGAAAGACCACACTTGGCACACAGAGCCCCAGTGACCCACTCTACATCCTACTGAAGTTTGGAGGGGGGCAGAACATGGATTATGGGACTTGCAGTACCTTCCCTCACTTTCCAAGACTGCTACAAACTTAATCCAATGACTGATCAACACCAAACCTGGCACACAGAGCCCTCATGACCCACTCTACATCCTGGTGCTGTTTTGTGTGAGACGGACCACGGATGATGGGACTTGAAGTACCTTCACTCACTTCCTAAAAACAATGCAACCCTCATCCATTCACCAATACAGACCAAACGTAGCACACAGAGCCCCCATGACCCAATCTACATCCTACTACACTTTGGGGGAGGGTGGACCACAGATAATGGGACTTCCACTACCTTCAGTAATTTCATGATACCACTACCACTCCCAATAATGATGGATCAAGACCAAACTTGGCACACAGAGCCCCCATGACCCACTCTGCATCCTGCTGCACTTCACAAATGACCCGGGCACCGCCGGGTCCCCAAGCTAGTACCTTAATAAAATGGAATGTTTGTATGTATGTGTGCGGAGGGCGGAAGGGCGGGAGGGCGGAAATGTGGCAGCGTTCTGATTGGCAGCCACTTTCATAGGCCACACTGACCAGCGCGGGTGATGGACCTGCACCAAACTTGGTACACTTAACTCCCCTTAACGCCCTTTACGTCCTGGTGCAATTCGGAGGACATGACCCATGGATTATGGGATTTTTAGTACTTTCAAACACTTTGGTTCCCACAGACCAGAGGCCACCAAGAAGAACCAATACAGACCACACTTAGCACACACAGCCCCCATGACCCACTCTACGTCCTGGTGCAGTTTGGAGGAGGGTGGACCATGGATGATGGGACTTGAAGTACCTCTACTCACTTTCCAAGTTTGCTGCAACCCTAATCCAATCACTGATCGAGACCAAACTTGGCAAACATAACCCCCATGACTGCCTTCACGTCCTGGTGAGGTTTGGGGGAGGACTGACAATGGATGATGGGATTTGTAGTACTTTCACACCCCTCTGTTCCCACAGACCACTGTGGCCCCCAACAAACACACTTGGCACACAGAGCCCCCATGACCCAATCTACATCCTACTACACTTTGGGGGAGGGTGGACCAGAGATGATGGGACTTGCACTACCATCAGTAATTTCATGATACCACTGCAACTCCCAATACTGATGGATCAAGACCAAACTCGGCACACAGAGCCCCCATGACCCACTCTACATCCTGCTGCACTTCTCAAATCACCCGGGCACCGCCGGGTCCCCAAGCTAGTATATATATATATATCTGTAGAACTCTTTGCTGGCACCATATTTCATGTACATTGGTTTACTTCCTATCAGCTTCCTTCACTGTCCAGCTTTCACAACTATACACAAAAAATGGAAATGCAATGACATGGACAATCCCAAATTTAGGAATCAATAACATAGCTTTACATTTCTTGGTTGATTCCTTTAGAGGTGCCCTTCCAAGTCTCAGTCTTGGAAGAGACCGCCGTCTCTGTTCTAATGAATGACAGAGTCAAGATATGGAAACATTTTCACAACAGGCCTCCACATTTCCAGATTTATTTTTTGCAGATTTTATTATTTGCAGATTTGATTAAAATATGATCTCTAAGAATCTCCAAGTCCAACAGCTTCTACTAGACGTTGACGATAGAGGCATGCTGAAGGACCTAAGTATTTTCTCAGGTTTTTTAAAAAGCACGTTTTTATTTGCAGTTTTTTCACTTTCAAGGGGTTTGGGGGGTTTTTTTTGCTCTAAACTGAGCAAATGTGAAAGGCAGATTTTATTTTAATGTATTCATCATCTACCTTAAAGTTATGTAAATCACCTGTGGTCATTATTATTGTTTTCTAAATGATCATCTGCAAGCCTGCCTTTGCACATTCTTCATAGAGTCATTGAGCTGGAAGAGACCTCATGGGCCATCCAGTCCAACCCCCTGCCAAAAAGCAGGAAAATCATATGCAAAGCACCCCCAACAGATGGCCATCCAACCTCTGTTTAAAAGCCTCCATAGAAGGAGGCTCCACCACACTTCATGGTAGAGTTCCACTGCTGAACTGCTCTCACAGTCAGAAAGTTCTTCCTAACGTTCAGGTGGAATCTTTTTTCCTATAGTTTAAAGCCATTAAATGTCCTAGTCTTCAAGGCAGGCATGTAGCTGGGGGCGGGGAGGGGTTTAGGGGGCTTCAGCCCCTCCCCCCCAAAATTCTCAGGGTGGTCCGCGAGAAGGCCTTACTGGTACATTATTTAAACTGTTATGTTTATTCATATCATGATCTGATCACCATGCTCATTATATCCCACATTCATGAGGTTATTGGGATAACAATACAAAAGGTTTGGTAGGGTAGTCCCTCTCTTACTCAGATTCAGCCCCTCCCAAATCAAACCCAGCCCTCCCCGAATCAAAATCCTGGCTACGGCCCTGCTTCAGGGTATCAGAAAACAAGCTTGCTCCCTCCACCCTATGACTCCCCCTCACATATTTATACATGGCTCTCATCATGTCTCCTCTCAACCTTCTCTTCTGCAGGCTAAACATGCCCAGCTCTTTAAGCCGCTCCTCATAGGGCTTGTTCTCCAGAGCCTTGATCATTTTAGTCGCCCTCCTCTGGACACATTCCAGCTTGTCAATATCTCTCTTCAATGTGGTGCCCAGATTTGGACACAGTATTCCTTTTTTTCTGTTTTGATGATGGCTCCGTGTCCTGAGCAAAGGTTACTAAATGCGGAAGTATAATGACACATTAAATTTTTGTTTGGGTCGTTTGTTTGGAAAAATGTAAAATGTTTGGTTAAAAAAACAAGCCCTCAAGGCAATTTTAACTTAATCTTCATCTGGCTGAGTTTGTAGAGAAGGCAGCTGGCTTCGCATGCAGTGTGCTTGAGATTCCTGGAACCCAAGGAGAATAAAAAACGTAGCTTCACCCTTGACATTTGATTGATAATGCTGACTTTTCAGTTATTTTGTTTAGAGCAGCAAGGCAAAAATAAATCACTATTTTAGGGGGCAGGAGGAGGGCGTTATGGTAGGGTCAACTCTAGACTGTGTGTCCAATGTGTATGTACCAAGCCTAACAGTTGGAGCTGAATCAATAAGTAATTAATCAGCCTCCCTTTTTCACCCTGGCTGGAATTAATAACTTAGAGAAAATTAATTAATTTACCAGAATTTGCTTGGATGTCTAAAAAGACAATTAATTTCAAGGCCAGTCTATTGGATGCCTCTGCTCTGCTGCACCACTATCATCTTGGGCCTGAGATCTCGCTATGAAGTGTTGTAATGGCCACTGCCAGTGCCATCATGAGACATCATTCTAGGCTGATTAGATTAGTCCTATTTGTCCAATATGGCTTTCTGTTTGCTTTAACGTGTGTGACGATCTCGGTCACCTAAATTGACTAATTTGACACTCCCGGTAGTCTGCCACCAACCTAATGAGTCATTAGGATTTACTTTATAATTAAACCCAAATTAAATGAAGTGTCTGTAGCGTTGGCCTTTAAAACAACCCACCACCAAGAATGTAAACTGAGGAGGCTGAAAGATGACGGAGGCTTCTTTTAAAGTTAATAATAAAAGTATTTATTAACTACAACGAGGCTATAAAATAGGCACAGATCGTATTGGTTCTTCTAAGAGGCAACTAGCGTACGGTTACAGCAATGATAAACTAAGAACAGCGTGATGGTTGCAAGATCAATATATGTGCGAGAGCGTAGAGGTTACTTATTAAAAGGCTATTAATTCTTCTTGAGATGGTACGTTCAGTTCCACAGACAGTACTGAGACTTGTCTCCCAACTAATAGTTCCACTAGATGGTTGTTGTACTAAAGTTCTGGAACATCTAATCACCTAGATCGTTCCCTGAGTCTGGCTACTACTGGGTTACTCGTAACCCACACAGTCTAAGAGTCCAACTACCTGTCACTCTATCTCCAGAGATGACCAGGTAACCCAACTGCCTATCACAAGAACAGTTCTAAATTGGCACTCTTCCAGAAGCATCCCCACTAGAATGACTACTGGCCCTAAGGGCGGTCAGAACTGAGTCGTGACTCCCACTAGTCCAGCCTATTCCTACGTGGTGAATTGCTTAGGACAGACTGTCAATCTCTGTTGCCAAGGCTCTGGTGATACTCCCCCAGAAACCTAGCTCAAGACTGCCTCAGGCTTAGATGCTGAATCTACAGCCTGACTCTAAACAGCAGAGGCTGGAGATGTGCGTCTGCACAGCCTCGCTCTAAACTCCAAACTCCAGACTGAAACATTCTCTGACAGGACTTCTACTCTGTCAGCTCCAACTCCTCCCCCTCTACTCTCTAACCAATCACAGCCTCTACACTGTAACTAGGCACAAGCCTGCAAGGCCACACCCCTTGCTCTGGCTTTCCCTTCCCTTAATGGTTGCTGGCTGCAGCCACCTCTCCAAGATGGATGCCAGCACAACCAAAACAGGATTTCTAAACCTCTTCTAAGCAGGCCTCGGCCCTGCTTAAGGCAGGTGAGTCCTTACAACGTGCATTCCTCTAAGAGAGATAAACTTGTATCGGATGGCACTGGGGGAGGGACATTTTGACCCTAGGCTTCCCTGCTAGACAGCTCAAAGATTTAGAGGTCCTATAGGTCTTCAACAAAAAAAATTCAGAGACTCAAATCCCATGCCTCTGATGGATAGAGCCATGGCAGTTAAAATGGCAACCAAGTATGATAAATGTGTACTGTGGAAACACGCTTCATGCCCAAAAGGATAAACAGTCAAAGCGAAGAAGTATCAAATACAGAGGCCCCATTCCTTCCATTGCTGGTCATTCACTCGGGATGATTTGTATGTGTATATGTGTCCTAGAGTAGCCATTAGGGCTGTTGGATTTTTCAAAAACGGTTCAAAACTCGCTTCGGCTCTAGGGGGCGCTGGCGTTTCGTATCTGATAGACTTCCGAAAATTTACAATAAAATTTCAAAATTTATTTGATTAAATTCTGAATTTTTGGAATTACTTTTTAAATGGCGGACACGCATCTCTTTAACCCAGTTAGGACTGGGGGACGGGGAGGGAAGAAATCGGCGCTGAGCGGAGGGAGAACCTTAGGGAACAGGAGGAAATCTCCTCCTAATGTCAGCCCCTGGCTTCCAAAGCGCTTTGGAGTCAGGGGCCGAGATCTGGTGGAGCCTTGGCGATCAGGAGGAAATCTTGGCCCCTGGCTTCCAAAGTACACTTCCTCCTGGTCCCCAAGGCTCTTCGTCTGCTTGGGAGGGAGACCCTTGTGGAACAGGAAGAAATCTCGGCCCCTGACTCCAAAGCACGCTTTGGAAGCCAGGGGCCGACATTAGGAGGAGATTTCCTCCTGTTCCCTAAGGTTCTCCCTCCGCTTGGGAGGGAGACCTTTGTGGAACAGGAGGAAATCTCGGCCCCTGACTCCAAAGTGCGCTTTGGAAGCCAGGGGCTGAGATTAGGAGATTTCCTCCTGTTCCCCAAGGCTCTCCCTCTGCTTGGGAGGGAGACCCTTGTGGAACAGGAGGAAATCTCAGCCCCTGGCTCCAAAGCGTGCTTTGGAAGCCAGGAGCCGAGATTAGGAGGAGATTTCCTCCTGTTCCCCAAGGCTCTCCCTCCACTTGGGAGGGAGAGTCTTGGAGATCAGGGGGAACGCTTGGCCCCTGGCTTCCAAAACGCGATAGCTCATTGGCTGGAAGAAATCAGATGGCTGCTTGCAAACCACCTGAACACAACCAGCCAATGATAGAAGGCTCCAGGAAAAGGGTGGAAATGACAACTGACATCCTTTCCGACAATGGCGGATGGAGCTTCCGGGTAACTTAAATTTGTCGAAAACAATAAAAAAGAAACTTTTCTTCCAACACATTCAGATTTCT
This sequence comes from Anolis apletophallus, assembly GCA_030556195.1. Taxonomy (NCBI): domain Eukaryota; kingdom Metazoa; phylum Chordata; class Lepidosauria; order Squamata; family Anolidae; genus Anolis; species Anolis apletophallus. Next base: position 22,110,642 of record JARBWK010000012.1, read on the forward strand.
GTTAGATTCCGACAAACCTACTGTAAAGAAGTATATCGTATACGCCGCCTAAAGCTAAGCGTCGATCTTCGTTTATTTCGCACACCAAACTGAGTGAATCGTGTAGTACTGTGGCAGGGTAGGCTATCTGTCTGACCACTACCACCAATACTCAATGTTTTCCTTGTTTATTACTTGCTGCCACCATTTGTCAAGGCTTGACCACTATATGTGAGGGTCTTTGTGAATAAATGACTTCCACAGATGTTTTTGTTGAAAGTGTTTAACAGTTTATTTTACACAAATGGGCTCAAAGCTTAGGTGGTTTCAAAAGATCTCCGAAGAGGTACACACTTCAAAGTTTCAACAATATAACACTGGGGTTTTAAATTCCCCTTACTCAGTTACACTCAAGTAACTACTTAATACTGGGTTACTCTCAACCCTGGGACTAAACTCTGTCCCACACACTTGGGTTTCCCTCAACCCACACACAGAACTGAACTGCACCCTGCAGCTCCTACAGACAGCTTGCAGCTCCAGCAACTGTCAATTCCTAACTAACTCTGGTCACAGCTGCTGGCCAACTGTCATTCTCCAACTGTAAGATTCAAACTGAACATTCTAAAGCCAGAGTGGCCTCTGTTGTCATGGCAACAGCCTCTGCTTACAGCTTGCTGCTGCGAACATTCCACGGCTCACTCTCTGCAGCTTTTAAAGAATGTCCCTTCTAAATACATAAACAAACATGTGATTAACATATCAATAACCACCTCATCACACCTACCCAGCCCTAGTAGTCATATGTTGGAAACAATCTGAAGGTACACTACCAAAACATGTGCCTTCCAGTTGCCTATCAACTTATGGCACCCCAATGAACTTATTAGAGCTTTCTTAAACAAGGGATACTCAAAGGTGGTTGTGTCAGATATTTCTTCTGAAATATTAATTGCTGATCTCCCATCCAAGTACTAACCAGGTTTTTCCAATATCAGGTAGGACCTGGTGCCTTCGTACTATTTTAATACCACAACTAGGGTTGCCACTTTTTGATATAAGAATAAGGGACAGGTACCTAAAAATAGGGAATTTTTCACAAAAATAAGGGACACTTCTTAAAAACTTGAAAATCAATTGATGATTTTCAAGTTTTTATGAAGTGTCCCATGCTGGTCAGTGACTGTAATAAAGTTTTGTCTTGTCTTGTCTTATGAAGTGCCCTATTTTTAGGTACCTGTCCCTTATTTGCATATCAAAAAGTGGCAACCCTAACTCCACAACTATTAGTATTCACAAATTTTGAGATAGGTTCAGAAAGCCTAAGTAGCAGCATGCCATGCTATCTTTTAGTTGGGAACAGATGCTAGGAAGTCTTGGGCCTATTCAGTCAAGTTTAATTTTTTTGAAAGTTGGATGTTACCTGTGTTCTAGGTAATGTTATCAAATGATGTCTGCTAAAGACATAATGCTGTTTCATATATTCAGAAGGTTATGGAAATAATTACTCATGTTTGTTGTGGTGCATCTTCAAATTATTTCTAGCTTAGGGCAACACTAAAGGGAACCTCCCATAGGGTTTTCTTAAGAAGCTTTATTTAGGAGAGGTTTGCCAACTGTTTCTTCTTACGCTGAAAGAGTGTGACTTACCCAAAGATGAGCAGGGATCTACTCCCTGTTGTCTTGAAGTCTTGGTTCAACATTCATGCCACTGTACCATAATAGCTCAAATACCCCGAGCCTATGCTCAGAAACAAGTTTAGTGCTATACAAATGTGCATTGTTGGTGTTACAATGAACAAACACACAAAAATGTCAAGAAGACTGGAAACCCTTTATGAGAATTTATTAAGAACTAGAAGAAGATGATCACTGTGATGGCGCAGCAAGCGCCAGTTGCATGGGAAACATTGAGTTTATAAGGTTTTGCACTGTTATATGGTGTTTCTGCAGTCCTGTTTAGTTTTGCACTGCTTGCAAAGGTTTGGTTGCATTGATTGGTCCCTAATACCTGTCAATCATTGTTAACAGAGCTCAATTAAGTTTGCTCTACCCCTTTCCCCAGGGACTTGGAAATCTAGCCATTCTCTTTCAGAGTTTTCCTGAATCTCTCTAGAAGAGGACATATCTGAAGGTTTGCCAGGGTCAGCCTTGATCAAGCTATCTCTCAACACAAGACAAAGACTTTCCCTGGGTCTCATACGGAAAGCCCAACATATCGGACAGTTGGGTAGCTCTGAGGAGACCCAGGCACCTTCGAACTAGTTGACTGGCACCCAGAGGAAGGTCCCATACAGGGGTGGTCCTACAGCTGGGCCAAGGAAGCGGCCGCATGGGGCGCCATCTGGGAAGGGGTGAATTCCCTCACCTGCTGGACGCCGGCGCCAGACAGCGTCCTGGCCCTGCCGATGTTCCTCAGGCAGCGCCACGGCTGCCTGCTTTTGGGCCCAGCCTTATGCGCTCCGACGCCACTTCTGGGCATGCGCGGAGGTTTTCGCGCAGGCGCAGTTGCTCCGGAGCAACTGCGCATGCACAAAAACCTCCGCGCATGCCCAGTAGCTCCTGTGCACAGAAGCCTGTAAGCAAAGCACTCCCTATCGGGCAGGCAGGGAGTGCTTCCCCTCTGTCTCCGCCCTGCCGCCGAATACGGTGACCCAATTGGGCAGGCAGGGGGCGGAGACAAAGGGAGAGGGGAGTGGAGCCAAAGGGGTATTGGCAATGTATCGCCTCCTGACAGCCGCCACCGGAAGTAGCCGCCGCGCTGAGGCAAATTCCCTGGCCAGGCCCAATCACGTGTGAACCCTACCACACCCACCCACCTCCCCGCGCATGCGCCGGCCGGGAGCATCAAGGAGAGACAGGCGCAACTGCGCAGGCAAATAGTAATATATAATATTTTATTTTACTTTATTTTGGGTTATTTGAGTTTTATAGGAGTAATGAAAATATTTAGTAGAGGATAATCTTATTTATTATTTTATAATACTATAATAGAATGTTATATTATATTATAATGTCAATATATTATAATATAATTATATTGTAATGTAGTATAATATAATTATGATATATATTATATAGTATGAGCATGTACTATAATATATTGTATACACATTATACAATATAATACTACTAATGCTATTGTGATATTATAACTGTATATTTGTTTTGCATGGGGGCGCCAAAATAATATTTGGGGGGGGGGGGCAAAATAATGTTCGCTTACCATTTAAAATTACCTTAGACCGCCCCTGGTCCCATACCTTCAGTATATGCCAGCTAGCTAGGATCTTGAGTGTCCTTACCTCGAGACCATAAAGACATAGAGGACTTGGAGAGCCATCTGGCTTAAGCTTCCAAGATCCAAGCAACTAAGAGACTGTAAAATATATTTCTTTTATTCCTTTGGGGAACAAAGTAAATTGCCTGAGTACAAATAACTCATGATTTAAGTAATAAAGCCTGTTTGAGTTGTTTAAAGTGTTCAGCTTGGTCCTTGGAAGCCCCAAGCCTCTAAGGGAAGGCAAGAAGCAATCCCCCAGTAGAGAGAGCCTATGTCCTCACCCTTCCTGAATATATAGACCATGTGCTATGGCACAATCACAATGTGATTGTTGACTAAAAACATTACTATTACCATATACACACACCTTATATTTAAGAGACTTTGGATAACTGGATGTGTTAGTACTCCCCCATTAGATTTAAATTGTTTACATAGAAATAAACTCTTTATAATATTTAAAGGGGAAGAAAGAAAGATAGCAAATGTTTGCCTACATAATACTAATTTACTATTTCTCTGCTAACGGGTCATGGGTGGATCATATGCATGCACTTTCCATCAAGGCTAACCTCAGGCTTTCTCAGCTTACCAGGTTAATTAACCGCCACTACCCGGGATCCCTTCTGCCAATTCTCAAAGTCTATGCTGCCAAGGTTTTGCCTCTCTTGTTGTATGGCGCAGAAATTTGGGGCCTGACCAATGTCACCCCTATTGAGCGCACCCAGACTAACTTTTTTAGGCGGATCCTGGGGGTGAATAATCGCACTCCCGCAGCGGCAGTCAGGTCCGAGTTAGGCAGACACCAAATCTCAGGCTTAGCAAAAATTAGAGCCATTAACTACTGGTGCAAGGTAAACAATCTAGAAGACGCGAGACTGCCCAAGTTGTGCCTGATGGAGCAATTCAGAGTTCCCTCTCAGAAAACATGGGGGCTCCATCATCACATATCTCATCCTACAGGTGCTCCAGGTGGATCCGTTGAACATCAGAGTGACTTCAATGATGAACCGGGTGAAGCAGAGGGTACTCTATGTATGTGCCCAAGATGACCTAGCCCATTTGGCTAGGGTCAAATCCATGCACTGGTTAGCCCAACAACCCAACCACTTTGTTACTGTCCCGTATCTGGCTCGCCCGCTCCTACCTCACCTTAGGATTGCCCTAACTAGAGCTAGGTTCGAGCAATTTGAGTCTATGGTGAGGGCCGGCAGATATGCTGCCACACCCTATAGGGACAGAGTCTGTGTTTGCGGCCTACCAGAAGTCGAGGATCTAGTCCACATTTTGTTGATCTGTCCCATATATGCAGAGGAGAGGGAGAAATACCTTAGCCATTTACTATCCAAAAGGACATTCTGGCCCCCTACCTTTAAAATTAACTTCCTCCTCTCAGACTCAAACCTTGAAACGGTGTATAAGGTAGCTGCTTACCTATGTAGAGCATATAAAAAGAGACAGCGGTACATGGAGTCTATTGGAGTCAACTGTGCGGGGGATGAGTTCCAGTAGGCGGCATGGAACAGGCCGCGGTACAGCGGTAATAAGCGTCACATCAACGGATCACCGGGCTTCTTAAGTATCCTATGCTAATAGTTCCTATGTGTTGACGCAAGACAATTGCAATAAGTTTCGTTTTTAATGTGTTACATTGTTTGCCTTGTACATTAGGTACTGATTTTATCCTTATCTTGTATACTGCTGTTGGAGCTTTTATTTGAAATGACCTGACGGTTACTCAATAAACGTGACTGACTGACTAATTTACTATCAGATTAAATTAAAGTGCTAGATTTATTAGGTAATAACTAAAATTAGATAAAAGATTTACAAACAATCTGATAAGAGTAATGATGATGAACTTTTAATGATGAAAAGCTGGGGGATAAGACAGGAAGGACATAGGATAATACAAGAAGATACAACAACCAGACTTAAAGTTGGAGGACAACATTTCTCCTTTTTCTGCTGTAGAGGATATATAGAATCTTGAATACAGTGTGCACTCGCTACTTTGCGGTTCGCTTATTGGAGACTCGCTGTTTTGCGGATTTCAAAAAAATAGTAATTTAAAATATATATCATGGTATTTTTGCTGTTTGGTGGGGTTTTGCCGCCACCGCTCTCCAAGGCGCTTTCCCTCATCAGTCTTCCCTCTCTCCCTCCAGCCTTGAAGGGCCTTTCCTTCCTTTCCTTCACTTTATTTTAAGTTTATAAAGACTTAAAGTCACACCGAACGAGTCTCGAAGAGAAACGACAAAGCAGAAAGAACTGCAACCTGGAAACAACATCACCCACGGAGACTTTTTGCTGTGCTTTCTGAAACCAGACTTGCCTATCTCGGATTGACCTTTTTAGTCATCAACACACTTGAATAAAGCGTGGGTGAGTCCTTCCTGAATCTTCATTTGCGAAGAAAAGCCAAGATAAAGACTTAAAATAGTGTATAACTACTAAATTAATACCAGAGACTAAAATGATGTATAAATATTAAAATAAATAGAGCATCCCTACATTGCGGTTTTTACTTATTGAGGGAGGTCCTGGAACCTAACCCCAGCAATAAGTGAGGGAATACTGTACTTTGGGTAAGGTGTGTAATTGTAACTGATATGAAGAAATAGATGTATCAATTTTAACTTTGTATAATGTTTTTCCCCACTCCTTCCGACTCCCTCCCTCTCCCTCTGCAATATACGAGCTATTTGTAAAAACTTAATTTACGAACAGTAAGTGCACTATCACCACTTTCTTTGTTTTTCCCTTTTTCTTTGACTCTCCTCCCTCTTGTATGGAAAAATCAGAAATGTTCAATAAAAATATCAAAAAGTGTTCATCTGAATCTATGCTCTCTCGCTTGTTCCAAAGAGTGTTTATTCCACAAGTATGTGTAGGGTTCCAGCCTGGTGGGCTTGGGCAGAAACTGGGGGCTCCTGGCCAGGCACCAGTTGTCCCAGGGGAGATAGAGAATAATGGGTGGCCTGATGCCTATGACACTTCGGCAGAGAGCCTGCAATGGGATAACACATGGCTGGAGGGTTATGGTACCACAGATGAACTTAGTGAAGATTCCATGGAATTTGACTCTGATGATTATGAAAGGCCCAGTGGCCTTGGGTCTCAGGAACGAGTGGCGACTCCCTTCCCAGATGCGGAGCTGGGAGACGGGGAGTTTTCTGGTTCTCATTCTGATAGCGATGCAGCTGGGCGCGCTAATGAGAAGGAATTCAACAGGAGAGATTCTATCTCGGCTTACAGGAAAGATTGGAGAAAGGGAGTGCGGTGGGCACACAAGAGTTAGTTTCTATATCTACCCGGCCTGAGAAAACTTTCGTTAGATCTGAAGCCACGTTTAGCTTGATCACGTCTCTTGTTTCCAGTCTCCACGTTCTTGTTACCGCCAGAGCGGTTTGGATCTTGTTTCCAGCGAACGCAGTTGCGTCCGGACTCTAGTGCCTCGTTTTGGAACTTTGTTCTTTGGGATTTGCATCCGCTTGGATTTTACTCAAAGACTAAGCTGAACTCTTTTGGATTGCTCTATTTTTATCTCTTTGGACTATTCTATACTTTATTCTAAATAAAAGAACATTATTGCATTTGCCCGTGTGTGTGTGATCTAGGGGGGGACTACCTGGGTCCTGAGGTGCAACAGTATGTGGATTACCATAGATACCGGCGTACTAGACCACTGGGGCTATAAGACGACCCCCCAACTTTGAAACATAAAATATAGAGTTAAGAATATACTTGCCATTTAAGACGAGTCCACATTCTAGAGCAGGGGTGGGCAATTATCGCCTCTCCAGTGTTTTGGACTTCAACTCCCAGAAATCCTAACAGCTGGTAAACTAGCTAGGATTTCTGGGAGTTGAAGTCCAAAACACCTGGAGGGCCGGTAATTGCCCATCCCTGTTCTAGAGGCTGCCTCGAAGCAGGGGTTCCTTCCTGCCTTCCCTGCCACTGCGCTGGCGATCCTGGGCCTCAGCCGTCGCGTATGGTGGGTCATGCGTCAGGAGAGGGCAGGCCCAAAGGTGTAGGCAGGGCCAGCGCGAAGCTCCGCCTCCTTCTCATGCGTCCGGCACAGAAAGGTTCCAAATGGACAACTTGGGAGCATCAGTGGCAGGGAGGAGCCTTTGGACTGGGAGTGATCCTGGACTCATTGCTGAGCCTGGAACCCCAGGTTTCGGAGGTGACCAGGGGAGCATTTGCACAGTTAAAACTTGTGCGCCAGCTGCGCCCGTACCTTGAGAAGTCTGACTTGGCCACGGTGGTCCACGCTCTGGTTACATCCCGTATAGATTACTGCAATGCTCTCTACGTGGGGTTGCCTTTGAAGACTGTTCGGAAGCTGCAACTAGTCCAACGGACAGCAGCCAGGTTGATAACAGGAGCGGCATTCAGAGAGCGCACAACTCCTCTGTTGTGCCAGCTCCACTGGCTGCCAGTTTGCTACCGGGCACAATTCAAAGTGCCCGGTAGGTTCAGGTCCTACTTACCTGTCCGAACGCATCTCTCCCGATGAACCATCGAGATGTTTAAGATCATCTGGAGAGGCCGTGCTCTCGGTCCCGCCTTCTTCGCAGGCGCGACTGGCGGGGACAAGGGACAGGGCCTTTTCAGTGGTGGCTCCTCGGCTTTGGAACGCCCTCCGTAAAGACATCAGATTGGCCCCTTCCCTCCTGACATTTCGCAAGAAAGTCAAGACCTGGCTATTTGAGCAGGCATTTGTTGATGAAATATAAGGCTTAATTGGATATATGGAATGACGACGATGCGATGGAAACTGATTTCAACATGACGCTGAGGCTGCAATTGTAAGTTTTTAATTGTTAAATTGTTATTATATGTGTTATGTTTTGGGGGGGGGGAAGGGTTTGTCTTGTTGCTGTGTTATATTGAGGGCAGAGACTGCCTGTGTAAACCGTCCCGAGTCGCCTTCGGGCTGAGAGGGGCGGTATAGAAACGTGACAAATAAATAAATAAATAAAGTTGGACGGCTTCCTGTGGGCTGGCTGAGGCTGTCTCCATGGCAATACTGCCTGCCGCTCCTCCTCCCTGTGCCCTTCCTCCGCCCTCCTCCTCCTCCCAAGGTACAATAATTTTATTTTATTTTATTATTTTAATTATTTTTAGGTTTTTAAATTTTATATCCGTTGTACTAGACGGCCCCCAACTTATAGTAAGTTTTTTGGGGGCTAAAAAGCCGTCTAGTACGCCGGTACATACGGTACTTTTATTTCAAATATTCACCTGACACCTTCAAGCAGAGTATTCCCAGAGCCGTACAAGGACAGGAAGCTCAATTCACTTTCTAAGCATTTTCCTGCAGTGAATACTTACTGGTATGGCTGACTCTCATCCAACAAGTTATGTGAGGTGCTATCAGACTCATTATCAACAAAGACGTTATACACCATTGTCAGCATAGTACAACAATCAGATATTATTCAATAGCTCAGTTATGTCATATTGTACTTGTGATTCCCCATAAGTGCATTGACTCTATATAACATTTAGCCTGATAGCTCTTAATTATGAGGTATGCTTGTGCGGTTCTTTAATCTATGGGCATTTTAGATCTATTAAAAGAAGCCTCATGCTCTCACACATGAACCGATCTTGCTAGTCAACAGGCATGTAGTGCATTAGAAATACCTGTCCATAATCACATATTCCTAGATGACTCTACAATAGAGCTGAGACCTATTTAGAAAGAATTCAAGGACAAAGGAAGCCTCCATATAATTTACTCCTCTAGTTCCTTATTGTCTCCAGTTATTGGCAGCAGATATCAAGTGTTTAGATAAAGGTCTTCTCTAGCCCACCTGGATTTGAAACCTTCTGTGTGCAAAGTATGTGCTTTACCACATCCCTCAACTCAAATTTCCAACTGGCTTTTCAGAAATCATTTTTAGCGTATTTTAGCATATGTATTATGATTTGTTAATCATAACATTTTATTAAGTATATAAAATATTAATGTAACCTCTTGCTAAGAACCAGTTAAGGGCACCTTAAAAAGTGTTTGCTTTCTTCATTCTTTTCTGCCGCATCTCAGAGTTGCAATCATTTGCCGCTCTCCATATTTTTAGAAAGAGTGCAAAATGCTTATTTTCACTCACCGGGAATGCGGCGCTGCTGGCTGGGAGTCAGCTGCGTAAGATCTCTACTGACCAGAAGGTCATGAGTTCGGGGCCTGCCCAGGTCGGGGTGAGCTCTCGAAAAAATTGTGTAGCTCGTTGTCGACCTTTGCTACCCGGAAGACAGTTGCATCTGTCAAGTAGGAAAATTTAGGTACCACTTTGGGGGGAGGCTAATTTTACTGATTTACGGGGCCATAAATCTCCCAGAAGTATGCAAGTATGCAAAAGAATGAAGGAATGCGACAGCTCCCCCTGGTGGCCAGAAGCTAGAATGTTAAATAGCCTCTGTGTCTGTCTATATATGTTGTACATCTAAATGGCATCGAATGTTTGCCTGTATATGTGCATTGTGATCCGCCCTGAGACCCCTGTGAGGTGAGAAGGGCGGAATATAAATGATGTAAATAAATAAATAATCAGACCTTCGACATTGTTTTGAGGCTTATGAGCTATTATGATGATTTTTAATGTTCTTGTCAAATTTGTTTCCACTAGTGCTTATTAACGATTTTGAACATTTTTTAAACAAAATAGGTAACCAAAACATTTCCAAAGATAGTGTAATTGTTCTAAAATTTTTTTTGATATGCTCTCATATAGATGCATGTGCAGGACATCCAAAATGCAGTGGCACCAACTGGGTATCAATAATGCCATCGTACATTTTTATAAAATGATTTTTATTAAGGGTTTTTTAAAAACATACAAAGATTTTTGACGTCTCATCCCTCTCTATTGATAGGGGGGGAAACCTGACAATAGCTTACAATCCTGCAATGTTCCTATCACCTTTTGGTTGTGATAGGTCTGTTGCACTTCTGTGCTTGCATGCTGGCAGTCAAGTGATGTCAGGGACCAGGATTTTCCTCTTCTTCCCACAATACAAGATGTCTGTTTTCTGTTCATGTTACACTTTACAATGATATTTGGATTTTTAAAATTTTGGTACTATTCAATTATCTGGGCAGAGGCCACAAGGGGGTGCTGGAGAGAGAAGGGTAGTTGGGTGTGGGGGGTGGGGTGGAGGGTGGGTTGAAGGAGGTCTCCTGGTAACCATTGATTAATGCCAGAAGGCACAGAGGATATATAAGACCTGAGCCTAAAATCCACAGGAATATACAGGATGACACATTTTAATTGACACAGCTACTGTGTGACAACTCACAGAGAGCAACCTGTTAGATCACTTCCATTATGTTGAAAAAATTAAAACCTCCTTCCTTTTCATACTGCGGGTGAATGTTTTGAAGTGGCATAAGGAAGGCTACCTGAGCAATGAGACTAAGCCATACTAATAGTATTGGTTTATTTACATAACATTTTTGAGGTTCTCAACAATACTGTAATATACAGTAGCTGCAGTGTTAACTTTGGGACTTGGGAGATCCATATCTCTCCTGGAACTATCTGGCCACGGTGATCCAAGCCACAGTCATCTCAAGGCTGGATTACTGCAACGCGCTCTACGTTGGCCTTCCTCTGTCGGTGACCCGGAAGCTCAGGCTAGTGCAGAACACTGCCGCCCGGCTCCTGTCTGGCACGCCAGCTGGCGCCCACATAACACCTGTTTTGCAGGATCTGCACTGGCTGCCAATTGAGCACCGGTGTCAGGACTGGGAGACTTGAGCTTGAGCGAAGGTCAAGCTCCCAGCCTGGCATGAGATTGCAGCAACCTTTGCCCTAGTTCTTGGGTGACCTAGGGCTCCAGTTATATAAGACTGTGCTGAGTCATGTGGAAGTGAGGTAACTTCCACATGTGTGCAAGGCTGCAGGGAGGAAGTGATGTAACTCCTCCAAGCCTGGACATTGGACAATTGGACTCTCGTTGCTGACTCATGGGGCCATGAGGTCACATCCCTTTGGACTATGGGATATGCTGAATCACCGGATATGGTGCAACCCTACCTGGACATTGCATGGGCGATGGGAGGGGGGTTTGGGGTATATAAGGTGTGTTTTGGTGGCGGGCAGGTGCTTTTGCTTCACATGTGTCGTACCTGCAATAAAATCGTGTTGGACCATGCTTTCAATCTACGCGTGATCCTTACCGAGTGTTGGAGAGTCGTTACAGAAGCAAAAGCCCCTTTTCAACTATCCCAGCAATGGAGAGGTTGGCTTGGAGAGAAGAAGAATATATCGATAGATGGGATTCGGCTCCTGAGGAAATCCGACGCACTATGGAGTGGGATTGGACCACTCTTGACCAAGTGGGGTGCCCGGATGAGCATCATGGAATGATGGAAGGTGCTGTTGCCCATGAGGAAGAATTTGAGGAAGCGGAGCGACTCTGGGAAGCTCAGGTGAGCCTGGAGGTCGCCCGGCGAAGGAGAGAGAGATTTGTTTCCAGACTGGCTGAGGTTTGGAAGAATGAAGGGATCGGAGGAGCTGTTCCGAAGGACTGGTCAGTTCAAGCAGATCCGGACAGGTATGGGACCAGAGAGACTGTGCCGAAGGACAGGCCAGTTCAGATGGAGGTCCGGAGGGTCGGAGGGATCGGAGAAACTGTTCCGAAGGACTGGGCAGTTTGGACGGATCCAGAAGCGCGTGGCCCCAGAGAAACTGTGCCGAAGGACAGGCCAGTTAGTAGGAAGTGTGGTAGTGAAACCACGGAGCCGGCATCACCCTCGGAGATGGAGGTGATGAGATGTAAGCTGGAGGCTATGGAACAGACTATGAGAAGGATGTCCCGAGCCATGTCCCGTAGAGAGCCGATGGAGTCGGTGTGGAGTGCCCCGGGCGGAGGAGACTTCACTTATTATTCTTGGATGGATGGCGGGCCATCAGCTGAGCGTCCTAGATCTCCTTTGGGAGTGAGGATCAATGGTGGCCATCCAGGAGGAAGTCCGCGGCGGTCCTTACCTCAAGCCGGAATGGGAAGAGGTGTTACCATGCTTGAGGTCCCTCATGGAAGGGATGCGGTTTCCCAGGAATTCGGGGCCCGTTTGAAGAAAGAACCCTTGCGGGTTGAGTTTGAAGGAGAAGCCTGCAAAGTAGCCTTCTTTGCCGCTGCGGTGCAGGACCATATGGAGGATTTTGGTCATCTCTATCCGAGTGACAGCAGCCGAGTACGGGCCATCGGTGCAGTGTTCAAGGGAAGGGCGGCTGAGTGGTACGTTCAATGCCACGATCGTCGGGACCCGTGTTTGCAGTCGGTGGGAGCCTTCCTACAGGCGATACGAAGCCGGTTTAGAGATCCATTGGAGCGGATTAAAGCGAAAGAGGCGCTTCGTTGTTTGAATCAGGGATCCCGGTCGGTCACTGAATATGCGGAGGAGTTCATGGGGTTAGCTGGAAAAGTTGCGGAGTGGTCTCCAGCTACCCTATTGGAATTATTTAAAGACGGCCTGCGTAAGGAGATCCTGGAGTGGTGTCTACATCAGGATGATCCTGGAGACGTGGATGGTTGGATCCAGTTGGCGGGCAGTGTTGAAGGAATTCTTGCCCAGGTGCAACGGCGTCGTTTCCAACCCATGAGGTCCAGAGGGTCCGGTCGTGGTGTGGCGGAGGGGCGATTCCGTGGAGGAGAGGCTCGTCGTGCCAGTGACAACCGATCCAGTCCAGTGAAAAGGCCATCGAAGGGGCGAGGCCTTTGCTTTATTTGTTCACAACCCGGTCATTTTGCGTCCCAGTGCCGACAAAGGCAGGCACTGGAGCCGGTGAAGGTGGCCTCCGCGAAAGCCGCTTTTGTGGACAATGATGAGGGGAAAAGTGTTGGGGTGAGCTCCAATATTCAATGTACATTGGGTTTGATTAAAGGAGATGAGATTGTGGGAAAAAAAGCTTTAGTAGACTGTGGGTGCTCAGAGAATATTATGTCCCCAAAGTTGATTGGGGATTTGGGTGGGAGTACAAAGCCCTTGGAAACACCTGTAACATTTACACAATTGGATGGATCCTCTATTGAGGGGGGCCCTTTCACTGTGGGGACTAAGGATTTAAAGGGTCGGGTGGGACCCTGGGAGGGGGACATTGATTTTGTAGTGGCTCCCATTAAAGGTCATGAGGTGGTATTGGGGTTGCCGTGGCTTGAGCAAGTTAATCCCAAGATCGATTGGAAGATGGGGGTGGTACAATGTTCTCCTAATGTTAAGGAGGGGGCTAGGAATGATGTGCAAGGGGTGCCAGCTGAATACTGGGATTATGTTGATGTGTTTAACCCAATTTTAGCTCAAGGTCTTCCCCCCCCCCCCGTAATGTACAGTGTAGTATAGAAGTCAAGGAAGGGGCTGTCCTACCCAAACCTAAAATATATGCTATGACGGTGAAAGAAAAGGAAGCGTTGAGGGAGCAGATTGATGGTTATTTAAGAAGAGGGTTTATTCGGAGGTCTGAGTCTCCCATTGCAGCGCCAGTGTTGTTTCGAGAGAAGAAGGATGGTAGTTTGCGGATGTGTATTGATTATAGGGGTTTGAATGCTGTGAGTACCACCAACTGTTACCCTCTGCCATTAATCAAAGATTTGTTAGGGCAGTTAGGAGGTGGAAAGTTTTTTACAAAACTGGATTTGATTGACGCGTTTCACATGGTGCGTGTGAAGAGGAGTGATCAGTGGAAGACTGCTTTTTCTTGCCCCCTCGGGCTCTACGAATGGGCCGTAATGCCATTCGGTTTGGCCGGGGCTCCCGGTATTTTCATGCAGTTGATCAATGAGGTGTTGCACCCCCTTTTGTATGAGGGGGTATTTGTCTATTTAGATGATATCGTAATTGTAACGCATAGCAGAGAGGAGCATGTTGGTTTGGTAAGGGAGGTGTTAGAGAGGCTGCGACAGGCGAGTCTGTATGTAAAATTGAGTAAGTGTGAATTTGGTAAGAATCAGATTGATTTTTTGGGATATAGGATTAGTGAGAGTGGGGTTGCGATGGATCCGGCCAAGGTGGATGATGTGTTGAGCTGGGAGGCTCCGCAGACCCGTAGGCAGTTGCAGGCTTTTCTGGGACTGGCTAATTTTTATCGCACCTTTATAGCGGGATTCGCTGAGATAACTCTTCCGCTTACCGAGTTACTGAAGACTAGAGGTAAGGGTGAGTCCAGGAAGGTTAAGTCTCCAGGCGCTAGGTTGGAGTGGACGAAGGAATGCCAAGAGGCTTTTGTGAGGTTAAAGGAAGCATTTACGAGTGGGCCGTTGTTAATGCATCCGGATGTGGATAGGCCGTTTGTGGTGCAATGTGACGCTTCTGCCTGGGCGTATGGTGGAGTGTTGATGCAGGAGGATGAGCAGGGTAGGATGAAGCCGTGTGCGTATTTTTCAAAGAAGTTTGGGGAGCATGAGAAGAGGTGGCCAGTGTGGGAGAAGGAGGCGTTTGCTGTGCGCAACGCTTTGCAAACGTGGAGGCAATTTTTGGAGGGTGCTGCTTTCCCTTTTGTTGTGATGACTGACCATCAGAATCTTCAATATTTACGGAATCCCCAGAAGTTATCTCCCAAGTTGGTGAGATGGGCGCAGTTTTTTTGCTCGGTTTAATTTCAGGCTCCAGCATATTAAGGGCAAGGAGAATGTGGTGGCTGATGCATTGTCTCGATATCCAAGTGTGGGTACGAATGAAATGCATAAGGCGGAGGAAGTGTTTGCCAGGGAACATTGGGGTCTAGCCGTGCAGACGAGGGCGCAGGCTGCGAATGAGATTAAGAAGGAAGAGGGAATGGTGGATGAGTGGAGTTTAGAGTTGCAGAAGGGTTATGTAGGTGATATGTGGTTGCAGAGCCATGAGAAGGAGTGCAAGTTGTTGAACGGGTTGTGGATCATGGGAGATAAAGTCTATGTCCCCCAGAGTATGAGAGCAAAGGTGCTGAGGTTGAACCATGATCATAGGTCTGCGGGTCATTGGGAGTCACGAAGACTCTACTGGCCTTGAAAAGCGGTATTGGTGGCCGGCCATGAGGGCTGAGGTAAAAAGATATGTGGAATGTTGTGAGGTGTGTGCTAGGAATAAAGTTCCCTCTGCGAAGCCGCAGGGGTTGATTCAAGTGGTAGTTACTCCGGTGAGGCCGTGGACGCATGTTAGCACTGATTTTGTGGGAGAGTTGCCTTCGAGTCGTGGGTATAAGTACATTTGGACGGTACTGGATATGTTTTCGAAGCAGGCCCATTTTGTGCCCTTGAAGGGGTTGCCTTCTGCGGAACGTTTGGCAGAGTTGTATGTGCAGCATGTGTACCGGTTGCATGGGTGCCCAGAACAAGTTTTGAGTGATCGTGGGGTGCAGTTTACGGCTCAGTTTTGGGAGCGGTTTTTGGAGGTGTTGGGAGCTCAGAGGCGTCTTACGACTTCTTATCATCCTTGTTGTAATGGCGGCGTAGAGAGAACGCAGAAATCGTTAGGGGCTTATCTACGCATTTTTAGTAATAAAGAGCAAACCAATTGGTCTGATCTGTTGCCCTATGCTGAAGTGGCATACAATAGTTCGGTGCATTCATCTACTGGAAAGTCTCCTTTTGAGGTAGTTTATGGTCAGGAAGTAGCTCCTTTGCCCCAGCTGTTAGAATTGGGAGGGGAGGAGAAAGTGGAGTGGAAGATGCGAGCCCGGGAGGAGTGGAAGGAAGTGGCGGACGCTTTGGGGAAAGCACAGCGTTCGTATAAGATGTTTGGTGACCGGAAAAGGCGAGAAGGGGAGGGGTATAATGAAGGGGATTTAGTGTGGCTGTCCACACAGAATTTGAAGTTGGGCTATCCGTCTAAGAAATTGGGTCCGAAGTATATTGGGCCTTTTAGGATTGAGAAAGCTGTGAATAAGGTTTCTTATACCCTTTTGTTGCCTAAGAGTTTAGGGAAAGTTCATCCCACGTTTCATTGTGGTCTTCTAAAGAAATATGTGGGCCCCTTTCATCCTCCGGATTGAATGATGTTTTGTTTTACAGGGGGAGGACGTGGTGGAGGAGACCGTTATGTCAGGACTGGGAGACTTGAGCTTGAGCGAAGGTCAAGCTCCCAGCCTGGCATGAGATTGCAGCAACCTTTGCCCTAGTTCTTGGGTGACCTAGGGCTCCAGTTATATAAGACTGTGCTGAGTCATGTGGAAGTGAGGTAACTTCCACATGTGTGCAAGGCTGCAGGGAGGAAGTGATGTAACTCCTCCAAGCCTGGACATTGGACAATTGGACTCTCGTTGCTGACTCATGGGGCCATGAGGTCACATCCCTTTGGACTATGGGATATGCTGAATCACCGGATATGGTGCAACCCTACCTGGACATTGCATGGGCGATGGGAGGGGGTTGGGGTATATAAGGTGTGTTTTGGTGGCGGGCAGGTGCTTTTGCTTCACATGTGTCGTACCTGCAATAAAATCGTGTTGGACCGTGCTTTCAATCTACGCGTGATCCTTACCGAGTGTTGGAGAGTCGTTACAACCGGATCACCTTCAAAGTGTTGGTCCTCACCTTTAAGGCCTTACATGGCCTGGGGCCAGCGTATTTGAGGGACCGTCTCACCCCATATTGCCCTCCGAGATCACTTCGGTCTGAGGACTCCAATCTCCTGGAGATACCTTCAGCTAAACTCGCAAGGCTGACTGCTACCCGCCGGAGGGCGTTCTCTGTCATAGCACCTACGCTGTGGAACGCCCTCCCGGCCGGAACTCGGGCTATGAAGGACTTGCTCCCGTTTAGACGGGCCTGTAAAACATACCTGTTTAAGCAGGCCTTTGGTGAGTAAGTCCTGCCCATGCCCCGCCATCTATTCGTTCTTCTGAGGATGATGTGCTGTTCATTGTGTTAACTGTGTTATTAATTACTGTACTGCTGTTGTTTTTAATTGTTTTTAACTGCTTATTGCCTGTATTTTACTGTGCCCTTCGGCTCCTGTAAGCCGCCGCGAGCCTCAGGGAGTCGGCGGCATAGAAGCCCGAATAATAAATAAAATAAATAAATAAATATGCAAGACCCTACTGAAGCATAAATCCTAGCCAGATTATTCTGGCGAGTCAATTTCCCGCAAAAGGAATCCGAAGGCGGCCGTGGGACAGAAGCAACCGGGGGATTGGCACCGTCGCCGCTGCCTCTCCCTCGTAGAGAGGCAGCTGTGCAAGGGAATTCCCAAGATGGCGCATGTCCTTGAATACGCCAAAGAGAGGACTGGCCAGGTAGACGTCACCCATACGTCACCGTATTCTCTTCCGTTCCAGTCGAGCACCAGACCACAGCGCAAGCGCAGAAGGCGTGCACGTACGCGGAAGTCCAGGAAGAAGTGCTCAGAAGTCCCGCTTGGACAAAGGAGGGACTTAGCAAGCGCTTTTCCTGGCAAGAAGAGCTTCAAAGGTCTGCAAACCGAGAAGCCTAAGAAGGACAGAGATGGCCCCCAGGCCTCGAAGGGCACAAAGGACATTTAAATCACTGACCTTTCGGGGGGTGGGGTTTGGATGCTGGAAAAGATCCCTGTCTCCAGCCTCACAGGGGAACCAGAACAATACCCCACTAGGAAGCCAGAATATGGCTAAGTCTTAAGGGAGATCGCTCCCCTCCCATTCCCTCAAAGACAATATTAATGGTCTGAAAATTCCATCAGGCCCTATTCGACCTCCGGGAACTCTATCTATTCTACCACTCCCAAGCGAGCCGCTGATGGCACTGCAGTATCGGATGCCGGCCAAATCAGCGAATACCCACCATGCCCGGCTCTTTACCCTTTTCTGGGAACCTGTCACAAACTGAGCCCTCAACAGACTCCAATTGAATATCACTGGCAGTTCTGATTTTGTGTATTATGTATGTGTTTATTGTGCTGTTTATTGCTGTACTTGTTTGCTTTTAGTTGTGTGTTTATACTTTGTAAACCGCTCTGAGCGTATAAAAAAATGAAGTATAAATAAATAAATAAATAAGAAAGTAAAAAGGGGGGGGGGGGAATAATCCAAGAAGAAAAAAAGCCATGTATGCTGCCTAGGGCTCATTGGAGATCATTTTACAATATATATTTTATTAGTTACATTAATGCCTTTCATTTCCTGCAATAATTTGGCCCTCCAAGTATTTTGCACTTGAACTCACAGAAGCCCTAGTAGTGGCTAGCACAATCTGTGATAAAGAACTGGAAGCTATAGTCCAAAGCATCGAGAATGCCAAAGATGTCTGTAAACGGTCCCAAATCCTTCTCTCGAGTAGGATAGTGAACCCCTTGAGATCAGATGCCACCACCTACTGATTTACAATTTCTCAAACATTCAGCCCATAACATTTTTACCAGGAAAACTTTATGAATTCATAATATACATCTAAAAATTGTGGGGGGAAATAACTCCAGACACTTAACTATTGTCATTTTAGGGGGCACTTCCACACAGGCCTGAAATCTGTACTGAAGCGGGTTAAAATAACATGCTTTAGTGTGGGTTCTTATCTCCACTCAGGGGCGGTCTGAGCTCTCCGGCGGGGTAGGCGAACATTATTTTGCGCCCCCGTGGCTCCGGCTGCGCCTGCGCATGCATGGAAATCCGCGCATGCGCACTGGCTCCCAAGCGCGCCGGCGAGGAGGAACGGGGGGGGAGAGGGGACTCACGGGGCAGGCGCCCGGACCCAAGGAGGAGCAGGATTAGGGGGAGGCCAGGGGCGGCCCCACGGAGACTCCCCAGCAGCGGCAGCAGCAGCAGCGCCCGGGAGGGCCGGAGCCAGAGGCGCATCTTCCTCTTCCCGCTGAATGAATGTAGGTGGGGAGGGGAGGGGCCACAGGGACGTAAAGCCAGCCCCCCTCACCCCCCTCTGCGTGACGTCACGTCCTCGCCGCCTCTGCCGAGGAGGCCGCGCGGTGCAGCAAGGACGCCCGGAAGGAGAGACGTCGGAGGGAGGGAGGGAAGGAGGAGGCGGCCTCTTCCTCCTTCCCTCCCTCCCTCCGCGTCTCCTCCTTCCGGCGTCCTTGCTGCATCACGCGGCCTCCTCGGCAGAGGCGGCGAGGAAGTGATGTCATCAGCAGAGAGGCGAGGGGGCCGCCTCGTGGCCTCCCCCCTCCTGCTCCTCCTCCTCGGGTCCGCCGCCCGCCCCGTGAGTCCCCTCTCCCCCGTTCCTCCGCGCCGCCCGGCTTTGGAGGCGTGGCGCAGGCCGCACTGGCTCCGAGCACACGCCCAGCCCGGCTGGCTGCAGCAGCGGGGTGGGGCAGTGCCCCTCCCAGGTGGCGACGCCCTCCCAGTGATGTCGCCCTACGCGGGCGCGTGGTCGGGCGTAATGGGTGGGGCCGGCCCTGTCTCCACTCAAACACCGAAACCCTGGGCTTTACCAGGAGATGGCTACATGCTGTCCTGTTTGAAATTGGGATGGTATGAAGCCACCCTGAAGCCCCCCAATTTCCCCCTAAAACTTACTTTAAAAGGTTCCTGGCCACAATGATTCCTCTCCTCATGTTCCTTCTGCTGCGGCAAAATGATGCCTGAGGAGATGGGAGGGTGAGAAGGAAAATCCCCCCTCCGTGTCATTTTCTCGCACCAGGAGGATGCAGGGAAAGAAGTTATAGTGGCTAGGGACCCTTTAAAATAAGCTTTAGGGGGAAATGGGGGCTGGGGTGGAGGGGCCCAAAAGGTGCAGGATGGTAGTAGAGACAGACCCCTGGGGTCGTGGAACGCGCCCTAGGGCCGTAGCCAGGATTATGATTCGGGAGGGGCTGAGTTTGATTCGGGGGGGGAATGAATCTGGGCAAGAAACCTTTTTGTATTTTTACCCCAATACCCCCATGCATATGGGATATATTGATCATGGTGATCAGATCATGATATGAATACACATAACAGTTTAAATAATGTACCAGCAAGGCCTTATCGCGGACCACCCTGATAATTTGTGGGGGGGGGGCAAAGCCCCCCCCTGGCTACATGCCTGCCTGGAAATCAGCCCCCACAGGCCTAATACTTTATTACATCCGGCGTTTCAGGAGAGGCCCTGATCTAATGAGGTATTGAATTAATACCGGACAAATTAAAGAAACCTCGGTTTATTCCAAATTAATTTGTTTTTACTGAGGCGTCGTTTGACCGAGACACGTTCCACATTTTGGGACTGTCTGGATGAGCCCAGAGTTTCTGTCTTCCACTTGTTGAGAATTTTGCACTGGAATATGCATGCTCAAATAAAAGATTTGTTCTCAGTCTGTTATTACAAAGCATTTCAGCAAAAGCACTCTCTTCTGCAATCTCCTTATGGCTTGAAATCACTTTTCTAAATCAGCTTTTGCACCCGTTCCCATCTTTCTCTTAAACAGCTTTTTCTATCTTCTTTATGACCTTATATCTCTATGAGTCTTTGAAATAATGCAAAATAGCTTTATACTAGCTTTGTCCCATATTTGTTTCATATCCAGATCTGCACTTTACCTGGTAATATTAACTTTATTAATGGAGTGAAATGTCAATATATATATGTTTGCTTTGGGAAATTCAATTCAAACCGGATTTACTAAAAATGATACAAGTCACACACCTAACTTGAGTATCAAAAGGCCAACCATGAGCGGATAGATAGTTTAGATGCAACACATGGTTTTGAAAGGTTTTTAAATTTTCATTTAATGTCTAGAACGGTAAAAAGAATCACAAAGGAAGAGCAAAAATAAAAAAAATGGCACAAGGATATAGGGAGCAATAGTTTGCATGCAAGGAAAACTAGAATGTTTCCCAGGGCCTGGCACTGTGCCCCGGATCATCAGGTTGCCGTGGGGAAATTTGGGAAACCCCAAACCCTTTTTTTCCTTTTCTTCCCCCTCCCCGCCAACACTTTTTCTTCTCCACTGGGGGTCCCCTTTTTTCCCCCCCGCTCTGCTCGCTTTGCTCTGGGGGGGGTGCAGTATTCCCCCGGTCCGTCCCCCCCTCCCCCCCTCCTGAAATGCTCATGCCCCCCGGATCAAAATGGCGGCAGAACGGCAGTGTAGAAGAAAAAGAAGTGTTCGGAGGGGGGAAACGAAGGGGGAAGGGGGGGGAAGAGGTTCTGGAAAGCTCATGGGAAACTTGGGCCTTCCAAGGCTCCAAATCCCACCCCAAGGCCCCGGCCCCCCCGCCCCAAAAAGGAAAGGGGTCAGGCTGAGAATGGGGGGAGTTTGCCAAAGCCCCGGGGGGGAAGGTTGATGCCTGTTTAGGGACCTTAAAATGGGGAACCCCCCCAACAGGATTCGGGGTTTAAAACAAAACAACATAACATAACATTTTGAGTCCCAGTCTCTCTGGGGGTGGTGAACTCCTTCAAAATCAAGGTCAAAAGAAACCCTTTCAGTACTTTCTGTTGGTAATGGGGTTAAATTCCCAAAGTTTGGTTCAATTTCCCATTGTTGAAAGAGTTCAGGGTGTTTTGATTGTGAAACTATAAATCCCAGAAACTGTAACCCCCAAATATAAAGGGTTCTTTTTTCCCCAAACCCCATCTGTTTACATTTGGGCATATTAATTATTCTGCCAAGTTTGGTCCTATAACATTGTTTACCCACATTTCCTCTGGATATGGTGAACTAAAATTCAAAACCCAAGGTCAATGCCCCCCAAAAATTTTATAGCTTTTTCTTTTGGTTTGGGAGTTCTGTGGGGGAAGTTTGTATCTTTCCCATTCCTGCCAGGATATCTACTGTATTTTGTGTTCACCAAACAGGCCCGGGTTTTCCCCCTGAGTGTATAAATACATTAAGAAACATTTAACTGTGTTAGCTGTCATTTTTTTTCATTTGGTTGGTGGTGTCCCAGGATTTGAAATGAAAAAAAGTGTCCGGCTCAAAAGGTTTGGGAAAAAACACTGCACTAGACTGATCTTTTGGGAAGGGTTTTGATACCTAAAGACTGTTTTTCCTCCTTTTATGTTTTTTGGAATGTTAACAAATCTGAGTTTTAGTGCATCATTTTGATAATTAAAAGATACAATTTTATCATTATAGTCACAAAAATAAATGAACAAATGTGCGCTTCCTCCATGTCTTTACAATAAAGGGGCCCCTGCTTGGTAACATCCTGTTGAAATTTTGGGGTACTGAAAGGTTTTTTTTTGTGTTGGAGTCAGTTAAACCACAAAAAAAATGAATGAGAAAATATCTTCAGATCTAACAGTGTGGTGTTAACTCTTTTAATTTAAAATTAATTTCATGTCCCCTAAAAAAAGACTTTTTAGTCATTTCAATAAAAATTTTTTAGTTAGGTACAAAAAATTGGTAAAAAGGGTTAAAACCCCTGAGCTGCTGAACTTGCACTAATAGGTCTGTGGTTTAATGGGGAGTGGGGTGAGCCCCCGCTGTTCCCCCAGTTTTGGCCAAGCTATTTAAAAACATCAAATGTGGGTGATAAATAGGGCCCTTTCGGGGGGAAGGAATGGCGCCCATGTAGTCATGCCCTTTGCAGGGGTTATGGACAACGCCACCCCAAATGGAATGAGCATTGGCCCCAGAGTGGACATGACTAGACTTTAAAGTCAAGGGGAAACCTTTTCCCGGCAGTGTTCTGCCCCCGAGCTTCCCGGGTGCCGACAAGGGAAAGGGAAAACCGTTTCGTAACTAGTCGAGATACCCTGGCGGATCCCTGGCGAGGGTTCCGGAAGGGGGCCCCCTCCCTTTCCGTCGGGAAAAAGGCCACCTTGCTGACCGCAGAACCTGGGCCATGGTCGCTGAGAGTCAGATGGCTCGGTCTTTACGGGAAACGATGGGGCCGCTCCGTCAGGGGGGAAGCGGGCACTACCCCCCCCCGGGGGCCCCGCCACAAGGGGAAATAAGAACTTTTTCTACATCATTTTTGGGGGCTATGCCCGGATTTTGGGGGAAACCCAAACAGAGTGCCTGAATGATGTTAACTTTAATGGACAAAAAGCATTTTAGTTTAAATAAAGGTTCAGGGGCCCGGGCCCTGGCCTTTAAAGGGGGGGCCCCCTCAAAAGATGCCACATCTGACCCTTTCCCCAAAGGGATTTGGTTTTCTTGCCCTGTTATTCCCCCTTTTTTTACACTGCAAGATAAATAAATAAATAAAAAATTTCTATGGGGGTGCCATTTTCCCGATACGACTATATTATAGATTACAAAAAACCAAAAATCAACACTTTGGGGGAAAACTGGGAAAACACGCCCAAAACCATTAGTGTCAAGATGGCAAACGGTATGAATGTAGAAGAAAAATACATTATCAGTTTGCTTTTCCTAACCCAAATGGGAAGGGCTAACACTCTGTCCATGCCCTTTTTCCCCCCGTTTTACCCCATATAATACAGATTTTCAGATCAGATAATCCCGATTATCGATCAGATAATCCCCAATCTATTTGAACTGGATTTTATTTATTTTTTTATTTACTATTTTCTATACCACCCCCCTCAGTTCAAAGCGACTGGGGGTTTTCACTGGCAACCAGTGCC
>JARBWK010000012.1:22134436-22196680 GCA_030556195.1 Anolis apletophallus
GAGACAATCATAGGCCTCTCCCCCTCCGGGCCTCCAGCCGCCTCACCGAGGATCCCATCTTCCACCTCTTCGGATCCCCGCCAGCGGTTCCACTCGGGGCTCCTGGAGGTCTTCTTCCCCTTCCACTAGACATCTCAGGGGGTTCGCGGTCGGATCGGCTCACGACTGCGATTCAGGTTGTGAGTACGGTTTTTGTGTGAGCGTTGGTAGGCCGCCCAATAATCACACTCACTCGGGTATTGAGGAAATGCTTTATGAGCCCTTAATCCAAGGCAGTAAAACCGTACTGAAGCCTTCCCTCCAAAATCCCTGCTCAAAACTCCCGAGCCCCTCCTCTGGCGAAGAGCCAATCCTTGAACAGATAACCCCGGAACTCCAACAGCTCAGAACCAACAGGGAACAACATGGAGCTACAGAAACAACATGGAACAAGGAGAACCAAAATGGCGGCCGCGCCTCCGATCGCTCGGTCCTCTTCCAAGATGGCAGCCGCGTCTTTGTCCATTGCGCTATCCCGCATTGGACAAGGCGCCGCTGACATATTTATTGTACCATGTTTAGGACATTTATTGCGTTATGTTATTGTCGCAGCTCCGTGTCCGGCGTGTGGCGTGTGGCTTGGCCCCTGGATCAGGTTGGCTTATCACCTCTTGGTTGTTAGGGGGGATGACGCCCAGGCCCACTGGGGTGCTGAGTTTCCGTGGACAGGCATTGGCCGCTCGCACCCCTGGCTTGCTATCACCTCAAGGCATTTGTGGGGGCCGTCTACCATGATCCAGGACCCAAGCATGGCCGCCAACCCCTCCGTTCCTGCTTTCAATAAACGAGTTGTGGCCAATTTTATCCAACCACTTATCCAACCAATGTGTCTGCATGTTTCTTGGCGCGAGGTGTGTCATGCTTGCACACGCAACTACTTTTAGCCCTCTGAATTCAATTTGCAAGCAAGAAAAGTAAACTGTGGACAAAGGAACAAAGTGGGAGAAAGGGAAAAGAACTGGGACATTTTTTTAAGCCGCTAAGGAT
The DNA here is from genome assembly GCA_030556195.1 of Anolis apletophallus. Lineage (NCBI taxonomy): Eukaryota > Metazoa > Chordata > Lepidosauria > Squamata > Anolidae > Anolis > Anolis apletophallus. The sequence continues at coordinate 22,135,463 of JARBWK010000012.1, forward strand.
TAATTAGAACTGTCACTGTAGGACAGTGGGGGATTTGCATTATATATTTTTTATATTTATAACTCTGAATTTTTGCTTTTATATGGTTGTTTTATTAATTGTTATGTATTTTATCTGTGGGCATTCGCTGCCGTGTGTGCACTGCCTCGAGTCGCCTTCGAGCTGCGAGGGGTGGTATAAAAATATAGTAAATAAATAAATAAAGGGGGGGGGTTTGCATTCAACTTCCTCATTCAGAAGCAGGGCTGGCCCAAAGTAATTTTCCGGTGTAGGCAAACAGTGCCCCCCCCAAATTAATCACTGAGGCTGTGAAATCATGGAAGTTGTAGTTTGGTGGAGACTAAATATTGTATAAAACTACAAATTCCAAGCTCCCATAACAGTTGACATGGCCTCAAACCGGGCATATTACACAGGGTAGATGTACCTTACAGCCAACGGAGCCCAGGCTACGAAGGCTTCATCCTTTTTCTTGCAAAGACGAGGGAAAGGTGGCGCCTCGCTCCCCGCGGGTAGGTCTCAGCCGACTGGCCCTCCCCAGCTGGCTCTGCTCACCCAGCCGAAGCTCACAAAGGCAGGCAAGGGCAGGGCGCCCTGTGGCCAGCACCAGGAGCAGCAGCACGACCATTGCATAGGGAGTTACCATGGCTCTGGCGGAGGCCTCGTGGTTTTGTGTGCCTCTCTCTCCTCTTCTCAGTCGCCTCGAGAGAAGCCCGCCCGCATGCCCAAATGCGCAGGCGCGGAGATGGAGTTTCCAGCAGGCACGGAGGCGGTGTTTCCAGCAGGCGTGGAGCCTCTACGCCTGCTGGAAACTCCGCCTCCATGCCTGCTGAAAACTCCGCAGGCACGGAGACGGAGTTCCCAGCAGTGCTGAGGCAGAGTTTCCAGCCGCCGGCAATGTGCCCTTGCGGGTCTGGCGTTCTCGGCGGCCGCCTACTCCGCCGAGTGCGTTGAGCCACCTCTAGTCAGAAGTTACATGGGCTGTTTCACTGCTTTTGCACCTAAGGGCCCTTCCACACAGCCATATGCAATTCAATATAATGCAATTCATCGCAACGCAACAACACAACACAATTGAAAACTTTATTTCGGTACATGACCAACACAAAGTGGAGCACAAGCACACACAGCCATATAACCCAGAATATCAAGGCGGAAATCCCACAATATCTGTTTTGAACTGGGTTAGCTGAGTCCACACTGCTATATATTTCAGTTCAAAGCAGATAATGTGGGATTTTATTCAGCTGTGTGGAAGGGGCCTAAGAGTTAAAGTCCTATTTAATCACACCTTCCCACACGACTTGCTTCAGCCACTGTACTGCATAAAACTGCATGACCAAGCACTCAAAGCCAATGAGCAAATAGCCTCAGGGTGCAATTTCATACATCCAAAACCTCATTAAACATAGTGGGACTGACTTTGGGGGAAAAACAGTCATAGCATTACTTTGGTGTGTGCTAAAAAACAGGATGCATTTGTTATTCTTAGCTGTCTTCAAGTCAATCGTAATCCATGGCAAAGACAACCCTATGAATACTCCTTTGCAATTAAAGCATATTTAGTGTGAAGAAATGTGAACTATGCAGCGTACATCCAAAATTGATTTTTTGGGGGGGTCATGTTTACTGATCAACATATTAGCATTGGGGCAGGGCAAAAGGAAGAGTTTTACTGCAAGGGATTTTGTCTGAGAGCTTTTGCGGCATACATTATGCAAAAGTTTGGCCCGACAGGAGAAAACAAAGCAATTACACCCAGTACTCAGGAAAATGTGGCTTAATTAGCATTTCGAAAACCGAGAAAGTAAAATAATCCCCACGGAAACTGTCTTGTGTGTTCAACTGCAAGCTCTCAACCACTCACTTTTTACAGCCTTGTTGAGACTTGTGCAGAGCAATCTCAATGAGTGACGCTGCCATCTTCTTACAGTGTACGAGCCGCTGTATTTTTACCTGGAAGTATATTATTGTGAATTTCACGCGACTGACTCGCCAGGATTCAATCTACGGTGAATTCAAATGCAGCAAACAGCCCTTTCCCACAAGGAGAGGCCAAAGTGCAAATGTATAAACTAATCAAAGTTCACTCCAACTAGATTCTAGCTCCCTTTCTCAACTATGAAAGCTAGCGCATTATTCGGCTCTTTCTAAAAACACCCCATTCGTCTCAGTTTAAGACTTGCTTCTTGCCAGTAGCCCAAACCCCACTGGAGGAGAGTGAAAGGTGGAACAAAATAGCTGAACTCACCTTTGTCATTAGCGTAAGCAGCTAGGTCTTGAATTCATTTACAGCCTCACCTAGTATATCCAAACTGGCACATTTAGGGCAGGAATGGAAAGAAACAACTTTTCTTTAACAGATGTTCAGCCCAACGACAGGGCGTCTGAACTCCCAATCTGATACCTGCAGGAGGAAAACTGTAATTGGCTGGTCCACACAAGGAAATGCATGACATCACACATGGCTGGAAAGACAAACTTTGCAGCAAACACCTGAGTGATTTAAAGCAGCCGTCGGCCGCACCCGACCTGTCATGCATCTCCCAGACAAGTATGTTGAGTGCATTTGCCTGTACGTATACAGAGGTCTGATAACAGCCAAGCCATGCCCAGGGGGGATCTTTCCCTTGTGAGCAACACTCATCCCTTCCATTCGGATCTTTTATCTGTCTTTACTATGTGAATCTGAAGATAGAGATGATTTGTAAGAGCAGGGCATTTCCCAAAACATTGGGTAGGTGACTTCTATAGCAGTGTTTCCCAACCTTTTTTGAGCTGCGGCACACTTTTAACATTAAAAAAATCCGGGGGCACACCACCAACCAAAATGACACAAAAGGACACTCTAACACAGTCAAGAACGGCTGGGGATGGTGGCCTGCTGGGAGCAGCTGCTGGGAGTGCCGAAGCCAGGGAGGGGGCGGAGCCAGGCTGCACCATGCCCCGCCCCCTACCCCGGCTTCACCTCTCCCAGCAGCTGCTCCAGCCTTGAGGGGGTAGTGCCAAGCCAGCAGTGGCAGAGCCAGCACAATGCTGGCTTGGCATTGTCCCCTCAAGGCTGAGCAGCAGCTGGGAGTGCCGAAGCCGGGGGAGGGGGCAGAGCCAGGCCGCGCCATGCCCCGCCCCCTACCCCGGCTTCACCTCTCCCAGCAGCTGCTCCAGCCTTGAGGGGGTAGTGCCAAGCCAGCAGTGGCAGAGCCAGCACAATGCTGGCTTGGCATTGTCCCCTCAAGGCTGGAGCAGCTGTTGGGAGTGCCGAAGCCAGGGGAGGGGGCAGAGCCAGGCTGCGCCATGCCCCGCCCCCTCCCCCCAGCTTCAGCTCTCCCACAGAGAAGGACCATGAGCGGTGGACGGGCTTCAGTGGGCGGGGCTCCTCCACGCGGCTTCAGCGAGCGAGGGGCGAGAGTCATGGTGGGAGTCATGGCGGATTGGAGGCTGGCTGGGGAAACGGCCGAAGGAGGCGGCACCCCGGTCCCTTCTTCTTTTTCTTCGCCACTGCCCGGCCCTTCCTCCTCCCCCAAGCAGCAGGAGTTCGGCAGGAGGGGGGGAGGAAGGGGGGCAGAGAGCTTTTCTCACGGCACAGCAGGAGGTCCGTCACGGCACACTGGTTGAAAAAGACTGTTCTAGAGAGAAGACGGATAAGATTTAGAGTCCACCATGATAATTGTATAATCCCCTTATTCGCGGAATCCATATCCAGTTATCCACAGTTATTATTATTATTTATTTTATTTATTATTTATGGTATTTGTACCCCGTAGCTTCTCACCCCCGCAGGGGGACTCAGCATGCCTTACATTTGCAGCACTACAGGCCACACTACCACAATACAATTTAAAAATACACCATATAATCAACATCATTAAAAACCATTAAAACATTAAAAAAACATTACATTAAAAACCACTACATATAACAATAATTAATTAAAGCCATCAAGCGGAACACATTGTCAGTCCAGTCAAGTCCAAAGTGTCAATCAAGTCAAATCCAAAGGTACTGGTCCCAGAACCACAACTTTAGCTTTTTTCTAAAAGTGAGGAGAGATGGAGTTGATCTTATTTCGTTTGGGAGTGCGTTCCATAGGTGAGGGGCCACTGCCAAGAAGGCCCTGTCTCTCATCTCCACCAGCCGCATTTGCGATGCTGGCAGGAGCGAGAGCAGGGCCTCCCCAGATGATCTTACACTGCGAGATGGGACATAGAGGCAGATGCGTTCGGATAAGTAAGCTGGGCCAGAACCGTATAGAGCAGTGGTTCTCAACCTGTGGGTCCCCAGGTGTTTTGGCCTACAACTCCCAGAATTCCGAGCCAGTTTACCAGCTGTTAGGGTTTCTGGGAGTTGGAGGCCAAAACATCTGGGGACCCCCAGGTTGAGAACCACTGGTATAGAGCTTTATAGGTCAATACCAGCACTTTGAATTGGGCTCGGAGATGGACAGGCAACCAGTGGAGGTGGCACAGCAGGGGGGTGGAATGCTCCCTGTATGTCGCCCCAGTTAGCATTCTGGCTGCCGCCCGTTGGACCAACGGAAGTTTCCGAACTGTTTTCAAAGGCAGCCCCACGTAGAGTGCGTTGCAGTAGTCTATTCGGGATGTAACCAGAGCATGGACCACCATGGCCAAGTCAGACTTCCCAAGGTACGGGCGCAGCTGGCGCACAAATTTTAATTGTGCAAAAGCTCTCCCGGCCACCGGTGAGACTTGGGGTTCCAGGCTCAGCGATGAATCCAGGATCACTCCCAGACTGCGAACCTGCATCTTCAGGGGGAGTGTAACCCCATCCAACACAGGCTGTAACCCTATGCCCTGTTTGACCTTTTGACTGACCAGGAGGACCGCTGTCTTGTCTGGATTCAATTTCAATTTGCTAGCCCTCACCCAGTCCGACACAGCAGCCAAGCACCGGTTCAAGGTCTGGACAGCTTCCTTATTAACAGGTGGGAAGGAGTGACAGATTTGGATGTCATCTGCGTACAGGTAACATCTTACTCCGAAACTCCGGATGATCTCCCCCAACGGCTTCATGTAGATGTTAAATAACATCGGGGACAGTACTGTTTCACTTATCCATGCTCCAAAAAATTTCCCCCCTTCACCTGGGGAGTATTTCTGGATTCTATAGAATGCAAATACAATCAAAATATAGGTTTTGCTAGTATCCATGGTTTCTGTTATCCCCCATGAATACAAGGGCCTGCATATACTTAAATGTCATAGGTGCTTTCTTCCATTTTATAAGCAATAGAGTTGCCACTCCATATTCATGAATTCTCTATCCACGGATTCAACCATCTATGGCCTGAAACATATATATAACCACTCAGATATAAAACCTACCAAGGGCCCTCCAACACATGCAGTAAAACCCAGAAGTAACTGGGATAAAAGGTGTATGCCCTTCCGGAGGGCATGCAAAACATACCTGTTTCGGAAGGCCTTTGAACTTTAATTTGGTCGTAATTTGATTTTAAATTTGGTTTTAAATTGTTATTTGTCATTGTACTGATCTTTGTAAACTGCTCCGAGCCTTCGGGGAGTGGCGGTATATAAGTGTGAACAATAAATAAAATAAATAAATAAATGTGTGGCTAAATGAAGTTTGGGGAAAGTGTGGGTGGAATCGGGTCAACAGCTGAAAAGCACATGTTTAAAAGGTGTGCTTAAAACCCGATTCGGTGTATATTCTGCAGTCATGGAAAACATGACTTCCTTCCCATCTCCCTGTGTGGAGGGCTCCAGTGCACATGTTTTAAAAGCCCAAAACAGCCAATTGGGCTGTCAAAAAATGGAGCCACAGACACATAGGTGGCCAAAGGGAAGCACAATTGGAAAGCAATTGGCACTCTCTGCAACCATTTCTTTCTTATAATACTAAACAGAGCTTATATTAAAAGTTGGGTGACATGATAAGAAATCTGCTTTTGTATACATTGGGATCTCCACATGTGCACATGTGAGGTCCAGCGCATCTTGGAGAGAATCAGAAAAAAAAACCCCAAACTTCTGCCGGATGTCCCCCAACTGCCCTACATTTTGATCCACTTTAAAGGAAGGTGTGAGGATGGTGGGGGAGCATTTCCCAGGACTGACAAGTCTGTGTGTTGACTTACTGTTGGGTCCTAGGATTTTTTGCCCAACTGTCTGAAATCACCCTGAGTGACCTTTGGCAAGTTACATTCTCTCAGCTTCTGAGGAAGGCCATGGCAGAGGTCTTCTGAACAAATCTTGCCAAGAAAACCCAGTGATAGAGTTGCCTTAAGGTTATCATCGACTAGAGATGACTTAAAGGCAAACAGCAAGACCAAATGCTAAAATAAGTCATGGATTTTCTCTAACTAACTAAAATGAATAAAGTTTTTTTTAAAAGAAGAAACAGTTTTTAAAAGAAGTCCCTATTTTTAATCATTTTATATAAGGGACACTTCTCCGTTGGTGCCCCCTTGTTGTGGGGAGAGGCTTGCGTACCCTAACGAAGTTGTGAGTTATGCTGGCGGTGGCATAATAGTCACCGGTAGAGCCTCCCATGCCAGACAGGTCACAACTGAAGGGTCTGACAAAGAGCGTCAAAGGGCAGGATGGGCTCTCTAGCCTTTTGGCAACTATCCTAGAAGAAGGAAAACTCTGATTTCAAACCCGGGCAGATGGTGTTCGTTTAACCCTGTAAGGTCAACCATCTAAGAGAAGGAAATTCAAACCAAACCTATGACCTGAGGAGACCTCGCTGCCACTGTCCCAGCTTGCTAGGCCCCGGCAGATGAACCTTTAGTTTAAAGGGTGAGGCCAGTTCTGTGCACGCTGTGCTCCACCTGAAAAATTCATTGCACAGGCTCGAAGGACATATCCAACCTCCGAATCATCAATGTGCATGTAGAAAGCGTGGGATGAGTCCTTCCTGAATCTTTGTTTGCAAAGAAAATCCAAGAAGAAGAAGAAGAAGAAGAAGAAGAAGAAGAAGAAGAGAATATAAGTGACATCAGCGTACTATTCCCATTGTATATGATGAGACTTGAGTGTCTATGTATCCATAGGGGGAACCACACTCTAGCAAATATCAAGGGCCTACTGTATCTTGCTATTGATGTAGTGGTTTGATTCCTGGTTTGGACTCTGGAAGAATCCCTGCAAAACCATAGAAACACATTGGGCAGCCTAAAAGCAATAGCAATTCTTGTATCAAATAAACATTCACTTTACTCTGAAAGCATCAACAGTGGTCCACCACACAGGGCTGCTGTGAGGATATAACTGTGGAGTTGAAACACATTAGGTGCTTCTACGGGCCTTTCTACTACTACTACTACTACTACTACTACTACTAACTTTATTATTTATGAGTCGCCCTCCACGAGTGTGCTCTGGGTGACTTACACAGTTTAGCAATAACAGTACTAAAACAGTACTAAAAACCCTAAGAAACCTACCTCGATAAAGGCACAAAATTACAATATTAAAAACATTAAAATATTAAAATGGCTAAAATATTGGAATAGGCAGATTCCGGGTCGCTGGTTGTTGCATTATGCGTAAGCTTTCCTAAATAGCCATGTCTTAAGTGCCGCCAAGAATTGGGGCAGGTCGAGGCTGGCTCTTTGGTCTGGCGGTAAAGAGTTCCACAGGACAGGGGCCGCAACAGAGAAAGATCTATGTCTCGTGGACTCCAGATGAGCCTCTCTCAGACCCGGGATACAGAGAAGGTTCTCGTTGGCTGGCCGTGGTGCTCTTGGATGGATGGGTGGGATCAGGCGGTCTTTTAGGTATGTAGGACCCTGGCCCCGCAGGGCCTTAAACGTCAGGGTCAGGGTCTTATAAAGGATTCTGTGCTCGACCGGCAGCCAGTGCAAACGCTGCAAGGATGGCGTGATGTGACACCTCATTGGTGTTTTTGTGAGGAGCCTGGCAGCAGCATTTTGCACAATCTGGATCTTGCGAGTAGATGACCAAGGTAGACCCACATATAAAGCGTTGCAATAATCCAGCCTTGATGTAACCATGGCATGGATTACTGTGGCTAGCGCCTCCGTTGGTAGAAAGGGCACCAGTTTCTACACATGTTGTAAAACCCAGAAGTACCCGGGTTAAAATAGGGGTGGCTAAACAATGTTTGACCAAAGTGTGAGAGGGTAAAAAAGCACATGTCAAAAACGTGTGCTTAAAACCTGATTCCGCCCCCAAAATGAGCACCTTTGCATGATTGTATATCCCTGAAGTCATGCAAAGCACATGCTTTCCTTCCCTCACTCCTGTGTAGACTGCTCCAGTGCATGTGCGCTTCTTAAAAGCCCGAAATAGCTGATCAGCTGATAGGGCTGTCAAACAGACACACCGGTAGTTCAAGGGAAGCACCAATGGAAAGTAGTTAGAACTCTCTGAAACTTTTATTTTACCCACTTTATAATCTTAAACAGAGGTTGAATTAACAATTGAGGGAAGAGAGAGACCCAATCTCATCTGCGCACATGCGAATCTGCTTGTATTTATAATAAATAATAATAATCTTTATTTTTATTATGGGGACTCGGGGCGACTCACATGAGGCCAAGCCCAAACAGCAAATTACAACAAAATAAAATCAAGAACATCAACAATAAAACACAATAAAAATACATACATATAAATAAAAACAGTATACAACTAGCTATCTAAAATCACAAGGACAGGGCGGGCCGCAGGCACAAATATAAAGTGTTAAAAACTCAGGGTGAGATAGGTGGAATAGCATCCTTTACATGGGGGAGGGGGAGGGGGATAGACTCCAAGAACGGGGCATTGAGAGCAATGGTAGAAATTAAATAATTACTCTCCAAAGGCATAGCGGAAAAGTCAGGTTTTCAGGTGTTTTTTTTAAAGGTCTCCTTTTAAAGGTTTATATTAAGATATTTGGATGTGTGCATATACAGTCCAGAACATAAAGAGGGATTTTTTTTTTTAAAAAACCCTTCTGCCAGATATTTCCTGTCTGCCCTCCATTTTGATCCGCTTCAAAAGAAGACTATGAGGATCATATCCCAGGACTGATAGGTCTGGTTAGACCTACTGTCAGGTCCTGGGATTTTTTGACTTAGATTAAAAATGTGGATTTTGGCGCTGTCTGGAAGCACCCTTAGAAGAAAACAGACAACAATAAATATACCAAGTAGATCAGTGTTTCTCAACCAGTGTGCCGGGGCACACTAGTGTGCCGTGAGCGATCATCAGGTGTGCCGTGGGAAATTGGAACCTCCAGGAAAGCAGGGGGGGGAGGGAGAGTCTAGTGTGTTGAAGTATAAAAACCCTAAGAAACCTACCTCGATAAAGGCACAAAATTACAAACACCCCCCCTCCCTACCCGTTGTCTACTTGGTCTCTCCCTTTCCATGCATTGGGAAGACCCGCCTCCCTTTCCCCAAGTAGAGACCTCCTCTTGCCTCCTGGGGGTTCTGTGTGGGAAGTTTGGCCCAGTTCTATCATTGGTGGGGTTCAGAATGCTCTTTGAATGTAGGGGAACTATAAATCCCAGCAACTACAACTCCCAAACGGCAAGGTCTATTTCCCCTGAACTCCATCTGCATTCATATTTGAGCATATTGAGTATTCATGCCAAGTTTGGTCCTGATCCAACATTGTTTGAGTCCACAGTGCTCTCTGGATATAGGTGAACTACAACTCCAAAACCCAAGGTCAATGCCCACCAAGCTCTTATAGCATTTTCCCTTGGTTATGGGAGTTCTGTGTGGGAAGTTTGTGTCTTTCTGCCATTCCTGCCAGGCAGGCATGTAGCCAGGGGGGCTAAGGGGGCTTCAGCCCCCGAAATTCGCAGGGTGGTCCGCGAAAAGGCCTTACTGGTACATTATTTAAACTGTTACGTGCATTTAAATCATGATCTGATCACCATGCTCATTATATCCCACATTAATGGGGTTATTGGGATAACAATACAAAAGGTTTGCTAGGGTAGACCCTCTTCCACCCAGTCTCAGCCCCGAACCAAACTCAGCCCCGAATCAAAATCCTGGCTACGGCCCTGCTGCCAGGATATCTATGTTGTGTTCATCGAAACAGGCCCAGGTTTCACACTGAGTGTATAAATACATTTTAAACCATATTAACTATATGTATTACTGTGTTAGAGTGTCATTTTGTGTCATTTTGGTTGGTGGTGTGCCCCAGGATTTTGCAAAGATAAAAAGTGTGCCGTGGCTCAAAAAAGGTTGGGAAATACTGAAGTAGATGATAGACTTGTGCTATTTTTTTTTTAAAAAAAAGCTACATTGCAATCATTATGTAATATATCTATGTTTCATTTCGGGAGAGAGAAAAGGAGGAAGGTACTAAAATGAAAACAATGCCAGGAGAGATCTATTGATCTCCAAGGCGTGTGCTTATACAAAATGGAACTTTAAAAAAAATCACTCTTGGGCTGCATTATTCTCAGAGTCCATTATGGCCGATGACTTTTTGGAGTGATAATAACAACAACAAATTTAAATCTAAAATGTGCTTCACTTAATCAAGATATATTCTTGCCCATTATTTCTTTTAACAGAAAATAACAAACAACACGGCAAGAATAGGTAAAGATTCATACACACATGTGTGCACATCCAAAGTGAGAAAGAGAAGTCTGACATGTTTAAACAAATGTTTTACCCAATGCTTACATGATGAACACGTGAAATGCAGCAACCAGGCCAACTAAGCCTTGCGTGAGAAAACAATTCCCAGTTAATGCTTCCTTAATATGCTGGGGGAGATCGTGCGGGGGGCAGATCTGCTTCCCCCTGTTCTCTCTGTTGACTTTGTTCACATATCCCCAAGAAGGGATGGGGGGGGGCATTAACCTTGCCTGTTGTAGGCAGATACAGCTGGAGTAGGCTTGGAGCCAGGGGGGGGGCTAAGGGGGCTTCAGCCCCCCCCCCTGAAATTCTCAGGGTGGTCCGCGAAAAGGCCTTACTGGTACATTATTTAAACTGTTATGTTTATTCATATCATGATCTGATCACCATGCTCATTATATCCCACATTAATGGGGTTATTGGGATAACAATACAAAAGGTTTGCTAGGGTAGACCCTCTTCCACCCAGTCTCACCCCCCCCCCCCCCGAATCAAAATCCTGGCTACGGCCCTGCTTGGAGTAGTTCTACAATCTACACAGACACTATAATGTAAGTTGAAACTGGCTTGAGAGAGAAGTGTTCACAAAATGCACACTGTCAATGCATGCTGCAGCATACATCAAGCTAGAAAGCCCAGATCGAGCCAGATGCGGTGATCAGAGTATGACTGCCGATGTTGAAAGCGCCCCTGCATAAAGGATCTTGAGTTTGTAAAGTTTTGCTTTGTTAAGATGTGTTTTGCAGCTTGCACGGTTTGTTAAAGGTGAGGTTGCATTGATTGGTCCCTAGTACCTGTCAATCATCGTTCACAGATCCCAGTTGAGTTTGTTCCACCCCCTTTCCCAGGGATCTGGAAAGAATGCTATTTTTTTATATTTATTAAACCACCAGGATTTCTCCAGAGAGGACGTGACTGAAGGTTTGCCAGGCCAGGGGACTCAAACAGAAAGCCCAGCATACCAGAAGGTTGGGTAGCTCTGAGGGGTCTCAAGAGCCTTCAAACCAGTCAGTTGGCATCCAGAGGAAGGTTTCATGCCTTCAACATAGGCCATCTGACTGGGGCTTTGAGTGTCCTTACCTCGAGGCCATAGAGAAGGAGGACTTGGAGAGCCATCCGCCTAAAGCTTCCTGGACTAAGGCTGCAGAGAGACTGTAAAGTAAGATCTTTCCTTTATCTTTTCGGGGAACTAAATGAAGTGCCTGAGTGAAGTTAACTCATGTTATGAACAAATAAAGCCTGTTTGAGTTAAATAGAGTGTTTAGCTTGGTCCTTGGGAGCCCCAAGCCTCTAAAGCAGGGGTGCTCAGGACGTCGATCGTGATCGACTGGTCGATCCTGAGGCCATCTGGAGTCGATCCCAGCTGATGCGGCACTTCTAGAGGGGGCGGAGCCAAGCCGCACCAGGCCCCGCCCCCTCCTCACCGGCTTTAGCTCTACCACAGCTTTTGCAACCTTGAGAAGGGTAGAGGAGGGTATTACCAAGCCAGTGGTGGCTAGCTATGCCATCACTAACTTGGGATACCCCCCTCTGCCCTGGAGAAGTTGTGGTAGAGCAGAGCTGTCATACTGGCGGCCCTGGGGCCGTATACGGCCCCCAGCCCCTTCCCTACGGCCCCAGCCTACCCTGAAAAAAATGTTTTTTTAAAAAATTCGATCTCCGGGGGGCGGGGCTGGGTGACGTCAGGCGTGGCGCCAGCGCCGAGACTGACGTCACCCAGCCCCACCCACTCCCTCCTCCATCCCGCCTCTCCCCCCGGGGCCCCAATCGGGAACGCCGGGGGGGGGAGGGAGAAGGCGGGCCTAAAGGGGAGGAAGGGAAGCACTTCCCTTCTTCCTACATAGGCCCGCCTCCTCTCGTCCCGCCTCTCCCCCGGCGCTCCGATCGGTGCGCCCGGGGAGAGGCGGGACGGAGAAGGAGGCTGGCGTGACCCTTTAGCTGGAAGGGGCGAAGCTGAGGAGGGCTCTCCTCAGCTTTGCCCTTCCAGCTAAAGGACACGCCAGCCGCGGAAGCGGGAAATCGCTGCTTCTGAGGCTGGCGCGTCCCTTTAAGAGCAATGGCAAAGCCAAGCAGAGCCCTCCTCAGCTTTGCCCTTCCAGCTAAAGGGACACGCCAGCCTCGGAAGCAGCGATTTCCGCTCTGAGGCTGGCATGTCCCTTTAAGAGGAAGGGCAAAGCCAAGCAGAGCCCTCCTCAGCTGCGCCCGTCCAGCTAATGGGACACGCCAGCCTCGGAAGCGGGGAAATCGCTGCTTCTGAGGCTGGCGTGTCCCTTTAAGAGCAATGGCAAAGCCAAGCAGAGCCCTCCTCAGCTTCGCCCTTCCAGCTCATGGGACACGCCAGCCGCGGAAGCGGGGAAATCGCAGCTTCTGAGGCTGGCGTGTCCCTTTAAGAGCAATGGCAAAGCCAAGCAGAGCCCTCCTCAGCTTTGCCCTTCCAGCTAAAGGGACACGCCAGCCTCGGAAGCAGCGATTTCCCCGCTTCCGAGGCTGGCATGTCCCTTTAAGAGGAAGGGCAAAGCCAAGCAGAGCCCTCCTCAGCTTCGCCCTTCCAGCTAATGGGACACGCCAGCCTCGGAAGCGGGGAAATCGCTGCTTCTGAGGCTGGCGTGTGCCTTTAGCTGGAAGGGTGAAGCTGAGGAGGACTCTCCTCGGCTTTGCCCTTCCTCTTACAGCCTCAGCCGGGGCAGCAGAACCGAGAGAAATCGCGGTTCTGCCGCCCCTGGCTGTCACTGTAGGAGGGAGGGAGGCGGGGGCGGGCCGCTCCTGATAGCGCGCTGGCGTCACCCCGTCTGGCGTCACCACGCCCCGGCGTCCTGCACGGCCCGCCCCTTTCGGCGGGGCTTGATGACATCAGCAAGCCTCGCCGAAGGGGGCGGGCCGTGCAGGACGCGGGTGACGTCAGACGTGGTGACGTCAGCGTGCCGTCAGGAGCGGCTCGCCCCCTGCTCCGCCCCCCCAGGTCATCAGTGGCCAGGGCTCCGGCCCTTGGCCCAAAAGATGTTGGACAGCCCTGTGGTAAAGCTCCAGCCAGGGGGAGGAGGGGGCCGAGCCAAGCGGTGCCAGGCCCTGCCCCCTCCCCACCAGCTTTAGCTGTACCACAGCTTCTTCAGGGCAGAGGGGGGCATGCCAAGCCAGTGGTGGCATAGCTAACCATCACTGGCTTGGCATACCCCCCTCTGCCCTGGAGAAGCTGTGGTAGAGCTCCAGGGAGGGGGCGGAGGGGGCGGAGCCAAGCCGCACCAGGCCCCGCCCCCACCCCAGCTCCACTCTGCTTCTCTCAAGGTAGATCTTTCTGTCTTAGATTTATTATAAGTAGCTCGCATGCTGAAAAAGTGTGGGCACCCCTGCTCTAAAGGAAGGCAAGAAGCAATCCCCTGGTATAGAGAGACCACGTCCTTGCCCATCACTGGGTATTTACAGCCCGGGGGCGACGGCACAATGACCCATGCAGGACTCAAAACTGGGGCCGGAAAATGCAGAGCACTTTGAAGACACTGAAACACAGCTGACCGGAAGATAAACAATTACTCCCCCGGGAGCGAAACCACATAATTCCCATGGGAACTCTCACTTTCTGTATTTCCTTTGCCCTGCCAGGGTCCAGTGCCGATCCCAAATAAACATGGCTATGCGCATCAGTACATATCAGGAGCTGTCCAGCTGCAGATACTGCGATTTCCGGTTTTGACTCCAATATGTAATCAGAGGATATTGTCACCATTGTCCCAGTCTCAAACGAGGTCCTCGGGTCTTTGTGTAGGTGCCGAGATCAATGTACAGACTGAATTATAGTATCGGTGTACAACCACCCTTGGTCACTCACAGCAGAATCCTGCTTTTTCTCGGCTCGTGCTTTGCTGCATTGTTTACTACAGACAGTGCTGCAATCCAGCACCAAAAGCCTGTGTTTGTCTTGCCTTCCTTCATCGTCATCCAAATGTCAATATTATTTTTTAAAACCCATCCAAACCCTTCCAATTTGACAGAAGATAAGGATGAAAACAGACTGCGTGGGTTTTCTTTTTTAAAACCCTGTAAAATGAGCATAATTGTCAAGGTTTTGTAATGTAAGCCATACCTGTATATTCCTTTTGCATCATGTTCATTCACTGGCAGAACTCTGGCTGGTTTTGCATCTCATTGTGCAAGTCTGCAAGTCATTCAGCTGTGCAAGTCATTTAGGAAAAGATCCTCAGAAATGTTCTCCCATTAAAGAAAGGTTGGCCAATCACCCCTGACTATTAGCGGGCGATTGACTTAGCCTAGCAGCCAAAACACAGCTGCCCTTTGGGAAAAGATAGGTGCCAAAATGCAATTGAAATCAACATGGAGAGCAATGGGGTTTTTTTTTAACAGACAGGTTCCAAAGGTGAATGTGCCAGAAAATCTACTAAGCAGAAGACTTTTTAAGCAAGTTTCACACAAGTGGCACCTTACTGAAACAAAAATCTATTTTTTGTTCTGAAAGACTGCTTGCTCTGGAAGAAAAACTGGTCTACCAACTAGATGAGTCACAAGCCAAACAATAATTGCAATGACCTTACTGATTACCAGTTAACTGAAAGCGAAGCACAGCTTCTTTCCGAAACAAAGGATGACCCTTTTGAATAATTCTAGAGAGAAGAGCTGTGTCCGCTTGTTCTGGGAAGAATAACAGGGTATTTTCCCCAGAAACGGGCTCTGATTTATGACAACCCGTTCACGGAAGAATTTGATCAGGGAGGGTTTGCCCTAGCTTTCCTCTGAGGCTGAGAAATTGTGACTTGCCCAAAGTCACCCAGTATTCTCTCTCTCTCTGCATTACTTTGCGAACGAAGATTCTTAGGAAGGACTCATCCCCTGCTTTTTACAAGCACGTTGTAAAAAGGCCAATCTGAGATCGGCAAGTTCGGTTGCAGAAAGCACAGCAGAAAGTCTCCTTGGGTGGTGTTGTTTCCAAGTTGTGGTTCTTTCTGCGTTGTCATTTCTCTTCGAGACCCATTTGGCGTGTCTTCCCGAAAGAGGCCGCAGCATTGTGGATAGTGCGTCTCCATGCCTCCCGATGTGAGGCCAGGGTGGACCACTGTTGGTGATCAATCTGGCCGAGCCTGAGGTGTTGTTTCAGGGAGTCCTTATATCTCTTTTTGGGGGCGCCTCTCTTGCACTGACCCGTGGTGCATTCACCATAGAGTAGTATCTTTGGGAGGCGGTGGTCCTCTATCCTAGAGATGTGCCCTGCCCAGCACAGTTGTGTTCTCAATAGCATGGCCTCAATGCTGGTGATCCTTGATTGCTCAAGGACAGCAACGTTAATCACATAGTTGGTCCAGTGTATATTTAGGATTGTGATGAAAGCGTTCGAGGAGTCGTAGGTGTTGGCGATAGGTGACCCATGTTTCAGATCCATATAGGAGAATAGACAGTACGATAGCTCTGTACACACTGATTTTTGTGCTTTGCCTCAGGTGCTTGTTGCTCCAGACTCTTTTGTGAAGCCTTCCAAATGCACTATATGCCTTTGCTAATCTGTGATTTATCTCTTTATCAATCTTGGCATCTGAAGAGATGTTGCTTCCCAGGTAGGTGAACTGCTGAATGGACTTATGCACAGATTTGCCTATGCTGACGTGGGGATGATTGTGTTCTTCCTGTGGTGCGGGCTGGTAGAGAACTTCCGTTTTCTTCAGGCTGACTTCCAGCCCAAACAGCTCTGCAACTGTTGCAAAGCAGGATGTGAGGCGCTGCAGGGCTGCTTCTGTGTGGGCGACAAGGGCAGCATCGTCAGCAAAAAGCAGCTCACTGACTAGATAGTTTAGAGTCTTAGTGCAAACCCTCAGACGGTTGAACAAGCTAACATCAGTACGATAGTGTATATATATGCCGTCTTCTTCTTTGAGGTCTGCCGTAGCCCTTTGGAGCATCATGCTGAAGAAGATTGTAAACAGAGTTGGTGCAAGAACACAACCTTGCTTCACTCCATTAGTTATTAGAAAGGGCTCTGAGAGAGCATCACCGTATCTGACTTGACCGCGCTGGCCCTCATGTAACAGGATAATCATTTTGAGGAATTTGGGGGGACATCCTAGACGTCGTTGCTCCTCCCGCTCCTGCCGCGCGCCTCCAAAAGCTCCAGAGTCCAAGAGGCAGAATGGGCCCCCCTTTTTGATTCCTTCTCCTCCCTCCGTCCTTCTTCAGCCACTCAGAGTCGTAGGAGACCAAAGGGGCGGGCCTGATGACGCAATGCATGGCTGGCCCGCGCATGCGCAGAAGCGCCCATTTTTCTCCTCAGACTTCTCGTGAGCTCTTGGAGGCGGCACACATGCTGGCAGCGTGGAAATAGGAACAACGACGGAGGAGAAGAAGAAGGACGCTTTGGGGTCATTTCCTTACCGCATCTCAAAGGTCGGTCTTTTTACTTTGGGGTGGGTGCTTGATTGTACCGTGGCATGTCTCTTTGTTTATTTATAATGTTTAAAAATGGCCTTTTAGCTCCAAGCCTCTCTGCTTGCTTTGTTCCTTGAGAAATATATGTTGGGGAATATGGAAATGTGGGAGAAATGGGGTGGTTGGGTGTATTTTTTGCATGCCCCTTTGTTTACCTTGCTGAGTATTAAATGGCCTCGCAGTTCGAAAGCCTCTCTTCTTACTTTCTGGCTGATAATATGTGTGGTAATATGGCAGTGTGGGAGAAATGGGGTGGTTGGATGTATTTTTATGCTCTGTTTTATATTGTTGTTATTAAATTGAAATGTTGATGTTTTATAACTTCATTTTATGTAAACTGCCCCGAGCCTGCTGGAAGGAGCGGGACATAAAATGAATAATAAATATAAATAAATAAATAAGAAAATAGTTATATGTTTTACATTTCTGGGCAGGTGATCTTTGGGACTTGGTTTTTTAATCAGTAGCTCCCATGCTGAAAAAGTGTGAGCACCCCTGTCCTAGACGTTCCAGGATCTGCCACAGACCTTTTCTGCTCACAGTGTCGAAGGCTTTGGTGAGGTCGACAAATGTTACATAGAGTCCTTTGTTCTGCTCTCTACATTTCACTTGCAGTTGTCAAAGGGCAAAAACCATATCTGTGGTGCTCCTATTAGCTCTGGAGCCGCATTGGCTTTCAGGGAGAAGTTCTTCTGCAATAGCAGGAACTAATCTGTTCAGGAGCATTCTTGCAAGGATTTTCCCAGCAATGGAGAGCAGAGTTATACCTCGAGATTTTGAGAAATTGGATTTTGTTCCTTTTTTCTTATACAGGGTGATGATGATTACTGCATCTCGGAGATCTGATGGCAGTTCACCTTTTTCCCAGCAACTCACAAGGAGCTCGTGGAATTTAGCATGAAGTACATGACCTCCCTGTTTCCAAGCTTCAGGTGGGATTCCATCGATCCCAGCCACCTTGCCATTTTTCATCTGCTGTATGGCCTCAAGGGTCTCTTCCAGAGTGGGAGCTGTGTCCAGTTCATTTTTCATTGGTTGTTGTATCATGTGTTGGATAGCTGAACCTTGGACTACTCGGTTGGCTTTGAAGAGGTTCTGAAAATGTTCAGCCCATCGGTTCAGGATGGAGGCTTTATCAGTAATTAGTGTTTGACCATCTATACTGTATAAGGGGCTTTGGACTTGATAAGTAGGTCCAAACACTGCTTTGAGAGCTTCGTAAAAACCTCTGTGATCACCCAGATCTGCACAACGTTGTGTCTTTTCTGCTAAATTGATCCACCACTTGTTCTGATTGTCTCAGAGTTTTTGTTGGAGTTTACTACATGCGTGACGGAAGGCTTCCTTTCTTACATGGCAAGATGGCTGGGCGAGGTGTGCCTGGTGAGCCAACAGCTCCTGGATCTCTTGGTTGTTTTCATCAAACCAGTCTTGGTTTTTCTTGAGGGAGAATCCTAGGGATTCTTCAGCAGACTGCATGATACTGTTTTGATATGTTGCCAAAGTGCTGTAGGAAACGAATCTGTAGGGTGGTCTTCAAGTTTTGTTTGTGGCGGGGCTCAGGCTGTGTTGTAATAGTTGGTCTGTGGTTTGCTCTTCGCCACACTGACATATCGTGGACTCTACTTTGTGGGCCCCATTTCTTAAGGTTGGCACTGCATCTTGTGTTGCCAGAGCGCAGTCTGTTCAGAACCTTTCAAGTTACTCAGTCTTCTGTGTGCCCAGGAGGGAGTCTCTCATTTGGTATCAGCCATGGATTGAGGTGCTGGGTTTTACCCTGCCACTTTTGGGCCCTCGCTTGCCGAGGTGTTCCTGCTAGAATCTCTGTAAATTTTAGAAAAACATTTCTTGATTTAAGGCATTGGTGTACTGGCTGATATCTGAACAGGGCATGTGCCAGAGATGTCACTGCCATGGTACTTTCATTATTGGCTGCTACTTCCCAGAGGATGTTAGGTGGTGCAATACCGGCTAGTCAGTGTAATTTCACCAGCGGTGTAGGGCACAGACAGCCTGTGATAATGCGGCATGTCTCATTAAGAGCCACAGCCACTGTTTTAACGTGGTGAGATGTGAGAATCGGTGGATGCGGAATGCCAACTGTACTCTAAGGCTTTACTTCTTTTAGAGAAAATTTTGGTTCCAGAAGTCAAAAATAACATGGAAAGAATTGGGGCAAGATAGGTTCTTCTGCCACAAAAGAAAAGAGCAGTTTGACAGCTTTCTGAATAATTTTTTATTCAAAACTAACATTATTCACATGTGAAAGGAAACAACAACAACACCAACAGCAATCAATTTTATTTATATGCTGCCCCCTCTCCAGACAGGACTCGGGGCGGCTTACAAAGAGTAAAACACAGAAATAAAACTTGATACGTAAACGACAATATCAAACCCTAACAAAAATCAAACACAATACAAAAACCAAGACAAAAATAAGAACCTAATATATAATGACGATATCAAAAATTTAACAGACTAATATACTGTAACTATAGCACAATGGATATTAGTATGAATTATTTAATTTTTTGCTGGATTTAAACATGTTTTACACCAAGTCAGAGAAGCATAAGTGAACAAAAATACTTTGAGTAGTCCTAGGAGTGGCTTCCTTCCTATAACAATAATTGTCCGTTTTGGGCTATTTATTACTGATGCACACTACTGATCACGCAATGTCTTTTCAACACCAGTTGCTGCTAGTCAAAATTGAGTCACACCCATGCGAACCGGATTTTTTAAATAAAAAAAATAACATTACTACATTTTGTATAGCACTAAATGCTCTTTATTGCTTGGCCTTTTAGCCTCATCTTGCAACAGCATCAACTTACTTTTTCTCTACTCCAGGGATATATGTCTGACTAATTAGGTGACCACTTCCTGCATTTTATAATGTGGGCCCATTAAAAGATATACCATAATACATTTGTTCACTTTGAAGTCTTGTGGGATTCTCTCTTACTATTTCACACAGAAATGTTATAAAACTTCACCACACATTATCGTGCCCTCCAGAAAGCTTAATCCCTTGTTTTGCTACTTAGTGCTGTCAAACCATAAATGCATCTGTCCATGTGTAAACATAATTTTTCTTTGACCAGAAACCACTCTCCAATATTGCACCGGGAATGTGCCGCAGCTGGCTAAGTGTCAGCTGCATAAGATCTCTCTGACCAGTAGGTCATGAGTTTGAGGCCTGCCCGGGTTGAGGTGGGTGTTCGACCTTTAAGTGCAGCCTGCTGTTGACCTTTGCAGCTCGAAAGACAGTTGCATCTGTCAAGTAGGAGATAAAGGTACCACATTAAGTGGGGAGGCTAATTTTGATTGAATTATGAGGCCATTAAAGAACTCCAGGAACACTGAGGAATGTGGAAGGAAGAACAAGAGACGCTGGAATGCTGAGAGATGAGGAGTGCGTCAGCTCCCCCTGGTGGCCAGAGTTTGCCTCTGTTCGTCTATATGTGTGTATGTGGAAACAGCAGGGATTGTCTGCTAAGTATGTGTACCTGTAATCCGCTCTGAGTCCCCTTCGGGGTGAGAAGATATAATATAAATAAAGTAAATAAATAAAAATAAATAATATCAGTACCAAAATATTATGAATCCGTTTTTGGTCAAGTTTAGATTTGGTTTGGTTTGGTTATTTGGGATGCTGATTCAGAAAACTGCATTGGATAGTTCTAGTTTCTGATATTTTGGGTTTTTTGTTGAAAGAATAACTCTGATATTAACGTTATCCTGTTTTATTGATATACGAGAACCTATCTAGCTTAACTGACAGGAGAGGCTCATGCATGTCTCAAAATGGCCAAGGACCTAGTTATTGAAATATGACTCTTCCAATTGATTTAGAAGTTTATTGCCTCTATGAAAAATCTGGTTGTCATATTGTGTGGCTCTTTAGTTTTAACACATGTGGTTTGCTTCTGCATGGCTGACTACCCCAAGGGATGCTTGGATGTCCCATCTGCTTTTAATGAAAGGTGTGACTGGTGAAGAAAGGCATACACTTGAAAATTACACAACATATTTGCAGTCTGATTTTGCACAAACATTTTTGGCACTTATGGACATATGAGTCCCAGAATGATGGCTAGTAGACTCAACCCACACAGAAAAAAGAGAGAGAGTGATGCAGCTGCAGCCAAGGGGTGATTTTTTTTGCCGTAAAACACACTGGGTGAGCCAACATAGAATCATACAATAGTAGAGTTGGAAGAGAACACATGGGCCATCTAGTTCAACCTCTAGCCATGCAGGAAAAGCACAGAGTACCCCTGACAGATGGCCATGCAGTTTCTGTTTAAAAGCTTCCAAGGAAGGAGCCTTCACCACACTCCAAGGCAGAGAGTTCCACTGCTGAACAGCTCTTACAGTCCAAAGATTAAAAGTTCCAGGGTTCCAAGGGTTCAGGAGACAGGTCAAGATACCGAAAACCCAGAAACCTGGGAGAAAACCAGCAGCATCTACCACCAAGATAAGACAAATACTTTTCTCCCAAACATCAGTTCCAAGACTTGCGCCTTATATCCAGAAACAATCTATCTCTTGCATACCTCCACCCGTAATTGCTTTCACCCATGAACTCTTACTTACAGATTACTCAACCCTTTAGAACTAATACTTACATTAACCTTTCCATCACCAACCACCATCACCAATGGAAAGTAGTCCATGCTTGGTTTCATCCTAGATAGACTACTGCAGTGCTTACCTGTTTGAACATATTTCCCTCTGTGAACCATCATGGAGGTTAAGTTCATCTGGGCAAGCCCTGCTCTTGGTCCTGCCTCCGTTGCAAGTGCATACTTCTCAGTGGAGCCTTCTAAGTGGTGGCTACTCTGCTCTGTAACTCCCTCCTCAGCTGTCTTGAGTCTCCCAGGGGTGAGAAAGGCAATATAGCAAAAATAAATAAATAAATAAATAAATAAAACATGGGGTTGCTTTTGAAGACTATTTGGAAGCTTTAAATGGTTCAGCAGGCAGCAGCCAGATTGCTCATCGGAGCGGTGTAAAAAGAGAGGACATCCCTCCTTTTGCGTCAGCACCAATTGCTGCCAGTCTGCTATCGAGCACAATTCAAAGTGCTGGTTTTAGTCTATACAGACCTAAACAGTTTTGGTCCAGGTTACCTGTCCAAATGTATCTCCCTCTATGATCCATCTCAGAGGCTAAAATAATCAGGGGATGTCCTGCTCTTGGTCCCACCTCCCTCGCAAGCATGACTGCTGGGAGCGAGAGACAGTGCCTTCTCAGTGGTGGGATGGCCTCTCATCTATGGCAGTCTTTCTCAACCAGTGTGCCATGGCACACTAGTGTGCCGTGACAGACCTCCTGCAGTGCCGCGAGAAAAGCTCTCTGCCCCCCCTTCCTCCTCCCCTCCTGCCGAACTCCTTCTGCTTGGGTGAGGAGGAAGGGCTGGGCAATGGCGAAGAAAAAGAAGGGACCGGGGCGCCGCCTCCTTCGGCCGTTTCCCCAGCCAGCCTCCAATCCGCCATGACTCCCACCATGACTCTCGCCCCTCGCTCGCTGAAGCCGCGTGGAGGAGGAGCCCCGCCCACTGAAGTCCGTCCACCGCTCATGCTCCTCCTCTGTAGGAGAGCTGAAGCTGGGGGGAGGGGCAGGGCATGGCGCGGCCTGTAGGAGAGCTGAAGCTGGGGGGAGGGGGCAGGGCATGGCGCGGCCTGGCTCTGCCCCCTCCCCGGCTTCGGCACTCCCAGCAGCTGCTCCAGCCTTGAGGGGACAGTGCCAAGCCAGCATTGTGCTGGCTCTGGCACCGCTGGCTTGGCACTGCCCCCCTCAAGGCTGGACCAGCTGCTGGGAGAGGCGAAGCCGGGGGTAGGGGACGGGGCATGGCGCAGCCTGGCTCTGCCCCCTCCCCAGCTTCAGCACTCCCAGCAGCTGCTCCCAGCAGGCCACCCAGCCCCAGCCGTTCTTTACTGTGTTAGAGTGTCATTTTGTGTCATTTTGGTTGGTGGTGTGCCCCGAATTTTTTAATGTTAAAAGTGTGCCGCGGCTCAAAAAGGTTGGGAAACACTGATCTATGGAACCCCCTCTCCTGTGAAATTTAATTGTTCCCCTTCCTCCTGGCCTTCAGGAAAAAAACCCCCTAAAACATGGCTCAGTCTGAAATCAGGCTTTTGGTCAATAATGGGAGCAATTC
Source organism: Anolis apletophallus (assembly GCA_030556195.1). Taxonomy (NCBI): domain Eukaryota; kingdom Metazoa; phylum Chordata; class Lepidosauria; order Squamata; family Anolidae; genus Anolis; species Anolis apletophallus. The sequence goes on from JARBWK010000012.1 coordinate 22,158,655, forward strand.
AATAAGAGATTATAAATTAATTTAATGATGACCCATCCTAACCCTGGAATTATGTGAGTTTAATTGTTGTTTTAATGTTATATTTGAATTGGTTGGTTTGTAATGTTTTTGTTTATTCATTGATGTATGTATACACGTTGCACTGAACTGTTGCTTTTGTAATACCGCCTTGTGTCATCTTCGGGGTTGAGAAAGGCAAGATATAAGTATGGTAATTTTTTTAAAATTGGCAAAATTTATTTCCTAACAAATATCAGAATAGTTGAAATCCCACATTAGTACTATATGTCTTCTTTTTGCATATTTGGTCATCTAGTCAAGCTAGTAGATCTGTTTTCCTATCATTAATTGCAATTTTCCAGTATGATCCTAAATATTTTTCGGATTTGTATGCTCAAAATGTCGCAACTGTTCTATTAACAGCTATGATCCCCTTCTGGCCGAAGAATCAATCATATTTGTCCTTCAAGGGAGGCAAACTGGAGGCCTAGGGCAGTGTTTCTCAACCAGTGTGCCGTGGCACACTAGTGTGCCGTGAGCGATCATCAGGTGTGCCGTGGGAAATTGAGAGTTCAATATGCCAAGTTTGGTTCAATTCCATTGTTGCAAGAGCTCTTTATAGTTGTGTGTTAACTATAAATCCCAGAAACTGTAATTCCCAAATGTCAAGGTCTATTTTCCCCAAACTCCATCTGAAACTGAACTGAACTGAACTGAACTTTATTATTTATGAGTCGCCCTCCACGTTTGTGCTCCGGGCAACTTACACAACTAGCGATTAAAATATTAAAAATATTAAAATTTTTAAATGGTTAAAATACTAAAATATCAGACTCTGTGAATTCCGAGTTGCTGGTTCCGTGTTATGCGTAGGCTTTCCTGAATAGCCATGTCTTAAGTGCCGCCAAGAACTGGGGCAGGTCGAGGGAGCCTCTTTGGTCTGGCGGCAGAGAGTTCCACAGGACGGGGCCACAACAGAGAAGGATCTCTGTCTCGTGGACTCCAAGTGAGCCTCTCTCGGACCCGGGGACACAGAGGAGGTTCTCGTTTGCTGGCCGTGGTGCTCTTGGGTGGGCAGGTAGGATCAAGCGGTCTTTTAAGTATGAAGGGCCCCGGCCCGCAGGGCCTTGAAAGTCAAGGTCAGGGTCTTATAGAGGACTCTGTATTCGACCGGCAGCCAGTGCAAACGCTGCAGGGATGGTGTGATGTGGCATCTCATTGGTGTTTTTGTGAGGAGCCTGGCGGCAGCATTCTGCACGATCTGGATCTTGCGGGTTAGTGACCGAGGCAGACCCACATATAAGGCGTTGCAGTAATCCAGCCTTGATGTAACTGTGGCATGGATTACTGTAGCTAACGCCTCCGTTGGAAGGTAGGGCGCCAGTTGCCTCGCTTGGCGTAGGTGGAAGAAGGCCCTTTTGCTCGTGGAGGCAAACTGGGCCTCCATCGACATCTTAGAGTCCAGGATGACACCGAGGCTCTTCACAGAGGGGGGATGGGGTCAGCGGTTCCCTCGAAGGGGCCAATGAGTAGACTGGTTCTAATGGACGGCCCGGCCATAAGATCTCCGTCTTTGCTGGGTTTATTTTCAGTTTATGGGCCGGAGCCATCTCGTCACTGCTTCTAGGCATTGGGTGAAATTTTCCGGCACCGAGGTTACTCCGGGTTCCAACTTTAAGAGGAGCTGAGTGTCGTCGGCATACTGGTAGCATCCTAGTCCAAAGCTCCGGACTAGACCAGCGAGAGGCCGGACATAGATGTTGAACAGCATTGGTGATAGTATGGCACCTTGGGGTACTCCACATTCAAGGAAAGATTTCCCAGATGTTTGGCCCAGCCATTCTACTCACTGGCTACGTCCACGCAGGAACGAGTTGAACCAGGTTAGGTCTGATCTGTGTTCACATGTGGGCATATTGAGTATTCATGCCAAGTTTGGTCCTGATCCAACATTGTTTGAGTCCACAGTGCTCTCTGGATATACTGTAGGTGAACTACAACTCCAAAACTCAAGGTGAATGCCCACCAAACTCTTATAGTATTTTCTCTTGGTTATGGTAGTTTTGTGTGGGAAGTTTGATTCCATTCCATCATTGGTGGAGTTCAGAATGCTCTTTGATTGCGGGTGAACTATAACTCCCAGCTGTTGAGCAAGACCTTCGTGTGTGTCTTTCTGCCATTCCTGCCAGGATATCTATGTTGTGCTCATCAAAACAGGCCCAGGTTTCACACTGAGTGTATAAATACATTAAAAAACATATTATCTATATGTATTAATGTGTTAGAGTGTCATTTTTTGATTGATTGATTGATTGATTTTATTATTTATGAGTCGCCCTCCACGTCAGTGCTCCGGGCGACTTACACCCAAAAACACATAAAAGAATTCAATAGTTAAAAGCTAAAAGAATAAAAAGATTAATTAAAATAGTTCCAGTAGCTCAGGCTAAGTCTGGGAGGTGTCCTTAGCCATAAGCCTTTCGGAAGAGCCAGGTCTTCAGTGCGGTCAGGAACTGGGGCATGTCCCGGATAGCTCTCTGATCCGCGGCATCAAGTTCCAAGGACAGGGGCCGCGATGGAAAAAGCTCTCCGTCTCGTGGTGTCGGCGGGCCTCACTCACACCTGGGATGCGGAGAAGGTCCCTGTTTCCTGGCGCGGCGACCTTAAATGAGCTGGTTCGGACAAGCGGTCTTTTAAATAAGCTGGGCCGGCACCATGGAGGGCCTTAAAGGTAAGCGACAGGATCTTGTGGATGGCTCTGAGCTCGACTGGCAGCCAGTGCAGGCGCTGTAGAGATGGCGCAATATGGCATCTCAGTGGTGTGTCATTTTGTGTCATTTTGGTTGGTGGTGTGCCCCAGGATTTGGCAAATGTAAAAAATGTGCCGCGGCCCAAAAAAGGTTGAAAAACACTGGCCTAGGGTAAGAATTTATGACATCCAGCCAGGCTTGCTTCCAAGGCCATTTAGCCAATTAGAACAAGATCACAGGAATAAGATGGATATGAATTAAGACATAGAGATGCCTGTCTCCAAATGTTCTCTTCGTCTGTAAGAAAAACTCCAATATATTAAACATTATCAGAGCACTTGAAAGGGAAGAAAAATTCTGGAGATTAGCTAGGGGTGATCCATTAAAACCACTATGGGATTAAAATATCATAAAAACTTACACATCTGGAGTATTGAAGGTTTTCAAATACCATGAGGTTGCTGAGGAAGGAGGAGAAAACAACAGCCATCACAGATCAAAAGAGAATTGGACCAAAGAAAACAATTTATTTTGGGCCAAATGTTCTCTGCTTAGCTTTCAACTATAGTATAATTATGTTGGAAATTGTGAACACTTGCTCATATTTCTTCAGATTATTCAATGCTTAAAGTAGGGACAACGATTTGTGGAACTCCAGAGGTTGTTGAACTGCAGCTCTCACATGACTTAATGTATTCACAGTCTGTGGGAGGATGATAGGAGATGTAGTTAAAGAACATCTAGAGAGCCACAAGTTGGTGACTTGTAGGATAACAGAAATTTCTCTAATCTCCATTTATTAAGGAAGGAGTGTTACATTATACCTCCAAGAAAAGTCAGAAATCAGCATCATGTGTTCTAGGTCTCTCATCATGCATTTTTACATCTGACCCATTTCCAGATATTTCAGCCCAAGAGAAAGACTTTATAAAATCACCAGAGATGGGGCAACATAGTATAATACAACCCCCATGTAAAGACTCCACTAAATTACCCCTTTCAACTGTGGCCGGCTAGTTTTCTTATTTCCCCCTTACCACCAATTTATATAGAGACTTCTTTTAATTCCACTTGCTGCCACCATATAATGTAATGAGTATTCACACCAGTCAGCTTTCCCACTGACTTCCGATTACTGTGTCAGGGCAGGGTATCCCTCTAACCCAATCTCTCACTGACACTTCCCACTCGGAAGAAGTTGTTTCAGAGGCTTGTGTGTGAAGGAACTATGCAGGGAGATCTCGTTGTTAAAGAACTGTAAAGTGTATTCAGTGTTCTAAGCGTGGAGGTTTCAGAGTTCAAAGCTTAGGTGGTTACAGTATCTTCTTAGAGGCACGTATCTTAAGGTTACAATACACTAACTATGGAGATACAACTTGATACTATATAGCTGCACTCCCAGAACCAATAGCTCAGCAGCCTTTACACTAACTGCTTGTCCTTAAACCCAACTGCTTCCCTAGCAGTTCAAACACAGCTTTCCTTCTACTCTCTCTCAGAGTAGAGTCATAGTCTTTTTTAAAACCTGCTGAAAGCTGGCTAAAATGGACTCTCTAACTCTCCACACATCCTCTCTCCTTCAACTTTTGCTGTCAATTCCCAACTGCTAAAGTTTGAATTCGAAGATTCTAAGGCCAGTTGCAGGCTCTGCTCCTGTTAACGGAAACCTCCTTGGAGGTTCTGCACGTTAATGTCTCAGTTAACCCTTTAGGGTTTGCCAAGTTTTTACTCCTTCAACATATATACATATATATAAATATCAACCATATTTAAAACCTGTAATAAAGTAATATGACTTCACCACACCCAGTATCTGTAGGATTCATGGTTTCATTTATCCATATGCCCTCTCTGTGCTTTTCTAGGTTTTCCAGCATAACTCCATCCATGCTGGAATGTATTTCATTCAATGTAACCCCTTGCTTCTTTCCCTCTGATTGTTATTTAATTAACTTTAAGTAAAGTGTAGTTAGTTTTTGATATTTGTTTTGCAGTGTTAAACAACATTTCTAACATGTTGGTCATGTTAATTAAAACAGAGTTGAAATGTTTCACTGATCAAGCCATGCTCTGAAAACTGTATGTCTTTTAGATAAAAAATAATTAGATCAAAATTTCCTGATTCCATGCTTGCTGTTAATGTGACATGGTATTATAGCAGTTCCAACACCATCTGAGATAAATAGTAGAGTCCCACCCAAGGAAGAGCCTGGCTTATGGCTACTGTGCATGCTTCACTATTTTCAGAGCTTATTTATACCTATCAATCAATCAATCAATCAAAACTTTATTACGGTCACAGACCAGCACCTATCAAATACACTAGGGCCACTCCAGAGCAGAAATATTCTGAACTGACTCCAGAGACCATGGAAGAGTTCAGATGCTCTGTCCCTGACTCACAACAGTGGTGGGAAGGAGACTTCATGGTCCAGCCAGGTCAATTTTGCGTTTTACCTGCTGGATCATCACCTTACAATTTCTGTCACTGTCACTGCTGCTGAATGGCCACAGAGAGTGCTTGACAATTACCAGACACCTTTGCCAACATCAGCCTGACCGGGAAGGCGCAGGAAAGCGCAGGGGTGATGGGACATGGGATGAGCCCTATTTCGATGTACCTTCACTTCTAGTATCCATATTATGAGAGAAATTTTGAATCAGTTTTGCCAACTGCAAGTAAAAATGATGAGATGCAAAACAACTATTTTCTAGGCCTGGTTAGGTTCGTCGGAATGCTCCAAAGGTCGTATTAAATTCGGATGTAATTAACTTCCGAACCGTTTTTGAAGCGTTCCATTTTGAAGCCGGTGCCACCATTTTCGGAAAAGGTCCGGAAGCCCATTCCTAACCCCCCCCCCCCCCGGATCTGAATGGGGCCGTCCAGATCTTGGGGGAAGGCATGGGCTTTCAAACCTGGTTATTTCAAACCCATTTATTATTGAGACCATTCCGAAATTTCGGAATTAATTCGGAAACATTCCGATTTTTAAATAAAAAAACTCAGAAGTCTGCCAGAATCGAAAAGCTAACCAAACACACAAGGGAAGCACATTCACGAATTAGCAAAATAGCATAATAATATTTAAAGTGTCAATACATGCATATTCAGAGGATGCCATACAAAGCCCATAAATCGTTATACATCACCAATAAAACGATGGGTGTCGTAGGAAAGAGTTCAACGGGTGGGAATGTGTAGACCAGGAAGGAATGAGTTCAAAGGAGGTACTGGTAATCCAGAAAGGAGTCCATGCGGAGTAAAGTTCCAATGATGCAAACAAGGTCAACACAGGGTCCCAATTCCCCGATTTCCAAACAAAACCCAACGATAATCCAAGGATGGTAAATAAATCCAAACGGTGGGCTGGAGGAGCGCCCCAGAAGGGGCCGCAATGGTCTGACTATGGGCCCAATCCGTTTTGCCCTAAATGGGCTTTCTCAAGTGGCAATTGATAACATCTGTATATTCCTCTGTTCACTATGTTTGTAGGAATGGGTTGTTACTGTATAATGTAATTATGATGTTATTGTTTCAGATTCGTGAATCCTCCTGTGTCACACCTCCCATGTTATCAATTGCCGCTTGAGAAAGCCCATTTAGGGCAAAATGGATTGGTGATGTATAACGATTTATGGGCTTTGTATGGCGTCCTCTGAATATGCATGTATTGATACTTTAAATATTATTATGCTATTTTGCTAATTCGTGAATGTGCTTCCCTTGTGTGTTTGGTTGTATATTCCTACTGTTGTATAGAGTGTTTAGCAGAATCGAAAAGCTAGCACTCCCTACATCCGAAACGGGTTTTGAACCATTTTTTAATCAACCAGGCCCACTATTTTCCTTTCGCTGGGAAAATAGCAAGATCCAGAGGGTATGCTTTTTGCATATGTATAGTTAAAGGATTAATATTTATTTCTTGAATATTCATTAGATAAATCTGAAAAAGGAAGCAGGTTATATAATCAGTTCAGATTCAATTATATTTCTCTCTGCAAAGTTCACAGAGTTAATAGCTACTTAACCAAAATGCATCCATGCGTGCAGTAATGTTTTGACATGCTGGCTGCAAACCAAAGAGCAACGCAGTCACATGTCTAAGGACCCAATGGGCTTAAAGGATGTAAATAGCAATCTTCTTCCCCCATTGATGTCACACAGAAGGCCAGTGATAAAAGAAAGGTATTATTTCTGATATTGAGAGAGGTATCCTTTTTAAAGGCAAAAATTACACTTAGGGTGCATTTATAGTGTTGAATTACTGCAGTCTGACATTACTTTAACTGTCATGGCTAAATACTATAGAATCACGGGAGTTCTTGTTTTAGAAGACCTTTAGCCTTCTCTGCCAAATAGTGCTGGTGTCACGCCAAAGTACAGATTTCTGGATTCCACAGCATTGAGCCATGGCAGTTAAAGGGGTGTCTCTAGATACTCCAGCATGGCCCTATCAATATCTGGAAGAAGCTGCTCACAGAGTTGCACTGAAGGATCTAGAGTTTCAAATAATCAAAACAGCAAATGCCAAAACTGCAAACATAGAAGGCCAACTATATTATATAGTGTAGATGCACCCTTGGTAAACCTGAGTCCACTGGGCACCTGAAGGAATTCCTTATATCCAGGTAACTGAAAGCCTTTTTAAAACCCCAAGCAGGGAATTGTTGGTGGTGCTGTTTTGGCACAACCATTAACTAGGTCATCTTTTACATGAGTATATACTGGATATTAGGGAGCCCCCGGTGGTGCAGTGGGTTAAACTGCTGAGCTGCTGAGCTTGTTGACCGAAAGGTCGCAGGTTCGAATCCGGGGAGTGGTGTGAGCTTCCGCTGTTAGCCCCAGCTTCTGCCAACCTAGCCGTTCAAAAACATGCAAATGTGAGTAGATCAATAGGTACCAGTCTGACAGGAAAGTAATGGTGCTGCACGCAGTCATGCCAGCCACATGACCTTGGAGGTGTCTACGGACAATGCCAGCTCTTTGGCTTAGAAATGGAGATGAGCACCAACCCCCAGAGTTGGACACGTCTGGACTTAATGTCAGAGGAAAACCTTTACCTATACACTGGATATTACATCACCATGGGCTTCCCCTAGAAATATTATCAGGGCCCATCTCCTATGGACATCTTCACATTGATGAGGTCTCCCGTGCCAATTGGCCAGTCTCCATGGCAAATTGGCTGGGCAGTGACATTTCCCCATCACTTGTGGGGAAGCGTCACCATACGGTTTGTTCCAGTGGAAGCCCTGTTGTTCCAAATGTTCCATGTTGATGGTGCAACATCGTAATAGGCCACTGCCCCAGTTGAGCAATGGAGCTCTGCCAAAAGTGAGGCTACATCATGTGATGGGTGGTGTGGAGCTCCATAGCTCAACTTGGACAGAAGCATCCTAGGATGCTAAAGATTCTTTATGTGAATAGGTCCTATGTTTAAACCAAGGATTTATTTTATTTTATTTTTTTGCAGAAGACAGGCAAATGCCTTGTAGCTAGACCGTTACCTTTGATTATACAGCCCAACAAAAACAGTTTTTTCTTGGTTTTTCGGCCTGTTCCTGGGGTTATTTGAGATGCTGACTCAGAAAATTGCACTGGGTAGATAAAATCGGCTCTACATTCTTAAATATGATTATGATTTTCTATGGGTGAACAAATGAAGGCTGCTATCAATCAATCAAGCAAGCAAGCAAGCAAGCAAACAAGCAAGCAAACAAGCAAGCAAACAAACTTTATTTATATCCCACCCCATCTCCCCATGGGGACTCAGGGTGACTTACAACATGAAATAATAAAAAGTAAATTAAGCAAAACAAATAAAAATATAAACATTCATGGTACATAGCAAATGTTCTGTATCTCAAAAACTAGAGCTGATAGGGGAAAACTTGTGCTATTTTGGGAATCAGCATATCAAAGACACCCAGAAACATGACTAACATTTGAGGCACCAAAATGTGTGTTGGCCAGTGTTATTATCATGTGATGCTACGTATGTGAATCCTTACTACTGTGGTGGGGATAGAAGAATAAACACGCACAACATCCCTGTTAGATAGGCAAGTGAATTCCACTTCTCACATCCTCCTCCAGCTGGGCAATGGGACTGACTGTCTCAAAGACAAGGAGTTCCAATCTAAAACACTGCAGAGTCCTGATCACAGTTATGGGTGTACATAAGTACAATTACAGCACCACGGATTTTCAAATCAAAACAGTTGCATGATTGAAGAGAGGTGGAATATCAAAGGTGCTTTGTCTGGTATATATATGTCTGGTATTACACACACACACATACTAGGGCTGTTTAGGTTCATTGGAAGGCTCCAAAAGTCAGAATGAATTCGGATGTAATTCACTTCTGAAATGGTTTTGAAGTGATTTAAGCAACCCAGAGGAGAATTAGCAATTTTGAAGTTTTCCCGCCATTACTTGCAAGTAAGTTAGAAATTATTCAGAAAGCCACATCGACGCAGCTTCCTTTCCCCTCTCACCTAGGAGGGAAAGAAAGCTGGGTCCAAACCGGGTGTTTTAACCCGCTTTGGATGTGGCTTTCTTTCTCCTCCCACCTGGGAGGGGAAAGAAATGGGGCCTTTCAAATCCAGAGGGAAGCCATGGGCTTAGACCTAACGCTGAGGGAAGCCAATCTGCTCCAAAGTGGTGTTTTAACCCGGGGTTGTTTAATAGGGCTCCTGGCCCAGGTCCCTCTCCCAGGAGAGAGGGACCTGGGCCAGGAGCCCTGTTAAACAACCCGGGGTTGGAAGCACTTTTCTTCCCTCCCACAATGTGGGAGGGAAGAAAAGGGCTTTCAAGTCGCATTTGACAGGGTTCCTGGCCCCGGTCCCTCTCTCCCACAAGAAGGACCTGGGCCAGAAGCCCTGTAAAACCCGGGTTGGAAGCACTTTTCTTCCCTCCCGCGACGTCTGGGATCTGTGGGGAAGCCATGGGCTTCCAAACCAGGGTAAAACACCCAGTTTGGAGCGGATGCTGTTATGTTCAAACTGGGTTAAACATGACAGCATCTGCCATTAATGAAGCCGTTCCGAATTTCGGAAGTACGTCCAAATCAATTTCGAAAAAACCACTGAAAACTTTGGAAGTCTTTCAGATACGAGGCGCCAGCGCTTCCTACATCCGAAGCGAGTTTTGAAGCTGATTTTTCCCTGATAAAACAGGCCTAATATCTACTACCAATGATAATGTGAAAGCACTGGAATAGCGGGTTCATGTGATAAAGTCCTATAAATCCTGAATAACAATAAAGATGGCTCAGTGGAAAATGGTGAAAAATCAAATGTTTAGTATTGATGGAATAACAGACCTGAGTGCACACCCAGTCTGTTTAGGTTTGATGCCCTGGGCTGGATGAGTGCCGGTTGCCTACCCTGGATGGTGAGCAACTTAGCCCGTCATCCCTTGTAAAGAGCTTGGGTGTCCAATTGGACCCTTTGCTATCCATGGAGACCCAGGTCTCCATGGTTAGCAAAACGTCGTTTTTCCATCTACGACAGGCTAGGCGACTGGCACCCTACCTGTCCAGGGATGACCTGGCCACGATGATCCAAGCGACGGTCATCTCGAGGCTGGACTACTGTAACGCCCTCTACGTTGGCCTTCCCTTGTCGACAATCCGGAAACTCAAACTGGTGCAGAATGCCGCTGCTCGCTTGCTGGTGGGAGCACCAGTGAGGGAGCATATTACTCCCATACTCCGGCAACTGCACTGGATTCCCATAGCGTACCGAATTGCCTTCAAGGTGTTGGTTTTAAACTTTAAGGCATTACACTAACTATAATTTTGCTACTGTTATGAATCGTAATGTAAATGTCTGATATGCAGGATGTATTGTCACAAATACCCAACACGTCCAATTTGGCACAAATACCCAATACTCCAAATTTTGAATACTTGTGGGATTGGGAGAGGGGATTGATTTTGTCATTTGGGAGTTGTAGTTGCTGGGATTTATAGTTCACCTACAATCAAAGATCATTCTGAAACTCACAAACAATAGAATTGGGCCAAACTTCCCACACAGAACCGCCTGATGGTCTTTGTTTTCTGATGGTCTTTGGCGACCCCTCTGGCACCCCTTCGCGACCCCCTCCAGGGGTCCCGACCCCCAGGTTGAGAAACACTGCCTTACATGGTCTAGGGCCTGCGTACCTGAGGGACCGCCTTGCCCCGTATGTTCCCCCGAGATCACTACGCTCAGAAGAACAGAATCTGTTACTTATTCCATCAATCCGCTCTTGCCATCCGTCCACAACCAGGCAGAGAGCTTTCTCTGTGGTGGCCCCGGTAATGTGGATTTCCCTTCCTGACGACACCCGAGCGATCCCAGAGATTGCCCCCTTTCGAAGGGCCTGCAAGACTGCCCTCTTCAGACTGGTTTTTAATTAGTCTGGCCTGTCCTGGCGTGTCCTGTGCCTTGAGTTCTAAGGAATTTGTAACTCCTCTGAATTTTACTTCTGTAACTGTCTCGTGTTTTTATGCTTTTATTGTATGGCTGCATGTTTTGTTACATGCAGCATGTTTTATTGTACGTTGTGATCTGCCCCGAGCCTGCAGGGAGGAGCAGAATATAAGATTGAATAAATAAATAAATAAATAAATAAGCGATCGCATTGTTTTTCAAACCCAGTTTTCATTTGGGAAAGCAGATCTAAAAATGCTGACAATTTCATAAAAATGCACCTTGAATGTGTATGAATCCCTCCTTGTTAGTTTCTAACAGTAAAGTATTGTTTGAAACACTTGCAAAGTTTTATATACACCACAGATAAAATAACTTGGCTTCGAAATGTATGAAAGCTGTAAAGTCTTATGCATCTCCCAGTGAAGTTTAGCATAGGATCATTATCTCTATTGTTGACATCTAAAGAGAGGATGCAAGAGTCAGGAAGGAAGTTTTCAAAATCTGTGTAAAAATACTCTATAAAAGACCTTCCAAGGGGAATATTACAACAGGATACAGTTAAGAAAAATAAGAGAAGGGGATGAAGGGGAGAACTGTAAACAAAAACAAAAAAACTCAAGAAAAAAATCTTAAAACACAGCAAGATGAGATTTGAAGGAAGTGTATAAAATATATGATTAAAATGTTAATGTATTTCTAACTATGTTTAATTCATACTGTCCCAGGTTTTCTAAAATGTTCTATAAATGTTTGTCATTAATACACAACAAATGTTTGTAAACAAAACATTTTCCTTACTCTCTTTGTTTGTGCATCTCTTAGAACAGTGTTTCCCAACCTTTTTTGAGCCGCGGCACACTTTTAACATTAAAAAAATCCGGGGGCACACCACCAACCAAAATGACACAAAATGACACTCTAACACAGTAAAGAACGGCTGGGGGATGGTGGCCTGCTAGGAGCAGCTGCTAGGAGTGCCGAAGCTGGGGAGGGGGAGGAGCCAGGCCATGCCATGCCCTGCACAATGCTGGCTTGGCACTGTCCCCTCAAGGCTGGAGAAGCTGTGGGAGAGCTGAAGCAAGGGGAGGGGGCAGAGCCAGGCCGTGCCATGCCCCTCTCCCTCCCCCCCCGGCTTCAGCTCTCCCATAGCTTCTCCAGCCTTGAGGGGGCAGTGCGAGCAAGGGGCGGAAGTCATGGCCCCTGTCCCCCTCTCCGCCATGACTCCCGCCCATCACTCGCTGAAGCCACGTGGAGGAGGAGGAGCATGAGCGGTGGACGGTCTTCAGTGGGCGGGGCTCCTCCTCCACACGGCTTCAGCAAGCAGGGGTGAGAGTCATGGTGGGAGTCATGGCGGATTGGAGGCTGGCTGGGGAAACGGCCGAAGGAGGTGGTGCCCCGGCCCCTTCTTCTTTTTCTTCGCCTTTCCTCCTCACCCCCCCCCCCCCCCCAAGCAGCAGGAATTCGGCAGGAGGAGGGGGGAAGGAAGGGGGGCAGAGAGTTTTTCTCGTGGCACAGCAGAAGGTCCGTCACGGCACATTGCTGTGCCGCGTCACAGCAGTTGGGAAACATTGTCTTAGAACACATTTGAAGCCATGTGATGGATATCTACATCTCTAATGTAAATGCATCCAATCACACCTGCATCTCTATGGCCTCTTTCCGAGCATCAAACTATTGAGCATCAAACTATCCACGTGTACATTTTTGGAAAGACACACATCTTTCTCCCCACGTTATTTCCTGGAGGACTAACAGTGAGAGTCTAATAGGGAACTCTATTCAGAATCCCAACTTGGAAAAGCCTAAAAGCACTTATTTATTTATTATTTCCTATATTTATACCCCACACTTCTCCCCCCCACTTAGCGCTTGATATTTACACAGCACATTTTAAAATGTTCAAAGCATTTCATGTATGCATTCTCAGCACTTGCTATGAAATCTTATAAAGTAGGCTATTATTATTATCATCATCTCTATATTGCACAACTGAAATGAACAACAGCTGTGTAAGGAGTTAGTGAATGGAACCCCCAAATAGGTGGTTTGGATATCATCCTTCAGATATTTATTTATTATTTATTTATTATTTCGATTTCTATACCGCTCTTCCCTGCAGGCTCGGGGCGGTTCTCAAAGTCTAAAAGCATATACATTAAAAGCAAGACATATAAAACCAAGTTTCTACGAATTTTAAGATGGGCTGCTAAGCCCTTTGAAAAGCGGCCAGTTCTCTAATTGATCGAACTTCATCCGGTAAAGCGTTCCATAGAGTTGGAGCCACCACTGAGAAGGCTCTTCGCCTAGTCACTGGTGAGTGGTAAGTTCAGATAGAAAGGACATCAAGGAGGTTTTGTTCCTTCGACTGTAGTGATCTCTGGGGAATATATGGGGTAAGGCGGGCCTTCAGGTGCATCGGCCCTAGACCATACAAGGCCTTATCATGTCAATGCATTTGTGTATAGAATTGGATACAGGCTTATTCAAAAACACCCAAATTTTGTCTCCACATAGTGTTGTGATCAGTTTGTCTGCAGCGTGAAATAAACTGATGTGGTTGTGTAGCCTTCCTCAAACAAGGCTTTTTCACATTACCCAAATCAAGTACAATAATTTATTTTAACTGCCTTAGCTGCATCCTATGGGATTCTGGGGTTTGGAATTTGTGAGGCTGGACGTGAATAATATCCTTCCCCAAACTGTCAATTCTAGGATTCCATTGGATGCTGTCATGAGAGTTAAAGTGGAATCAGAGCACTATTATTGTGCAATGTGAATGGATTTTTCTCTTTTAAAATGTGGTGCATGTTTTATTTATAGTGTCAGAAGCGAACTGGGAATACAGTCATAATGTATACGAAAAACACAAAGTTCAAAACTTGGAATTATACTACATGTCCTTTCACCAGAAGTTGGCCACTTCAAGTGCCTCTGGTATCGCTGTAAGACATTGTGCATGTGGCAGGGCTCAGACTGAATTGTAGTAAGTGGTCTGTGGTTTGCTCTTCTCCACACTTGCATGTCACAGACTCCACTTTGTAGTCCCATTTCTTAAAATTAATTAATTAATTATTTATTTAAATTTATTCGCCGCCACTCCCAACGGCTCGGGGCGGCTTACATACGATCACAAAATACAACTAGAATACAGCTAAAAATATCACAATTAAATATCATATTAAAAACATCCCATTGAAACAGCACATTAAAACAACCACAATAACAGAACAATACAAGATGGCGTTTACACAAGAGGAGAGACCACCACTATTCAGGCCCCGAAAGCCTGCTGAAACAATAAGGTCTTATAGCAGTGATTCTCAACGTTCCTAGTGCCATGACCCCTTAATACAGTTCCTCATGTTGTGGTGACCCCCAACCATGAAATAATTTTTGTTGCTATTTCATAACTCTAATTTTGCTACTGTGTTGAGTCATAATGTAAATATCTGGTAGGCAGGATGCATTTTCATTCACTGGACCAAATTTGGCACAAATACCCAATATGCCCAAATTTGAATACTGGTGGGGTTGGGGTCATTGGGGGGGGGGGGTGTGGATCGATTTTGTTATTTGGGAGTTGTAGTTGCTGGGATTTACTGTTAACCTACAATCAAAGAGCATTCTGAACTCCACTAATGATGGAGTTGATCTCCCATGAGCAACAGAAAATACTGGAAGGATTTGGTGGGCATTTCGTGGGACCTTGAGTTTTGGAGTTGTAGTTCACCTACATCCAGAAAGCACTCTGGACTCAAACAATGATGGATCTGGACCAAGCTTTGCATGAAGACTCAAGATGCCCAAATGTGAACACTGGTGGAGTTTGGGGAAAATATACTTGACACTTGGGAACTGCAGTTGCTGGGATTTATAGTTCATCTACAACCAAAGAGCCTTCTGAAACCCTCCAACGATGGCATTGGGCCTAACTTCCCACAAAGAACCCCCATGACCAACAGAAAATACTGTGTTTTCTGATGGTCTTTGGCGACCCCTCTGACACCCTCTCGCGACCCCTCCAGGGGTCCCGACCCCCAGGTTGAGAAACACTGTCTTATAGGCTTTTCGAAATGACAGGAGGCTCTGAAGAGCGCGAATGTCAGATGGCGGCGCATTCCAGAGAACTGGAGCTATGATCGAAAACACCCTTCGCCGAGTTGCAGGCAAGTGGTATACCTTAGGACTGGGAACGACCAGGAGGTTGTGCTCTTCGGAGCATAGGGATCTAATGGGACGGTATGGGATAAGGCGGTCCCGTAAGTACACTGGCCCCAGACCATTTAAGGCCTTAAAAGTCAAGACTAACACTTTGAAAGTCATCCAGCATTCTCCAGGAAGCCAATGCAGGTCGCGCAAGATCGGCGTGATATGACAACTCACCGGAACTCCGGCAAGGAGTCAAGCTGCAGCGTTCTGCACTAGCTTAAGCTTCCGGATCACTGACAAAGGAAGGCCAATGTAAAGAGCATTACAGTAGTCTAATCTCGAGATGACCGTAGCTCTGCATCTTGTGATGTCAGCGCCTTCCAAGTCACCCAGCCTTCTGTGTGCCCAGGAGGGAGTTTCTCATCCGGTATCAGCCACTGATTGGGGTTGAGTTTTTACCTGCCATTTTTGGACTCTTGCTTGCTTAGGTGAATGTTGAAAACAGCACATGTGCATTTTGGCACTTGGAGTGAGATTTGCTATCCCTTTTTAACTACAACTCACAGTTAATGACTCATAGTTAAGAACAGGGGTGGAGCAGTGTATGTAATGATGAGACGCTGAGAACTGTATTTTTTATTTTATTTTATTGTTTTTATCTGTTATTATATAATTGTTTTTAATTGTATTTTATATTGTGGGCACTGGTTGCCATGTGTAAACCTCCTCGAGTTGCCTTCGAGCTGAGAGGGGCGGTATAGAAATATAGTAAATAAATAAATAAATAAATAAAATATTCCACTGTTGAACAGTTATTACTGTCAATATTTTTCCTTAATGTTTAGGTGGACTATCTTTTCCTGTACAGGCAGTTTTTCCAGTTACATACATTCAACTTACACAAATGACTCACTGTTAAGAATGGGGTGAGACAACAGGAAAGGAGATATATCTACCTCTTGGAAGGGAAATTTACTCCTGGAAAAGTTATCATGGGAAATGGTGTACCGTCTCCAATCCTTGTTTCCACAACAAGCCAAAATTTTTAAAATCCAATTTTCACAGGGACAGAAAGCGATGTGAAATCTTTTGAACAGGGGCGCAAACAGCAAAACAAGTCCCACGGGGGTGTTAGCCCTTCCCTATGCTAGCCAAAAGAGTACCCCCTTCTCTCTATATATGGCTGAAGTTACACTTTAAAAATGTACCTGTTCTGACTTACATACAAATTCAACTTCACAACAAACCTACAGAAGCTATCTTGTTTGTAACTTGGGGGTTGCCTGTAAAAGTTCTTTATTGTATTTTGTTTGAGATTTCAATATCATATTTCTTCAACACTAGCCTCACTAACCCTCCATTCAGGGCCGTAGCCAGGATTTTGATTCGGGGGGCTGAGTTTGGTTCGGGGGGCTGAGACTGGGTGGAAGAGGGTCTACCCTAGCAAACCTTTTGTATTGTTATCCCAATAACCCCATTAATGTGGGATATAATGAGCACGGTGATCAGATCATGATATGAATAAACATAACAGTTTAAATAATGTACCAGTAAGGCCTTTTCGCGGACCACCCTGAGAATTTCAGGGGGGGGGCTGAAGCTCCCTTAGCCCCCCCTGGCTACATGCCTGCCTCCATTCCTCAAGCTAAAGCAAGTTTCAACTAGTGCTCCAATCAGCTTCTGCACATGAACTGGTGGGAATGTGTCCTTTCATTCTTGCTGGAAGTGGAGCAACCATGCTTCTATAACCATCCATGCTCCTACAGGGTACATTAGAAGTTGGGTTAATGTCGTTTCTTTACTATTGTCTACCCTGCTGACCAGAACTACAACTTCCCATAAAAGCTATCAGTTCATTTCTGGCCAAAAATGTGTTGTGTCGAGTGAGCCCTCCTCCAAAATTTATTTATTTATTTATTTACTATATTTTTATACCGCCCCTCTCAGCCCGAAGGCGACTCGAGGCAGTGAACACACGGCAACAAATGCCCACAGATAAAATACATAACAAAATATTAGCTAAAACAACGGTATAAAAACAATACAATTAACAGTTAAAATTATAAAATACAAACCTCAGCGTCTCATTCTTAAAATCGGCTTCCGTTGCATCATGATAACATTGAGTTGGTCTCAATTAAATAGTTAACAGTTCATCTGTGAATGCCTGCTCGAACAGCCAAGTCTTGACTTTCTTACGAAATGTCAGGAGGGAGGGGGCTGATCTGATGTCACTAGGAAGGGCGTTCCATAGCCGAGGAGCCACCACTGAAAGGGCCCTGTCTCTCGCCAATCGCGCCTGCGAGGCAGGGGGGACCAAGAGCAGGGCCTCTCTGGATGATCTTAAACATCTTGATGGTTCATAGTGAGAGATGCCTTCGGATAGGTAAGTTGGACCAGAACCATTTAAGGCTTTAAAGGCCAAAGCCAGCACTTTGAATTGTGCCCAATAGCAAACTGGCAGCTAGTGGAGCTGGTGCAACAGAGGGGTTGTACACTCCCTGAATGCCGCTCCTGTTATCAACCTGGCTGCTGTCCGTTGGACCAATTGAAGCTTCCGAACAGTCTTCAAAGGCAGCCCCACGTACAGAGCGTTGCAGTAATCTATAGGGATGTCATATACCTCTTGTTAAATTTGATTAGCTTCTGCAGCTGTGTGTAGGACTGTAGGGAGCAGCTTTTCATCCAATTGCTAATCTCACCACATAAATGAATAGATCAACACTGGAACAATTAACTGAAGGTGCATGACTGGAAGGTGTCATAAGTTGGAATTGACTTGAAGGCACACAACAATAGCAACCTCTAAGAATGTCTATCTTGCCATCAGATTTGAATTATGAGATGTTATACCAGGATCCCATGATTGGGGATGGATACATAAAGAAGGCGGACAACATTTAAAGAACCACAAGTTGTAATAGACATGAAAGGATGGCACCATTCCATCGCTCTGTCTAATCACATGAAACATGTGTGGCTGAAACATGATAAGACACTCCTTTGGCATAAATGTAAGGACACACTCTGATGTCTGGCATTCACAAAGATCTTTAAATGTACATGTGGATGTACTTAGCATGGGAAAATTAGGGTAACCCTCTGCATTACTTTAATTGTGGATGGGAGTCTCAGTTTCTTGGAACTCATCCAAAATACGTCAGTGGTAAAGTAATGAGATTAATTAACTACTCCCCAATTTTCCAATTGAATCCTAAACATAATAAAACTACAACAGAGCAACAACAAGAAGGGGGTGGGGGTAGAGGGCCTCTCCCCAGCCCCACTGATGCACGAGACTGGTGCCGAAGAAATACGATGCTGAAATATTAAATTACATAGAATGAAGAAAAACCTTTGAAGATAAGTCACATGCACTGTTTGATATGAAGTGCTCAGATTAAAGGCACCAAAATTAGATACCAAAAAAAGATGAATAATAAGAATATGTTAACATATTTTTGATACTTTCACAGTTAACCTAATACTGTTGCTTTCCATGCACATGTTTTGCTGGAATAAAAAATATTTATGAATACTACTTGCTTTAAATATTTTAAATTCATTTTTTTTAAAAAAAGCGAAACAGCGAGCCCATGAAAGGTAAACCACGAAGTAGCAAGGAAACACGGTGTATCAGAGTGATTGGGTAATATACAGTATTCGTTTTTTAACACACAAAAAATAAGAACTAGTGGCAGGCCCATTTTGACTCGGGGGGGGGGGGCTGAGTTTGAATGGGGGGTGAGTCTGAGTGAGAGAGGATCTACCCTAGCAAACCTTTCGTATCATTATCCGAATACCCCCCATGCATATGGGATATATTGAGCATGGTGATCAGATCATGATATTGTAGTCGAGCCAGGAAGCTCCAGACCCAGAAGAACCAACTGCAGAGAGTCCCCAGTATTCCTTTTGGCCCATGGCCTAAGTTGCACCAGTACCAGACTCCTTTTTCCCCCTTCCCTTCTGCCTCACTCAGTTCCATACATCACACTGCACCAACTTTGTCCCTCCCAGGAAACCCGGCCACCATTACCTCCCATCTCCACATTTACAACACTTCATACAGCACATAGTATGGAAGATATTTTGACCACACGTTACAAAACAATAAATAAGCACTCTGCCATTTCTCCCATCGTTTCCTCTCCTCTCTTCCCCACTCCCTATCCTTTCTCCGGCCTGGGGGAAACATATCCCAGCTCTAAAAACAACAGCTTTTGGAGTAGTTCAGCCCAAAGAGATCTCTTCAGGAGGGTGGGTGATAGACAGAGATTGATGCCAAAAGAAGGTCTAGTTCTCTCAAGTACTGTGCCTCTGTTTGCCCTTTTCTGATTGTTTTTCTTCTCCTGGACTGCTTCTGACGCTTCTCCCTGAGCCAAGAAGCCTCGCTATTCATCATGGACCCTCCCTGCCTGGGAGAGATAGTTTCATCAAGGACCCTGAAGCGAATTCAAGATCCCTTCCTGGCTGGAAGCAGTCAGAGAGCCAAAATTACATCTATGGGCTTTTGAGGGGTTTTGAACCTGCAGCCCAAGCCTCTGCAGAGTGGGATATGTAGTTCACCCAAGGACAGTAGTTACATCAAGGAGAACTACAACTCCCAAAGGAAGGCAGCACTGCGCTGCTTGTCTTAAAGATCATAACTCTGGGAGCAAGAACTGTATGGGAAAATCTGGGAAATTGCTGGGGATCCCCTGTATGTACAGTGTGGCTTCATAAGTTTTCCCTTTGACTCCTTGTAGCCTTTCCTTCCCCTTTCCCATGTAAAGAAAGATTGCCTGTATTTTGCTATTGTGTCAACTGAGAGGAAGTAACTGAATTCCCATCCTAAACCCTTTTTCGGATCACCATTGTTCTATTGCATGAGCTAATTCTGATGGAAATTCCTCGTTATGGATAAGCGGGAGCACTAGCCTCCAAGCCCCACGTTTCCATCAGCCTGAAGGGAGAATTGATCGTCGGAGTTTAGCCCAGTTAATTCGCCCTTTGGACCTGGACATAAAATGTTTGTTTTTCACAGCAGGGATCCGTCCCTGGCTTCGGACCCCAGGGGTGCCCCACAATAACCTTTTGTCACCAAAAGGTCTGAGTGCATTTCTGGCGTCAGGCCTCTTCCCCTTTTTCCCTTCTCATTCCCATGAGTGAGACATCAACTTCATCAATCCTATCACTCCAGGTATCAGTCAGGTCGTTTACCTGAAAGGGACTCTTTTGTTGTATCCACATGCAAATATTGACAGCCATTTCCGTCAAAAGCTTCCCTTCCTGGAACTCCATATATGGCCATGACTCCTGATTGGCTGGGGCAGCGAATAGGAGTGAGCGCCGATAGGCTCCTCAGAGCCGGTCAACACCCCAGCCATCAGCTAACCAACCAATCATGGACGGAGCCAGCCCAGAAGGGGGCAGGCGGGAATTTCAATTGTTTTGACAGTTCTGTAACCTTTAAAAACCAATGTTTTGAATGTATATGCATGCGTCTTTGCGGGATCAGGGAATTTGCGGTCGCATCCTACTCAGCTGAGCAGAATAAACAATTTCGTGGCATCTACCTAACAGATTGGTGAGCATAATTGGGTCCAAGGGAGGCGGATAGATTACGAGGGCCTAACCGCTCCTGGCTCGCCAGGTTAACTAAACCCTCGCGGGCTCTGCTCTGTGGTCGGTCCACAAGACTTGCCCGGTTGTCGGGACAGCCGGCCTGAGGGATTGGCAGCTGTTCGATAACAATATGAATAAACATAACAGTTTAAATAATGTACCAGTAAGGCCTTCTCGCAGACCACCCTGAGAATTGGGGGGGGCTGAAGCCCCTCAAGCCCCCCCCCCGACTACATGCCTGACTAGTGACTTCATCACATACAATAAAATCAGAGTTTCTACATATTTAAGAAACAGTAACTCACAGTGCCCTTCACACAACACAAGCTTTCAGTGTGTGTGTGGGGTGTGTGTGTGTGTGTGTGAGGTATTTTGCTGTTAAGTGTTGGTTTTTCCAAGAATTCCTAAGCCGGGTGGCAATCGACATATTTTTAAATTGCCCGCATAGAGATGGGCAAAATGGCCAATTTCCCTATGTGATGTTAATCCCTGTTAAGGTAAAGGTTTTCCCCTGACATTAAGTCCAGTCGTGTCTGACTCTGGGGGTTGGTGCTCATCTCAATTTCTAAGCTGAAGAGCCGGCGTTGCCCATAGACACCTCCAAGGTCATGTGCCCAGCATGACTGCATAGAGTGCTGTTACCTTCCTGCTGGACCGGTACCTATTTATCTACTCACATTTGCATGTTTTCAAACTGCTAGGTTGGCAGAAGCTGAAGCTGATAGCAGAAGCTCACGCCGCTCCACAGATTCGAACCTGTGACCTTTCGGTCAACAAGTTTAGTAGCTCAGTGGTTTAAACCACTGCGCCACCGGGGGCTTCCTATAACCCGCTTGTAAATAAACAATGACGCTGTGTGTAGAAGGAGCCTAAGTGCCCATTTTCTCAGAACACCAATGGGAAAGATGAGGGTTAATTTAAAACCACTTCCTATAATCTGGGGTGATGTTTTCTTTCTTTTTTTTTTTAAAAAAAAGATAATCAAAATCTTGGAGAAACAATGGGAGGCGATCTCAGTGCAAACAACCCCAGGGAAAGTGCCACTTTAAGAAAAGTGCTTCTGTTTCAGTGGAAGGGTCTTGAGTGCAAACGACCCCATAGAAAGTGCCACCTTAAGAAAGATGCCTTAAATCTGCTTCAGCGGAAGGATCTCGAAGGCAAAGAATCCCAGGGAAAGTGCTGCTTCAAGGAAGGCACTGGTATCCTTGAAATGCGAGGAGTCATTGCTTGTACATGTGATGGGAATGAAGCAGATAGTTGAGTTAGAAGCTGGAGGAGGTGATCTTAGTGTGATGGGAGTGAATCACATGAAACTCCTCCCTTTTCTCCGCTTTCCCTCATTTTCTCCAACCTCTTGTGTTAAAGTCCTAGGACTACGAATTGCTCCAACTGGTAGAGCAGAACCAATGGATATATTTGGAAAATCCATGCTTATTTAAGTGCCACTGATTCCATGGATCTACTTTAGTTGAGGTTAGAGATTGGATTTAGACCAAACTTTGCAAAGACAGATTGAAAACTGTAGCACATATCTTCCAACAGTACCAATATGGCAGGGACATTCCGAATTAGTCCGCTGTCATCTCACTTTCTGTCACAACGCGGGCCCTAGCTCCACCCCATAATCACACACACACAGACAATGTCAATTAACTATTTATTGAATCAAAAGGATAGCAGGTGAAAAAGATAGAATGTTCAAATGAGGAAAGAGACCAATAAGTCCAAGCAGGGCCGTAGCCAGGATTATGGTTCGGGGGGGGGGGCTGAGTTAGGTTCGGGGGGGTTGAGACTGGGTGGAAGAGGGTTTACCCTAGCAAACCTTTTGTATTGTTATCCCAATAACCCCATGAAGGTGGGATATAATGAGCATGGTGATCAGATCATGATATGAATAAACATAACAGTTTAAATAATGTACCAGTAAGGCCTTCTCGCGGACCATTCTGAGAATTTCGGGGCTGAAGCCCCTTACCCCCCTGGCTACATGCCTGAGTCCAAGGTAATTAGCAACTGGTTTCAAAAGCAAATCCAAAAACAGGGAATCTCAAAAAAGCAAGGTCCATAAAAACAAGGCAAGTTAATCCAAAGCAAACTTAGTCTATGAGACAACAAGGCAATCCAAAGTTCTTAGAAGAAACAAGGTCTCTTGGCAGTACTTGGCAAGATGAGCCAAACTATGGCTTCCAGGGAACAGCAGACCACCGATGCGTCTGTCCAGCAAAGACGTGGCCGCCAAACTGAGGAACTTTCCCACAGAGTGTATACTTAAGTCCCACCCTTGTGGGACCAGCGCCTCTCCAGGCCCCGCTTCCAATCTTTCCGTGTAGCCACAATACTACTCCTACGGTCGAAGCTCCTCGCAGGTTCAGCGCCATCTGTGTCGTTATCTTCCTGGGAAAGTGCCTCCGACTTGGTTTCCATATCTTCCTCCACAGCTGGTGGAACCAAGCGCTCCTGGGAACCGAATCCTCCCGGTCTCTCATATTCGCAATCCAAGCCAGAATCTGACTGGCCTTCATCATCCGAATAAGCAGAAGGCCAGGTGTCATCCCATTGTAAGCTGTCGGTCGGCAATGAATACCCATCAGCCCCTGCATCCCCTCCATCTTGGTCCAAAGCAATCAGGACCCCCGGGGCGGCACCCTGCCCCCCCCGGCTGGAACGGGGGCTGAGTTGCTACACTTTCTCAGCCCATTTTAAAATGACCCAAATTGTGATGTCGCACCCGGTCTGTATACAGTCAGTGAAGGGTGAGGACGTACTCTCTTTATACTGGGGGATTGCTTCTTGCCTTCCTTTAGCGCAGGGGTGGACAATTACCGGCCTTCTAGGTGTTTTGGACTTCAACTCCCAAAAATCCTAGCCAGTTTACCAGCTGTTAGGATTTCTGGGAGTTGAAGTCCAAAACACCTGGAGGGCCGGTATTTGCCCACCCCTGCTTTAGCAGCTTGGGGCTCACAAGGACTAAGCTGGACACTATAGTTAACTCAAACAGGCTTTATTGTTCTTAACATGAGTTAACTTTACTCAGGCAGTTTACTTCGTTCCCCAAAAGAAAAAGGAAAGATACTTTACAGTCTCTCTGTTGCTTTGGTCCAGGAAGCTTCAGCCGGATGGCTCTCCAAGTCCTATCCTCTCTATGGCCTTGAGGTAAGGACACTCGAGACCCCAGTCAGATGGCCTATATTGAAGGTATGGAACCTTCCTCTGGATGCCAACTGACTGGTTTGAAGGCACCTGGGTCTCCTCAGAGCTGCCCAACCATCCAGTATGCTGGGCTTTCTGTATAAGACCCAAGAAAAGTCAGTTTGGTGCTGAAAGATGGCTTGGCCTGGCCTGGCAAACCTTCCAGTGTGTCCTCTTCTGGAGAAATCCAGGAAAGCTCTGCTAAACAAAAATGACTACATTTCCAAAGTCCCTGGGAAAGGGGGCAGAACAAACTTAATTGGGCTCTGTTAAAAAATGATTGACAGGCACAAAGAACCAATCAATGCAACCAAACCTTTGCAAAACTGTGCAATTTGCAAAATACATTTTAACAAAGCAAAACCTTTTGGAACTTAAGGGTTTTTTTTTATGAAAGTGGCACTTGCTGCACTGTCACACAAATTACTTCCACTTTCCCCTTCTGACCATAACCTACAGTATTTCTACTGATGTAAACTGAGTGCAAAGCGCAAAAGTAGTTTGTTCTGAGGCTGGATCTACACTGCCATATAATCCAGTTCAAAGCAGATAACCTGGATTCAGCAATTGGAATATATGGCAGTGTAGATGTTGCCTGAGTTAACTCAACAGGAAAGGAGACGAGAAGAGGGATAGAACCTTGCTCAAAAATTGGTCCATGATCTGGTTACATCCTGTATAGATTACTGCAATGCTCTCTACGTGGGGTTGCCTTTGAAGACTGTTCGGAAGCTGCAACTAGTCCAACGGACAGCAGCCAGGTTGATTTGAGGGACTGTCTCACCCCATATTGCCCTCCGAGATCACTTCGGTCTGAGGACTCCAATCTCCTGGAGATACCTTCAGCTAAACTCGCAAGGCTGGCTGCTACCCGCCGGAGGGCGTTCTCTGTCATAGCACCTACGCTGTGGAACGCCCTCCCGGCCGGAACTCGGGCTATGAAGGACTTGCTCCCGTTTAGACGGGCCTGTAAAACATACCTGTTTAAGCAGGCCTTTGGTGAGTAAGTCCTGCCCATGCCCCGCCATCTATTCGTTCTTCTGAGGATGATGTGCTGTTCATTGTTTTAACTGTGTTATTAATTACTGTACTACTGTTGTTTTTAATTGTTTTTAACTGCTTATTGCCTGTATTTAACTGTGCCCTTCGGCTCCTGTAAGCCGCCGCGAGCCTCAGGGAGTCGGCGGCATAGAAGCCCGAATAATAAATAAATAAAATAAATAAATAACAGGAGCAACATTCAGAGAGCGTACAACTCCTCTGTTGTGCCAGCTCCACTGGCTGCCAGTTTGCTACCGGGCACAATTCAAAGTGCTGGCTTTAGCCTTTAAAGCCCTAAACGGTTCGGGTCCAACTTACCTGTCCGAACGCATCTCTCCCTATGAACCATCGAGATGTTTAAAATCATCTGGAGAGGCCCTGCTCTCGGCCCCGCCTTCTTCGCAGGCGTGACTGGCGGGGACAAGAGACAGGGCCTTTTCAGTGGTGGCTCCTCGGCTTTGGAACGCCCTCCCTAAAGGCATCAGATTGGCCCCCTCCCTCCTGACGTTTCGCAAGAAAGTCAAGACCTGGTTATTTGAGCAGGCATTTGTTGATGAAATATAAGGCTTAATTGGATATAAGGAATGACGACGATGTGATGGAAACTGATTTCAACATGATGCTGAGGTGGCAATTGTATGTTTTTAATTGTTAAATTGTTATTATATGTTTTTTTCTGGGGGGGGGGGGGTTGACTTGTTGCTGTGTTGTATTGAGGGCAGAGACTGCCTGTGTAAACCGTCCCGAGTCACCTTCGGGCTGAGAGGGGCGGTATAGAAACGTGACCAAAAAAAAAAATTTGCAAGGAATTCCTTTCAAGGAATAGCCATTGCCTCCAGTAATGTTTCTGCAAAGACCATTCTGGGTAGATATTTATTTATTGTGACAAGGCTAGTTATGCACAGCAAAGAATCATTTGTCACGTTTATGAAGGCAGGCAGTAGAAAAAACAACAGCAACAGGAGAGGTGGTAAGACGTTGCCTTGGTCCTTAAGGGATAAAATGCATGAAAGGGGCCATTGATTCTACTTGTTTTTTCACTGCTAGGGATGAGTGTTTAGTAGTAGCCTAAAAGCATCCATCTTGTATGGCGGAAATATAATAGTTATTCCTAAGGGAGCATTTCTTTAAAAAAAAGAAAAAAAGAAGGCAAACAGAAATGTTTTTTTTAATGTGAGTAATGGTTGTTATTTTGCAGCCTAAAAGGACAACAATCAAATTTTCAAAATGCCATATTAAAGGAATACAATTTTCTTCATTTTTAAAACAATTCTGCAGGCTCCAAATTGTTCAGTACAAAGACAAGGACACACCTGAGGCTCCTTCTACTTGAAGACCATGCCTTCTAACCCTTCATCAATGTTATTAATAAAGATGTTCAGCAGGACCGGGCCCAGGACAGAACCCTGTGGCACTCCGCTCGTCACTTCTTTGTCTAAAGGTTTGTATAATTATGTCCGTCGCCCTCTGTTAAGAGCTTATGAGTAACCTTGGACCCCCTGTTGTCGATGGAGGCCCACATCTCCAGCGTCAGCAGGGTAGCATTTTTCCATCTTCGCCAGGCGAGGAAGCTGGCCCCCTATTTGCCCCGGCGCGACTTAGCCACAGTGATCCAAGCCACGGTCATCTCGAGGCTGGACTACTGTAATGCTCTTTACATTGGTTTTCCTCTGTCGGTAATCCGGAGACTCAAGCTGGTGCAGAACGCTGCAGCGCGACTCCTGGCAGGGGTCCCGATTGGCCACCACATCACGCCAATCCTGCGCGAACTGCACTGGCTCCCAATTGAATGCCGGATTGCCTTCAAAGCGTTAGTCCTGACTTTTAAGGCCTTACATGGTCTGGGGCCAGTGTACCTGCGGGATCGCCTTGTCCCATACCATCCCACCAGATCACTGCGCTCCGAAGAGCTAAACCTCCTGGTCATCCCAAATGTGAGGACCTACCATCTGTCCGCAACCCGCCGCCGGGCTTTCTCTGTTGCAGCCCCTACCATGTGGAACGCACTGCCCGCCGGCATCTGTGCCACCCAGGGCCTCCTCCCGTTCAGGAGAGCAGTTAAGACATTGCTGTTCCAACAAGCCTTCGGAGTTAGCTAAACTGTAGCTCTCACCGCCTAGCCATCTATCCGTAACCAGGCAAAGAGCCTTTTCTGTGGCAGCTCCGGTGCTATGGAACTCCCTCCCAGACAGCACCCGCGCTATCTCGGAGCTTGCCCCTTTCCGAAGGGCGTGTAAGACCGACCTCTTTGGTCTAGCCTTTAACTAACCACATTGACCCAGGAAATGTGCGTGTATGTCATCTTATACCTCGTCGATGTAATGTGCTTTTAATATGTTTTTATGTTTTTATTGTAGGGCTGCATGACTGAAACATGCTGCCTGTTTACATTGTTGTTATCCGCCCCGAGCCTGCAGGGAGGAGCGGAATATAAGACTGAACAATAAATAAATAAATAAATAAATAAATATAAGGACTTAATCATATTGATGAGGGCCAGCATTCCGATTTGCCAGCCTCTATGGCAAATCAGGGGCAGTGGGGCAATCCCGGCACTCCGAGCCCCACCTCACCACCAGCCGACGATGCCCCATCACATGTGAGGAAGTGTTGCTGTGTGGCTTCCCCCCACTGTAGCCCTGTTGTTCCAAATGGAACATGGGGAGGATCCTGTGTTGGCAGCGCAACACCCTAAGACACTTCTGTCCCATTTGACCCATGGAACCTGGTTGGAAGTGAGGCTATGTCATGTGATGGGTGATGTGGGTCAACTGGGACAGAACACTGTATTTCTATCATGTGATTAGGTCCTTAGGCTCACTAGTATTTAGAAATGAATTGAAAGTACACACAACAACAAAATACTAGATCATAATAATATATTGTTGCTAGAAAAATCAATTTCACACACACACACACACATGCATTGGGCTATTATCATGTAAACTCATAGAAAGTAGGGAAGTTTGATAGGCTGGAAAATGACATTATCATTCCTGTTGACTAGACCAGGGCTGTCCAACTTCTAACCGGCCAAGGGCCGGAATTCAGGTCACTGATGACCTGGGGGGCCGATCCGCCCCGCCTGCGCCCCTGGCCCCACCCCTTGCCCTGCCCCCGGCCCCGGCTCCGCCCCTTCCTCCTAAAGTGTCATGTCGGGCGGCAGAAGCAGGCGGTTTTGCCCGTTTCTGAGGCTGGCGTGACACTTTAGCAAGAAGGGCGAAGCCAAGGGGAGCCCTCCATGGCTTCGCCCTTCCTGCTAAAGATTCCTCCTCCTCCTCCTCCTTCCCCCCCCCCGCCATGGCGATCGGGACACCAGCAGCGCCGGGAAGGAGGAGGAGGCCCACCCCCTCGCTCCCTTCCGCCCTTCCCAACGCAGCCGGTGTCTCGATCGCCGCGGCGCCAGGGGGAAGGAGGAGGAGGAGGAAGGGAGGATCCCTCCTCCTCCTTCCCCCCGCCGCCGCGGCAATCGGGACACCAGCGGTGCCGGGAAGGAGGAGGAGGCCGGCCCCCCCGCTCCCTCCCACCCTTCCCGGCGCAGCCGGTGTCCCGATCGCCACGGCGCCAGGGAAGGAGGAGGAGGAGGAAGGGAGGATTCCTCCTCCTCCTTCCCCCCGCCGCCGCGGCAATCGGGACACCAGCGGTGCTGGGAAGGAGGAGGAGGCCCGCCCCCTCGCTCCCTCCCGCCCTTCCTGGCGCAGCCGGTGTCCCGATCGCCGCAGCGCCAGGGAAGGAGGAGGAGGAGGAAGGAGGATTCCTCCTCCTCCTTCCCCCCCCCCGCCGCGGCAATCGGGACACCAGCGGCGCCGAGGAGGAGGAGGAGGAGGAGGAGGAGGAGGAAGGGAGGATTCCTCCTTTTCCCCTCCCTCCCCCCCGCCGCTGCGAACCGGATCGCAGTGGCGGGGTGGAGAGAGGGACGGAGGGGGGCGTGGCAAGGAGGAGGAGCTGGCTCCCTTCCTTCTCCCTGCCCCGCCTCCTCCTCCTCCCCTCCCCCCCCGCCGCTGCGATCTTGCAGCGGTGGTGGGGAGAGAGGGACAGAGGGGGCAGTACAGGGAGGAGGAGCTGGCTCCCTTCCTCCTCCCTGCCCCTCCTACCCCCCGGCCGCCATTTTTTTAAAAAAATATTTTTTAAAATAAATTCTTTCAGGAGGATAGCGGGGGCCGTGTCCAACAGGCTGGGGGGCCGTGTACGGCCCGCGGGCCGCCTGTTGGACAGCCCTGGGCTAGACAATCCTGACATTGTCACCCTGTGATCCCTGGCTCTGCTGCATCATTGGAGGAAGCATTGTGTGATCAAAAAGATAGTTTGTGTATCTTAAACATAAACAAGTTCTGGATTTGCATTCCAAAATATGTATTTGAGATCCCTTTATGACCCCAAAAAAGTTTAAACACTAATGAAATGAAAACTCTATAAAGGATTAAACAAACTTTTGTTTTCTCGTGTTCATTTTGAGGAAATATCCCAAAAAGAACATTTCAGGCTCACCTTCTTGCAGTGCCAAGTCTGCAGAATCTTAAGTTAAACTACTTTGCTCCCATATAATAATGCTAATGTGGAAACAAGGAAATATCTGACATTTCTTAGTAATTCTTTAGTTGTTTGTATGGGAAAGGGAATTTGTTTTCTTTCATGTGGCAGACCAAATAGTTAAACCAAGGTCTTTTTACCAAATATGAACAAGCTTGACTAGTCAAACATCTTTTTGAGATTAAAAGCACCTAATACTCACAGGGTCTCTGGACATTGCTATGGATGCAAGATAGTGAGGCTGAATAAATAAACAAACCCCTTTTCTCATATTTCTTATATTTTGACAGCTGCCTAAACTAAATGAAAGTGTTAATAGAATAAAAATTACTTGCAAAATACTACTGTGCTTGCCAATAATCACATAAATTTAATGTAGATATAGGGATGTGGAAATTCTCTGGTACTGACACCTTTCTTTTATAAAACACAACAAAACCAGCACTCCATGTTGTGGCCATATTTATTCATTTATTTTGATGTTTCAGACTTTGTTAATGCTTAAATGGGAAACTGCCAAAAATACCAGTTGCCGTAGGCTATATTTCAGAGAAAATAACTGGGGGGAAACACCTTTGAGTAATCTTTGCCTACGAATATTTTATGAAATGCACAGAGTTGCCATAAATCGATAGGCGACTTGAAGGCACAAAATGCACGCACATTTACCATCTGGTTGGAGGACTTTGCATCTGCTCCAGGCCCTTCTAGTGAAAAAGATATTGGACAGTCAGAGAAGTATTATTTTATATTACTTCTATTGTATTATTTTATATTGAACCATCAAGGACATTAAGATCCTCCGGAGAGGCCCTGCTCTCAGTCCCGCCATCTTCGCAAGTGCGACTGGTGGGGACGAGAGACAGGGCCTTCTCTGTGGTGGCCCCTCGGCTGCGGAACTCTCTCCCAAGTGATGCTAGATCTGCCCCCTCTCTGTTGTCCTTTAGGAGGCTGGTGAAGACTTGGATGTAGAACCAAGCCTTCCCAGAATTGGCTATTGTCTGAATGAATGACCACGTTTACAGATCGAGTGGAACTGTTTTTAGTGGTGATGTGATTTTATGCTGGGCTTTTTATGTATTTTAATATGTTGTTGTAGTTGTTTTGAAATTGTATAGCATTTAATTTTGCTATAATCCGGTCTGAGTCCCTCTATGGAGGTGAGAAGGTCGGGGTACAAAAGTTTTAAATGAATAAATAATAAATAAATAGTCTAGTGTATTTTTATGATTTATTTACCTCATCGTGGGGCTGTTTTGTGTTTTGTTTGGTATTATTTTTTTGTAATGCACTGTTGGGCTTGGCCTCATGTAAGCCACCCCGAGTCCCCGTTGGGGAGATGGTGGTGGGGTATAAATAAAGATTATTATTATTATTATTATTATTTAAGCCATTCACTTGAGAGATTGTAAATCAGAGTAATTAGTGTTATTCCAGTCCTGGGCTAGCTAAACGAATAATTGAAATACAATACAATGCACTTGAATACTATGTCCAGTTCTGGGCATCACAATTCAACAAGGAAATTGAACAGCTAGAACGTGCCCAGAAGAGAGCATAGAAAATGGTAAACTGTCAAAAAATCAAGCCATATGAAAAATGTTTTAGAAAGCTGGATAAAAAAGGGAGGTGGTTAAAAGAGAACATGGTAGCCATATTTAAATATTTGGAAAGATGTTACATTGAAAAGGGAGTAAGCTTGTTTTCTGCTATTGTGAATACTAGATTCAAACTACAGAAAAAGAGATTCCACCTAAACATTAGAAAAATATTCTTGACAGTAATAGGTGTCCAACAGAGGAGCATGCTGCTTTGGTTTGTGGTGGAGTCTCCTTCTCTGGATGTTTTAAAACAAGGACTGAATGGCCCTGGTGGTCTCTTCCAACTTTATAATCCTGATTGTAAGGTAGCGTTGTCTCTGCTTGTGTTGGTGAAGATGGCCTCAAATTGCTTCGGTCTATGGAAATGAATATGCACATGAATGATTCAGGATGCAGCTTGGGACATTTTTAACTCCTGGTGCACATTGTTTTCTAAAAGGGCTGCAGCTTGGTGATACAGTACAGACCTTGGGATCTGGGACATTTAGTAATGTAGAACAAAACTGGAGGGACACTTTACCCTAGAAAACACGAAGCAAAACACTGGGCAAGACTAATGTATACAGCAACCACATAATACCATCAATAAACCTATATGTATTTTATTATTATTTATTTATTTATTTCAGCTTGGTAGACCGCTCACTCCGAAGCTCAGAGCGGTTTACAACAATAAAATACCAATAAAAACACATAACATTAAAACAGCATTAAAACCAATTCCACCCCCCCCAAACTGTAACAGGACAGTAGTGATGTAGCGGCAGTGATGCGGCGGGTGGCAGGTTATGGCGGGCACCGGTCAGAGCCGAATGCCTGCCTAAACAGCCAGGTCTTAACAGCCTTACGAAATGTCATCAAGTCCCGCAGGGCTCACGTCTCTTCAGGCAACGAGTTCCATAGCGTTGGCGCGGCACTTCCAACATGTTGAGCCCCTCTGAGCGCAGTGATCTTCTGGGCACGTATGGGGTAAGCCGCTCCCTCAGGTACACTGGCCCCAAACTATATAAGACCTTGAAAGTTAGAACTAACACCTTGAAGAAGACCCGGAATTCAATTGGGAGCCAGTGCAATTCCCGCAGCAATGGGGTTGTGTGAGCAGATCTTACGGCTCCTGAGAGCAGGCGTGCTGCTGCGTTCTGCACTAGCTTGAGTTTCCGGATCGTCGACAAGGGCAGGCCAATGTACAGCGCATTATAGTAATCAAGTCTCGAGATGACCGTGGCTTGGATCACCGTGGCCAGGTCGCAACGGGACAGATAGGGAGCCAGACGTTTTGCCTGTTGGAGATGGTAAAACGCTGTCTTGCAGACTGCTAAGAAGTAACAATATACAATGAATAAATGAATTTCTGTGCACAGTAAATATTATATAAACAACAGTCTCTATAGACACACTTGTGTTATTTCACATCCTATGTAAGAGTTTCCAAAACCCACTCTCCCTAGGAAATCATCATCATCATAATAGTCAATGTATCAGCTCACAGCAGGCACGTCGCCGTATTCAAACAGGCTCAGTGCCGATGAATCGAGTACAGATATCCGGAGTCGCACTGTAGGCAGGACGCTATGGACGTCCCCGTTGTCTAGCTCTGTTCCTGGAAGGCGGCCCTGTGACCTTCCCCTGTGGGCACCTTTACATAGGCCAGACTAGCTGATGCCTGAGAACAAGAATGATCGAACGCAGATCCAAAATTCACAATGGATCTGAGGATTCAGTCCTTTACCGCCACTTCAAAACCTTAAAACATCCACACAATTCCTTCAAATGCATGGGACTGGAGAGAGTAACTGTTAGACCACATGGGGATGTACATACAGCTTTAATTAGAGCGGAAGCCAAATGGATTGTACTACTCTCAACTGAAACACCGAAAGAGTTAAATGAACCCCTGAGAATACAACCCCTAATTAATTACTTACCAGACATTAAATTCTTACCCCTGAGACAGAGCTACTCACTTTGGGTCAGTCATGTTGGCTTCCTATGCTTTACCAGTGAAACCATTGATATACTTTTTATGGGTAAGAACCTTCCACCTCTCTTTGTGTACCACTTACTGTACCTTCCCTGGTATTTTTAATCCTCTGCCTTTGACACTAGATATTAAATGGTTATTTTTATATGGTATATGTATACTTTACCTGTAAGGCTGTTCCTATAGACATTTAGTAATGTCCCAGCATCTGAACACAGAGCCAGGCCAAATACTGGCCTCATCGACTCTACAATATAATGCAGTTTCAGAATGCAGATTAACTGCATGGAACTGAATTATATGGCAGTGTAGATTCATATTCCAGTTCCATGCAGTTCAATCTGCATTATGAGTCTACACTGACCATATAACCCAGTCTGTATATGGCAGTGTAGATGGGGCCACTATTGATACCTGAGGCAAAGGATAAGATGGCTCTCCTTCCAATTACAGAAGCCAATTAAGGGCGTTTCCAGACAGGGGGAAACCCGTGCCGAAAGAGCTGATAGAAAACATTCTGGAATGAACAAAACATGTACAATCTCAAAAATAAAACCAGAAATCACTGGAGCAAAATCTGCGACTTTCTGGTCTTTATAATTAGTCTTGATGGACCCACATCTAGCTTGTAAGAAAGGCAAAACAGCCTAGGAGTAATGTTTTACTTGTCATAGATAGAAAAGGAAGAGAATCTGACATCTTGCTGAATTTGGACCAAAACACAAACACAAATTCAAATATGTAGTGTGCAGGTACCAAGGAGTTGTTCTGCTCTAGTGAGTACTCTCATTTATGCAACTGACCATGCAGTTTTAAAAATCCACTTTGGCATGGGTTTTTATCCCCACAAACTACCACAAAATCTGGGCTTTCCCAAGCAGGGTAGCTACATGCCATCCTGGTAACTACCAAGATTGTATATAATTACCCAGAAAACCCCAAAACAACCCTTAATTTTTTTGTGGCCATGTCTGGATGGAGCTTTTGTTAACTGTCTTGTTTTGCCAAATAGTCAGCTGGCCTGCTTTCTAGGTAGTGCTGAGAAGGTCTCCTGTCTGAAACTCTGGATTAACACATCTACAACCTCATCACACGGGCTGATTTGCCCATCATACGCTGCTTCCTTGACCCATTCACCACTGAGCCCGTTACACAATGCACATCTACTTGCAGTTAGACTGTGGTGAAAGGAGAGAAGGAGCAGCATACGCCGCCACAGCAACAACATGGCAGGTTTCCCATGTTGCCTTTGCTATATGGGCAAAAGTCGGGTGGCAGATGCTTCCCCCACATGGGATGGGGCTAGTGGTAAGTGATGCAGTGATGCAGATTGTAGAGTGATGGGTTCTTAGGGTTGCCAACTGTCCCGTATTGTACAGGAATCCAGTTTTTAGGTCCCAAATTTTGTGTCCCTTATTTTCAGCTCCTGTCCCGTATTGACAGGATAAGAGGCAGCCGAAGGTGAGGCTGGGCCAGTACATATACACACATACTTCCTTCTTCCTCCTCCTCCATCCTGCTACCCCTTTTGGCTCCTCCCGTTTCCTCTCGCCTCCCCGCATGCAGCTGGGAATTGTAGTCCAAGGCTGCCTCCTCTTGATTGAGAGGCGTGCGCGGCCCTTTTGGGCAGGACTCCATTTCCCAAGAGCTCTTGCTCCGGGGTGGTGGAGGAGGAGGAAAAGGAAGAGGGAGAAGGGGGCCTGCCAGTCTTCATGGCGCTGCCTGAGGGAGCTGCAGGTGCAGTGTGGGGAGATGTGGGCCCGCATGGAGCTGGTGATCATGGAGACTCAGAGCCAGGTCTACCATGCCCTCGCCCACCTCTATAGCGGGGCCGCCTTCACAGTTGACTGCTGAGAGAGGAAGGAAGGTGACCCCCTACCAGGCACACATATCACAGCCACACTGGGGCTGAGGGGTGGATGGGGGTCTCTGGAGGGCTTTTGAGACAGACAGGCATCTGTCGGGAGGGCTTGGATTGTGCTTCCTTGCAGAATGGCCCAAGTAGATGATATTGCCCTGAATGCATGCAAAAGGAGGCTCCTGTTAGACCCCAGTCTAAAGATCAGTCAACAGTGTGATGCCGCAGCTGAAAAAGCCAAGGCTGCATCAAAAGGAGTATATTTAGGGTTGCCTAATGTTTGATTTTCAAGTTTCAATGAAGTGACCCTTATTTTAGGTAAATGTCCCTTATTTCTTATATCAAAAAGTGGCAACCCTATGGGTTCTCCATGCCCCATGTCAAGACTCTGCCAGGACTCCACAGATTCGCCACGATGCATGGCAAATCCCTCACTTAATGTGATAAGATCCCTAGTCAAGGTAAAGGATACTGAATTAGAGGAACAAAAACATTTTTAAAATGTCATCTTGTTTTACAGAACACATTCTACCTTCCTCTTACTTTGATCCTAAATGCATCATAGCATGCCTTTCAACTATCCCGTTTTGGCAGGGACCGTTCTGATAAAGCCTTTGCCATCACATTTTCCCATTTTGCTCCAGATTATTTCAGTTATTGCACTTTGCGTTCAAAATGCAAACCTAGTTTTCACCCAGTGGTGGGGAAGCCAGGAACTAACAGTAAATCTTGTTTTTCAGTTAAAAGCAAACTGCTGCTTCTCTCCTAGCTTGTTTGACCCTTTGCATTAATACAGGGCTGTCCAACAGGCGGCCCTGGGGCCGTATATGGCCCCCGAGCCCCTTCCCTCCGGCCCCCTAACTTGTTTTAATAAAATACAAATAAAAATAAAAAATTAAATTAATTTTTTTTAAAAAATACCTACTTCCGGGTTTAGGCAAGCATCGTGAGACTACGCCAGCCACAGACGGGATTTCGAGGGAGGTCGAAATCCCGTCTGTGGCTGCGTAGTCTCGCGATAGCTGCCAAAATCTCGGGTCCCGTGGGATTTGCGGCCGGCCTGGGCTGACCTCCTCCTCCCTCGCGGCTGCTTCCAGGCCAGCCCTGCGGTGAAGCTACGTTCAAATCAACCGGCTGGACAGGGTGGACCCTCTCTTAAAGATCCCACCGCTGCCGCCAATATGTGACCACTCCACTTCTTGACCGGCCTCAGACTGGACAATCTTTCTATGTCCACACTGCTGACCTCCAATCCAAGGAAACCTCGAAGTTACCTCAGCAACTTCACGTTTATTGGCAGGGTACTGTCTCACCCCTTCACCATTTAACTGACTGGAGTTTTAAAACTTCTCAGTGACCACTTGACCACGCTGCCACCATTTATCCGGCTGACCACTGACTTTGAGGGCCACCACCAATAAAAGAATCAGGAGAGGTGTTTTCCTTTTAAGATGCAAACAATTTATTTTGACACAAATGGGTACAATCTTGGTTGGTTTCAAACTTCCTTAGAGGCACAACTTTTTCTGTTACATAACACAATGGGGACCTATTATAGGGTTTCCACTAAACCTCTATAAACCCCTGCAACTTTAACTAGGGTCTCTATACCCTTTAACTGACTGCTCACTAGCAGACCTTAACACACACACTAACACTGGACCGTTCTCTTTTCAGTCCTTAGGACACTCTCAACTAGAACATAACTCCTCCCCTCTCATTTGGCAGTTGGCTTCCCGCTCTTCCAACTGTAGAATTCAAACCTGAACATTCTACTAGCCTCTAGCCCTGGTTGCCATGGCGACAGCTCTTTCTAAGCTTCTGCCATGCCTCCCTTCTGTTTCACCCACAGAAACAAACCATAGAACATTCAAAACAACATACATTTTAACACATGTCACACAACATTTACACACAAATAATCAACATCATTACATTACC
This sequence comes from Anolis apletophallus, assembly GCA_030556195.1. Taxonomy (NCBI): domain Eukaryota; kingdom Metazoa; phylum Chordata; class Lepidosauria; order Squamata; family Anolidae; genus Anolis; species Anolis apletophallus. Next base: position 22,195,726 of record JARBWK010000012.1, read on the forward strand.
TTCCTTCCTCCCGAAATTATTTTTTAATTCTCTCTGTCCAGAGTGAATTAAAAATAATGCCGTTAGCAAGACATTATATAATCTTATACATTTCACATATACATTTATACTTACACAACTATATACAAACCATATCCATTCTGTAATCTGAATTTAAGTAACTCTCGATAAAGAGTCAGCTACTACATTCGATTTGCCTTTCACATGCACTACCTTAAAATCGTAGTCTTGCAAGAGTAAACTCCATCTTAAGAGTTTGTTGTTAGTACCCTTAACATTACTCAGCCATTTTAATGGCGCATGATCCGTCTGCAAAACAAACTTCCTGCCCCACAGATATGGTCTCAGTTTTTGAATCGACCACACTATGGCGAGACATTCTTTCTCGATGGTAGAAAGACTACTTTCTCTCGGCAATAGCTTTTACTTAAAAACATTACAGGATGCTTTTCCCCATCCTCGTCAGCTTGACTTAAAACCGCTCCCAAACCTGTTTCTGATGCGTCGCACGTTAATATAAATGGACGATCAAAATCTGGAGCTTTCAACACTGACTGTGATGTTATGGTCTGTTTTAACTTGTCCATTGACTCCTGACATTGTGGTGTCCACACTACAACATTTGGACATGCCTTCTTGGTTAAGCCTGTCAATGGAGTCGCCAATTCGCTAAAATTTGGGATAAACCTTCGATAATAACTGGCTAATCCCAAAAAAGGACCGAACCTGTTTTTGGTTTTGGGTATCGGGCCACTTGTGTATCGCCTCCACCTTAGTAGGTTCTGGACCAATCATACCACTTCCCACCATGTGTCCTAGGTACTTGGACATTCGATTCCCTAAACGACACTTGGGTGCTTTTACTGTTAACCCTGCTTCTTTCAGTCGAAACAGCACCTGGTCTAGATGTTGTAGGTGTTCTTCCCAGGTATTGCTAAATACACCTATGTCGCCC
>JARBWK010000012.1:22196780-22233794 GCA_030556195.1 Anolis apletophallus
ATCTGTGTCAACATAACAAAAAGGCATTGTTTTCTAAGGGATTATGTACTTGCATTGGTTCGAAGAACTCTTTCCTTTATTAGACTCAAGCCCCTTCTCAAAACTCTTTTCTTTTATTGGAGTTATACATAAGGAAGATTTTCCTTGCTATGTAGATAACATTGTGCTTTCATATGTCCAAACTTGCATGAAAAACACATTCTCTTAGCCATATCAAAGCTTGGACGATTTCCACTACTGAGGAGCCATCTCTGAGGTAATTTTTCTCCTCAGGCCTTCTGTAGCAGCGTACTCTCCTGCAGCATTTTTAGCCTCTTGATACTGTGGCAACACTTTGTATGGTTTCTTGAAACAATGTTTCTCCACTGGTTTGTAGCCTTCAGCCTTACAAACTCCTTCTCTCAATGTCACCATCTTATCCACCATAAGGCTGCTTGACTGGGTGTTTCAGGATTCCTTTCTTGAACTAACCATTTATACTCTGAGGAACATTTTGATAAAACTGTTCCAGTGTGTTTCAGATTTTGAGCGAGGATGAAGCATCTCGTTCATAGTGTCCTTCGAAGGATGAATTCCTTTTAAGTCTAAGTAGCTGTGAGTAGGGTAGGCTTCTTTTTAATGATGGTGCATGGAAGCTATCGAAGTGAAGTAGGGAGTTCCTATCGGTCGGTTTCCTAAAGTTTTGCACTTTAAGGCAGCCTTCATGTATAAATACATTCAGGTCAAGGAAGTTTACTCGGTTTTACTCATGGTGAAAGAGAAGTTGATGCTCGTGCCAGGAGTTCATCCAGGCCTTGAACATGTCCACCTGTACTGATTTGTCAAGAATTACAAAGATGTCGTCTATGAATCTATGATAACTAAGAATGTACTTAGTCATCGGGTTGGTGGGACTAGGATTAAGGTTTTTCATTTCTAGATTATTCATGAACAGGTTGGCGATACTCGGCGCTGTAGCCGCGCCCATACTTACTCCGGATCCTGATGTTTCTGCATGATGGACTATGTCTCGGATCATGCGGGAGTATCTGTTAGTGGGGTCTTGAGTAAGGGGTTCGTATACCCGTGTGTTATTAAGTTGGGAATATGCCTCCGTGATGTAATCCACTTTACTAAGTACCACGGTGGCCCCACCTTTATCTGCCTTCCGGAATATTATGTCCGGATGGCTTCCTAGTCGTTCCAAAATGAGTCTCTCTTTTTTACTCAGATTCGAGTTGTGATTGTCGTTGTCGTGTTTGATTTTGGATATTTCCTGTGTAACTATTTGTTCAAATGTCCTCACATTGTGGGACATAGAGGGCGGTGTAAATGAGCTTTTTATAAAGAATTTAGGTTGGGTGTCTCTTGGGGATTCAGGGTTATCTTTAAAGAACTCTTTTAGTCTTATATTCCTGAACAATAATGATACATCTTTCCTCATGTCCAACGTAGAGCACCGTGGGGTGCCTACAAAAGAGAGTCCTTTATTCAATACCTTCATTTCATCCTCAGAGAATACATATTCAGAAAGGTTTACTACTAGTACCTTCTGGCTCTCCTCCTCCCCCCGCGAAAATTTCCCCCGCGCTGATGGGGTTTGTTGCGGTTTCTAAGGTTATAATTGTTGTTGCTGGTGGAGGGGCCCTGTTCTAAATCTGGCTGTTGCCTCTGATTCTCGTCAGAGTGATTAGAGCCTTCTGAGTATAATGACTCATTGGAGAAGGAGACCCCTCTAGAGGGCGGATGAAATGGGGACTTAAGCTTCCAATTATACACCTTCCCTGACTTATAGTCCTTTTCGTCCCTGCCAAATTTGTTGATTTTACTTTTCTTAAGGTCAGCATACAGATTGTCACATTTCTTTTTTAATTCAGCTAAATCTGCTGATGTAATTACTGTGTCATTTTGTGCCTTCAAAGCTGCTATCTCTGTTCTCAATTCCGCACTCACAATATTAGATTTTTGGATAAGAAGGACCATAATATCTAATGAGCATTTTGATAATATAGAATTCCAGTTATTAATAAATTCTTTATCTTCTACAAAGTTGCCCGGAGGCAAGAATATCCTCAGTCCTCTGGGAATGCGTTCGCTTCGCACATAATCAGCTAAGCTAGCTGCATTCAGCTGTATTCTCAGTAAGCGTTCTTCCTTAGCTGCTAATGACTTCAGCGCATCAGCTGCTTCGGGGTTCGAAGGCTGCTGTGCCTGCTCTCCTGGAGCAAAAATAGAGCTGTCTCCTATAATATCTTTAATTTGGTCAGGGTTGAAAGACTTTATAGTACTAGCCATGTTGCTAAACAGAGTAATTCAATACACAAAAGATACGTTCCTCTAGCAAACTGCTAATACACAAACACTATCCCATACGCTTTTTCAGGGGCAGACCGGTATGTTGCATAAATCACAGTACGCGTAATAGCAAGAAATCAAAATGTAATCTTCTATAACATATAACATATGGCTCTATGTCGAACCAATCTCACTCACAGTGCATTGTGTTAACATATATATGAGCACAATCAGTTATATAGCCCTTCCAAACAATCATTGGGCATTAAGGCGCAAACATCCAGTCTTGGTACCCCTATGGGTAATCCGGAGCCAATTCACTCACGGATTCGGGACCAGGTCGAAGGGGGAGTCTTCGGAGTAAAGTGAGCTGGCAACTGCTCGATAGGCAGGCACCTACGGCAAGAGGTAACGACGCCAGAAGGCCGTTTCGCGTATACCACGCTTCCTCAGGGTGCAAAGGTCTTTTAGCCGCTCCTCCCCGGTATTGTAGTCTTCAATTCTAGACTCGGGGTCCAAACGGAAGGTAGCTGGGTACGGAATAGCATAGAGTGAACATAGTGCTCCAAGGCTAGAATCTTTATACACGAACATCCCTACTGAGGAATCCAGAATAGTGATAGGAGATATCCTCGACACGAGGCCCCTACCCCAGCATCCCCCCACGCACTTCTTGCTTGAGTTATACGACTGCACCACAGACTATAACTACTTCTCCTTTGAAAATAATTTCTATTTACAGCGATCCGGAGTAAGTATGGGCGCAGCTACAGCGCCGAGTATCGCCAACCTGTTCATGAATAATCTAGAAATGAAAAACCTTAATCCTAGTCCCACCAACCCGATGACTAAGTACATTCTTAGTTATCATAGATTCATAGACGACATCTTTGTAATTCTTGACAAATCAGTACAGGTGGACATGTTCAAGGCCTGGATGAACTCCTGCACGAGAGCATCAACTTCTCTTTCACCATGAGTAAAACCGAGTAAACTTCCTTGACCTGAATGTATTTATACATGAAGGCTGCCTTAAAGTGCAAAACTTTAGGAAACCGACCGATAGGAACTCCTACTTCACTTCGATAGCTTCCATGCACCATCATTAAAAAGAAGCCTACCCTACTCACAGCTACTTAGACTTAAAAGGAATTCATCCTTCGAAGGACACTATGAACGAGATGCTTCATCCCTCGCTCAAAATCTGAAACACAGAGGATACCCTGGGCAAGTTATCCAGCAAGCCAAACGTAAAGCAGACTCCATCCCGAGAAACAGATTGCTCCACAAAGAGAATAACAACACCGCACCTAAACTGGTATGGCCCCTCACACTCACACCACACTCGAAACAAATACAGGGCATAGTGAGGAAATACTGGCCATTAGTATCCACCATACCAGGATTAGAACCCCTCCCTGCGTTGCATACAAGCGCACTAAAAACCAGAGAATACCTCATACATAGCAACCATGTAGTCACACCGAGAACAAGGGTACCCAACCCTGGCACAAAAAATGTGGAGGATGCCCCATTTGCCCCTTAATCATAGCGGGCAACACGATCCAAAACAGACAAACAGGCAGAACACTTCATCTTAAGGATGAAATAATCTGCACCTCCACGGGGGTGATTTACGCGATCCTATGTAGCTGTGGATGCAACAGATATTACACAGGGATGACCTCCAGAAGTCTGAAAATTCGCATTATGGAACACCTTTCTAGAATAAGGTGTGGTTCCACTGATTCAGAATTCTACCAACACTGTGCCCAGATGAAGATAAACCCACAAACATTGAGAGTAATAGGGCTAGAGAAGGTACATTTCCCCCACTGCGATAAACAAAAGCACTACTTACTGTAGAAAGAAAGTGGATTTTATTATTATCCAGCGAAACCCCATTCGGATTAAACGAAATGTTATCGGTTCAAACTTTGCTCTTGTAACACACCTGCGCCGCTTTAACTAACAGCTATTTAAACTGCTTAACCCTGTTACCCGGTGCTGATTCCAGCCCGGAAGGACACTCGCACCAGCGATTTGTAAAAAAGAAGCGCTAACGCGGTATGTACTGATGGAAACTGTAACTGTGTACTGATGGATTGAATAGATTATAATGCATGTACTACCTAGCCTTGGAGCACTATGTTCACTCTATGCTATTCCGTACCCAGCTACCTTCCGTTTGGACCCCGAGTCTAGAATTGAAGACTACAATACCGGGGAGGAGCGGCTAAAAGACCTTTGCACCCTGAGGAAGCGTGGTATACGCGAAACGGCCTTCTGGCGTCGTTACCTCTTGCCGTAGGTGCCTGCCTATCGAGCAGTTGCCAGCTCACTTTACTCCGAAGACTCCCCCTTCGACCTGGTCCCGAATCCGTGAGTGAATTGGCTCCGGATTACCCATAGGGGTACCAAGACTGGATGTTTGCGCCTTAATGCCCAATGATTGTTTGGAAGGGCTATATAACTGATTGTGCTCATATATATGTTAACACAATGCACTGTGAGTGAGATTGGTTCGACATAGAGCCATATGTTATATGTTATAGAAGATTACATTTTGATTTCTTGCTATTACGCGTACTGTGATTTATGCAACACACCGGTCTGCCCCTGAAAAAGCGTATGGGATAGTGTTTGTGTATTAGCAGGGTACTGTCTCACCCCTTCACCATTTAACTGACTGGAGTTTTAAAACTTCTCAGTGACCACTTGACCACGCTGCCACCATTTATCCGGCTGACCACTGACTTTGAGGGCCACCACCAATAAAAGAATCAGGAGAGGTGTTTTCCTTTTAAGATGCAAACAATTTATTTTGACACAAATGGGTACAATCTTGGTTGGTTTCAAACTTCCTTAGAGGCACAACTTTTTCTGTTACATAACACAATGGGGACCTATTATAGGGTTTCCACTAAACCTCTATAAACCCCTGCAACTTTAACTAGGGTCTCTATACCCTTTAACTGGACTGCTCACTAGCAGACCTTAAGACACACACTAACACTGGACCGTTCTCTTTCAGTCCTTAGGACACTCTCAACTAGAACATAACTCCTCCCCCTCTCATTTGGCAGTTGGCTTCCCGCTCTCTTCCAACTGTAGAATTCAAACCTGAACATTCTACTAGCCTCTAGCCCTGGTTGCCATGGCGACAGCTCTTCTAAGCTTCTGCCATGCCTCCCTTCTGTTTCACCCACAGAAACAAACCATAGAACATTCAAAACAACATACATTTTAACACATGTCACACAACATTTACACACAAATAATCAACATCATTACAAGCCCCCATTCCCTCAGAGAGAGGGAGGAGGGGAGTGAGGCAGGGAAAGCCCCTCCTGGCTCCGTCCTCTTCCTGTGGAGGGCCCTCGCTTCCCGCCCCGCCACCGCGCCTGGCCTGAGCGTGGCCTCGGCTCCAGTGGGGCTCTTCGGGGATGGCAGCGGCGTTGGCGCTTCGGTCCTGTGGCGGGGCTCCCGCTGTATGGGTAAGGAAGGGCCTGGCTCGAATCAATCAATCTATAAACAGTGGGACGTTGGGTGAGGGGGGAGGGGTCCCTCAGCGGCGGTTTCCTTGGCGATGCTTTCTTCCCCTCCTCCGTGCCCCCTCCCCCTTGTTGTGCTGCCTTCCCCCGCGTGCAGGGCGCAACGTGGCTTCCTTTGCACCTGCCCCCGCGGCTTCTTTTCCCTTCAGGGAGGGAGGGAGCTCTTTGGGCCTCCTCCACCCGCCTCTGGGAAAGGAGGCCCCATCAAGCCCTGTGACGGCATTGAGGTGTTTGGTTTTTTTTTGGTGTGTCCCAATTTGAGTGTGGACTCAAATAACGGAAAGGTATTAGGAGACATTCCCCCAAATCCACCAGTGTTCCCCCAAATCCACCAGTGTTCCCATTTGGGTATATTGAGTATTCATGCCAAGTTTGGTCCAGATCCATCATTATTTGAGTCCACAGTGCTCTCTGGATGGAGGTGAACTACAACTCCACAACTCAAGGTCAATTGTAAGTAAATTGGAGCCGGGGAGGGGGCGGAGCCGGGGGAGGGGGCAGAGCCAGGGGAGGGGTGGAACCGGGGAGGGGGCAGAGCCAGGGGAGAGGGTGGAGGCAGAGCCTTCGGCCCCCCAGGTGATCAGTGACCGGAATTCCGGCCCTTGGGCCCGTAGAAGTTGGACAGGCCTGCATTAATACATTTTTCCGTCTTGATCCCATTGTGATTGTGTGGCCATGCACGTTCCAGTTTTCATCTGTGAAATGTTTCAGGGAATATTATAATCATGGGGCCAGGGTTATCATATTCCTAGAATTTGAGTTGTAACTTGGATTTAGGATTAAAGTTGTCTAGTTAAAGATCTTCTAAAGTATATTTTTATTTTAAGTCAAAAAGCAGATGGACATTTCTTCACACTCCACTGACTAGCCAGTTGGAAGGATGAGCTCTGGTTAACTTGTAAGAGAATTTGGAGGCAACAGAGGCTGCCAGGATACAGTTTTGATTATCCCCATTCATATTTTATGTGGAGGAAAGGAAAAACAGCTGGCAGCAAAGCTTTCTTTTAAACACACACACACACATAGAGAATTTATGGAATCTGCATGTGATTTCACAACTGCCTCTGTGAAGCTAGGCTCAGTCATTCCCCAGAAGGAACCAGTGCCATCTACATCCCAGCTTCTCTTGCCCTGGAGTGAGATTCTCTCCCTGGGTGGGAAGATCTAATAAAACCACAGGCACTTAAAACAAATCATTTGGCATGTCGCAGGTTAGGTTAATGGCTATAGTTCCTGGAAAAGAGCTGGATTAGATTACAATTTAGTCGGGAAAAATATAGACAGTCACAGATCAATCTGGATAGGTCTACTTTTTAAAGAGCAATGTTACACCACTGCCCTACAAGATTCCAGCTTGTAGGCATGTTGAGAACGTGGACTATATTGCTCTAGATAGTAGGCATGAGAAAAAAGTTATGAAAATGAAATGATTCGTAAGAAATTTGTAAGAAATGCTACTTTTGAGTATTTCCGCACCTGGAACGCAACCAGGAAGTGGACTTTCTTTATAGAACTTCGGGGCCAGGATTTTCTTAAGTGTCGTTATTAGGTCGTGGGGGGCACCTCCTTCTCTCTCACCACCCTCCCGCCTCCCTTGCCAATAAGTATTATGGCAAGGCAAGCCCTAAACTCACTCCTTCTTTCGGCTGGAAGCCTGGAAAAAATGTAAACAGAGAGGTTTACTCAGAAGTAAATCTGCAAAGGAGGGCACTTTGGATGAAGTGCCCTCTTTTGTGGATTTACTTCTGAGTAAACCTCTCTGTTTACTTTTTTCCAGGCTTCCCTGCCCCTCCTGCCTGCCAGGATCTAAAGCATCAAAGAGTATTGGGGTGAGAAACCAACCTAATTTATAATAGAATGAATGCTACTGTAAGTGCCTAATATTATAAGTAATCAACTGGTCATATACCTACATTCCATGCACATGCAATAATACAGCAGTAATAACAATGGGTATAAGAAGAGGTAAAATTCAAACCGAAGTACTCTGACTGTGGACCCTCCTCAAGGGTGCAAACTGCAAAAGGCTCTTCTTTATGAGCCGGGAAAAGCCAAAACCCGGGCACAGCGTTTGCTGCCTGGGTGCACACACATACATATTCTTGGGGGATTTGCTGCAGACCCTTCTCTATGAGCCCGGGATTCTGCAGCAAATCCCCCCCCCCAAGAATATGTATGTGTGTGCACCCAGGCAGCAAACTCTGTGCCCGGGGTTTTGGCTTTTCCCTGGTCCCTCCTCAAGCTGTGCAAATGGGCTCTTCTCTCTATGAGCCCGGGAAAAGCGGGCACAGCGTTTGCTGCCTGGGTGCACACACATACATATTCTTGGGGGAGGAATTTGCTGCAGAATCCCGGGCTCATAGAGAAGATTCTGCAGCAAATCCCCCCCAAAGAATATGTATATGTGTGCACCCAGGCAGCAAATGCCTGGGCTTTTGGCTTTTCCCGGGCTCATAGAGAAGAGCCTTTTGCAGTTTGCAGAGGAGAGACCAGTCAGAATACTTCGGTTTGAATTTTACCTCTTCTTATACCCATTGTTATTACTGCTGTATTATTGCATGTGCATGGAATGTAGGTATATGACCAGCCTGTGCAAACTTGGGCCCTCGCTCCCTCAGGATCGGGGTGAGAGAGAGGCAGTGAGGAGCGAGGGGGGGGCTCCTCCTCCTTTTCTTTTGCTGCTTCCAAGAATAGAATACCCCCTCCTCCCTCCTTCCCTCCCTCCCTCCCTCCCTCCCTCCTTCCCTCCCTCCTTCCTTATCCCTTGCTGCCTGTTATTTCCTCCATACTTTGCTTGAGGGGTATAACTTAGGCCTCAGTTTCCAGCAGTTCTGACTAGAATAGTCAGTAGTGTGGAATGTCAGGAGCAGCAAAGATCTGTGGGTCTGTGAGATTCCTATCCATGTTTTTTCTGCTTTCTCAGCTCCAGGCTTTTATTTCTATAATATTTTATTAATAATCCTTATCGACACAATTATGAACACAAAAATTAAGTTTTTCTAAATTGTATGATTATTTTTGTTCATTTAAAAAAATTATATGCCTAATCCGATTGACAATTGGTCTACTCCATAAGGTTGCAACTGAACAAATATGCCTAATTCCATATACAGTGATACCTTGAGTTAAGATTTCAAGTCATTCTGTGACTGAGCTCTTAACTCAAATTGCTCTGATCTCAAAATGATTTTTCCTGTTGAAATGTATTGAAATGCTATTAATTTGTTCGCCCTCTCCCATTTTATTATGTGTTTCTAAATAAGAAAATGTACTTTATAAATGACAAACAATGTATAACTGCACATTCACATGGAACAATAAAAAGAAAGATCAACTTTAAAATGGTAGAAGCACAAAGTTGTGGCAAGGAAGAACAAAGTGAAGAGGCAGAAGCACCATACAGTACTCATTCCAGCCTCCTGTTGAAATGGATAGAGTGTATTATAGTGGTGAAATGTGAATTTGTGTATATATATATATATCTGGTGCTGTGTCAGAGCAAAGATGCAATGTACACTGCTAGTGCAGAAAGGGTTAACCAGCAGGTTGTGAAGATTGGGAAGTGACGAAGGACGTCTGTGCCAGCGTGCCTCGGCGTTTTGTATAAAAGCTGTGTAATCTGTTCTTGTCGTGTGTTGGGAGTTTGTGCTGTGGATTGGGGTGGATTGTTTTGAGAGTAAAGAGTTGTTTTTGTACTGACAACTCAGCGTCCTGATTTATCCAAGAAGCTTCATAACTTCGGCCTATCACCAAGCCTACGCTGCTGGCATCAACACCTCCTTCCCTCTCTTAATCTCTCTCTTTCTCTCTCTTCATGAAGCCAAACATACCAGAAATTTAAAAAAACCCACACAAAATCAACTAACCCAAAGTTTCTCAAAGTGGACAGCAATCTCTCAAAGCAGACAAGAGCACGAGGCATAGAGGTTTCCCCCTTGAAGCCCCCAAACCCTGTACTCTCATGCTAGTGCTCCTCTTGGCGCTAACTTGTAACTCAAAACTCTGCTTGCATTTCAAAGTGAAACCAAAGCCGAGCGATTGGTCTTAACTCCAAATTCTCTTAATTTGGAACAGTCTTAAGTTGAGGTTCCACTGTTGGTATATTCCACCAAAATTCTCAATGCTCCCATTGGATCAGTATATAGGTTTAGGCTAATGATGGTTTTGTCAACATAACTAGCAATGCTACTTTGCTTCACATTTAGGATCTGGTGGTAAATTATCCCATCATATCAGGAGGCAGTATTTATTCACATGGGCATATGGAGACATAATTCATCAGTTTGGCCAGCACTATTTGACCAGATAGTAATTCTCCCCATGCAATCATTACTTTGTTTGGGATACAGCACACACACGCCCTCTGGACAAAGTGATCTAAAATAGTTTGTCTGAAATAGAATCAACTTCTTGAAATATATGGTACTTATATAACGATTCCCATTTCTTTTACATGGGTTTAGTCCAATTGAAGCAAAATAAAGTCTAACATTATTTTGAGCAAAGTAGGTCAGAATTCAGAACTCACTAGAGAGAAGGTGAACAAGACAGGAGGGTGAGCAAATGTAATAATTAGTGTATGTGTTTTATTCACAATAGGCCTACAGACCCACTCATTAAACTTTAAACTACTGTTGTATAAGATTATGCAAGTAGTCATGTATGCCACCATAGCTATGTATCTATATGCAGTCATGCCAGTAATTATTGCAGTCCCATATCCTTTCCCTCAACATTAACTCAGCATAAGAACAATGTTTGCTTTTTTATATTCTGCCTCTGGGACCAAATCTTAAGAAGTAGTGCTCAGTCAAAGAAGCAGTGCCCAGGAACACATCTAATTCATTAACTGAGGTATACCTCTATTGTATCTCTGTGTATATATTGATGCAGACAGAGAATTTAATACAGTGTGAAGGCCCGGATTAACTTCTTTTGGCACCCTAGGCCAGGGCTGTCCAACTTCTACCGGCCCAGGGGCCTGAATTCCGGTCACTGATGACCTGGGGGGCCGAAGGGTCTGCCCCCGCCCTGGCTCCGCCCCCACCCTGGCTCCAACCCACCCCCTGCTCCGCCCCTGCCCCTCCCCCGGCTCCAATTTACTTATAATTCATAAGAGGCATCCATACAATCAAATATAATCTTTTACTAAGGGGAAATGCAGGGAGGGAATACATAAGGCATCCATACACAATTACATAATAATAACATAAAGGTTAGCCTACCTTCCCAAACGCGCAGGATCAGGAGTAGCCGGACCACGAGCAGAGGCGATGACTGACCGAGGCAGCAGCCGAGAAGGTCCAAATCGCGTCTGCGTGGGCCGCAGGGATTAAGTAGCTGAGATTTCGGCAACAGGAGTATTGCGAGACTATGGAAGCCAGACGGGATTTTGCTCTCAACGCAGGTGTGATCTCGCGTTGAGAGCGAAATTCCGTGTGGCTTCCGTAGTCTCACGATACTTGCTCCGGAACCCGGAAGTGGGTAATTTTTTTAAATATTATTATTTTATTTATTTTTTATTTTTATTTTTATTAAAAAGCTTAGGGGGCCGCAGGGAAGGGGCTGGGGGGCCGTATACAGCCCCCGGGCCGCCAGTTGGGCAGCCCTGCCCTAGGCCACACGTTGGAGGCCCCGCGCCTGGGGCCGCTGCTGGGCATGTGTGTCAGGGGCCCCGGGGGTGGGGCTTCCCTCTGCCTCTTCCTCCTCTTCGCCAGGAGCGCCTTCCTTCAGTCAAGGAAGGCGGGCGCAGGGAGGAGGAGGAAGGGAAGCCCTGCCCCCGGGGGCACTGCTGGGCATGCACGGCAGCGCCGCGCAGCTTCCCAGCCTCTGCCTCCTCCTCCACCGCCTTCCTTCAGTCAAGGAAGGCAATTGCGAGGAGGAAGGAAAGCCCCACCCCGGGGCACTGCTGGGCATGCACGGCAGCGGCCGCGGGGCGGGGCTTCCCTCCGCCTTTGCCTCCTCCTCGCCGGGACCGCCTTCCTTCAGTCAAGGAAGGTGGTCGCGGGGAGGAAGAGGAAGGGAAGCCCACCCCCAAGGTGCTGCTGGGCATGCGTGCCTCTGCCTCCTCCTCCATGTTCCTGGGTGCCATGCATGGCCGGCAGCAACCCCGGGAGCTTCCCTTCCATTCTCCTCCCAAGGAGGAGGAGGGAACAAGGAAGCCCCCGGGGCAGCTGCCGGCCTTGCGCGGCACCCAGGAACATGGCGGAGGAGGCAGAGGCACCCTCCTGCCGCGCGTGCATGCCCGCCAGTGGCCTCGGGGCGGGGCTTCTGTCCGCCTCATCCTCCTCGCGCCCTCCTTCCTTGACAAGGGGGTGGGGGCAATGGCGGGGGAGGGCGCCATTCCCTCCTCCCCCCGCCCCTTGCAGCGCTCTCCCCCGCCCTCCCCTGAGAGAGAGAGAGAGAGAAAGAGAGTCATCATGCCACAGTTTTGCGGTTTTGTTTGAACATTTTTTTAAATCCTTGATCTGGCACCCCCCCCACCCCTAGGCCTAGTGTGGCCTTATGGGTAATCCGGGCCTGACAGCATGAGCATTATATCTGTAGAGGATACACCACAAGACCGGAGTGGATATCTGAAACCATGGATAATCTACCTTTTGATTATATTTGCGTAGCAAGCATACCATATGAAGTCTCACTGGAGCAGCTAGAAGCCCACAAACACTTCCAGGGAGGGAAGTCTGTTTTTTAGAGTGTGAGTAAATGAAACCATGGATTCAAATAGGGCAGTGGTTCCCAACCTGTGGTCCTTAGACCACCAGTGGTCCACAAGAACTAAAATATGGTCTGCATCCTCACTGTTACTACACCATTGCAACAAGAGCGACTGGTCTCGCGAAACCCTCTAATATTGCAGAGGCTTGATAAATATGGTTTTCCGTTGGCAAGCAGATTGTGACTACTGGATGGCATATGTTCTGTATCAGAAGCTAGAGCTGATGTGGTCTATCTAATGCAATTTTCTGAATCAGCACCCCAAATAACCAAAGCAAAACTAAAGTTGACCAAAAATAGATTTGTAATCCTTTTGGTACTAATGTTGGAGAGTGGTTCCTGGTCAAGTGGTCCCTGGCCAAAAAGGTTTGGGAACCACTGAAATAAGGGAAGTTGTACTGTATTTTTAACTTTTTGTACCCCGCCACCATCTCCCCAATGGGGACTCGGGGCGACTTACATGAGGCCAAGCCCAACAACACAACAACAAAATAAAATCAATCAAAAAACAACATAATCGATTACATAAAACATAAACTGTAAAATACTGCAATCAATATAAAATTACAGTAATATAAAACCATTTATGATGCAAGACGATGAGCAGGCCGCATGTACAGCTTAAAATAGAAGGAATAGAGATAATGTCCTAGCTGTATTGTTTGTCATTGTTTGTCGTTGTTGTATTGTCTATGTGTAAATTGTTTTATGTCAAGCTTGTGAACCGCTCCGAGCCCTCGGTGAGTGGCGGTGATAGAAGTTTGAATTTAATAATGATAATAGAATTCTGCTACCAAAATTTGGTAGGTTTTTTTTTTGGATAATTTAGGAATCTCTCTGAGAGATCCACTAATAGTTCCAGATCTACCTTTTGCCTGTTGTTGCCAAAAGCTATCAACGATATGAGTTTTTGTCTTTTGCAATACTTATATATATATATATATATATATATATATATATATATATATATATATGCATTTTGGCACATGATGCTGAAGAGTTAATGACAGAATTTGTAGAAAATAATGCAATTATTTATAATGATATTTGCAGGAAGAACTTTGCAAGAACAGGCTCTCTTTTGAAATAGTGATGTCACAAGATGCCTCCTGTCATTGCGCAAAACTGGCAGCAGTATTTTATGATCAGGTCTGATGAAAACCACAGAGAAACTGAAAAACAAAATGCAGGCAATTATAGAAGGCGGGGATTGGGGCTGGGCCTATTCCTTTAATGCACCTTTCATTATAAATGGGAAGTGATACATATAACCCAGGCACAAATCAAGTTATTTTGATCTGACTCAACCTGTTTCTGCTCTATGTTAAGAAAGACGTCTTGCTTTATGTTGTCACCCAAATAAGGAAGTTCAAAGGGGAAAAAGAAGAGTCAGGACTTTATTTTTGGGTTAACACCCGAAAAGGAGTTTCAGCTCTAGAGCCTGAACTAGATCTTCACCATTCCAATGTGTGTGGGATACTGCTGAATTCAGTGACACAGCCTGTGCTGTATTAAGAAACAACTAAAGAAACATGCAACGAGAAGGACTAGCATCTCCAATTCCATCTTTGATAAATGGCATAACTTACACTTTCGCAAACCCATTAAACCAGCGAGGGAGCACATCACTCCCATCCTACGGCAACTGCACTGGCTTCCTATTGAGTACCGAATTGCCTTCAAGGTGCTGGTTCTTACCTTTAAGGCCTTACACGGTCTAGGGCAGGGGTGCTCAGAAAGTCGATCGCGATCGACTGGTCGATCTTGGGACCCAGGGAGGTCGATCCCAGCTGGATGGGACGCTTCTGAGGGGTCGGAGCCATGTCGTGCCAAGCCCCGCCCCCTCCGCCAGCTTCAGCATTTCCACTGCTTCTCCTGGGTAGAAGAGGATAATGCCAAGCCAGTGGTGGCTATCTATGCCACCACTGACTTGGCATTATCCTCTTCTACTCTTGAGAAGCAGTGGAAATGCTAAAGCCAGAGGGGGAGGGGGTGGAGCTTGGCGGGGCTTAGCTCCGCCCCCTTTTCCTCTGGCTTCAGCATTTCAACAGCTTCTCTTGGGTAGAAGAGGATAATGCCAAGCCAGTAGTGGCTATCTATGCCACCACTGGCTTGGCATTGCCCTCTTCTACCCAGGAGAAGCAGTGGAAATGCTAAAGCCAGAGGGGGAGGGGGCGGAGCCAAGCCCTGCCAAGCCCCGCCCCCTCCGCCGGCTTCAGCATTTCCACTGCTTCTCCTGGGTAGAAGAGGGCAATGCCAAGCCAGTGGTGGCATAGATAGCCACTACTGGCTTGGCATAACCTTTCTGTACCCTGGAGAAGCTGTGGAAATGCTAAAGCCAGATGAAAAGGGGCGGAGCTAAGCCCCGCCAAGCCCCGCCCCTCCGCCAGCTTCAGCATTTCCACAGCTTTTCAAGAGTAGAAGGGGTAATGCCAAGCCAGTGGTGGCTATCTCTGCCACCACTGGCTTGGCATTACCCGCTTCTACCCAGGAGAAGCAGTGGACATGCTGAAGCTGGCGGAGGGGGCGGGGCTTGGCACGACATGGCTCCGCCCCCTTCCCTAGCTCCACCCTGTTCTCTCTTGGTAGATCTTTCTGACTTGGTTTTAGTTTAAGTAGCTCGCATGCTGAAAAAGTGTGGGCACCCCTGGTCTAGAGCCTGTGTACCTGAGGGACCGCCTTACCCCGTACGTTCCCTCGAGATCACTACGCTCGGAAGAGCACAATTTGCTGGTCATTCCATCGATCCGCTCCTGCCATCTGTCCACTACGAGACAGCGAGCCTTCTCTGCTGCGGCCCCTGTGCTATGGAACTCACTGCCGGACCATACTCGTGCGATGCCAGAGCTCGTCCCTTTTCAGAGGGCATGCAAGACCACTCTTTTTAGGCTTGCTTTTAGTTAAATCTTTTAGCCAAATCTAAAATGCAAAGGCTCGCTCCTGCCTATGTCCATGAGTTTTAGAAATTTGTAATTCCGTTATTTTATCATTGTTACATTCTGTGTTTTTATTGTATGTTTGTGATCCGCCCCGAGCCTGCAGGGAGGAGCGGAATATAAAACTGAATAAATAAATAAATAAATAAATAAATCCACAAAGTTAGAGAATCGATCAATGCATTGACCATAAGGCTCAAAGCTTCGGATGGACCAATTTCCAGTTGATGAGCCACTATGAGATCATAAACAGTGAAATCCCACAAATGTTATACAGCCAGTGCTCCACTTTTGCTGGAATTAGGAATACATAATTCCCTTGAAAGTATATTATAAATTGCTTTTAAAAAACCTGAGAACACCTCTCCAGGAATCTCCTAGATTTTCAGTTTGAGTCTATGGTCAACTTCCACCAGGGATTCTTAGATCGAATCAAAATCAAATTTGCAAACACTGAACCTGGAAATGTGAAGGGTGGACTGTATAGTTGTGTTATGTTGGAGAAAGGGGTTACGTTTGAATTCAAATGTACGGCAGTGCTCAGATAATTATGTTAAGATAATGAACGTGGGGTTGCCTGTGAAGACTGCTTGGAAGTTGCAATTTGTCCAACGCTCGTCAGCCAGGTTGCTAACAGGAGCGGGGTACAGGGAGCATACAACCCCCTTGTTGCGCCAGCTCCACTGGTTGCCAATTAGCTTCCGAGCACAATTCACAGTGCTGGTTTTAACCTACAAAACGCTATATGGTTCCGGCCCTGTTTACCTGTCCGAACGGATTCTCCCCTATGAACCATCAAGGACATTAAGATCCTCCGGAGGGCCCTGCTCTCGGTCCCACCATCTTCGCAAGCGCGTCTGGTGGGGACGAGGACAGGGCCTTCTCTGTGGTGGCCCCTCGGCTGTGGAATTCTCTCCCAAGTGATGTTAGATCTGCCCCTCCCTGTTGTCCATTAGGAGGCGGGTGAAGACTTGGATGTGGAACGAAGCTTTCTCAGCATAGGCTGAGATTGATTATAGTTTGAAATGAATGGCCACGTTTACAGACCAAGTTGAATTTGTTTTAAATGGCAATGTGATTTGTCTGTATGTCTTTTGGTGTTTTATGTTTTTAATACGTTGTTGTAACAGGTTTTAAATTTGTATAGCATTGAATTTTGCTGTAAGTTGATTTGAGTCCCTCTATATATTTTAAATAAATAAATAATAAATAAATAAATGTTTCGGAATCAACATGTGGTGGTTGCCGGCATACTCACAATGTTCCCGAGGCCATTCGAAAGAACTTGTTTTGAGACCCACCATTTTCATGCAAACTGCAGAGGCTGCATCAAGACACCAAGTTATAATTCCTGTGATTTCTTAAAAGTCCACAAAAGGAATGTTATTATTATTTATTATTTATTATTTATGGCATTTTACCCCGCTCTTCTCAACCCGCGAGGGGGGACTCAGAGTGGCTTTCATGTTATTGTAGCACACCAGTTCTCGTTTGTGCCTGGAGGGCAGGGGGGCAGCACCGGGGGTCCCACTCGCATTGGAGCCAGCTGATTCTGAAGAGGATTTGGAGGGGCTAGAAGAAGGGGATTTTGAGGTAGCTGGGCCTTCTTCTCCCACAGAAAGCCTGGCCTGGGATGACGGCTGGCCTGATCCTTACGAGAGGCAGGAAGGCCAGTCGGAATTCGAAAGCAGTGATAGTGAAGATTATGAGCGGCCGGGGGGGCGAGGCTCACAAGAAAGAATGTGGGAAACAACCGAGGGAGAGGCCCGGGAAGCAGCTGGGGAGTTTGACTCTCACGAAGATAGGGAACCAGGTGCTGGGAGGCAAGGTCGAACGTTGATAGGAGACGGAGCATTGAGGCTAGCAGGAGGGGTTGGTTCTGGTCTAGACCGACCGAGGGCTCGCAGCACAGATTGGAGGAGGAGAAGCCTAGAGCGTCGGGGCCTCGCCAAGGGGATTAAGTAGGATCCGTGGGAACGGATCCTCAGTACTTCGCCACGTCTATCCTATACAGATGTGTAGCGAAGCCAAGACCACGTAGCTAAGTTTGAGGCTAGTGGCCTGCCAAGAAGAGTTTGTATCTTGTAACCTTGTTTTGTTCTTGATCCGCTAGTTAAGCGGAGCCTTGCCAAGTCTTTGGATCTTTCTTGCCAAGTTTGCTTTTGGACTATACCTTTTACCTTTTGGATTACTTTTGATATTTTTATGGACAATTACCCTTTTCAACTGTTTCTTATTATTCAATAAAGTAGTTAGCTGATTATCGTCTCTGTGTGTGTGATTAAGGGGCCGGCCTAGGTCTTGCATCGTGACAGTTATATGTTGGATTTCATTAAAGGATATAACTGAGTCCTGAGATAATGAAGGGAGGGAGGAGGGAACAAAGTGTAGATGGAAAGGTTGGAATCAATACCTCTGAGTCACAGAAAGGAGGAGCATCACAGAAATTGCTAAAGCAGACAAACAGAATTAGGCACACCTGGCTGCAGGCTGGTTGCAATAGGCTTTGGTTTTGGACTTGGGCTTGTTGCCAACAGGGATGGAAGAGCTGAAAGATGTCCTTCTAGATCAGGCATGGCCAAACTTTTTTTTTGCCTTGGAGCCACATTGCAGGCCCAGCCAATATTATTATGAGGCTTTCCAATTAAGAGCATTACTAGAAATGAGTTTAAAAACAGAAGATAAATGGATAAAAGTAGAGAACGAAATAAATGACGGATGGGGAAAAATACGGTTTATACACCAGAGATATTAATAAAATAAACGCAGAACTAACAGGACCAAGGAAGCTTGCATATGATTGTTGGCAAAAATGGCAAAAACTATGGGCATATAAATTATCAGGGAACACTCCAATTAAGAGCATGGGACTCCCCAAAAGGTTAGCAAATAGCTTAGAAGAAAAGTGATTAAGAAGAGTAAAATATATGTGGAAACAAGATGGAAAGTTTATAAATTGGCCAGCGTTTTTGGAAAAAAGGGGGAAACGAAAATTGGTTAAGATTAAGATCATCCGGACAGGCCCTGCTCTCGGTCCCGCCTGCTTCACAGGCGCGATTAGTGGGGACGAGAGACAGGGCCTTTTCAGTGGTGGCTCCTCGGCTTTGGAACGCCCTTCCTAATGACATCAGATTGGCCCCCTCCCTCCTGACATTTCGCAGGAAGGTTAAGACCTGGCTATTTGACCGGCATTTGCAGATGTAGTATGATTGTCAAATTGAGACCTAAGGAACGACGACGATGCAATTGGAAGTTGATTTAATTAATGAGACGCTGATATTGTGTTTTTAACATTGAATGCTAATTTGTATATGTTGGAATTGTATTGTATTGATAATTGTTGATATATTTATTTATTTATTTATTTATTTATTTATTGGGGCTTCTACGCCGCCGACTCCCGGGGGCTCGCGGCGGCTCACAAAAGCCAATGGCACAACACCAAAGGGTTAAAACATCAAACAGTTAAGAACACAGTTAAAAACAGTAAAATACAATTAAAACAATAGAGCAGCAGCAGATATAGCAGACCAGAGACTATAAGCCCGGGCCTACCCACCGAAGGCCTGCCTAAACAAGTGAGTTTTGCAGGCCCGTCTAAACGGAGTAGGTCTTTCAGGGCTCTGGCCGGCCGGGAGGCGTTCCATAGCGTGGGGGCTATAACAGAGAACGCCCTCCGGCGGGTAGATGTCAAGTGCGCCAACTTTACTGATGGTACTACCAAGAGGTTGGCCTCTTCGGACCGTAGTGATCTCGATGGACAATATGGAGTGAGACGGTCCCTCAGATACGCTGGCCCCAGGCCGTGTATGGCCTTAAAGGTAAGAACCAGCACTTTGAAGGCGACCCGGTGCTCAATAGGCAGCCAGTGCAGATCCTGCAAGATTGGTGTTATGCAGCAGCCTGCTGGAGCCCCAGACAGGAGCCGCGCGGCAGTGTTCTGCACCAGCTTGAGCTTCCGGATCGACGACATAGGCAGGCCAACGTAAAGCGCGTTACAGTAGTCTAGCCTTGAGATGACCGTGGCTTGGATCACCGTGGCTAGGTCGTTCCGGGAGAGGTAGGGGGCCAGCCTCCTTGCCTGGCGGAGATGGAAGAAAGCAGCCTTGCTGGCCACAGAGACCTGGGCCTCCATGGACACCCAGGCTCTTAACAGACGGCGCTGGATGCAGCGCCGCACCGTCCAGGGTCGGAAGCCGGGCACCCACCTCGCCCGGGCCGCCCAGCCACAAGATCTCCGTCTTCGCCGGATTCACCCTCAACCTACTGGCTCGCAGCCATCCAGTAACGGCTTCAAGGCAGTGTTGGAAATTATCGGGGACGGACTCGGCCTGCCCCCCATCCTCAGAATGAGCTGAGTGTCATCAGCGTACTGATGGCAGGTCAGCCCATAACTCCGCACCAGCTGTGCAAGCGGCTGCATGTAGATGTTAAATAACAGAGGGGAGAGAATGGCCCCTGAGGGACTCCACACACTAATGGGGAGCCTCGGAGACCACCCCCCCCCTCCTCACACGCTGAGACCGCTGGCGGAGGAAGGAGGTCAGCCATTTAAGGACAGTCCCCTCACTCCAGCCATGGCCAGACGGTGGATCAAGAGATTGTGGTCGACCGTGTCAAACGCTGCCGTGAGGTCCAATAACACGAGCAGCGCAGACCCGCCTTGGTCGAGCTGGCAGCAGAGTTGGTCTGTGATGGAGACCAGGACCGTCTCCGTCCCGTGCCCCGAACGGAAGCCGGACTGGAAGGGGCCTAACCATGTTGTATCATCTAAGAAGGACTGCAGCTGCTCCATTACTGCCCTCTCAACCACCTTGCCCAGGTACGAATGGTTCGACACTGGGCGGTAGTTGGAGGAAACCGCAGGGTCCAAGGATGGTTTCTTCGGTAATGGAGCTACCGCCGCCTCTTTTAAGCACTCTGGAAAGACTCTTGCTCAAAGGAGCTGTTTATGATATTCAACAGAGGCCCACGTAGCCCCTCCAGGCAAGATCTAACATGTTTGTCTTGAGCAAGATCTAATATGTTTGTCGTGAGCAGTTTTTGCTGTTGTACACCGCCTCGAGTCACCTTCGGGCTGAGAGAGGCGGTCTAGAAGCAAAGTAAATAAATAAATAAATAAATAAATTAAGAGCGATTTGGGAAAAAGTAAAAAAAGAAGGTGCACAGCCCACTGAAGAACTAAAGGTAGATAAATTACTAAATGCAAGAGAAAAACAAGCAAAGGAACAGTGGCAAAAATATACAATTTAATGGTGGAAGATAAAGAGTTCATGATTAGAGCAATATGTAACAAATGGAATGGAGTTAAATCATTACAGACACATGAAGTAGAAAAAATAATTAGGAATATAAATAAAATAAAAATAGAAAAATATAACGAATTAGAAAAAAATATGATATTAAGATGGTACAGAACTCCTGAGCAACTGGCTTATATGGTAAAAGGAAGGAATTCTAAGTGTTGGCACTGTAATAAAGAAAAAGGTACTTATTCACATATGTGGTGGGAGTGTTCTGAAATAGAAAAACTTCTGGCAAATAATACAAGGAAAAATACAAGAGATTTTCCAGATAAATATTCAAATTAACAATGATTTGCTACTATGGGGAGTGTTGGATCATCCAAGTACAAAAACCAAATTTCAGGAGTTATTTAAGGTAACTATAAGAGCAGCCCATGCGGTGATTGCTAAAGGATGGAAAGACAAAACGAAATGGACATTAAGTAATTGGAATGATTATATGTATGATCAAGTGTTATTAGATATTACGGGAATTATGACTAGTCAAGCAACAAGAACAGACAAACAAAAGGACATTACAGATAGATGGAAGATCTATTTCAACTGGGTGAAAAATGGAGGAGCCAACGTTCACATCATACAAAAAACACAAAGACTTTACCAGTGGCTGGATCTACAAGATTAGTAGAAGAAATATACTGTGGTTGAGGAGGGAGGGGGAGAGGACGGGGTCAGGAGACAGAGCAGGGGCTGGGTAATCCTCAGGTTGTCCTCCCAAGGAAGGCAGGACACATGGTGACTGCCCCGATCCTTCCCACTCCCCCATCCTCTTCCCCATTCTCCTGTTCTGATCCTCAGCATTATGCTAGGAGGAAGTTCAGACAGGTGACTGCAGAGAGTGCTCCAGGGGCTCTAAGCCACTGCGTGTTTTCCTCAAGCTTTCCTCCCAGGATAAGGATGGGGCTGCTTGCACTGTCCTTATGCCAAGAGGAGGAGGAGGGCAAGACTCATAGTGGCTGAGAGTGCTCTAGGCTTTCAGCTGCTGCGTGCCTCCCTCCCTCATCTTTTTGGCATAAGGATATGGTGGGCAGCCATGTCCTTATGCCAAGAGGATAGGAAAAATGAGGGGGGGGGGCTGAGCTAAGCGCCCAGGGGGCCAGATCTGGCCTAAGGGCCTTACTTTGCCCATGCCTGTTCTAGATCAGTGTTTCTCAACCAGTGTGCCGTGGCACACTAGTGTGCCGTGAGCGATCATCAGGCGTGCCATGAGAAAAGCTCTCTGCCCCCCTTCCTTCCCCCCTCCTCCTGCCGAACTCCTGCTGCTTGGGAGAAGAGGAGGAAGGGACGGGCGGCCACAAAGCAAAAGAAGAAGAGACCAAGGCACCGCCTTCTTCGGCCGTTTCCCCAACCATGACTCTCGCCCCTTGCTTGTTGAAGCTGCGCGGAGGAGCCCCGCCTACTGAAGCCCATCCACCGCTCATGCTCCTCCTCTGTGAGAGAGCTGAAGCCGGGGGGAGGGGGGGCATGACGCAGCCTGGCTCCGCCCCCTCCCCCCGCTTCAGCACTCCCACGGCTTTGCCAGCCTTGAGGGGGCAGTGCCAAGCCAGCGATGGCAGAGCCAGCACAATGCTGGCTTGACCCCTCAAAGTTGGCGAAGTTGTGGGAGAACGGAAGCCGAGGGGAAGGGCCTGGCATGGTGTGGCCTGGCTCCTCCCCTGGCTTTGGCACTCCCAGCAGCTGCTCCCAGCAGCTCACCATCCCCCAGCCGTTCTTTACTGTGTTAGAGTGTCATTTTGTGTCATTTTGGTTGGTGGTGTGCCCCCGGATTTTTTTAATGTTAAAAGTGTGCCGCGGCTCAAAAAAGGTTGGGAAACACTGTTCTAGATTACCCTGAAAAACAAAAGGAAACCAGCAAAGAAGCCAGGAAAGCAAGAAGGCTGGTACTCAAAGAAATAGGAAATGCATCTCTGCAACGTAAATAATTCCAGCCTTAACCAAAAGTGATCTGAAGAGATTGCCTCATTATTATCTAGAGGTGCAAGATACGGCCATTTTTTGTAGAGGCTTTAAAACATCACAAAATTTCTCTGAGACAAGGTCAGAGTGAGGCAAAACAAATGAGCAAGCAAACCGCACCACCGTATAATTAACCTTTCACTCTGTATTAAATATTGCTGTCTGTCATCAGGCTGGGAGTAACACATCAGGTTGAGTTCAAGCTGGAATTTCCATAATTCAAATTAGAGTTTGAGTGGGAGTATCTCGGGTAGCCTTAAGCAAACTATCACTTCAGCCTTCTTCTCTTGGCCCCACCTCTACCACTCAGTGTCTAATTCAGGGATTATGCTGTCCTACCCTATAGAGGCTAGGTTGTAAGGATTACAAATGTAACATAATGTATTTGTATTGGGCACCAAGTACATCAGATTGACTCAGTTCAGTTCCAGAGTGAAACAAATATCAAGATTTGGACATTGGAGGAAACAGACACTCCAATGGCCGGAGAGCAAGGGTGTGCCAAAATAATGTTCACTTACCATTTTAAATTACCTTAGTCCGGCCCTGGTAACTGGAATGATAAGCAAAGTACCTGCATGCTGAGTACATGAAGTTTGTGAGTAAACCAACTATGTTACTGAAGTCTACTTATTTCTCTCTCTTGAGAGCATGATTGAGAGGCAAATATATTTTAAGGGAGAGTAGGTGTTTTGGGGCAATGAAAAAGAACACTTCTGAAACTCTGCTACATGTGGAGGGTCCGGGACCCCCGGACCCTCCACACGCTCGGCCAGTCATCAGGAAGGGAAGAAGCCCTCCATCCCTGAGCCCAGGCCTAGGCAATTTTTTCGCTCTAGGACCTTTTGGGGCCCAGGCTCCGAGCGTAGCCACCGGCTACACCAGAAGCCGCCGAACAACGCCGCTGCACCATGCCTGTCTTCTTCTGCCGGGCTACGGGACGGAGGAGGCTGGCCCACACTCTTCTCCCTCGGCCAGCGGGGGAGCCTCTTCTCAAGCCCCCCCACCCTCCCACCCTTTGATGGTCTGATGGGTCTAGCCTAGGCCCTGGACCATCCCTATATGCCCGAACCCTGACTCTGCTCCCCTTCCCCATCCCTTCGTGTTGTATATTGTCTTGTCTGTCTTTTATTACTATGTTATTTGTTGCCTCTTGGCTTTGTAAGCCGCTGCGAGCCTTATGGAGTTAGCGGCATATAAGACCAAAGTAATAATAATAATAATAATATATATACATGTATATTTTTGTACATTGGTATATCTTTGTCCCTAACAGATCAAGGGACAAATGTCCGCAACATTTAAGGAAAATGCCAATGTGAGTTCAGTTCCCTAGTGCATGTCAACGGAATGATGAGGAATTGAACTAAAACTATAAAAATAAATGTGGGAATGTGGCAGGATTCAAAATAAATAAAGAGAAGTCTGTGTTCTTAACAAAAAAATTATCAAAAATGAATATTGAGACATCAGAAAATTTATCAGTTTGTAAGGTAGCCTTGAAAGTAAAATATCTAGGATTGTGGTTAACCAATAGAAATAACAACTTATTTCAAAATAATTATATAAAAATGTGGAAGGAAATTAAAGAAAATTTTGAAAGATAAACTTGGATGGAGAGAATAAGGGTGATAAAATGATGATCTTACTCAAAATGCTGTATTTATTCCAAAAGCTACCGATAATTAAAGGAGTGAGAATTTTCAAACATTGGAGGAAGGATTTCACCAAATGTATATGGAAAGGAACAAAAGCTAGAATTGCTCACAAAAATCTAATAGATTCCAAAGAGAGAGGGAGTCTAGCACTGCCAGACCTTAGTTATTACGAAGGGGTATGCTTCAGCTAGCTAAAGGAGTGAGTAAATTTAGAAAATTGAGCTTTACTCAACTTAGAGAGATATCACCTAAGATTTGGCTCACATGTGTATTTATGGTATGGATAAAGAAAAGATAATAAAGACTTCCAAAGACGTCCCACAAGAGCTAGTCTTTTAGAGATTTGGAAAAAAAAGTGAGGATGGAACAGAAAACCCAGTTATGGCTATGCCCCCTGGAAGCAACATTAAATTCAATTTAAGGAATCAGAACTTATGGGGAGTACTTATTTATTTATTTATTATTCGGGCTTCTATGCCGCCGACTCCCTGAGGCTCGCGGCGGCTTGCAGGAGCCGAAGGGCACAGTAAAATACAGGCAATAAGCAGTTAAAAACAATTAAAAACAACAGCAGTACAGTAAATAATAACACAGTTAAAACAATGAACAGCACATCATCCTCAGAAGAACGAATAGATGGCGGGGCATAGGCAGGACTTACTCACCAAAGGCCTGCTTAAACAGGTATGTTTTACAGGCCCGTCTAAACGGGAGCAAGTCCTTCATAGCCCGAGTTCCGGCCGGGAGGGCGTTCCACAGCGTAGGTGCTATGACAGAGAACGCCCTCCGGCGGGTAGCAGTCAGCCTTGCGAGTTTAGCTGAAGGTATCTCCAGGAGATTGGAGTCCTCAGACCGAAGTGATCTCGGAGGGCAATATGGGGTGAGACGGTCCCTCAAATACACGGGCACTGGAAATTAAAAAGAAGAAAAGAGGGATAAATGATTTGGTTTCACTACCACCGATTATACGATAGATTTTAAAAGATAATAAATTAGTATTCGCTAAAGGAAAATCAGAACTGGAGTATATCTTGGAGAAGGGGAATAAGGGATAAATTTAAGGGGCTACGGTAGCACAGTGGGTTAAACTGTTGAATTGTTGAATCTGCTGACCTAAAAGTTGGCAGTTTGAAGCCTCAGGTCAGGGTGAGCCCTAGCTCCTGCCAACCTATCAGTTTGAAAACATGCAAATGTGAGTAAATCAATAAGTACTGCCTCGGTGGGAGGGTCATAAAGACGCCCATGCAGCCATGCCATCAACACAACCAGGAAGCGTATATGGACATCTGTGTATGTTGTAATCTGCTCTGAGTCCCCTCTGGGAGAAGAGTGGAATATAAATAAAGTGTTGTTGTTATTGTTGTTGTTAATTTCTAGATAAATGGGTACATATTAGAATACAACCTAGAAGATAACTGAATAAAAATAGCAATGATCTGTGGGCTAAAGATTTAGGGGAAAATATTGAGTTACATAACTCAGAATATTTATGGGGAAAGAGGATTTAAATTTTCAATAGCATGATCTATTAGAGAAAACAATAGATCTTTTTTTATTTTATCTTCCCTCCCCTTTTCTTATCCCAATCCCAACTCTTATTAGCCTTTTCCTACTTTTCTATACCCTAGAATTGTTCCCCTGCTTTTTATTGTTATTTGAAAACCTTAATAAAAATTTAAAAAAACAAAAAGAGAAAACATGTACAAAATGTTTTATAGAAGCTATATAACACCTGAGAT
The DNA here is from genome assembly GCA_030556195.1 of Anolis apletophallus. Classification (NCBI taxonomy): domain Eukaryota; kingdom Metazoa; phylum Chordata; class Lepidosauria; order Squamata; family Anolidae; genus Anolis; species Anolis apletophallus. The sequence continues at coordinate 22,222,921 of JARBWK010000012.1, forward strand.
CATAGTTAAAATAGATAAATCTCACCGGGGGGGATTGTTGGAGATGTAAACTACAGAAATATACCTTTTTTCATGGCTGGTGGACCTGTAAGTTGGTACAAACTTCTTGGGGAAAAGTGATGTAAGAAAACAAATAAACAAACACTAAAGGTTTAGGAAAAGTCCAGAAATGTGCCTCTTAGGGCTATTTAGTGAAAAAAATAGTAAAGAAGATGTAGAAATCTGCCAATACAATTTTGTTGCAGTGAGAATAATAATAGCAAAATCTTGGAAAGGAGAAAAGGAGCTAGTGATAAAGCAGGGCTGCCCAGGAAGTCGATCGTGATCGACTAGTCAATCCCGGGACCGAAGGTCGATCCCAGCCGGATCGCTTCTCAGAGGGGGCCCCCTCCCCCGGCTTCAGCACTCCCAGCAGCTGCTCCAGGTTTGAGGAGGGCAGGGCCAAGCCAGCCTTGTGCTAGCTATGTCACCACTGGCTTGGCATTGCCATCCTCAAGCCTGGAGAAGCTGCTGGGAGCTCCAAAGCCAGAGGGGAGGGGCGGGGCTTGGCGCGGCCTCGCTTTGACCCCCTCTGGCCAGACCCTGCCCCTCCCCTCTCCAGCCTTGAGGAGGTAGGTAGATCTTTCTGACTTGGTTTTAATATAAGTAGCTCGCATGCTGAAAAAGTGTGGGCACCCTTGTGATAAAGGATTGGAGAGAAAAATTATTAGACTATATTCAAGTGGTCAAGCTATCCAATGGCATACAGGGGGAAGCAATGAATATCTTGTTAGGAAATTGAGGCTTGCATTTGGATATCTAGAAAGGAAGACAAAAATAGATTTCAAAGTCGCAAGGGGAATTTATTAATGTAGGATAGGGATAAGATGTTGGTTTTTTGGGGGGGAGTTATTACTTTCACATTGGGTGGTGCCGAAAATCATGGGTGTTTCATGGGTGGGGTCCAGGGAATGGCATACCTGTATTATATATATTTGTTTAGTTTTTTCCCTCATATTTTTTGTGCCATTTACTCACTCAATAAAGACTTTTTAAAAATTAAAAAAGGAATTAAACTGAAAGAGATCATAGCTGATCTGGGCCAAATTGGAACTTCGGCCAAATTGAAACATTGAGTTTTACACCAACATCTTTGCAAACCCCCGAATGCTAGTTAAGCAAGGCAACTGTGCATAATATGCCCCAAGCACCAATTGTGTGTCTTTAGACTATATCCAGTGCCAATTGGAGTGTGGATTTCCATCCCTGAAGTATGTTCACTTTATGATGCAGCTTGAAACAATGAGAAAAAGCATGAGGCAAAGAGTTCGTTTTCTTAATTTTACTCCATATGTGGAATGCTGGATAATGACTATAAAGAAATTCACGACAGACAAGCTTCATTATAAAATCAATTAGCTCAAGTGGTTTAAGAGCCATTCACACCCACCAGAATCAAATTCTGTCTCAGACTCTCAGACGACACCATGCAGACCTTGTGACATATTTGGAAGAACTCCGAATGTGTTTTTCCATGTCGTTTTCTGTGTTGGCTTCTTACTGCTCTTAGAACATCATTCCCTTGCATTTTGTTGATACTAAAGCTTTCTCCATCCTAAGTCTATATAGGATTTGATAGATTTTTGGAATTAAAGCAACTTCATTGCAGGCAACAATTGACAATACCTGATGGAGAGAGCAGAGGCACTTTGTGTGTGACTTGGCAAACGGAAATTGATCCTAACTGTTACAGTGCACAGAAGGCAGTAATTCCTTTTCAGTGAAATACAACACATTTCATTGTTTAATAGACATATACAATAACATTTGTCGTTGCATTGTTATTCCACCTGTTCTTCAGTCGAAAGGCCAAACAGGGCATAGTGTTACAGCCTGTGTTGGATGGGGTTACATTCCCCCTGAAGACACAGGTTCGCAGTCTGGGTGTGATCCCGGATTCATCACTGAGACTGGAAACCCAGGTTTCGGTGGTGACCAGGGGAGCATTTGCACAGTTAAAACTTGTGCGCCAGCTGCGCCCATCCTTTGGGAAATCTGACTTAGCCATGGTAGTCCACGCTCTGGTTACATCCCATATAGATGACTGCAATGCTCTCTATATGGGGCTGCCTTTGAAGACTGTTTGGAAGCTTCAACTGGTCCAATGGACAGCAGCCAGGTTGATAACAGAAGCGACACTCAGGGAGCGCACAACTCCTCTGTTGTGCCAGTTCCACTGGCTGCCAGTTTGCTACCGGGCACAATTCAAAGTGCTGGCTTTAGCCTTTAAAGCCCTAAAGAATGGACGGCAGGCCGGACACCGTACCCGATTGTTTCCATCAATGCCTTGAAGCCATGACTGGATGGCTGCGTTCCAGCCGGCTGAAGGTGAATCCATCGAAGACGGAGATCCTATGTCCTGGCCACCCTGGACTGGATAAGTGTCGGTTGCCTACCCTGGATGGCGAGCAGTTAAGCCCGTCATCACTGGTAAAAAGCCTAGGGGTCCAGTTAGACCCATTGCTGTCCATGGAGGCCCAGGTCTCCATGGTCAGCAAAACATCGTTTTTCCATCTCCGACAGGCTAGGCGACTGGCCCCCTACCTGTCCAGAGATGACCTGGCTACGGTGATCCAAGCAACGGTCATCTCGAGATTAGACTACTGTAACGCCCTCTATATAGGCCTTCCCTTGTCGACAATCCGGAAACTCAAGCTAGTGCAGAATGCTGCGGCTCGACTACTGGTTGGAGCACCGGTAAGAGAGCATATCACTCCCATCTTGCAGCAGCTGCACTGGCTACCAATTGAGTACTGAGTTGCCTTCAAGGTGCTGGTTTTGACCTTTAAGGCCTTGCATGGTCTGGGGCCAGTGTACCTGAGGGACTGCCTTACCCCATATGTTCCCTCGAGATCACTGCGCTTTGAAGAGCGAAATCTTTTGACTATATCATCACTCCGTTCCTGTCACCGTTCCTCAACGAGACAACGTGCCTTCTCAGTTGCAGTCCCAGCACTTTGGAACACACTGCCAGATGATGTTCGGGTCATCACAGAACTCATCCCATTCCGGAGGGCATGTAAAACCATCTTATTTAGGCATGTCTTCAATTGAGGCCCAGATGCGGAACTGTCTATTGTCTTCCAATCGTTGATGTCTCATGTATTATCTGTGATTTTATTACTTTTATGTAACTGTTGCGTTTATGCAATTTTAATCTGTATGTAAACCGCCCCGAGCCTGCTGGAAGGAGCGGTATACAAGATCGAGGAAATAAATAGATAAATAAATAAACGGTTCTGGCCCAGCTTACCTGTCTGAACGGATCTCTCCCTATGAACTATTTAGGTGTTTAAGATCGTCCAGAGAGGCCCTGTTCTTGGTCCCGCCTTCTTCGCAGATCCGGTTGGCGGGGACGAGAGACAGGGCCTTCCAAGTGGTGGCCCCATGGCTATGGAACACCCTCCCTAGGGACATTAGATTGGCCTCCTACCCCCTAACATTTTGAAAGAAAGTTAAGACCTGGCTGTTTGAGCAGGCATTTCCAGATGTATAATTGTCTAAATGTGATTTTTGGAATGATATGACGATGCGATGCAAAATGATTTTAATAATGAGATGCTGAGAATTGTATTTTATGGTTTTAATTGCTAATTGTTACTGTTTTTATATAATTATTGCATTAATTATTTTTGATTGTATTTTATCTTGTGGGCATTGACTGCCATATGTAAACCGCCTCAAGTCGCCTTCGGGCTGAGAGGGTGTAGCACCCATGGGCCCGTCCGTGCCACGGGGGAGGGGTGACGCACCGGGGGTCCCGTTGGCATTGGGACCCGCACAGGCTGAAAGGGACTCGGAGGATGAGTTGGAAGGCCCAGAGCAAGATTGGTCAGCCGTACCTTTGCCCAGTTCACCTGTAGAGAGTTTAGCCTGGGATCTCGAGTGGGAGCATTCTCCCGGGGACGGAGCGGACCAGGTGGAGCGGGGAGGCAGCGAAGCAGAGAGCGGAGATAGTTATGAATGCCCAAACGGCCGAGGTTCCCAAGAGCTGGCCGAGCAGCAGATGGAGGCTAGCGGCTGGGAAACTCCGGGGAGGCTGCTTCTCAGGAAGATAGCGATACTAGGCTGGAAGAGCGGGGCCGTTCTCACAACAGGCGCAGGGACATAGAGGAGGGCAGGAGGAGCTGGCATCTGTCCCTAGACCGTCACCGTTCGGAAAGTAGAGACTGGAGACGCCGGGCCCTAGATCGTCGGGGTTCCAGGCCGAGGGATTAAGAACGGCCCCGTGGGAACTGATCGTCAGTTCTCCGGCCACGTCTTTACTGAATAGGCGCGAAGCGGAGTGGGACCACAAGCCAACAGTGGTCATCAAGCCTTGCCTTGCCTTTGCCTTGTTTCTTGAGCCTCAGTGGATTGCGGCACCTTGCCCTGTTTCCTGATTCGCATTGGTTTGCGAAACCTTGCCCTGTTTCCTGATTCACATTGGTTTGCGAAACCTTGCCCTGTTTCCTGATTCGCATTGGTTTGCGAAACCTTGCCACGCTTCAAGCTATTTGCTACGTTACTTTGGACTACTTGCTTTACTTTGGACTACTTGCTTATTATTGGACTATTTACTCTTTGGAACTGTTTTTATATACTCAATAAAGTAGTTAGCCTTTGCTACGTCTCCGTGTGTGTGTTAAAGGGGCAGTTCTAAGTCGGCGATTGTGACAGTTGGCCGGAGAACTCCTCGAACCCCTTCCGCACCACGGGACGTACCAGGAACCGCCGGCAGCGCACCCAGGCTCCCATCGTCCCCACTGTCGCCATGGCTAACCTGACCGATGCCCAAGTGCAAGAGATGCAACGAGAATTGGGTGAGCTGCGGACCCGGGCCGGACGGCACCCGGGGGTGAGCCCACCTGGCCGCTTCAGTGGCAATCCGGCCCAGGTGGAGGTTTTTGTTTGCCAAGTGGAACTTTATTTGGAGCAACGCCCCAGCATGTTTCCAACATTTCATGAATGACATTTTCCGAGACCTGTTGGACCGCTATCTGGCGGTCTACCTTGACGACCTGCTGATTTTTTCTCCGGATCAGGCGACCCATGATCGCCATGTCAAGGAAGTGCTCCAGAGACTGAGGGCCCACGGGCTCTATGCCAAGCTGGAGAAATGTGCTTTTGACTTGCGTGAGGTGGACTTTCTGGGCTACCGTATCTCTCCTACGGGCATTGCCATGGATGACACCAAGGTCCAAGCCGTGGTCGACTGGGCACCCCCTGCTAGCAAAAAAGACATTCAAAGGTTCCTGGGCTTTGCCAACTACTACAGAAAGTTCATTCCTGACTTTGCCAAGTGGGCTGATCCGATCACCCAGTGTTTGCGGGGAAAGGTGCCGTTCCGGTGGCCTCCTGAGGCGGATGTGGGGTTCCGCAAGTTGAAGCAGCTGTTCACCACTCAGCCGCTTTTGCAGCACCCCAACCCCCGCACCCCTTTCATCGTCCAGGCCGATGCTTCGGATGTGGCGGTGGGAGCGATCCTGCTACAGCCTCAGGGGACGGACTTGTTACCCTGTGCCTACTATTCCCGGCAGCTGACGGCTCCGGAAAAGAACTACACCATTTGGGAGAAGGAACTCTTGGCCATCAAGGTGGCGTTTGAAGTCTGGAGACACCTGCTTGAAGGGGCCAAGTTCCCGGTGGAGGTTCACACCGACCACCGGAACTTGGAGCATCTGAAGTCCCAGCGCAAATTGAACCAGAGGCAACAGAGATGGTCCCTGTTCTTTGAGCGATTCAATTTCCGCATTCACTATGTGACCCCCAAGCAGACCAAGCAAGCTGATGCGCTGTCCCGAAAGCCGGAGTATGTTCGTGAGGGCGACGGGCCGTCGGAGGCCAGGTTGCTTAAAGCGGAGAACTTTGCGGCTGCTCGGGCGCTTCCTGTCAACCCTCCGGTGGCCCCACCGGCCCCTGGCGACAAGAGACCCTTGAGTGTGCGTGTCCAGGCTCGCCAGCGGACCGATCCGTGGGTACAGGAGCAACTGACCAAGGGGCCTCAAGCCCCTTTCCAGGTAAAGAACGGGGTGCTTTACCACCGGGACTCTGTCTATGTTTCCCCTGGGCCCGAGCGGGCGGACATTCTCAAGCTTTGCCACGATAGTCGGGCCGCCGGCCATTTTGGGCTTTTCAAGACTCTGCAACTGGTCCTACGGGACTTTTGGTGGCTTAAAGTGCGGAGGGATGTGGAGGACTATGTGGGCTCCTGCCCTGTGTGTCATCGGGCTAAGAACCAGGGGGGCAAGCCGGCCGGTTTGCTCCAGCCGCTTCCGACCCCCTCTGCCCCTTGGAAGATGATTTCGGCCGATTTCATCACCGACCTCCCCAAGTCCAAGGGCTTCACCACGATACTGGTCGTGGTGGACTGTTTCACCAAGATGGGACACTTCATCCCCTGTGTGGGGGTGCCCACTGCCAAAGAGACTGCTGATATGTTTGTGCAACATGTGTTTCGGCTGCATGGACTTCCACAGAGCCTGGTGACTGACCGGGGCACCCAATTCACTTCCCAGTTCTGGAAGGCTGTCCAGAAGTTGTTGGGGATTGATGTGCGGATGTCCACGGCTCATCACCCGCAGACCGATGGCCAGACCGAAAGGGTCAATGCCACCTTGGAACAGTACCTGCGCTGCTATGTCAACTATCAGCAGAACAATTGGGCGTCCTTGTTGTCCCTGGCAGAGTTTGCTTACAACAACGCGACGCAGGAATCCATCAAAGAGACTCCTTTCTTTGCTAACTATGGACACCACCCTCGGTTCTACCCGCCGGTGGACCCGTCCGGAGACGTTTCCGAGGCTAAGGATTGGCTTCAAGAGCTCACTGCACTCCAAGACTTGCTACGCACTCAATTGGACCAGGCGAAAGCTGACTACAAGCGGATGGCTGATCGGCGGCGCCAGGAGGGTCCTGACATCCTTGTGGGGGATAAAGTTTGGCTGTCCACCAAGAATTTGCCTACGCAGCGACCCAGCCGCAAGCTGGACGCAAGATTTTTGGGTCCCTACAAGGTTTTGGAGAAGGTGGGGCCTGTGTCCTTCAAACTGCAACTCCCAGCGGACATGAAGCTCCACCCGGTGTTTCATCGTTCGTTGCTCCGCCCGGCGGGGGGTGCGGCCTGACGTGACGCAGCCGCCTCCCCCCCTGTGATGCGGGAGGGCGGAGAGGAGGTCGAGGTGCAGGACATCTTGGATGCCCGCCTCCGTTACAGGAAGTTGGAGTACTTCATTGACTGGAAGGGTTTTGGCCCGGAAGAACGTGCTTGGGTCAAGGCTCGAGATGTTCACGCCCCGGAGTTGGTGGCTCGCTTCCACCGCAAGTATCCTGACAAGCCCAAGCCCCGGGGGCGGCCCAGGGGGGGCCCTGAGGGGGGGGATAGTGTAGCACCCATGGGCCCGTCCGTGCCACGGGGGAGGGGTGACGCACCGGGGGTCCCGTTGGCATTGGGACCCGCACAGGCTGAAAGGGACTCGGAGGATGAGTTGGAAGGCCCAGAGCAAGATTGGTCAGCCGTACCTTTGCCCAGTTCACCTGTAGAGAGTTTAGCCTGGGATCTCGAGTGGGAGCATTCTCCCGGGAAGGAGCGGACCAGGTGAAGATGGGAGGCAGCGAAGCAGATAGCGGAGATAGTTATGAATTCCCAAATGGCCGAGGTTCCCAAGAGCTGGCCGAGCAGCAGATGGAGGCTAGCGGCTGGGAAACTCCGGGGAGGCTGCTTCTCAGGAAGATAGCGATACTAGGCTGGAAGAGCGGGGCCGTTCTCACAACAGGCGCAGGGACATAGAGGAGGGCAGGAGGAGCTGGCATCTGTCCCTAGACCGTCACCGTTCGGAAAGTAGAGACTGGAGACGCCGGGCCCTAGATCGTCGGGGTTCCAGGCCGAGGGATTAAGAACGGCCCCGTGGGAACTGATCGTCAGTTCTCCGGCCACGTCTTTACTGAATAGGCGCGAAGCGGAGTGGGACCACAAGCCAACAGTGGTCATCAAGCCTTGCCTTGCCTTTGCCTTGTTTCTTGAGCCGCAGTGGATTGCGGCACCTTGCCCTGTTTCCTGATTCGCATTGGTTTCGCAAACCTTGCCCTGTTTCCTGATTCGCATTGGTTTGCGAAACCTTGCCCTGTTTCCTGATTCGCATTGGTTTGCGAAACCTTGCCACGCTTCAAGCTATTTGCTACGTTACTTTGGACTACTTGCTTTACTTTGGACTACTTGCTTATTATTGGACTATTTACTCTTTGGAACTGTTTTTATATACTCAATAAAGTAGTTAGCCTTTGCTACGTCTCCGTGTGTGTGTTAAAGGGGCAGTTCTAAGTCGGCGATTGTGACAAATGGCATCTTGGAACGTATCCATGTGTTTCTCTGCAACATTAATGTATTGGCCAAAATCATAAATTAGATGGTGCACACATTTCCGTCTTTATGAAGAGTCCACACCAGTATTTATAAAAGGAAGAACTTTCCAAACCACCAATAAGGTAGAGTCCTTATAATAAGGGACAACTGGCAATCCTATAAAACAGTGTTTTTCAACCTTTTTTGAGCCACGGCACATTTTTTACATTCACAAAATCCTGGGGCACACCACCAACCAAAATGACACAAAATGACACTATAACACAGTAATACATATAATTAATATGTTTTTAAATGTATTTATACACTCAGTGTGAAACCTGGGTCTGTTTCGATGAACACAACATAGATATCCTGGCAGGAATGGCAGAAAGACACACACAAAGGTCTTGCTCAACAGCTGTCAGTCTCTCTCTGTGTTCTTATGCATCAATAAGGAAGGAAGGAAGGAAGGGAAGAGAGAAGGAAGGATGGAACCAAAGAGCAAAGAAAGGGAGGAAAGAAACAGGTAGAGAAGGAAGCAAGAAAAAGGGAAAGAAGAAAGAAAAGAAAAAGAGGGAAGAAAGGAAAGAGGGAGGGAAGGAGAGAAAGAGGGAGGGAAGGTTGGCCACTAGGGTTGGGCTTTCGGAAAAAGGAAATAAATTACTGTAGTTCGTATTAGATCCGTTCAAAATGCTAATTTTGAGCTTTTCCGCTCTTCCCCCACCAAACCGGAAGTGGACTTTGTTTAACGCACTTCGTGGGCCCAAATTTTCGTTATTATTGTAATTATTTCGGATGCCCCCCTAACAGGAAAATTATCCCCTCCAAAATAGCTTTCAAGACATTACTCACAGTCAGATCGGGGCCTTTCCATGCTTGGAGCCTAATTTAACTGAAAGGCCTTCCTGTAGGAAGTGAAAAAGCAGCCGGAACCATCGAGATCGACAGCGACTCCTAGGGCGGCTGGGAGGACTGAGGAAAAAGCCGTTTAAACCCCAGGGAAATTAGGCACTGGCATTTTATTATAATAAATATGTCAGGACTGGGAGACCTGAGCTTAGGAGAAGTTCAGGCTCCCAACCTGCCATGAGATTGCACCGACCTTTGCCCCAGTTCTTTGGTGACCTTGGCTCCAGCTGCACAGAGATTGTGCTGAGCTAAGTGGGAGTGACGTAACTTCCAGATGTATGCGAGGCTCCGGAGGGAAGTGAGGTAACTCCTCCAAGCCTGGACATTGGACAATTGGACTCATAATGCTGGCTCATGGACCCATGAGGTCACATCCCTTTGGACTATGGGATATGCTGAATCATCCGGATATGGTGCAACCCTGCTTGGACATTGCATGGGCAATAGGGAGGGGCTCGGGGTATATAAGGTGTGTTTGGGTGGTGGGACGGTGCTTTTGCTTCACATGTGTCGTACCTACAATAAAATCGTGTTGGACCGTGCTTCAATCTACGCGTGATCCTTACCGAGTGTTGGAGAGTCGTTACAGAAGCAAAAGCCCCTTTCAACTATCCCAGCAATGGAGAGGTTGGCTTGGAGAGAGGAAGAGTATATTGATGGATGGGATTCGGCTCCTGAGGAAATCCGCGTACTATGGAGGGGATTGGACCACCCTTGACCAAGTGGGGTGTCCGGATGAGTGCCGTGAGATGATGGAAGGTGCGGTTGCCCAGGAGGATGAGTTTGGAGAAGCGGAGCGACTGTGGGAAGCTCAGGTGAGCTTGGAAGTGGCCCGCCGAAGGAGAGAGCGTTATGACTCCAGACAGGCAGAGGTCTGGAGGGCTGGAAGGATCGGAGGAACTGTTCCGAAGGACTGGTCAGTTCAAGGGGATCCAGAGGTGCGTTGGCCCAAGGAGACTGTGCCGAAGGACAGGCCAGTTCGGATGAACCTGATGGAGTGTGGTAGTGAAACCACGGAACCTGCATCACCTTCGGAATTGGAAGTGATGAAGTGTAAGTTGGAGGCTATGGAGCAGACCATGAGAAGGATGTCTCGGGCCATGTCCCGAAGAGAGCCGATGGAGTCCATTTGGAGTGCCCCGGGAGGAGGAGACTTCACTTACTATTTATGGATGGATGGTGGAGTATCGGTTGAGCGTCCTAGATCTCCTTTGGGAGTGAGGACCGTTGGTGGCCATCCAGGAGGAAGTCCGGCTCAGATGAGGCGCCCGGCGCAACCGGCTGGCATGGGAAGAGGTGTTACCAGGCTCGAGGTCCCTCAAGGGAGGGAGGTGTTGTCCCAGGAGTTTGGGGCCCGTATGAAGAAAGAGCCATTACGAGTTGAATTCGAAGGTGAAGCCTGTAAAGTAGCCTTTTTTGCCGCTGCGGTGCAAGACCATATGGAGGACTACGGTCACCTTTATCCTAGCGACAGCAGCCGAGTGCGGGCCATCGGAGCGGTGTTCAAAGGAAGAGCAGCTGAATGGTATGTTCAATGCCATGACCGCCGGGACCCGTGTTTGAGATCTGTGAGAGAATTTTTGCAGGCGATTCGAATAGATTT